>BSBK01000609.1:0-682500 GCA_027943335.1 Chamaecyparis obtusa
TTTAAGGCCATAGTTTAGTATACCATGATCCTACACATACCCAATGAGTCAAATCCCACATTAGCTTCATTAAGGAATGGAATCAAAGGTCAAAAGACTAGAAGTTTTACAGAGTTATATGATCAGAATGAAGAATTAGATCAAGTTTCAAATTTTGTATTGATTGCAAATAATCCCGTCAACTTTGATGAAGTTGTAAAAGAAGAGGTTTTGGTAAAAGCCATGAATGAAGAGATTGATGCCATAGAGATAAATAACACATGGAATCTTGTAGATTTACCTGAAGGTAAAAATAGTATAGGTGTTAAATGGATTTATAAGACTAAGTTAAATGTTTAAAGGTGAGGTTGAGAAACACAAAGAAAGACTTGTAGCTCATGGATTTAGTTAGCATCCTGGTATTGATTATAATGAAACTTTTACACTTGGAGCTAGACTTGACATAGTGAGAATTGTGTTGGCTATTGCAGCACAAAATAAATGGAAAATGCATCAAATGGATGTAAAGTCTACATTTTTAAATGGATTTTTGGAAGAAGAGGTTTATGTTAGACAACCTCCAAGATATGAGATTGAAGCAGAAGATGATAAGCTTGGTACAAGGAGATGGTGTTTACAGCTATAGATGGTGTAAGGGCCCTATGAGGTCATAGGTAGAAGATGATTACCTCACTGCATAGGCTACCCTTCTCCATCTGAGGTGATCACTGATGGAAACCCTATGAATAGTTCAAAGATAAGCTTATCCATGCTCAAGATTAATAGTAGTCAAGGAGCATATGATGTCGCATGACTACTAGTTGTACCACATAGATAGTAGAGAAGATTCTACCAAGAGCATTTGGCGTTACGGGTGAATGAAATGTCAATGATGAATGTCATTGGTTTCTTAGATATATGATGTACTAGAGGAAGGAGAGCTTCTAACAGAAAATAAGTAGGTGTCATACTGAGCCCCACTTGTTGAAATGTCATGACTTTGTTACCTAAGTTCACCACTGATAGGAACACCTAGCATGTGTAGTCTTCAAGAGTCTCTCTCTCTCTCTCTCTCTCTCTCTCTCTCTCTCTCTCTCTCTCTATATATATATATATATATATATATATATATATAGTATATATATGGTTGCATATTATTGCTTTCAATTTAATAAAAATGATGTTCTCTATTTTTGGACACATTAAAAAATTACTGGCAAAAAAAAGAAATAAATTTGAAAAAAAAAATTAAAATAAATAAATATAAATTAAAAAGGGGAGGAGGCGGGGCTTACCCCCCAACCTCCCCCCCTCGGCGACTCTAAGAGTTGACGGCGGTAGTCCTAAGGCAGCCGACTACAAACCTTAGACTATCGGCGACAATCTTAAGGTTGTCGACGATAAACATTAGGTTGTCGTAGCAGCCTATTACTGCGGCATGCCTAGGATGTCGTGGCAACAGGGGGTGGGGCCACTGGGTCCCCCCAACTTTTGTTTATGGTTTTATTTATTTTTTTAAATATTAAATATTAAATAATTATTATAAAATAAAAGACATTTTATTTAAATAAAAAAATATAGAATATTTATTTAATATGTTGTATTAGTTCTTTAAATAATATAGTTTATATATATATATATATATATATATATATATATATATATATATATATATATATATATATATATATATATATATATATATATATATATATATATTGCATGTGTGTATATATTAATTAGGCAAAGTTTTCTGTTAATTGGTATTTGTTAAATAAAATTGGGCAACTTAATATATTTTCTTAATTTAGACTTATGAAATTATAGTGTTTTAGTAATTTCAATTCCTAAACTCAATTTATTTAAATAAAGTAATAAATTGACTTGTTAGGGTTAAAATTTAATTTGTTAAATGTAATTATAGTTTATTAGTGATTATTAATAAATTAATTTCATGATGGAATTTTACAAATTAGTTTATTTTATTAAATTCTATTATTGTCCATTTTATTCCTTCTACTTTTGGGTTAGAGGGGAATCTTTTACGTCAACCTATTAGGACTGCTACTATAGGTGGGGTTAGATTTATTGTATTTACTTTGTTTGCCTTGCATACTTATATTGTAGTTGATCGTATTGTGACCCAACCTTATGGATTTAAATTTTATGATGGAATTTGTTGTTGTGTTCTTGTTATTCCTTGGAACCAAATTTGGAAATTATGAATTATGTTGACCTTGAGTCATGATTTTGAGACTATGAACCTAGGGTAGGTTATCCAAGCGTTAAAGGGGAAGTGATTTTCTTTGGAGGCACCCAAGCCCAAAAGTGGCTACCTGGGTATCCTTAGTAGGTTACTTAATTAAGTGATAATATAAAATTAAATGGAGTTAAAATGAATTAATGAGATAATGGTTCCTTGCCCATTCCTTAGGTGCTAGTATAGACTAAGAATGGGAGTGGGAGAAGATGCTTGCCCATCTAGTAGGATGGTGATTCTGGCATGATCAATTATCCTTGTCTACGCGAGAGGATTTCAGGTTCTGCATATGATCACGCTTGTAAGTCGAAGTCTACTGAGATCATTCCAAGGTGTTGACATATGTGATGACACTTCTCTAATTTCATTAGATAGGTTTCCTACATGTGTTGGTTGCCTCTAGGTTAGTAAGTGTACCTTCGATTTATGATTTGTACCCTTCAGATAGGATCTTCTAAGATCCTTGCTTAGTTTACTTGATTTGATTGGTATTGTTATCTAAGTGGGATTTGATGTTATCTCCTCATCATGATGGGAGAGGAACCACAGGTTTTCACGAGGTTGGGAGGTAGATTATATATATATATATATATATATATATATATATATATATATATATATATATATATATATATATATATATATATATATATATATATATATATATATATATATATATATATACATATATACACACACACACACACACACACATATATATATATATACATATATATATATACACACATATATATATATATACATATATATATATACACATATATATATACACACATATATATATAATTATATACATACATATATATATATATGTATATACATATATACATATATATATATATATGTATATACATATACATATACATATATATACATGTATATACATATATATATATATGTATATACATATATATATACATACATATATATATATATATATATATATATATATATACATATATATATATATATATATAGATATACATATATATATATATATAGATATACATATATATATATAGATATACATACATATTATATATATATATACATATATATATATACATATATATATATACATATATATATATACATATATATATATATACATATATATATATACATATATATATATACATATATATATATATATACATATATATACATATATATACATATATATACATATATATACATATATATATACATATATATATATATACATATATATATGTATATATATATATTCAACAGCCTTGTTTCCATCAACTCCTTAATTTCCTAAATTTCAGTTTTGAACTAAAGTCTCTTGTTCTTCCTTGTTTCTATTAACCCACTTAACTCATAATTTACTTTAATTCTTTTTATTTATTTACTCCAATTTGATTTGTGCAAATAAATTACATTTAAATTAAATTAAATAATAACATTTTTAATCTAATGTTATTTCCACACCTTACTTTATTTTCAATTAATATTTACCTTTAATTTGAAAGTTGAATTTTATAAATAATTAATTTTGTAGTGAATGTATTTAATTAATCTTCATTAATTAAATACCTTTATTTCCACAATAAGGTTTTTAATTAAATCTTTAAATTTAATAAATGTATATAATTGATTTCTATTAATTAAATACTCCCACATTTAAATAGCTAAAAATAGCAAGATCTAATTTATTTAAATTACATAATTAATCTAAATAAATTATATAATTATAGCAATCATATCAACCAACCAAAAAACAATTGAACTTAAATAACCATAGCCATGCTCAAGGGAAAGACTATAAACTCACTTCACCTAGACGAATTCAAGAAGGGTAAAATATCTGTGAATCTTGTCCACTATTTTAGGACAATTGAGTGGCTTAGGTTGGGATTTGGATTTGAACATTAAGTGATTTTTTGTTTACCTACCTTTAACCTTTGTAGAAATAGATGGCAGGGAAAATTAGCTTTTCACCTAATATGAAAAAGACAAATGAAAAGGGTGGGATGACTATGCATGCAGGTGCAAGAAATGATTGTGTGAGCTTGGTGAATGACTACATAACTGTGATGAAACATTTGGCAAATTGTGTAAAACTATAAATAATGAAGGGGAAATTAAACACTATAACTGTCAGAAAGTTTGGACAAACCCTTTTTAAATGCCATTTCATTTGACAATGGACAAGTTGTTATGCAAGGGGAAGATCAGTAGCCTGCTATGTTGCCATCTTCTAATAGTTCTCTCATCTTTCCCTCTTAATATGCAGGTTAAATATTAATAGGATTAGTCCTTTATGATACTTGATATGTTCTAAGTTGACATTAAGCCACAACATGCTATCCAAAGCTTCCCACTTTTTAGGTTGCATCTGGTGTAGTTCTCTGATTATTACCTTATTTAGAATAAATCTGTGATATCTATTCTATGTTATTAAATGTTATGGGTTTAACATTTCTTCATTTGGTCAAATTCCCAAGAGGGTCTATGGCCTTCTATAGTGTTTTGGGAACTTACCAATAGACAAATTCTCAGAGTGTGTACAAGCAGCTAAAAGTGAGATCTATCATTTTATAATAAATTTGTGATATCTATTCTATGTTATTAAAATGGCATTCTTTCTTAACTTGTCTAATGGCATGCAGTCGCATGGTGATGATGGAAGAGAATCTTCTAGAGAGAATAAAAAGAGATGTAACAATCAAAGTGGTACTTCAGATGGAGCAATGATAATATGAAATAGCTCAGAAAGTTATATGCTGAGATGATGTCTAGAAGCTCTTGCAAATGACTCATTTTGGCTTATTCACAACACCTAACAGGCATCAGCTCTAGATCAAATGAAATATTGTATCTTTTACGTTTGCATCTTCTCATACTTTCCATCCACTATCTGGTTGAAAATGGGCAAGTTCATGTTTACTTATTTGAACTTTTCTCACTCTACATACAAGAGAAAATCTTCTAGTGACAATGAAATGAGTATGGATTACAATCATTGGAAGGCTTACCACTATCAAGGAACAAAATAAGATCTTAAATATAAGACAAATAAATAAAATTAGGAGGAATCCACTGAAATACTTGACCATAGTACATATTTACATAAGGAGAATTGGCAAAGAGTTTGTAATTTCTACAAATCAATATGGATGAGGGAAGAAGGCTAGAGAATGGAAAAAAGTATCGTAGGTTTTTCAACCTCCAATTTCTACTGTGTGTTGTGATTTCCCTTCCAGTATTTAGGTATAAGAATTGTTGTTGTGTGTTGTGAGTTCCCTTGTGGTATTTAGGTAAAAGTAATTAAATCCTCATAGATTTTTATTTTTTATATAGAACAAGAGGGCGAAGGTGTAGAGAGAGTTCCTGAAAATGCATTCATAGAAAAATTACAATAATAACTATAGGATAAGTAACAAAGCAGAGGTGGAAATGAACTGAGGTGATATTTATAGGACATATACACTCAGGTAGGCTAATATAGTTGAATTTATTAATGTGATGTGATGGACTTTTTCATAGCTAGGCCCATGATATTTATCTATCTGATGAGTGTGGAATTTCAACTTATCACGCCATCAAATAATTAAATGATTTAGATGGGTCAAATAAATTTGTCAAAACAAAGCAGCAGAGAGGTCACTTCTCATTACACTCATTCCTTAACTCTCTCGTGAAGCCTGACATAAATGATATTAAACTTATACATATTAAATTAATGTATATAATTAAGATAAGATTGTCAAATTATAAGTATAAATATCTCTCTCTTCCTATGGGTCTTTGTATCCATATATATATATATATATATATATATATATATATATATATATATATATATATATATATATATATATATATATATATATATATATATATATATATATACTCTACCAATACATGTCTCCTCTCTCTTCATAATTTCCTCTACTTCTCTCCATAACCCTCCTCAACTCCATATTTTTACCTATATTTCCCTCTTTCTATCCCTATCTCTCCCTATTGAAATTCTAACTCAAATTGAGGAGATTCTAATTGCAAGTATAAGCCCTATCCTACAAGTTACTTATACAAGAGGTGGACAACTAAAATACAGTGGCCGCACTATATGTTTTCCTCAAGGTGTTTCTACAATTGCATCTTTCCTACCAAGGCAAATAGATGCCTTGGACATAATTCTAGTAAACAAAGAAAACATTGTCCATCAGCAATAAAGCTTCTATGTTAGTAGAGGTCATGTCTTCGAAGCATTAAAATATAAAATCTGCAATGATCCATATTACAAAGATGTGCAGGTAGATAAATTTTCATTATCATCTTTGCCACTTCATTCCATTGACATTTCAAACTTGTTATACTCAACAACTTCAAAAAGTGATCTTGTTGAAATAGCCACCAACGAAATTGAAGTAACAGAAGAAGACCCATTGGAATTAATCGTGTGCACGCAACTTAATTTGTTCCAAACCTACCAACTACACACAGGGAGATGGAAGAAGTATGATCTTTACCACAACTAGGTAAAGGACGGACAACTCAAACCATACAATGGCCACCCATTTTGACATCGCTAATCAATGAATACACAATAGAAGGATTATTTGCAATGGCATTCCCAACTTTGTTCCCAAAGGGTGATGCCACATTTAAACAACAATGTATAAAGGATGTCAAACTACATGAATATTCTCACCATCTCTTGTGATACCATGATAATAGGTTTGGCCAACACCCATGGTTTAGATACTTAATACTGAAAATCCTTCTACGACATCGAAGCCAAGCCACATCAGCTATCTTTATTCGTAAACAACTTGATGGTTCTATGCCTGCAACAATTTTTGACTTGCACCAAAGATTAAAGGACTTTCCCGATGACAAACTTGTTGAGCAACTTATATGATTTGGCTCTTCAATTAGTGGGACATGACCATTCTAGAATCAACGCAGAGGAGATCTTATTGACATGGTCGTTCAAATTGGTTGTCCAACTATAATCTTTACCCTAATTGTAGCAGATACAAAATAGATAGACTTGCACAACACCATGCCATCCACCTCACCAACACACCCTATTGCAAGAACTACATGGACGATACAAAACATAATTTAAAATCTACACCTTGCAGCACTCTACATGCATCATAGAGTTACAACATTTTGTGAGGAGGTATTAGACAAGATTCTTGGTGCAAAAGATCACTAGTATAGGTATAACTCTCGCTTCCTTCCACTCATATTATTTATTTCAACATATTTTTTCCTAAAAAAGGAAAAAACCTATTAGGTATGAATGGAAAAATAGAGGCTCATCTCATATCCATGGTTTCATCTAGCTACGTGAAGCACCGAACATTGGTAAATTAAAATGAAATGATACTCAATCCATACAAAATGCACTTGACTTCATCGATACATATGTATCTTCTTAGAACCCAAAAATTATTCAATTGACAAACCAAAAAAATTATCGGACTCATGTTGATGACCCTTGTTCGATGGATACTAGTATGATTAGTTTGGCTAACTCTGTAATAGACTACACTGAATTGGTCAACCGTGTGCAATGACACATAAAATGTTCTTTCCAAACATGCCTAAGATTGAAAGGCCCTAATATTGTGTGTTGTTATAAAGCCCCTTGGAGTACACAAGAAAATTCAAAACTATGTATCGTTGATAATAGCCAACCTATCCACACCCCTACTCGTAATGATGACCACCTCAACCTACACAACCCACAAGTACTATCCATTTGAAGGGCCAATGTAGATTTCCAGCCCACCCTATCCATTGATGTTGTCCTTAAATACATTGCAAAATATGCATCAAAGTTAGATAACAAGTCTGAAACATGCAATGCCATGTTGTCTCACATTTCAATAAGATTCGACTCTCAAAAACTTGCCCCAATTGCTTTTCACAAAATGCTTCTTGAAAACATTGTCGACCGTGACATTGGCACCCAAGAAACATGCCACCTCCTCCTCAAGTTGTCACTCTATCTAGCAGGATATTTGTATCTTTAAATATCAACCAAAAAAATATCCAACATGTACTGATTGCACCCAATACATTAGCCACATACCCAACCAATATTGAAGCTTACATCTCACGCCCTATACATTTAGATGCAACATCACTTATTGAAGTCACTCAAAAATGGATATTTAGGGTTTCTAAAAAATCATTATATGGAAAGAGTGCCCCACCAAAGCTATTGTTAGAGTCTCTCCACACTTTGTAGCCATCCCTACAAAGGAGGACATTAGCTTTGAAGCCTTTTGTTGGAGTAAATTAGTTCTTTACAAACCTTTCCGCAACCTTAAAACAGATATTGGCTCTTCATCAAGTTTGAAATTGTTACAAAATGGGAGAAATTCAAAATTAAATACTAACCTTGGCATGTGCGCAGACCATTTCCTGATTCGGTACATGAAAATGAGGTAAACAACCGAGAAACAAGTGCAAATATTATGCAAGATAATATCCCTAACAAATGGCAAGTCTTATCAGGATTATATCCAGGCCTACCTATCCACCTAAATGATCTTGACATGCTTGGAAGCTATGAAATCAACTTGAACAATAATTGGGGAAATTTAGAATTCAATCCATCACAAAAAAAAAATAGCTAGTACTTTCATACAATCAAATCGCCTCACATTTCAAGACCCGCATGTTCTTAATCACCAAAAAAATGTGTTGTCTGCACAACAACAAAAAGAAAGTGATATTATTCTAGCACATTTGAATGCAACTTCTCACCAACAACCACTTAAAATTATTGTTCAAGGCACCACGGACACTGGGAAGTCACACCTTATCACAAGCATAAAGTCAACAATGGCCAACTCAGCATCGCATGGACAATCACCATTTCTATTACTCACACCTACAGACATAGTAGCATTCAACATACAAGCCACTACAATTCATTCTGCCCTTCGGATACCAATCAAAGAAATGGTGCCTCTGCAAGGAAAAGCACTTGAAACCTACCAAGAGAGCATGTACTTCATTTGGTACATTATAATAGATGAAATGAGTTTCATTGGTCCTAAGTTACTAGAAAAAATTAATATGAGGCTACGAAAAGCATTCCCTACTCAGAGCCACATTCCTTTTGGAGCATGCCCTATTGTTCTTTTTGGCAATTTAGGGAAACTTCCACCAGTCAAAGACATCCCAATGTATGCTTCAAGCTCCTATGGTGGCACACTATGGTGCAGCTTCACAACCATTATTACACTGGGAAAAATATTTTGGAAACTTAGAGATAGCCCAATTCAAATTCAATTCCGCTCACTCCTTTCTAATTTACAAAATGCAACACCTACAATTTTAGATTGGGAACTACTGATGTCACGATCAAGTTCAAGACTCACCTCAGAAGAAAAAACTCCTTTTATTTCTTCCATGTACATCTTTTTTCAACAAATGAAATTGTCTTACTCCATAACAAATAAATGTTGCTATCTTTACCAAAGCCAGTTGCCCTCTCTAATGAAGAGAAACTTAAAGGATTACCATGCTCAAACCCATAAGAAGAACAACTTTAGTCTAAGCTCCTCTTATGTATTGACCAAGAGGTCATGCTCTGTGCAAATTTATGGGTACAAATTGGACTTGTCAATGGAGCACTTGGACAAGTCAAAGAAATTGTATACAATAATGGTGAACAACCACCTCAAGTTCCTCTTTTTGTCGTTGTTGAATTTAAAAAGTACATGGGGCCAACATGGGACAATAAGAACCCAAAATACATTCCAATGCTCCCAATAAGTCGTGGGATCCACTATCAGATACCACTCAAAATAGAATGGTCCTTAACAATACACAAATCACAAGGCCTTACACTTCAAAGAGTAACAATTGACATTGGAAGCACTGATCAACAAGGGCTAACATTCACAATAATTTCAAGAGTTTGTAACCTTGCAAATGTATTACCCTGCCCCTAATCTGATTTTCTTTATGTTATATTTATTTTAGGATGATAGATTATATATTAGGAAATCATTGATGCTTATGATTTTATTGACCCCATACTTGCATGTGTATGGTTGATGTGTTTCTTTTATATTTCTGTTTGACGTGCCTGATGTGGTTGAGGGACGGAGTCATAGTTACTTGCTTGCGAGATCCACATGATCGGTCGATCCCCACCATTGTCTGTTATATATCTATATATGTATGTACATGCGGGTTTTATATGCAAGTTTGTAGGTATCGAGCATCGACTTCCCTGAATTGTCAGGATGAGTGTGCCCTATCGCAATATCTCAAATGGTAAGAGAGGGGAGATAACACAGGTCCAAAATCCTAACCTAAGCCCATTTATCCTAGGATTGGACAAGTATCAGTTTGACTACCCTACCCGAATTCGTCTAGTTGACAGGAATTCGTGGATCCCTTTCTGGTGTTTTCTTGGTTTTACTTTGTTTAATTTTACTTCGTTTGGCTTCAATTGATTTATTTCTTAAGTGGGTGATTTTCTATGATTTATTGATTAATGATTATAGTTGAAATTTAATATTAATCATATTCCTATGTTTATTTGAGAAAATTTAATTAAAAGTTAAATATTTGATTATTTTGATTTAATTGATTAGTTAATTAAAAATTAGATTTAATTATGCTTGTGTGCTTTATTAAATAACTAAATATTTAATTGCATGGTTTTAGGATGCTTTAAATATTTAATCTATTTAATATGAATTGTGCATGAAAAGTGTTTTTTTAATTATTAAATTAAGATTTATTTTTCAATTTCTGATTTGGAGTTGATGTGGGAGTTAGCTGTTGAGTCATCTCTAGGATTTGCTTGAAAGGGGGAATGGAATCCCTAATAGGGGGAATTGCTTTCATTTTAGCATTAGACAGGTTTTGGGAGGGAATTCTGGGAGAGCTTGTGCTTTGGATTTTGGAGAATTTTTCCTGTTGTAGTTGCTTTTTTTTTTGGCTAGATTGTGCATCTGGAATTTTGGGTGTTGTGTTCTTCGTGAATTCGGGATCTACAGGTTGGAATCATTCTGGGAGGAATTCTAGTCTTCAGATCTTCTAAGGTTTTTAATTCTTCTGTGATTTATGTTTTGCAGTTTGATGGATTTCTATGTCTAAATGATTTCATGTTTATCTCCTTAGATCTGTCTATGATTTCCTTGTTTTGGATATTAGAGAAACCCTTGTATCTGATATTTTAGGTTTTTATTAAGTTTTAGCACAGCAGGGTTATGCTGGCAAAATTTCATTAGAAGATTCCTCATAGATCTCCTATAAATCGAAAAAATAATCCTAGGTTATAGTTAAACTATGATGCTGAAGAAAAATAAATCTATCTTTGAAAGAAAATCAATTTTTGGAGAAAAACCCAATTCTGGTAAAAAAATAATACTCTATGTGAAAAATACCAGTCAATTGAAATAAGCCCAAAAAAAGTCAAATCAGAAGCATGATTTTGGTAGAAAAGTGCTTTATTGGTTTTAAAATATATATATATTTACCCTCTTATTCTGTTTTTCAAAATTTAAAAAAAAAGATTCCTTGTCTTTTCCTATTTTCAAAAATTAATTTTTTTAAAAAATATTTATAGACTTTCAAAAAAAGAAAAGATGCCTTGAAAAGTGTTGTTTTTAAATTAATTATAAAATAAAAAATTGCAAAAAAAATTATATAAATTAAATTCAATGGGGGCTCAAGACTCAAGCCCTTACCCCCACCCGTAGGGCCTGCTGGCGACCTGCCCGAGGGGGCCGCACGGTAGCCTGTTGGGTGGTATCCCCAAAGGGGGCCGCACGGTAAGGAAGATGGGAGAGGGGATGTGGGGCACACTTCCCACCCCCCACTCTTTTTCATTTTGGTTTTTTTTTTTTTTTTTTAAATGTTTAAAAAGATTTATTTTAGATTTTAATTTTGACTTTTGATTAAATGCTTTATTCATTATTATTATTAAATTAATTTGTTTAATAAATTAGTTTAATTTAATAATGGTTAATGTTTTCTTTTACTAATATTAAATTAATTTATTTACTAAATTAGTTTAATTTAATTATAGATTATTTCTTTAAGAGTTTTTTTGATTAATTTGAGTATAGTTTATATTGGGATGTAAATTTAAAATATGTTATTTCATCATCTTTAAATATTAATTTGAGAGTTTATAGTAAAGATTGTTTCTTTATAAACTTTGGGTTTGATTTGTTTATTAGACCATTGATGTAGATATGAAACTTTCTACATAGTTAATTTATATTTTATAATTAAATATTAAATATAAGTTGAGTAGCGTAGTTTATTTACAGTATTAAACAAATAAGTTCTTCACTAGACCTATGCTTAAATTATAAAATTTAGGTAGAATAATGTATGTTTGTTTATAAGTTAATTTTTACATCTGCATGGAGTAATCAGACGATAATATGTCCTTTTGCATGTATATTAAATTTGAGAGTTGTTCAAAATGTTCAAATTGGCAACATGTATTTTTACAAGTGTTTTGTTTATACTGAAATTGAGCGTTTTCGTTCTGTTGAACCTATAGGATGAATATAGAGTATATTCTTTAAAATTTGCATTATTATAATGTTTATGTTAAGTATCTCTTAATAGATTTATGTGTTTATGCATGTGGACTCAATTGTGTTCATTATGGAATTTAAATGCTTAAGGTTAGATTTTAACCTTCTATAATGTGAGTGTTGTATTCTTCATTCCTGGAGTGTCTTCTTGTGCTTATTGTGTTATCGGGATACTAGAAGACCTTAGGGAAGACAGAGGTCGGGGTATGTGTCAGTAGTTCATGTTTTCAATATTATGTTTTGATGTGTGTGTAAGATCTGATTATACCCTGACTTGACCATATGGCTCATGATGCTTTGTATTATGTTTATGGTATCTTTGTAATCATTTCTGGTTCTTGTATGTGAAACTAGATCTGGGATTACCTGGTTGTATACCTGATTTGATCTATGTGAGATCTGTGAACCTAGGGTAGTTTACCTAGATATGTAGTAGGAGGTGGCTTGAAATAAGCATTGGGGCCCACAAGTGGCTACCAGAATCACTTATTGTAAGTATTGGTAATCAAGTGATAGCTTAATATAACATTGAGAGATATTAAAATGAACCTAATAAGACATGTTTCCTCACCCATGCTTGAGTGCTAGTATAGACTAAGATGGGAATATAGAAGATGACTAGCCACCTTTAAAAGGCATGAGTTGGCATAGTTGATGGCTTCATCTGTATGAGAGATCATTGACACTGTGTATGGTCACTTGGGTGCCAAGATCCAAAGAGATTACCAAGACAAAACTCAATGCTTAGACATACATGATGACACCTTCCTATGCATAGTCTAGTTATCCTACATGTGTCAGTTGCCTCTAGATTAGTGAGTCTTTCATATCATTATACTTATTCGCCTTGAGTTAGAAAGATTTTAGGATCCTTTCCTTAGCTTGATCTGTTTGATGTTTGATATCTGAGTGGGATCTATTGTTATCTCCTCAGCACGGTGGGAGTGGACCATTTAGGTTCACGAGGTCGGGTGGTAGTGATTATTTTACCATTTGAGATTCTAACGTTCATGTACCAATGTTGGATAATTCCTGTGGCATTTGTTCTTTCTTGATCTTCATTGGTGGATTTGTATTCTTCTTTCTCTTCTCTTCTTCTTCTTTGTGATCTTGTATCTTTGTATCAGTTATTCAGAGATATCATGTGTTCTTCTTTTCAGTTATTGTATTACATACCCTGCGACATGTGCAGTGGATGTAGGTTATTATGGATACCTTATGGTACTAGTTGTATTTATGTTATCTTTTATGTGATGCTGCATTTATCTTTCATTTGTTTATATGAGTTTTGTAATTGTACCTAATCTAATTTAATTAATTAATGTTAACGTAATCTTCATCGAGGAACCCTTGAGAGTTGTAACATGTGTTGGGTCAAAGTATTAATGTGAGTAAATGGTAATTGCTTCTGCATTGATGTTTACCTTGTATGTTAACTTTAGAAAAAAATATTATTTTGTAAACTTAGATACATGTTTAGGTTAAGTTCTCTTGGGTTCCCTGGCAGGGCATTACAGCAAACCTCTGCATTCAACCAGCATTCACATTTGAAAAATATGCAAGAATGCAGCAAAACCCATTCTTCTCTCGTAGAAAAGAAGAATAGTCTCGTTTGATGAGATTATCATATATTATTCCTTCAAAAACAACAAATTAACTACAAACAATAAAGGTGTGTTCGCTATCTAACTTTCCTATATATTCTATTACAAATAAAATGTTGACAAATAGAATAAAAGTATTGCTAAAAAAAATCCATTTCATGCAGGTTTGCCAGTATTTTCTCTCATAAAAGAAATTGCCTCTCCAAATTTTTGAAATTGTACTCTACCAAACAGGTGACACAAAATTTAATACTACAAAATAATGTGGAAATTAAAAGATTGTAGAAACAATACTTGTAGTATTCTTACCAATTCAATTTATGAACTGTTTTAAATATTTAGTCAAAATAAAAGAATCATTTGTCAGTATCCAATTGTGGTTATAGATTTAAATGGTGCAACGTAAAGTGATTTTAGATTATTATTATTTTTTTAAAAGCACCTATTTTTTATTGATAATAGTATAAATAATAGATTCATATTCTAAAAAGGACATTATCAACAAAATAAAACGCCAAAGTCTTGTTGATGCAGCAACCACTTCTACACTACCAATGTCACCTAAAAGAATCCATCTACAAGTAGATATACCACAAATACAAAATACCACTCAGCTCACCCCACTAGAGCAAATATACTCTTCAGATTTTTCTCAAGATTATTGCACAGCAAGGGATCATTTCCGTTCCAAATTGGATAACCTTTCTATTAGTGAAAAAAAAATTATATAAGTATTTATTTTTTAAAAAAAATTATATTTATTATTATTAATTTTTATTTTTATTAGTATTTGTATTATGATACTTTTTTATTTTGTTTTATTTATATCTTAATTATTATGTCTTTTCTTGAAATTGTAAATAGTAATAAAAAATATATTAGATTTTATTTATAATTATTTGAAATTTGTACAAGCACCAATCTCACCCTCTACAAATTAATAGATTTTCATTTAAAAGTAAATGCTAAGTATTTTTTTTATTACAATTTGAATGTGAAATTGAATGTAAATTATAAATATATTTTATCATTGCATTGTTAGTATGCTTATTTGCAGAAATGTTGCGATAGAGGACTGTTGTAATTGATCACTTATTTCAACATGTGGACATTCATAGGATTCATGAAGAAGAAAGAACTTCAAGATTGATTGTACAAATCTTACTACAAGAAAGAGGACTAATCACATATTGTCCAGTATCACAAAGAAATTTTTCCCACTTTTATAGGGATCCATATATTTCAGAATTGAATACTTGTGAAACATGCAATCCAATTAAGGTACATCATATCCTAAGCGAGATATGGTTTCAACTAGCTTCAATAACATCTGAAACCGAATACTCCTCTCTGATACACAGTATAGGACAATTATGGTTAGAGAAACTACTTCAATCTCTACAAATCAATACAACATATTTGTAGAACCTTTGCTATCATGGTCAAATTTACCGCCTACATTTTGTATCGGACTCAAACACATTGTGGAACCAACAAGGCGCACAAAGGTGGGGAACACAGGGAGATTATTTATCTATGCCCATACATGAACGTATAAGAAAGATTGTAAGGGAGAAAATACCTACATGGACCCAAACAACTTGTAAATTCTACCGAACTATTAATCTTGTCACACGCAATTGGGGTGTACTTCATCACACACTCGAACACCTTTACTGGTTCTGTGATTTAAACCCCATGGTAGACAAACTCATTGCCCCTAATGTAATCCTTTAAAACTGTTAGTTTACTCAGTTTGCAGTAAACTCCATTAGCAATACATAGTTAAAATTTTGAACTTCATAAAAAAAGAAAAAAATTACTAAATGTATACTTCTTGTTTATGCAATGCTTATGATATTTGCACTTCAAATAAATTAAAAAAGCTTCATGTTTCGGACTATGATATACAAACTCTGCTCTAAAAATCATGTACAAGAAAATTTATTAATACAAGTATTGTTTGTAAGATTCAGTTCAATCCAAAGTCTATATTTTAGCAATCATGTACAAAAAGATTAAATATTGAAGATTCAGTTCAATCGAAAGTCTATATTTTACCAATCATGTACAAATAAAGAAAAATTGCAATAATTGTAAAATAATTTTAATACATCTATTCTCTGTTAATAATTAAGTCAATAGAGAATATATATGCTCTTAGTGAAAGAAAAAGCTGAAATAATGTATTGCAACAAAGATTTTCATATTATGTTTCTATTTAACAAAAAAAAAATTACACTTTAATGACAAAAACAAAAATACAACAAAATGAAAATAACATAGAAAAAAAAGGTGTAACCATTGCACACTCAAGTGCGATTGCTCTAGTATATATAATTTGATGTAATTGTTTTGACATGTAGATAACTATAGTCAAACTGGACTTTTGTAAACATATTGATTATTTTTAAACAATTAGAATTGGTATCTGGAAATTGAATATTTTTATATGCTTATCGGATTTGATTTGGTATGATTTGGGAATTAATCTACATTGGCTTTTAGGAAAATGATATCAGAGGCTTTGAAGTGTTTTTTTGTTGATACTTATGTGTATATATTTTTTATTCTATGTGATGTTGTATTGGTTCAAATTTCTTTACCTAGTCTTATTGTCTTAAGCTCGTGTTTTTCTTAAAGTTGCCTTGAGAGTCCTTTTGTAATATCATAGTTTTAAGAACCAAAGTATGTTCCCATGTTGCACGGAACTGGATTTATGATATGAATGTTTTAATATGGTTGTGTAAGCTTAGGGACAAGTATCTAGGTGTATAGATGGAAGTGGCTTACACTAAGCGTCGGGGCCCACAAGTGGCTGCCAGGATCACTTATTGTAAGTAACTTAATAAAGTGATAATATAAAACATTAATTGAGGATTTAAAATAAATTAATAAGATAAGTGTACCTCACCCATACTTGAGTGCTAGTATAGGCTAAGATGGAGGATGAGATGATGATTGTCGCCCAGTGAGGTGTGTCTGGCATAATTAATAGCCTTGTCTGTACAAGAGGTTATTGATATCACATATAGTCTACATAATGCCCTGCCAAGGAACTCACGAGAAATTAACCTAAAACATGTTACTAAGTTTACAGAATAATTTTTTTCTTTAGAGTTTACAAATAATAATGAATAACAAAGAGGAAGCAATAATATACAGTTAATATATACAGCTCTCATTTACAGATTACAAATTCATTTTGTGTTTGATTATGATGTTTCCACTGAAATAAGGTTTAATAATAAATAATTAATTAAATAATATAATTTTATTAAATAAATAATAAAGAAAACTTTAATAGATAATTAATAATATTAAATATGGAAGTAGATAGATAATATAATATATTTATGTTACAAATATATTTAAGGCATCAATATCAATATCAAATAATAATTCAATTATAAAGAAATAGTTTAATAATAATAAACTTATTATTAATATAGTAATAGGATGTATTATCATATCATTAATATGATAATATATGATTAAATAAACATCAAATATAATTTATAATATAATATACAATAATATAATTATTATTATAATTAATAAATAATGATTAATAATTAAAAAAATAAATAATGAATATATAAATTTATAAAGATCAATAGAGACTAAGACAATAGTCGCGACCCTTTGGAAAGATGGGTCATTCCCCTCCACGCACATAAATAAGAATTGGAATATGGGAGAAAAAGGGATAATTTGGATAGGGATGGAGTCGTAACAATTGAAGTGATTTCATATTAGTTAGAGAATAGCTAGCCAGTCAGCAATAGATCAAGAACAATCTGTAAAAAAAACAACGAACAACACTTCCAGCATATAGTATAAAATCAATGCATAGTCATCAGCCACAACACACTTTATAGTCAGGGCTAGAAGATCGTGAATCAACATTTGATATTACTGAGCAATTAGTCCATACGGGAATCTCTGGTTTAGACGAATAGCAATTGGGATGACCAATCAGCTGTTATTTCGATACAATCAACAGCTACATCTGGAGCTCTCACACAGTCAGCAATCTCATTATACAGGAGGAGATTGTGTCTGCAATTGGAGGATCAACACTACATAGGTATAATATCTTCATAATTTTCATTGAAGATTCATATCCCCATTACAAAGATAATACCGACAACATCATAAGTGCTTGCATAAACACATTATTAGGACCACGAGATACTCAGGGATATTAGATCCTTTGTTAACCTCATTGTCATTTCATAAGATAAAGTATGATAAACAATTGGAAGGAGATCAATATACACTCCTACATAGATGGTCATATCATTACATTGGTTAACGTTTGAGAGACAAACTTCACTTCAACATATCAACCAGGGTTATAAACTACATATTTAAACATCATTCTTATATCATTTACATATACGGGAAGCAGATGTTTTGGTATCAAGATAAACCTTTCAAACTGTATATTACAAAACTATATCCACATATTTGAGATCCATTTTCTATATCGATAATTCATTACAATTACATCCCAAATACATGTCAAATCCAAAAATCATGGCTTTGGCAAGTATAGGTGAACATCTAATTGTGCCATGTGTTAGGAATGCCATTATGAGTAAGGTCTCTAATTAAAAGAAGTCTTCTACAATTGACATGATAAGAACATTGTTCCAATATTTCAAAGCAACATGACAAAGGGATCATTACATTGATATGGTTGAGGGATGAAGTCATAGTTACCTTCTTACGGGATCCACACAATGTCTCGATCTCTTCCATTGCATGTTGTATGTGTGTGTGTGTGTGTGTGGATGTACATGTTTGCAAGTATTGGGCATCGACTTCTCTGAATTGTGAAGATGAGTGTGCCCTATCACAATGTCTCAATGGTAAGAGAGGGGAGATAACGTCTGAATCCCAACCTAAGCCATTTTATTGTTTTGAAATTGTGGACAAGTTCATGATTATTACCTTTTTGAATTCGTCCAGGTGACGTGAATTCATGAGCCTTTTCCTTAAGCATGATTAAATTTTTTATTAGGTTTAGTTATTTTTTCTGTTCTTTGGCCAGTTATGTGGTTGGTATGATTGTTGTGAACTGATTAAGTGATTTACTGAGATTAATTATGTGTTTTAATAATTAAATCTTATTAAATTTAGAAAGTATTAAATGTGAGGGTATTTAAGTAATACAAATTAATTAAATATATTTATTAATTAGAAGTCTAATTGTGAAATTTAAGGAGTTAATTAATTATTAAATTTAAAATTTTAATTAAAAATAAATTTATTAGTTGTTGATAATTATCAATTCGATAAATAATAATATGATTAAAATAATATTTCTTGCACAATCAATTAAATAAATAAAAGAATAAAGTACTCTAAAAGTTGAGAAAAATGCTATTAACAAGAAATACAAAAAGTGCATTAAATTATTAATTAGAAAATTGAAAATCGTGCAAAAGAGAGATTGATGTTAACAAAGTTTGTGGAGTTGAGTTAAGTTCCGGGTTTGCATAGTTGAGGTCGAGTTTTTGGTTCTTTTCCTTTATTAGATGGATTTGCTCTTTGTTATGGGACACGGATTTGTAGGTTTTAGCTCGAATGATTGAATTGGAGGATATCGTGAAAGTTTTAGAATTTTTTAAGGTTTTGATTGTTCTTCATGGTTTCAGTCAATTGGTCGTTTGAGGTAGGGTTTGAAACCCTCGTAGATTAAATTATTTTCAAAGAAAGTTTGTTTTCTTCGTACCTATTAGATCTTGTTGATATATGTTTGAAATTCTTCTCTTGCTTAGATTTCTAGTTTTTAAGGTTTTGAAATCTTATTTTATAAATAGGTCTCATAAGTTAGGAAATATCATAGATAAGTCTTGTTTTAAATCTATTAGGGTTTGATAAATTTTGTTGTAGAAAACATTAGAGTTTGAATCAAATTGAATTACCTAAATAATTTTACTTTGTGGTTGAAATTAGCTATTATATTTATCAATGATTAATTCGATATATATATATATATATATATATATATATATATATATATATATATATATATATATATATATATATATATATATATATATATATATATATGCTTCCTATTTTATGTCAAAAAAATTATGACAGTTTTAAGAAAAAAAAATATTTATAAAAAAAATGTAGTTGCATGTGATTGGGGGTTAGTGGGATCCACCCAACCCCCACGGCAGCAAGGCTAGTGCACGGTAGCCCTAGTTGTCGATGGCAGCAGAGCTATCGAATGACAACCCTTGGCTTCCAACAGCTTGGGGGTAAGCTATGTGCCTCCCCCAATAAAATTTTATTTTTATATTTTATTTATTTATTTATTTTTCATATTAAAATTTTTACATTAAAAAAAATAACGAGAATAATATGTGTGTGTGTGTGTGTGTGAGGCCTCACCCCGACCCATCATAGCATTACTGATTCATTCGCATTTTGATACTTCGTGATTTGACACATTGATACACTTTTTGATTATTCTGACAGAGACTCATGATATTATGTTTTATGATGATGATTATATTGTATGGGTTACATTTTGATGTGGATTAGGACCTAGGACATAATGTTGATTTTTGGTTATACATGCTTAGATATGTGATTTGATGAGAAAGATTTAATCATGATTAGATTTGTTTGTTTCATGGATTCTGCTTTAAGTTAGGAAGTAGCATGGATGATATGTTATGATGATTTAAGAAGATGCTATGTTTAAACATCGCGGAATGAAAATTGTAATTAGGAATTGAATTCTGCATATTGATTAGCATTGCCAATTATGAATGGTATATATATTTGCATGTGATTTTATTACCTTGGACTGCTGATGCTCGGGTGTAGTGTACAAGAAAGAGAACCATACAATATTTCAGAGAATTAGGGCTAAACACATGTGAATTGAGTAAGTCAAGGTTTAATCCAATAAGGGATTGAAACTTCATTGTAATGTGATCCTTGTTGTAAACGTATGTTGAATGTATGTTAATAATTCAGATTTATGTTGTTAATTGGACATGTCAATTGTGAATGTGATGTGTAATTTATGGTGTCACTTGACACTTGTATTGTACATGTGGATGGTGACATCTCAAATTAGGGCTTGGGCAAGAATCGCCTAACCTTATAGAATATTATTCTAGTCTCAATTGCATGTAGATGTCTTGTAGGGATCACATCAAGTTGGAACTCGGATTTGAACTTTAAGGGTACTTTAGAGGGGTCAAAAGTGACCCTAGAGTGTAGTTTTGGCCTAAATTAGCTAACCCTAGGTAGGTACCTTAGGTTGGGGGCTAGTTTTTACCTATGGGAAAGCCTAGAACATCATTATGGCCCTCCAAAAAGCCTACTTTTCAAAAGTGGCGAAAATGGAGATGGCCACATGCATCTAACTTGCCTCACACTCCTTACCAAACCCACAATTAAGAGGGGAGACAAGAGGGAAGACCAAAGGACTAAAGGGCATGTCTCATTAATTGTTTCATGATGTGTACACCTTTAGAGGTCTTTTTAGAAGATTGGGAGAGACTTAGTAGGTGTTCACCCACTCTCTAACTTTAGAGACAATTAGGGTTGGAGAAAGGAAAAAGACAAAGGATAAGGAGCTCTTCTCAACTTCATTCTTGCCATTTTGCTTGAACCAAGGTTGGTGAAGTCTTGCCATGGATAAATGCTCTTGCATTGTAATTTTTGTGTATTGTTGTTTGATGAACATGTAAATCTTGTATGGTGTTCATATATGTAAAACTTGTATAGTGTTCTTGTATGTAGATTTTGTTATTGTTGTGTTGGGTTGGGGTGCATATGGATTTAGTATCTTTTTCTTGTTCTTTTGGTTTGGGAGTGTTGTTCATGGGAGTTTAAGGCATTACTCACCCTTTGGGAAGAGAAGAAGTGGCATTAGGTGAAGGGGTTAGTTGGGCTCTCCATTGTAGTGAGAGTCTCTTCTCTTGGAGATGAGAGATAATTTCATGGAGTATGGGCTCCATGAAGCCATGTTGTAAATATTTGTATTTGGGAATGGAAATGACAAAATGTGTATACGGAAGAAATGTTAATGTAGCCTTGGAAGGCATGGAAAACTCTTATTGAAAATTTGTATATGCAATGGTATTCTCCTCTTTGGAAAATCTCACCTTCACCCTACTTCAATGGGTTTGGAAAACTCATTTGTGAAGCCTTGGTTCGTAGTTAATTGTTGTTTTGTGCATATATGTTGTTTGTGAGCATATTGTTGGGTATACCCATTTAGATTTGGTTTTCCAAGCTCGGGGGTGTTCTCCTTGAGACCTTGGTTGGGAGGTGAGCTTCCCATGGTTCTCCTCTTTTATTTGCAGGTTTGAAGGCCATGTTTTTGCAAAGGTTAAAGCTTGGGAGAGTTTTATTTTGTGTCCATTTGGAAGCAAATTTATTGATGCATTGTTGTAATCATGAATGAGGAGACACTCATTTGATTAATGTATAAGATGGATTATTGTGATATACATATCAAGCATATGTGAAATTGATCCTTGTTCATTGTAGTTTTTGATTCATTGTTGAAAAGAATACCATATATTTTAGCTCTTAAAATGCAAAGTCTCATGTTGAAAAATTTCATATTGAAAATATAATGATGTTGAAATCTTGTTTATCATTGTATTGTATGTTACCTTTAAATTCATTAGAACATTCTCTTGATATTCTAACGAATAGCATTCTTGTTGAAAACATTGGATTAAAATGAAAGTTTTAAAATTAAAAAAAAATGTTGTAAATCTTGGCTTGATTTAGTATAATGTAGTTCTTAAAATTTATTGGGAAATAATCCATCTTGGAAATCATCTTATTCATTTTTAGTTTTCCTATTAAATCTTGATTCCTATTAAATCAAATTGAAGTCTTTATGCCACAAAAAAAAAAAAAAAAATGAAACAAAAAAAAAACTAAGTGAAATAAGAAAATAAAAAACCAAATGGAGACCTAGAGGTCTCTCGAAAATGTATGGAGAAAAAAATATTTTTCCCATACACTTTCCACAACCACAGTCATTAAACTATTATTTTCTTCCCTCCTACTTGCATAGAATATTAGAAATAAACAAATATGTATATTTAAAAAAAGGGGCTGTGTTCCACCTAAGAAAACCTCATCATGCTTTGAAAATTTAAAAATAAAATAAAAATTAAAACAAGCAACTTAAATCTGTACCTTTTCATACTTCTTAATTCAAACCAAAATAAAGGAAAATCTATTTTAATTCTCTTCCATGCGTGAGTTATTATGGGAGCTGACTTGGTGGGCCACCCATCCTCCTTGGATGTGGAGCCACCCACTCGTCCTCCATCTCCACTTCCCATGCGTAACATGTTTTGGAGATTTGGTCTCCCACCTTATATTCTATACAATTTATGAAGGCTAAAACATATTTGGTGGCCCCCAAACTTATCTCCATTTACCTACTCCTTGAATTTCGACATCCCCTACTTTGTGTAGCCTATGACATGTTGTTTGTCTCTTCCTCCCGCTTGGCACGTGGGCCATGGGAGAGGGAAGGGTGACGGGTTAGGAAGGTGTGTAGGGTAAGGGGTAGAATAGTAGACTTTGATAGTAGGAATTTTTTAATTAGATCTAGATAATAATTACTTTGTAAAAGTTTAGTTAATTAATTTAATAATAATGAATGTAATATATTTTCATGTGTTTGAAAAGAATAACATTTAAATAAATTTAATTTTAAGACCAAAATTAGGATTATGGCTAAATAAGTCTAGGGTTAAGTTGTTAAAAATAATTAGGATAAGAGGAAAAATGTTATTCTTATTTGTTAATTAGTTTTATTTAATTAATTAATGTATGTTAGTAAATTTAATTATGCTTGTTACAAATTAATCGTAAAATTATGATAATTCTTTAGGGAATTTTAGTGTATCGTTTAGTAAATTATGTTGATGAAATTAATGTGTTTTTAGGATGTAAGTTCGGATGTGTTGGGATATCTAAAGTGGATAACATTGTTAAATTGGAATATGTTTTAAAGAATTATAATAATATCGAATGGGTATTATAATTATCGAATGGGGTTAATTAATTTGATCGCAAATAGGTTTGATAGGCTACTCAATTTGGTAATGAAATAAAATCAGGTTTAATAGATATGTTGAATGTTACATAGTTGGCTTAATGATGAAAATGTAATGTGTATTAATTCTAAATGGATCGTGTGAATCACCTAGTTATAAAAATGAAGTAACTGTAAGGGTATCAAATCAACCTAAAACTTAACTTATGCTCCTCAACAAATGATATACGATTCATGATGCAACACCTTGTAAAACATAAAACTATAATTAAATCAACCTGACCAAAATGCTCTTGTAACACTAAAGCTTAGGGTCTCTAACCCGTGTAACAAGTTGGAGTACCGACTCTACATTTGCTTGTGATGTGACCCAAACTAAATCGATGTCTTGACCTTGCATCTCGAAAATAAACTTGACCATGTCGTCACTTATCCGCAAACTCATTCAGTTTTAGTTGTGTCATCTTAGTTGTTTGTACGTTCAAAAAAAAATTGTGTGTGTTTTTGCCCTAGTTTTGGGCATGACAATATATGATTAAATAAAGAAATCAATTTTATTTTAGAAGTAAATAAAATAAAATAAATGATTAGTAATAAAATAATAGTATTTGATCTGATTGATATTAGATTTGGTTTAAATTAAGATTTCTTTTAAAAATCTTTTAATTATATGAACTTAGTAATTATTGTTTTGAAGATCTATTTATTTAATTAACTATATAAATTGATTTTCATGCGTAAAGAAGAATTTGATTTAAGAATATAATTATAGTTGTGTTAGTGATTATTTTAATAAATAAATTAATTTATGTAATGATACTTTACAAATTAGTTTATTATTATTAAATTCTAATGAATATTTTTCTTTATATAATTGTGGGTTAGAAGGGAATCTTTTTACATCATCATTTTTAGGATTGTTACCAAAGGCAGGGTTAGGGTTATGGTGTTATGTTTGTCTATCTTGCATACTTGTATGGCATTTGATTTTATTATAACCCAACCTTTTGAAAGATCTTGATTATGTTATGATGTTTATGTTATAGAAGTTGGTTATGTGTGTTCTTGTGACACTTTGGAACCAGGTTTTGACTTTTGTTATTTACGATGATCTATGAGATGTTTTGAGATTTATGAGCTTAGAGTAGGTTATCTAGGTGTTAAAGGGGAAGTGGCTTTCTTTGGAAACATCATAGGCCAGAAGTGGCTACCTAGATATCCTTAGTAAGTTACTTAACAAGTGATAATATAATATATTAAATGGGGTTTTAAAATGAATTAATAAGATAATAGACTCCCCGCCCATGCCTTGAGTGCCAGTATAGGCTAAGGATGGGAGTGGGACAAGATGCTTGCCCATCTAGTAGTGATGGTGAGTTTTGGCATAATCGGTTATCCTTATCTACATGAGAGGATTTCAAGTTCTACATATTTTCACACTTCGAAGTCGGAGTCTAGTGAGATCGGTCCGAGGGGTTGATATATATGTGATGACACTTCCCTGATTTCATCTTAGGTTTCCTACGTGTGTTGGTTGTCTCTGGATTAGTATGTGTACCTTTGAGTTTTGAGTTGTACCTTTGAGATAGAAAACTTTCAAGATCCCTTGCTTGGTTCTACCTAATGAGTGATTTTGGTAATGTTATTCGAATGGGGTCTAATTTTATCTCCTCGGCATGGTGGGAGTGGAATGACAAGTTTCCACGAGGTCGGGAGGTAGTTACTCTCTTACTATTTGAGACTCTAACATTCTTGTACCAGTGTTGGATGGTCCTTGTTGCAGCTACTTCTTATTCTTTCATCCTTGGAGATTTGTTCATATTCTTTCTTTTTATTTGTACTTGGTACTTAATTATATTTACATAGCATATGACTTGTGCAGTGGCTGTGGGTTATCCTGTATACCTTATGGTTCAAGTGTATTTATTTATTTCTTATGAGATGATGTACTTTAATTTCATTAGGTGGAAGATTTATATGGTTATTGTACTTAATAGAATTAAATTATATTTACGTGTTTCTGCATCAAGGAACCCTTGAGATTTGTAATCTGGGTATGTGCAAGATCATGAGGGGCCAAAAAGTGGCGATGTGAAAAGTATTCACTTTTCACTCGTCCAAAATCGCATGAAAATGCTTGTTGACTTTTTAGTAGGCCTGGGTGTCAGTACACCTGGGCAAACTTGACACCAAAGCACAGGCCTAATCGGGTACCCGATAACTATGGCATAAATCCGAAACCCGCGAGCCCTTTTCTTCATTTCTTTCCACATTTTTCTTTGCCAAAATGGCTTGATATATCATATACCCAATATATTTTCAGATACCTAATTTTGGAAACAACAAATTCGACTCCCGAGCATATTCGATAAGTAATTATTTATATATTTTTATTATTTTATTTCATTTTCATGCTAAATGTAGCATTTTTTTTAAATAGGGTTTTGTATTTATATTTGTAATAATATATGAAATTAGATTGAAATTTAGATTTATTTTTTATTTAATTAGGCATGGTTGACAACAATGAAGAAAATAACCCTCCAGCACCAAATAACAATCTTGAAAACAATCCCCCATAGCTAAACCCTAAATCTTTACAAGATTTGATACAAGAAAATTTGAACACAATACGAGGTTTCCAAAACACATATCAAAATATACCTACATTAGGTCCCATGCTTGCCACACTAAATACAATTGTTGAAAATATTAACACACTCACGCAACAACATAATGCTGCTCTTCATTGGCGTGATGATATGCACGCCCAATTTGATGACGGGCTTGACCATGATGGGATTGCAGCCCTTAATATAAGTAAGGAAGATATAGCCGCCCTTTTTGTCAATCCTAAAATCAGAATACTAGTTGACCCCAAAAAGCCCAAATTATCAATAAAATGGTGCACAAATGAAGCAATGTGCACAAACTTTTGGGATCGTTGGTGGATGGTTTTTGATAAACCACCCCATAGCAATTTGGAGGTCCCATTTTATTTCATTAAAAAAATTTATGCTGATTTTGTGCTTGGTTACCATGTTGATTATTGGAGTATGAAGCCCAACATGGGCGTAGGCAGAGGAGCTCCTTAGACTAGGACATTTTCCCAGCGTCGAAAAGCCACTACCTTTGTCCCCCCCACTGATGTCGCACCCCCTCCTCCAATGCAGCATCCTAATATCATTGCAAAGGCTGCCTCACAGACGAGTAGGGCCATTCATTTACTGAGTGATCAGTTGATCATGCAGACCAGGTCTGTGTTGCCTCCTGGTGTGGATGATGCTAGCACATCGACATCTCGTTGGAGTTCACATGTATGTGAGCCTCATATGTGCATTGTGTGCAGGCATATGTGCCTCAGATCGCTTACTAATTCTGATACATATCAGTTTCATGTTATTGATGAGGAGGATACATGAGACACAGCTGCAGAGGCTGCAACACCTCATGGAGCATCTACATCTCATGACAGTGCTCAGGAGGTGCACACAGAGCCATTGACTCCTGTTGATACGGTAAGAGTAAACATTATAAATAAATTTGTCACATGACTTATTTAATTTAAAAATAATTTATTTATTTAGATTAGTTTTAATGATTGCATGCACTTATGTATATATATTTTTTTCCATTTATGTTCAGTCGATGACACAGGAGGAGGTGAGACAGGTGGATGAGTCCACACTTTCGGCCATTTCATTTGGCCTTGATGACTATACGGTATATTATAAATTATGTACCCATTAGTTTTTTTTTTATCATTTGGTGTACATGCTTAAATCTCTATCAATTAGAGCAATAAAATTCATACATTTACTTATATATTTTCATCTGATTGTGTTTTTGCAGGGTACAGCCGATGTCAGTGGGGGGCACGAGGGGGTTCCTTCATCAGGTGTCGACAAAGGAAAGGTAGTTAATTGTTTAAGATTAATTATGCATGCACATGTATGCCACTTGTGTGTAGTAATAAATATTTTACTTGCACTTTATTGTATAGGGTGTGGCTATTGATGATGTCCCGACAGTTGTTTAGCAGCGTAGGGTTACAGGCATCTCGATTCGGAGTGATAGCCCGATTGTATGTAGAATTTTACATATTGTTATTTGTATTTTGTAACCAAGGTTGCTATGATGAAGTACATTTATATATAATTGACAATCTTTTTACTCTCATAGGTTACTCCGAGTGTGAGGGAGGGCCCACAAGAATCTTTCATATATTTGTTGACCCAGCCCACCATTCCAGAGGAGGGATCATCAGATGTAAGTTTTAATTTTAGTTCAATCAATTTGTAATTTTATTATGCTATCATCCTATTTTGTAGATTTATTACTCTATGTTGCACCACTCTACTAATCTCATTATTGCAAATATATATTTATAGGTCACAGTTGGTATTGTTGGCATGGTCTCTTCGCTACCCAAGACTTATGCTAGGACACCTGATTATGGTAGGTGACCGAGAGACTAGGTACAGATATTTGTATTCAATTATAATTTTAATTAAATTAGTGTTTGAATTATGAACTATATATATATATATATATATATATATATATATATATATATATATATATATATATATATATCATATAAAGTAAGCAATCTAACTTGGTTTGAACTCATTTTTTATGCAGGATCAATCAGAGCCCAACACTTCTTCAAAGAGGCTACATTTTGATGATCCCCCTATGGCATAGGATGTAGTTTTAGTTTTGTGGTCATTTAGAGATGCCACTTCGCACATTTTGACATGGCATATATGCCACATTGTACACCTTAAAACATTGGTTTTGTAGACATTTTGAAATGGCATGTGTCATATTTGTATATGGAGATACTTTTGATACATTTGATACTTTGTATATATAGAACATGTTCATTTATATGTTATATTTGCATCATCTTTTGTATATACATATTTATTATTCATGTTTATAGAATTGAATGGTGAATTTATATCTTGACTATGATTATCATTATGATTGAAATTATATCTTGTTGAAGTTACATTTGTTTTCTTTACTTTGGAATACCCTGTTCATGGAGCTTATTATGTTTGAGGTTTAACTTCTATAGATTTCCTATGTTCTTATGTTTCATACGATTATATATACTCACTTGAGCCACTTAGTACTACATTGTTTGAATACTATGTATATACTCACTGTGTATATAACTCATCATATTGGAGTCACTTGAGCCATGGAAGATCGCAGCCCAATCCTGCTTAGTGCAACTTGGGGTCACTTGGATCGAGCGTGGTCGCGAGCGTTCCAGTGACTCTGTGGGAAAAATGAGGTTGTCAGTGGTGTTTACCCGGCCAATCGGAGCTGATGGAGTAGATGATTTGATGCAATGTCGAATGGTTTGAAAGATACGCTGCTAAGCTGCTTTCAACTGACCCTCACTGCAAGTTTTGGCATTGACTAAGATCACTTTACCAAATGCAAATGAAGTCGAATCACCCAAAACTGAGAGAGGTTATAGTAGACCTCAAAAACATGATCATGTAACACCTGATGGTTTGTCGATACCTCTCATGAGCTCTGAGATACAAGCCCCGAAAGATCGCTGCCCAATCGTGCTGATGGAATGGGGTTGTCACTAGCGTTTACTCGGCCAACCGAAGCTGATGGAGTAGATGGTTCAATGTCAGGTCAGACGGTTTGAAAGATATGCTGCTGAGCCACTTTCAACTGACCCTCACTACAAGTTTTGGCATCAACTGAGATCGCCTTGCCAAATGCAAATGAAGTCGAATCACCCAAAACCAAGAGAGGTTATTATAGACCTCGAAAACAAGATCTCGTAGCCCCTGACATTTTTTTGATACCTCTCACAAGCTCCAAGATACGAGCTCTGAAAGATCATTGTCCAATCGTGCTTAGTACACCATGGGGTCACTTGGGTCAAGTGTGGTCGCGACCTTTCCCGTGACTCCGTGGGCAGAACGAGGTTGTCACTAGTGTTTACCCGGCCAACTGGAGCTGATGGAGCAGACGATTTGATGCCAAGTCAAACAGTTTGAAAGATATGCTACTAAGCCGCTTTCAATTGACCCTCACTGCAAATTTTGGCATCGACTGAGATCACCTTGCCAAATGCAAACGAAGTTGAATCACCCAAAACTGAGAGAGGTTATAGTAGACCTCAAAAAAATGATCTCGTAGCACTTGACAGTTTTTCAATACCTCTCACGAGCTCTGAGATACGAGCCCCAAAAGATCACTACCCAATCGTGCTTAGTGCACCTTGGGGTCACTTGGGTCAAGCGTGGTCGCGAGCTTTCCTATGACTCCGTGGGTGGAATGGGGTTGTCACTGGCATTTACCCGGCCAATCAGAGCCAATGGAGTAGACAGTTTGATGCAAGGTCAGACGGTTTGAAAGATATGTTGCTGAGCCACTTTCAACTGACCCTCACTACAAGTTTTGGCATCGACTGAGATCACCTTGCCAAATGCAAATGAAGTCAAATCACCCAAAACTGAGAGAGGTTATAGTAGACCTCAGAAACATGATCCCATAGCACCTGATAGTTTGTCAATACCTCTCATGAGCTCTGAGATATGAGCCATGAAAGATTGTTGCCTAATCGTGCTTAGTGCACCTTGGGGTCACTTGGGTCGAGCGTGGTCGCGAGCATTCCTGTGACTCCATGGGTGGAACGGGGTTGTCATTGGCATTTACCCAGCCAACCAGAGCTGATGGAGCTAACGGTTTGATGCCAAGTCAGATGGTTTGAAAGATATGCTGCTGAGCCACTGTCAACTGACCCTCACTACAAGTTTTGGCATTGACTGAGATTGCCTTGCCAAATGCAAACAAAGTCAAATCACCCAAAATTGAGAGAGGTTATAGTAGACCTCAAAAATATGATCCCATAGCCCCTAATAATTTGTCGATACCTCTCACGAGCTCTGAGATACGAGCCCCGAAAGATCACTGCCCAATCGTGCTTAGTGCACCTTGGGGTCACTTGGGTCGAGCGTGGTCGCGAGCGTTCCCGTGACTCCGTGGGCAGAACAAGGTTGTCACTAGTGTTTACCCGACCAACCGGAGCTGATGGAGTAGACAGTTTGATGCCAGGTCAGACGGTTTGAAAGATACGCTACTGAGCCATTTTCAACTGACCCTCACTGCAAGTTTTGGCATCGACTGAGTTCGCCTTGCCAAATGCAAACGAAGTCGAATCGCCCAAAACTAAGAGATGTTATAGTAGACCTTGGAAACATGATCTTGTAGCACTTGATAGTTTGTTGATACCTCTCATGAGCTCCAAGATATGAGCCCCTGAAGATCGCTACCCAATCGTGCTTAGTGCACCTTGGGGTCACTTGGGTCGAGCGTGGTCGCGAGCATTCCCATGACTCTGTGGGTGGAACTGGGTTGTCACTGGTGTTTAACCGGCCAATCAGAGCTGATGGAGCAGATGGTTCAATGCTAGGTTAGACGGTTTGAAAGATATGCTACTGAGCCACTTTCAACTGACCCTCACTACAAGTTTTGGCATCGACTGAGATCGCCTTGCCAAATGCAAACAAAGTCAAATCGCCCAAAACTGAGAGAGGTTATTGTAGACCTCAAAAACACAATCTTGTAGCCCCTAACAGTTTGTCAATACCTCTCACGAGCTCTGAGATATGATCCCTGGAAGATCATTGTCCAATCGTGCTTAGTGCACCTTGGGGTCACTTGGGTCGAGCGTGGTCATGAGCTTTCTCGTGAATCCATGGGTGGAATGGGGTTGTCACTGGTGTTCACCCGGGCAACCGGAGCTGATGGAGTAGATGGTTCGATGCTAAGTCAGAAGGTTTGAAAGATATGATGTTGAGCCGCTTTCAATTGACCCTCACTACAAGTTTTGGCATCAACTGAGATCGCCTTGCCAAATGTAAATTAAGTCGAATCACCCAAAATTGAGAGAGGTTATAGTAGACCTTAGAAACACGATCCCATAGCACCTAACAGTTTGTCAATACCTCTCACAAGCTCCAAGATACAAGCCCTGAAAGATCGCTGCCCAATCATGCTTAGTGCACCTTGGGTCACTTGGGTCGAGCATGGTCGCGAGCTTTCCCGTGACTCCGTGGGTGGAATGGGGTTGTCACTGGTGTTTACTCAGCCAACCGGAGCCAATGGAGCAGACAGTTTGATGCCAGGTCAGATGCTTTGAAAGATACGTTGTTGAGCCACTTTCAACTGACCCTCACTGCAAGTTTTGGCATCGACTGAGATCGCCTTGCCAAATGCAAACAAAATTGAATCGCCCAAAACTGAGAGAGGTTATTGTAGACCTCAGAAACACAATTTCATAGAAGCTAACAATTTGTCAATACCTATCACAAGGTTTGAGATACGAGCCTCGAAAGATCACTGCCCAATCATGCTTAGTGCACCTTAGGGTCACTTGGGTCGAGCGTGGTCGTGAGCGTTCCGGTGACTCCATGGGTAGAACAGGGTTGTCACTGGTGTTTACCCAGCTAACCAGAGCAGATGGAGTAGATGGTTTGATGCCAGGTCAGATAGTTTGAAAGATATGTTGCCAAGTCGCTTTCAACTGACCCTCACTGCAAGTTCTGGCATCGACTGAGATCGCCTTGCCAAATGCAAACGAAGTCAAATCACCCAAAATCAAGAGAGGTTATTGTAGACCTCAAAAACATGATCTAGTAGCACATGACAATTTTTCGATATCTCTCACAAGCTCTGAGATACAAGCCCTAGAAGATCGTTGCCTAATCGTGCTTAGTGCACTTTGGGGTCACTTGGGTCGAGCGTGGTCACGAGCGTTCCCTTGACTCCGTGGGTGAAATGAGGTTGTCATTGGCATTTACCCAGCCAACTGGAGCTGATGGAGCAGATGGTTCAATGCCAGGTCAGACGGTTTGAAAGATACACTGCTGAGCTGCTTTCAACTAACTGTTAGTGGTATGTTTGAAATTTGAACTGTGAAACTAATCATGATTAATCTTATGAAATTTGAACTATGAAGCTTATTATGTTTGAGGTTTAACTTTTATAGATTATTTGAAATGATAAAAAATAATATCCTTAAAGCATTATAAACAACAATCAAACATGTAAGAATTCAAACCATGCAAATGACATAAGTAAATGACATGTAAGATCCCTTCTTGGCACTATTGGCCACCCATACATGATTTTGGTCATAAGTCCTTATCAAGAGTTTTAGGACATTTAACTTTTAAATCAAATTGATTGTTACAAATTGCCATTATAGGCTTCAAAAGATCTCAATTAACCATTAAGGATCCTTTTGTCCTTCTATCTCTGATTGGATCCATGGTGACCGTAGGCATCTTCATAGGTTCTCCTGCACAAGTTACAATCCACATACAAAACCAAGTTTATTGACTCAAAATACAATCTAAGAAATGTGAAATTAATGTATTGAAATTAAGCTTAACGAACTTAGAAAACAATGCACTAAGTTAACTTATTACCTAGTCAAGCGTTCCTGAAGGGTCATCTCTTTGCTTCAGGGTCTCCAATAGTGCTTCATGATCAGTAGTACTAATAGTCCAAAGTTATTTTGTCTTTGGTCTTCCTTGATGCTTTGACAACTTGACATTTGTTGCTATAACAAGGTGTGAATACATGAGAATAGTTTTGTGCTTCTCATAGTCTTCAAATGTGGGAATTCCATTCTTTCTAATCATGTATGTTCGTAGCCATGTTCCCGCAACAACAAATGAACCAATAGGATATGTGAACCCATCACCATCTGTCATTAGTTGTACAAGCTTATGTTTACCTTATACATAACGTGCTAACCAATAATCTGACCTCTCATCATTCCCCTGCGGTGCAACCAATGCAAAAACATTTTCTGGCGTCAAAAGATCTAAAAGATGGTCATAATCAACTGAAGTGTCCATGTCATCATTTCTTATAGAGAGTGTCAAAGATAAAGGAGTTAGATATTGTGGAACCCATGTATCCACCCACTCACTTGACTCTCAATGATCCCAATCATACTGAAAACACATGGGGTAAAAACAAGCCAACTCTCGTGTCCAAATGGTCCATGTACTACTATTGGAGCTTTGGAATGAATGCATTTTTTAAGAGTCTTTCATTGTTTGACAATCCAATCTATCTCCTATAGTTCCCTCCTCAACCAACCAAAAGAATCTACGCACTGTAGAATCAAGATTCCCCCCCTGTGACTATGCTAAAGTACCCCAATCAACAATAGAACGAGCATCAAGAAGTACAGCACCTGAAATCCTCAATTGCTTCTTAACTAGAGCTCTCTTCACACACGCATATGCTCCGTCATGCTCCCCTTTCCCATGCCCTGACTCAAAAAAACTCCAAATATGAGTTACACCTCTCTCCACATGCATTCTACACAACCAATAAAATAGTATGGCATTCTTAAATTGATCGGTGCAATTATCCGACCAAATGAGATGCCTATCCATAGCAATACCATTTTCATGCAAGAAGTCAAAATACTTCTAGAAATAATGTTGAACAAACTCATGAGAGTGAGACCTATCGTCGCTCATATAAAAATGGTACTCTCTGATTATCTTTCGCTCATCTTTTGTGCTATCAGGGGAATGTCTATATGTGACGTGTACAAAAATAGCAACCTAAATGGAATTGTAATATTGAGCTTGAGTCTCATTTTGGGGCTGCAATGTATAGTTCTCCACAAAGTCTACAACGGATATAATAGTTCCAATGGGGAAAGTGTCCTTACATGTCCTGAATTGTTGATCCAACCATTGAGACCCGTGACTATGCCTTGCGTACTTGTAAAAAAGATTTGTCTTGAAATCTGAGATAAAATCAGCAACATTGTATTCTTTTGCAACTAACTCACATCTAGAGCCTTCACCTCCACTCTTCAATGTATATTTCACCGTTTCATATACCTTTTTTTGGATGAGTGTCTTTCCAAAATTGTGTTCCAAACCCTCATGAAAACATGTTCTAAACTTGGACAAGCCACCACATTCTGAGCACTTGGCATTTAAGCAATCTTTTTTATAAAATAAACAACCATCATCTCTATGACATAAAAATTGATCTAGCAAGTCTCTTGATGATTTGGGAAGACCACTTGCACCACAATCCTCTAGCATTTCATTAGTATGAAAAGCAGAATGAATGGACCATAATAATTCATGATGCATTGAAAACTCAACATGATATTTGCAACAACATGTATTCTGAATCTTAAGGGGTACACAATAAAATGGCTTCACGGATTCAAAAGACCTTTGTGATATTTTCAATGTTGGATGTGTCTCACAAAATTTTTTATACAAAATTGTTTGACTTACCTCCACATAATGTTTAGGATGTGGAGTGCGGTCTCGATTGCCAACTCTCAACTTCAAGACATCCTTCACATTTGGTGACACTCTTGAGTTAGCATCCCAAAATTGTTGAATTTCATCCTTGACAACATCTGTTAACTTCTTATCGAAACATGGAAGTCTCCCACCATAAGCCCATGTATCAATTTGAAGCGGATCATCAAGTCTTTCTCTTCTTGCAAGTGCTCTACCCAAAGTTTTACGGTCTATATTGAATTCAACACAAGTTTGTCTCATCAAACGAGCCTTTCTCAACTGATGACTTACTAAGGAGGTTGTAATAATCCTTCGAGAAACTCTATTGTCTTTTTCTCTGCTAGTCTTCCCAATGCTATTGAGAGCATTGAAAAGATTCTTCACAATAATGGCATTTCTCTCCATTTTTTTGTTCACATGAATCTTCAATTTCACAAGCACGGGTCTCATCTTTTGCATCTTTAACAACTGCACAAAAATTTGACATTGCTCAACCAATGTCTTGTTTCCAAAAAATTGATCATAAAGTCTTGAAGCCCACAACCTAACGATTCTATGTGACCTGTTTCCTTCCCAATTATTCATAATATTCTCCTTAATTTCAATTAACCATTTAGGTCTTCCTGAAAGCACCGAATTTGAAGTTTGATTATCTTTATTGCAAGGGACTTCATTTCGCATATAATTTGGAGATGTGTAACATTCATGTGGTTCTTGTGCAACATTTTCATTCCCGAAGTCTACATTTTCAATCTCCATCTATACATTTTCAAATTCAACATCCTCTTCACTTACAACTACATTTACAGGGTCTGATTGATTAATGTTTAACATACCTTCTCTCCTTCTTTGGTGATTTTCCTTATCCTTTTCCCTATATGCTTGAATTTCTTCATCCGTCAGCTTCCTCTTGCGTTTAGCCTTTCGACGACTGTTGCTTCCCATGGTGAGACCACAAGTCGACAAAAATCAAACAATGGGCCCCAAATCACTTTTTTTTTTTCTGCAACGCGTGAAAAAAGCATAAAATCTCATGATTGTTTGGTCTATGGGGACAGGGAATACTTTGGTCAAATATTACTTCTCCAAAATCAGGTATTCGATTTCATATTGGGTACCCGATATTCCTAGGTAGATTAAAAAAAGGGCGGGAGAAAATGAAAAAAATTGAACTTTGACATATATTAATGTATATATATATATATATATATATATATATATATATATATATATATATATATATATATATATATATATATATATATATATATATATATATATATATATATATATATATATATATATATATATATATATATATATATATATATATATATATATAAGAGGCATATGATATATATAATGTATATATTATATATATACTAATGTATTATATGTACTAGTTAATGTATTATATACTAATGTACTAATGTATAATATACTAATGTATTATATACTAATTTTTATTTTTCATTTCTTCTAGGTCTTTAAAGGCGGCTGGCTAAATCTTTGTATTAAATGTTAGGCAATGCATGAAAATAATATGATTCTGAGCATGAGCATGAGTCCCTACAGGGGCATAGTTGTGCCTTTTACAGGCATCGTAAACCCTAGCTATGCAGAAATGGAGGCTTTGAAGAATAGTTCAATGGAGGTGGATTACAGAAGCAAAGGGCAAGAGAATCACTCTGTTTCCAGCGCTTGTGGCTGTGAAATGGTATCTTTCCCTACTTTTTCAATCGGAATGCTAAATTGCAAACATTCTTGAAATAGATTCTGGTTGAACCGGACAATTGTACCACACCTGTTGATAATCTGGCAGCTCAACGGAGTCATTGGGAGGTTAAACAAGAATAATTGAATGGATCTTTGAACTGGTTGAAGATTATGGAGAGTGGGGAAGGGTTTGGTAAAATGAGCAGTTGTACTGGAAATTATGCAAGTGCCATAGAACCGACCACATTAATAAATTTAAAGAAGTGATCAGTGGCGGCTCGACATTATGAGGAAAGCCTTGCCATTTCGATGGCATCGCCCTGATATTATGAACAATTTCTTACCGCTTCAATGCCGGTGCCACCTCTATCTCAGACTTTCACCATTGCTTCTCATCAGTACTTGGAGATATGGCAGGGATTGCGGGCTTTTGCACAGCATAGTCCGTCATAAATTCTCTATAAATCATCATGTGTTATAGTATTTTGCGTGTTTCTAAATGACTTACTCAAAGAATTTAATTTTCACCTTAATTTTGGCTCCATGAATTGTCATTTTGCACTCGGAGAGAAGCTACGGATTGCAAGAATTTGAAAATTTTGGTTTATTTCATTTTCTTTCTCTGCCATTTTTAGTGATAAGGCATACTAGGACCCCTAGGGAGTCCCCATGACCCCTTTTGACACATTGGAACGCTCGAGTGTGTCCTAAGGGGTCCTAGGACCCCTTAAGACACACTTGAGCATTCAAAGCAGTCAAAAGGGGTCATGGGGACTCCCTAGGTGTTCTAACACATGATAAGGCGTACTGGGACTCCCTAGGGGTCCTAACGCATGATAAAGCATACTAGGACCCCTAGGGAGTCCACATGACCCCTTTTGACACATTTGAAAGCTCAAGTGTGCTTGAAGGGGTCTTTTTCACACATTTGAATGCCCAAGTGTGTCTGAAGAGGTCCTAAGATGCCTTCAGACACACTTGAGCATTCAAATGTGTCAAAAGAGGTCATGTGGACTCCCTAGGGATCCTAATGCATGATAAGGCGTACTAAAAACCCTAGGGAGTCCCCATGACCCCTTTTGACACATTTGAATGCTCACGTGTGTTCGAAGGGGTCTTAAAACCCCTTAAGACACACTTGAGTGTTCCAATGTGTCAAAAGGGGTCCTAAGACCCCTTAAGACACACTTGACCGTTCGAATGTGTCAAAAGGGGTCATGGGGACTCCCTAAGGGTCCTAATGCATAATAAGGCATACTAGGACCCCTAGGGAGTCCCCATGACCCCTTTTGACACATTTGAATGCTCAAGTGTGTCTTAAGAGTTCTTAGGACCCCTTAAGACACATTTGAATGCTCAAGTGTGTCTTAAGTGGTCCTAGGACCCCTTAAGACACATTTGAACACTCAAGTGTGTCTTAAGGGGTCCTAGGACCCCTTAAGACACACTTGAGTGTTCAAATGTGTCATAAGGGGTCATGGGGACTCCCTAGGGGTCATAACGTGTGATAAAGTGTAGTAGGACCCCTAGGGAGTCCCCATGACCCCTTTTGACACATTTGAATGCTCAAGTGTGTCCGAAGGGGTCCTAAGACCCCTTCGAACACACTTGAGCATTCAAATGTGTCAAAAGGGGTCATGGGGACTCCCTAGGGGTCCTACCACATGATATGGCATACTAGGACCCTTAGGAAGTCCCCATGACCCCTTTTGACACATTTGAATGCTCAAGTGTGTCAAAAGGGGTCCTAACACCCCTTAAGACACACTTGAGCACTCTAATGTGTCAAAAAGGGTCCTAAGACCCCTTAAGACACACTTGAGCATTCAAATGTGTCAAAAAGGGGTCATGGGGACTCCCTAGGGGTCCTAACACGTGATAAGGCATAGTAGGACCCTTAGGGAGTCTCCATGACCCCTTTTAACACATTTGAACACTCAAGTGTGTTCGAAGGGGTCCTAAGACCCCTTAAGACACACTTGAACATTCAAATGTGTCAAAAGAGGTCATGGAGACTCCGTAGGGGTCCTAGTATTCCTTATCATGCATTAGGACCCCTAGGGAGTCCCCATTACCCCTTTTGACATATTTGAACGCTCAAGTGTGTCCGAGGGGGTCCTAAGACCCCTTAAGACACACTTTAGCATCCAAATGTGTCAAAAGGGGTCATGGGGACTCTGTAGGGGTCCTAACATGTGATAAGATGTACTAGGACCCCTAGGGAGTCCCCATGACCCCTTTTGACACATTTGAAAGCTCAAGTGTGTCTAAAAGGGTCCTAAGACCCCTTAAGAGGCACTTGAGCATTCCAATGTGTCAAAAGGGGTCCTAAGACCCCTAAAAATAGACTTGAGCATTCAAATGTGTCAAAAGGGGTCATGGGGACTCCCTAGGGGTCCTAACGCATGATAAGGCGTAGTAGGACCCCTAGGGAGTCCCCATGACCCCTTTTGACACATTTGAACGCTCAAATTTGTCCGAAGGGGTCCTAAGACCCCTTCGGACATACTTGAGCGTTCAAATGTGTCAAAAGGGGTCCTAAGACCCCTTCGGACATACTTGAGTGTTCAAATGTGTTAAAAGGGGTCATGGGGACTCCCTAGGGGTCCTAACGTGTGATAAGTCCTTCTACGACCCCTAGGAAGTCCCCATGACCCCTTTTGACACATTTGAATGCTCAAGTGTGTTTGAAGCAGTCCTAAGACCCCTTAAGACACACTTGAGCATTCCAATGTGTAAAAAGGGGTCCTAAGACTCCTTAAGACACACTTAAGTGTTCAAATGTGTCAAAAGGGGTCATGGGGACTCCCTAGGGGTCCTAACCATGACCTCCCTAGGGGTCCTAACGCATGATAAGGCATAGTAGGACCCCTAGGGAGTTCTCATGACCCCTTTTGACACAGTTGAACTCTCAAGTGTGTCTTAATGGGTCTTAGGACCCCTTAAGACACACTTGAGCATTTAAATGTGTCAAAACGAGTCATGGGGACTCCCTACGAGTCCTAACGTGTGATAAGGCATAATAGGACCCCTAGGGAGTCCCCATGACCCCTTTTCACAAATTTGAATGCTCAAGTGTGTCCGAAGGGGTCCTAAGACCCTTTAAGACACACTTGAGCATTCAAATGTGTCAACAGGGGTCATGGGGACTCCTTATGGGTCCTAGTACGACTTATCATCTGTTACGACCCCTAGGGAGTCTCCATGACCCATTTTGACACATTTGAATTCTCAAGTGTGTCTGAAGGGGTCCTAAGACACCTTAAGACACACTTGAGCATTCAAATGTGTCAAAAGGGGTCATGGGGACTCCCTAGGGGTCCTAACGTATGATAAGGCATACTAGGACCCCTAGGGAGTCCCCATGACCCCTTTTGACACATTTGAATGCTCAAGTGTGTCCGAAGGGGTCCTAAGACCCTTTAAGACACACTTGAGCATTCAAATGTGTCAAAAGGGGTCATGGGGAGTCCCTATGGGTCCTAACATGTGATAAGGCATAATAGGACCCCTAAGGAGTCCCCATGACCCCTTTTGACACATTTGAATGCTCAAGTGTGTCTGAAAGGGTCCTAACACCCCTTAAGACACACTTGAGCATTCAAATGTGTCAAAAGCGGTCATGGAGACTCCCTATGGGTCCTAACGCGTGATAAGGCATACTAGGACCCCTAGGGAGTCCCCATGACCCATTTTGACACATTTGAACACTGAAGTGTGTCCGAAGGGGTCTTTTAATGGGGACTCCCTAGGGGTCCTAACGTGTGATAAGGTTTACTAGGACCCCTATGAAGTCCCCATGACTCCTTTTGACACATTTGAATGCTCAAGTGTGTTCGAAGGGGTTCGAAGACCCCTTAAGAAACACTTGAGCGCTCCAATGTGTTGAAAGGGGTCCTAAGACCCCTTAAGACACACTTGAGCATTCAAACATGTCAAAAGGGATTATGGGGACTCCCTAGGGGTCCTAATGCGTGATAAGGCATAGTAGGACCCCTAGGGAGTCCCCATGACCCCTTTTGACACATTTGAACACTCAAGTGTGTCCGAAGGGGTCCTAAGACCCCTTAAGACACACTTGAGCATTCAAATATGTCAAAAGGGGTAATGGGGATTCCCTAGGGGTCCTAGTATGCCTTATCACGTGTTAGGACCCCTCGGGAGTCGCCATGACCCTTGTTGACACATCTGAATGCTCATGATGTCCGAAGGGGTCCTAAGACCCCTTAAGACACACTTGAGCATTCAAATGTGTCAAAAGGGATCATGGGGACTCCCTAGGGGTCCTAACGCGTGATAATGCGTACTAGGACCCCTAGGGAGTCCCCATGACCCCTTTTGACACATTTGAACACTCAAGTGTGTTCGAAGGGGTCCTAAGATCCCTTAAGACACATTTGAGCGATCAAATGTGTCAAAAGGGGTCATGGGGACTCCCTAGGGGTCCTAACACGTGATAAGGCATACTAGGACCCCTAGGAAGTCCCCATGACCCCTTTTGACACATTTGAACACTCAAGTGTGTTCGAAGGGGTCCTAAGACCCCTTAAGACACACTCAAGCATTCCAATGTGTCAAAAGGGGTACTAAAACCCCTTAAGACACACTTGAGCATTTAAATGTGTCAAAAGGGGTCATCGGGACTCCCTAGGGGTCCTAACACATGATAAGGCATAGTAGGACACTTAGGGAGTCCCCATGACCCCTTCTGACACTTTTGAATGCTCAAGTGTGTCTGAAGGGGTCTTAAGACCCCTTAAGACACACTTGAGCATTCAAATGTCTCAAAAGGGGTAATGGGGACGTCGTAGGGATCCTAGTATGCCTTATCACACATTAGGAACCCTAGGGAGTCCCCATGACTCCTTTTGACACATTCAAATACTCAAGTGTGTCCGAAGGGGTCCTAAGATCCCTTAGGACACACTCGAGCAATCAAATGTGTCAAAATAGGTCATGGGGACTCCCTAGGGGTCCTAACATGTGATAAGGCGTACTAGGACCCCTAGGAAGTCTCCATGACCCCTTTTGACACATTTGAATGCTCAAGTGTGTCTGAAGGGGTCCTAAGACCCTTTAAGACACACTTGACTATTTAAATGTGTCAAAAGGGGTCATGGGGACTCCGTAGGGGTCCTAGTATGCCTTATCACACCTTCGGACCCCTAGGGAGTCCCCATGACCCCTTTTGACACATTTGAATGCTCAACTATGTCCGAAGGAGTTCTAAGACCCCTTAAGACACACTTGAGCATTTAAATGTGTCAAAAGGTGTCATGGGGACTCCCTAGGGGTTCTAACATGTGATAAGGCATACTAGGACCCCTAGGGAGTCCCCATGACCCCTTTTGACACATTTGAATGCTCAAGTGTGTCCAAAGAGGTCCTAAGACCCCTTAAGACACATTGAGCGTTCCAATGTGTCAAAAGGGTCCTAAGACCCCTTAAGACACACTTGAGCGTTCAAATGTGTCAAAAGGGGTCATGGAGACTCCCTAGGGGTCCTAACGCATGATAAGGCATAATAGGACCCCTAGGGAGGCCGCATGACCCCTTTTGACATATTTGAACACTCAAGTGTGTCCGAACGGATCCTAAGACCCCTTAAGACACACGTGAGCATTCAAATCTGTCAAAAGAGTTCATGGGGACTCCCTAGGGGTCCTAACACATGATAAGGCATATTAGGACCCCTAGGAAGTTGCCATGACCCCTTTTGACACATTTGAACACTCAAGTGTGTTTGAAGGAGTCGTAAGACCGTTTGAGACACACTTGAGCATTCCAATGTGTCGAAAGGGATCCTAAGACCCCTTAAGACACACTTGAGCATTCAAATGTGTCAAAAGCGGTCATGGGGACTCCCTAGGGGTCCTAACGCGTGATAAGGCGTAGTAGGACCCCTAGGGAGTCCCCATAACCCTTTTTGACACATTTGAACACTCAAGTGTGTATGAAGGGGTCCTAAGACCCCTTAAGACACACTTGAGCATTCAAATGTGTCAAAAGGGGTCATGGGGACTCCCTAGGGGTCCTTATGCGTGATAAAGCATAGTAGGATCCCTAGGGAGTCCCCATGAATGCTCAAGTGTGTCCGAAGGGCTCCTAAGACCCGTTAAGACACACTTGAGCATTCAAATATGTCAAAAGGGGTCATGGGGACTCCCTAGGGGTCCTAACGCGTGATAAGACATACTAGGACCCCTAGGGAGTCCCCATTACCCCTTTTGACACATTTGAATGCTCAAGTGTGTCCAAAGGCGTCCTAAGACCTCTTAAGACACACTTGAGCATTCAAATGTGTCAAAAGGGGTCATGGGGACTCCCTAAGGGTCCTACTATGCCTTATCCTACGTTAGGACCCCTAGGGAGTCCCCATGACCCCTTTTGACATATTCAAACTCTCAAGTGTGTCTTAAGGGGTCTTAGCACCCCTTTTGACACATTGGCACCCTCAAGTGTGTCTTAAGGAGTCTTAGGACCCCTTCAGACACACTTGAGCATTCAAATGTGTCAAAAGGGGTCATGGGTACTCCCTAGGGGTCCTACTACACCTTATCACACATTAAGACCCCTAGGGAGTCCCCATGACCCCTTTTGACACATTTGAACTCTCAAGTGAGTCTTAAGGGGTCTTAGGACCCCTTTTGACACATTGGAATGCTCAAGTGTGTTCGAAAGGGTCCTAAAACCCCTTAAGACACACTTGAGCGTTCAAATGTGTCAAAAGGGGTCATGGGGACTCCCTAGGGGTCCTAGTATACCTTATCATGCGTTAGGACCCCTAGGGAGTCCCCATGACCCCTTTTGACACATTTGAATGCTCAAGTGTGTCTTAAGGGGTCTTAGGACCCCTTCAAACACACTTGAGCGCTCCAATGTGTCAAAAGGGGTCATGGGGACTCCCTAGGGGTCCTACTACGCTTTATCACACATTAGCACCCCTAAGGACTTCCCATGACCCCTTTTGACACATTTGAACGCTCAAGTGTTTCTTAAAGAGTCTTAGGACCCCTTCGGACACACTTGAGCATCAAATGTCTCAAAAGGGGTAATGGGGACTCCCTATGGGTCCTACTACGCCTTATCACATCTTAGGTCCCCTAGGGAGTCCCCATGACCCCTTTTGACACATTTGAATGCTCAAGTATGTCTTAAGGGGTCTTAGGACCCCTTTTGACACATTGGAACGCTCAAGTGTGTCTTAAGGGGTCTTAGGACCCCTTCGGACACACTTGAGCATTCAGATTTGTCAAAAGGGGTCATGGGGACTTCCTAGGGGTGCTAGTACGCCTTATCACACGTTAGGACCCCTAGGGAGTCCCCATGACCCCTTTTGACACATTTGAACGCTGAAGTGTGTCTTAAGGGTTCCTACTACACCTTATCACACATTAGGACCCCTAGGGACTCCCCATAACCCCTTTTGACACATTTGAATGCTCAAGTGTGTCTTAAGGGGTCTTAGGACCCCTTTTGACACATTAGAATGCTCAAGTGTGCCTTAAATTATCTTAGGACCCCTTCGGACACACTTGAGTGTTCAAATGTGTCAAAAGGGGTCATGGGGACTCCCTAAGGCTCCTAGTACACCTTATCACACGTTAGGATCCCTAGGGAGTCCCCATGACCCCTTTTGACACATTTGAATGCTCAAGTGTGTCTTAAGGGGTCTTGGACCCCTTCAAACACACTTGAGCGTTCAAATGTGTCAAAAGGGGTCATGGGGACTCCCTAGGGGTCCTAACGCATGATAAAGCATACTAGGACCCCTAGGGTGTCCCCATGACCCCTTTTGACACATTTGAATCCTCAAGTGTGTTCGAAGGGGTCCTAAAACCCCTTAAGACACACTTGAGCACTCCAAAGTGTCAAAGGGGTCATGGGGACTCCCTAGGGGTCCTAACACGTGATAAAGCATACTAGGACCCCTAGGGAGTCCCTATGATCCCTTTTGACACATTTGAACACTCAAGTGTGTTCGAAGGGGTCCTAAGACCCCTTAAGACACACTTGAGGATTCTAATGTGTCAAAAGGCATCATGGGGACTTCTTAGCGGTCCTAACATGTGATAAGGTGTACTAGGACCCCTAGGGAGTCGCCATGACCCCTTTTGACACATCTGAATGCTCAAGTGTGTTCGAAGGGGTCCTAAGACCCCTTAAGACACACTTGAGTATTTTAATGTGTCAAAAGGGGTCATGGGGACTTCCTAGGGGTCCTAACGCATGATAAGGCATACTAGGACCCCTAGGGAGTCCCTATGACCCTTTTTGACACTTTTGAATGCTCAAGTTTGTCCAAGGGGTCCTAAAACCCCTTAAGACACACTTGAGCATTCAAATGTGTCAAAAGGGGTAATGGGGACTTCCTAGGGGTCCTAACGCGTGATAAGGTGTTCTAGGACCCCTAAGGAGTCCCCATGATCCTTTTTGACACATTCGAATGCTCAAGTGTGTCCGAAGGGGTCCTAGGACCTCTTAAGACACTTGAGCATTCAAATGTGTCAAAAGGGGTCATGGGGACTTCCTAGGGTTCTTAACGCGTGATAAGGCATACTAGGACCACTAGGGAGTCACCATTGTAATACCCCAAAAATGGGCTATAAGTTCATTAACCTCCTATATCATCAAATCATATGAAATCGACATCAAAGTCCTAATCTAAGGCACATCTAAACATCATCAAATCTAATTGATTATCTTAAATTTTGCATCGGAGAATATTCCTAGTAATATTCCTAATTATCTTAATTATCTTTAATTTTATAATTATTTGGCAATAAATCATATTTATCCTAAAGTTTGATTAATTGAATATTTTCATATTTAATTAATTAGATTTAATATTTGCCACTTAATTGTGTAATTAAATTTAATTATATCTATTATTAATTGTATTATTTAATTTTGACAATAAATCTAATATCACATGAATAATTGATTAAATTCTTATTTAATTAATTAAAGCAAGTTGTCATTATTTAATAATATAGTTTTTAATAAAAGTTTGATTAAATAATTGATTAACCCATAAATCAATTGTTTTATTTTTAAAAGCAGTTAAGTTGGAAATAAATCACTTTATTATTAAATTAATTCATAAATAAAACATGCACAATCATAAAAGCAAACAACTATCAATTATCAATTAAAGCTAAACTCTATTTTGAGTTAAAACTTAGCTTTTGCATGTTTTTGTGAGTTAATTATCTTTTATTTAAAAATAACTCAAAAATCAAGTTGAGTTATTTGAGTGATTTATAGCTTTTTCCCATGCACCTCCAAAGCCCTGGATTTCTATAAATTAAGGCTTCACAAATCATCTCATATTTTGCACAATCACGCTGGAGAATTGGAATTGAAGAATCAAAGCTCTTGCAAATCGACATCTTTGTGAGATCAATCTTATTTTTGCATTCATATTCCATATCATTGTTAGATTAGCATAGCATATCAGTTTTCATATAGATTAATTTCATATCAGTTTTCAATTCATTCTTATTGCATAGAAAATATCAAAAAAATAGAATAATTTCATTCAATCTTATATCTAGATCAATTGCATTCAAATCCTTCATTTAGGTGTCGTCTAGGTCACTGATCTCGATTATAATCTGAGAACATTAATCTCTCACCTATTAGAAGGCAGTAAATCGCTTGGTTAGATTAGATTTCAATTTTGCACGATTTTGATTATAGCTAACCTCTAATGTTTTACTGAGTGTTGTGTCTACAGATCAGGTACAATTTTCACACACACATTTCTGGCACCCACCGTGGGGCAACCCACCTTTGCATGCTGGTTTTGATTTTTTTGGCAGCTAAAACCCCAAAGTTTCAAAGATTTAATTTTATCTCCCAAACGGCTTGGAATTTTGATTTGAAATTTTTTTTACAGGTTGGTGACATGTCATGGAAGCTACAATAAAAAATTTAGAATTTTCTGAGATGTTTTGAATTTTTAATAATTTTTTCTTGAAATTCTGAAAAAAATTAATATCTGACGCAAATCAGCATATTTTTCAAAAAAATTTATATTTTTGAAAAACTCTTTAAATTCTACAGGGGGTCCATTCTTTGTGTTTTAAATTTGGACATGATATCATAGCTCAAATAGTCAATTTACAAAAACTGGTCTGTTTTGATAAAATGGGTCTCTAGGGCACAAATGAAGAGGTTTTTCTAAAATTTTTGCATTTTTGGAAATTTCTCTATTTTTTAGCAGGGGTCTCTATTCTGAATTTCTATTTTTGTGGCCAAAATCATATCAAAAAAATTAGATCTTGTTGACTAGGTCAAATGCAGCAAAAAAAATAAAGTTTTGTGATGGGTATGCACTTATTTTTTTTACATGGTTCAATGAATGATATGAGTTGTCATTTGGGTTGATTACTAGTTATTATTACTGATAATAATTGATTTTTAGAGCTAACCCTATGGTTTTCATAAGTTGAATATATTTTGCATATCTTGTTTGCTTGTTTGCTTGTTGGAGAGTTCGTCACTTGCTCGCATGGAAAAGCTCAACAAAAATTGCTAAAAATCAAGTAAAATCTACTAAGCGCGTTGCAAGGATCCCAGGTATTCTCCTTCATCTAATAATATTTTGATTTGGGACTTAAAATAAATCTCTTATGTGTCAAGCTTGTGTGCATCTTTTCATGCTTTTGATCTATTTCTACACACTTGCATAATTGATACTAGGTTGTGAACCCTTAAGGATTCATTAAGTAGTCTTAGAATACTTGTGATTGATCTTGATTGCTATCTTGGGTTATTGGACTCGCTAATCCGCCGGCCCCTCATTTCCGCCCCGTGGTTGCAATCTCAGCGCCATAAAGGGGAGGGGTCAACAGGACAGAAGCGTTAAATGTTCCACTTGGCAACCCTTTTGTGCTTTTAGGAACTCCCTTGTTTTCTAACTTGTGGACTCATTTTTAGCTTGTGTGAGGTGTTAAGTGTTCCACCTTGTGGACTCATCTCATATTCGCTTTAAACGTTAAGTGTTCCTCTTTCTACTTTTTGGATGCTTTTGGTAGATTTGCTTTCGGAACATACATCTGTGCTCACATAGTAATTAGGCCCTATGAACACTATTTGTGATTCTTGAGAGATTGGATTCCTAGCGAAATCCTTCTTGACGATAGAATCCTTGTAGGTAGGGAGGATACTTAGTGCGTTTCACATTCAACTTAGTTAGTGAGTCTTCTCTTATTGATCGACACATTCTCTCTCCGGAGAGGTTGATAGATCATGTGGGGTTGATATCACAAGCTTTGGTGAATCAAAATTGGTTAGTGCGTCTTCTCTTATTGATTGATACATTCTCTCCCCGGAGAGGTTGATAGATCACGTGGAGTTGATATCACAGACCTTGGTGGAACAAAACTTTGTCTTAGCGTGTCGGATTAATCTGCTTGCTTTGTTTGGGTTAAAAGTGAAGAGGTGTCAAAACTTTGAATCTGGAGCCAAGTCCCCTTGTGGTATACTATTGTGAGTCATCTTTAGAGAGGGTTAACCGTAGCGGACAATCCCTTCACAGGGCAAACTGCATTGACGGAACCTCAAGTGGTAATAGCCATTTTCGCCATGGTAGTGACAACCGCTATATAAATGTCCTTGTGGAAGAAATCTCCACGGGTATGGTTCATTGTTGGGTTGTCAGATCTCCCTAGCAGCTCTTGAAGATTAAGTTCTCGGACTATGTCAAAACCCTGGTGCGCCAGGATTGGAGTTCACCCCTTTGAATCATAAAAGTTGCAGAGTCAAACCATTACTAAAAACCTTAGAGAGGCCAATTTTTCATTCTCAGGTATATGTGTGTTATTGCAAAACTTTTCAGAACATACACAATTAGTACTCTCAGGGATTAGCACAATTTGGTCACTTGATTGTTCATGCGCAAGGTTGCTTTTGCCCTTGTTCATTGTTTTTAGACGTGCTTGGAATCACTTGCTTGCTGTTCTGCGTGCTTATTTATCTACTTGGCTATTAAAAACGATCAAATCTGGTATAACCTTCAAAATCTGGACAATACAATTTGCAAACAATCCAAAACTGAAGACCTTACATTTTGCAAAAATTGACGTAAAATCTTTTCTAGAGTCAAAAGTCATTTCAAGAAGTCAAAAGTTGTATGAGTTTTGTCAACTGTCGTTTCATTGCTACCCAACTGTCGTACGAGTTTAGCAACTATCATTTCATAGACTACCCAGTGTCGTACGAGTCTGCAGAGTGTCGTTTGGAAAAATTTGAGAGAGTTGTCAGAAATTGTCAAATTGCAAGATATCCAATGTTTTCAGCCTAGTTCCAGAATCTGTCAAAAATATCATTGTGTCAGGAATAGAGCGATAGCTATTGAGAATCAGTACACATGTCTCAAAGAATCAGTAAACAAGAGGAAGAAGCTCTGATCACCACTATAATGAAACAGATACATGCTATGCAAGTCCAGCTTGACAAACTTGGGAAAGAAAAGGAACCTCTATACTCTTTTCCATTTGATAAAGACTTGTACATGTCACCATGTCCCCGAAAAAAAATTGAGCAATATGATACCTCTTCCACGGAGAGTGACACATCTAGCTTTGAAGACTATGATGACTATGACGACAGACAATGTAATGATACCTATGACACCTCTGTTCCTAAGAGTCCTCCTCATCGTTCATTCCTGCTTACTACAAATGGGCCATCACATTGGATAGATCGTGATGGTGATCCATATGATTCTGATTTTGAAAGAGATTTTGATGGCTTTTGTGGACAATACCTTGATGATGATCCATCTACTACTTCTGAGGACTATAAAATACATCGTGCTAGCTTGAAACGTCAATACTATAAGGATCTCTCCTCTAAGAACTCTCAGGCTGAAAATAAAGATTACACTCTCAAGCAAGATCATGTTAATGTTGGACCTTTGTCTTGTGATGGTTCCCTTCCATCCCCTACTTCCTCCAATACCCATACATTTCCTAAAGCTTCCGAGTCTTTCAAATCTTTCACAGAACCTTCATCTGACACAAGCCCTGATACTTTTCATGTGGTTCCCTATAGTTATCCCCCAGGGCTACCTCTTAAAGAAACTCAAGCTAACCTTCACTTGGTTGCAAAGACTTTCAATAATGATAAATCTAAAGAGCCTAAGCCTTCATATGCTATAATGCCTACTTTAGCTAGTCCTCCACCATCTCTCCCAAAGTCTTCCATACAATCCCAACATGCTTCCTTGTCCTTAGAAGTGGCTCCATGTCAAGAGGACTCTAAAAATGATGAAGAAAATAACATAAAGAAAGATCAAGATCAAGAACCCTCCATGTCATCCAATCCTTTTCATGATGTCTCTTATCCACCTCAGGGTTCTTTTGATCCTGCACACCCTTTTTCATGCATTCCACCATGTCTTAAGTCTTCACCTAAGCAAGATCAAGCTACTACTTACACTGTTGAGCTTATTGACAATCAAAATAACCTTACTACACTTGCACTTTCCAAAGATGATACTTCCATTAAGGTTGGTAAAAATAGTGTTCCTTCCAATGTTAAGCCTATTGAAAATCAAAAGAAAAATTATGTGCTTGTGCTATCCAAAGATCCTTGTCAAGATCAAAGTCTTCCATCTTCTTGTTCTACCACTCCATGTTCACTTCCACTTTCTACTCTTCCTAAGTCTTCGCAAGCTTTGAATGATCCTATCAAAGAAAATGCTCTTATTCAAGATGTCCATGATTCTATTGAAGATCCTAATGCTCACTCTAAAAATGCTGATATCCTTGGTTGTCATATAGATGCTGATGAACTTATTGATTATCCTTTTGCGTCTTCCACTTCCATCCTTGGACCTCTTCCACCACTACAAAGATCTTCACGCATTCCTTCCATCTTGGGTCCTTATGTCCCTTCACTTTCCCCTCCTAGCTCTCCTGATTTGCCATCCATCTTGGGTCCTTACATACTTCCATCTCCCATCTTTCCTCAAGATCAACATAGATGCATACCCTTGAATCCTTTTCATCCACCCACCCATCTAAACCAGTCATATCCTCCCTTTTCCACAAGTCCCAAGTCCTTTGGAAGTAACTTGAATGTTCAATACAAGAAAAAGAAGCAATACAAGAATCCATCAAAAAAAGATCACCATGTCTCCTCTAATAGACATGGAAACATAAAGTCAAACGAGATATCTAAGAAAAAAATTATAAGACAAGTATGGGTTCCAAAATCCATCATTGAAGATATTATCTCTAAATCATCAAAAGGAAATAAAAAGCCTAAGGCTATATGGATTCCAAAGTCTCTCATAAGAGAGTTTCATGTTGAACAAAAAGTGAAATTGACATTCAAGCTTCCAAAGGCTTCCACTTCAGCTCCCTCCAAAAATATTCTTCCATTCCATGTGCCTAAACCACAACCTCTGCTATCCATTCGCCATATTCCTTCACGTATTCCTTCATTCAAGATTCCTCCATCCTCTCACCACCCTTCAAGGTATGTGTTGACGTTGATCTTGCCTTCCTTTCCACCTACCCTTTTACAATCCTTCCATGCATTATCCTTTTACCTTCTATCATTTTTCCTCATTTTCCTATTCCTCCTATCTTCCAACCTCACTCGCTTTACATAAAACCTTATCCTCCATTTTTCTCTTCCATCTCCCTTTCCCTATCAGCATCTTTGAGCATATCATTTTGAATCTTTGGCATATCATGGTTTATCCTTTCAAGGAGCATTACATAAAAAGCTTGCCTTCTTCCAAAAAAAATTAAAAAAAAAAAATTAAAAAAAATTGAAAATGTGCCTTGGTGAAAACCTGGAAACAGGCGCCTTGGTAGCAAAAGTAAAGAGAAATAAATTCATCTTATGGTGAAAACCACTTCTTTGTGGCACCTTGGATAAGTACCATGATGAAAACCTGGCAATCAGGCGTCATGCGTAGTTCTTCTACATATTTCATCCATTCCATCTTCTCTCTTTGATCTTGACAATGTTGATCTATACACGAATATTTGGCTATTTTGTGAGCTATCTTACGATGATCTTGCTTTCATTCCTTCCATGTTTAGCCTTCATATCCATCTTCCTCCATTCATTTTGACCTATCGCTATCCTTTTCCCCTTTGGTCTTGATCTAATATATATAAAAAAAAAAAAAGAAGAGTAAAACACGGTGCTATGAAGCCTCTTGACATGTCTACTCCTTTGGATTGCATCCTTTCCTGCTCTTGCATCACGCTTTTATGACTTATCCTATGCTAGCCTTTTATTGCTTGACCAAATGTGCTTTACATGACTATTTTTCCCTAGCTTGAGTATTCTTGAGGAGTTTCCCCTTGAGGATTTCTTCCCTTCATTTTTCTTCATTCTCTTATCTTCCATCTCTTCCACCAGCTCGCTAATCCCTCTTGTTCTCCACCTTGCTAGACATTGGGACTGCACGATATGATCTTGCTTGGGAGTTTGCAAATGGAAAAAGATGCTATCAAGTATACCAAGTATCAAAACAATTATCAAAATCAGTATCAGAATCAGTATCAGAACCAGTATCAGAACAATTATCAAAATTAGTATCAGAATCAGTATCAGAACCAGTATCAGAACAAGTATCAGAATGGGCCTACAGAACAAGTATCAGAACACCTACTGGGGCTACACCTTTCGCTTTAGTTTATGGATCTGAAGCAGTACTACCTATTGAGGTTGAAATCCCATCACTTAGAATCAGAATGCATGGACTTGTCACTGATGAAGACTACAGAGTGTCTAGGTTACAAGAACTTGAATTACTAGATGAGCGCAGACAAGCAGCGTATGATCATCTCAGAGTGTATCAGAAAAGAATGTCTAGAGGCTACAACAAGAAAGTCAGACATAGAGAATTTCAGGTTGGCGATCTAGTGTTGAGAGAAAATCCTAAAAATCAATCACATCGAGAACGCAAGGGGAAGTTCGAACCCAACTGGCTGGGTCCCTTTGTAATCACTGCTACTTTTGGCTCTGGTGCCTATCAACTCTCAACGACTGAAGGAGAACAGCTCCGAGAACCAATCAACGTTCTCCATCTGAAGAAATTCTATGCCTAAGGCATTCAGTGCTTGGTAAATGTTCTGAAAAAATCTTAAAAATCGGAAAAAGTCCTGAAAAAATGAACATCTTGGTGAAAACCTAGCAATAGGCGCCTTGATGATTCACAAAAAAATCAAAAAATATCAAAAGTACAAAAAAATTGAAAAAATGAAAAATACAAAAAAATGAAAAAAAAAAGAAAAAGAAAGTGCCTTGGTGAAAACCTGGAAACAGGCACCTCGGTAGCAAAAATAGAATCTCTACCAAGATGGTGAAAACTCGGCAAACGGGCACCACTTGTTCCAAAATGCTCCATCTATCAGCACAATCTTGGTCTTTCCCAGCTTTCAGTCTTGCTTTAGTTTGTACATATCTCCCGATTTGTTTCTGCATATCCTGGTTTCAATAAGTTGGTCTGTACACCAATCAGCTCAAGCGTCTGTATCCTATCAATGTTCAAACTTGGGGGCAATCAATGTCATATCCTATGGCCTCCAATGTATCTTAGACGTGTCATATCCACTCAGAGTCCTTTGTAGCTTCAAGTTGAGTCAGTCAGTCAGTCTCGTCTCCAGAAAGGATTTTGCATCAACAACAATCAAACATCAAAACTCAACTGAAAACAATCTGTGCTTTTCATGCTTTTATCTCCTTGTATGCTTACTGATTCGCATTGAGATTTTTGCATATTGTGTCCCTTCAAGCTCTTTGATGATGTCCTTTATAGGATTTAGAGAGTGATGACTGGGGTCATAATCTTTTCTTTGTCTTCTGCTTGTATGTGAAAATCTAACAACTTTGGAAATTTCGGATTGAAATGGTGTCCGACTATAAGAGCCTCTATCTCGAATTGGATGGCCATGCGTACCTCGACCATTGATACCTGGACAATTCAAGGAAGTTTGATCTAACTATTATCTTTTTGAGTAAGTTCTTTCTCCTACTGTGGAACGCAATCTTGCCTAGGGATGTGAACGATAAAGGGTCACTACGGGTAATTCACATTGAATTTAGAATGATCTCTTGACTGTTTGATGTGTTTGCAACGCAAGGTGTATTCAGGTCATCACGACGTTTATGTTTTGATGCTTGTACAAATTGCTATATCAAAATGGACATGATATTCAGGTCATCCTGGTGCTTGTGCCTTGGTGCTTATATCTAATCCGACATTCCGAAAACAAATCAATATTCATATGTCCATGGTTGTATAACCAGTGGGTGTTGTATTGATTCTTGCACATACAAATCAATATTCATATGTCTATGGTTTCATGGCTAGTGGGCATTGTATTGATTTATCCGGTTACCTAAAAGTTCAATGATGATAACAAATCGACATATGATCAGTGACTAAGTCCTAGGTCTTAGGTTGCATTTCATTTTGCATGTCTCTGGGCATTTTGCATGTTTGCATGATCTCACAATGATTAAACGAACTTCAATGCTTAAATGATTCTTCAAATCGCATCTTCAAATCTAACAAGAGCTAAATCTCACATGAAGGTTCCTCCAATGAAATAGCAAGTAGAATCCTTTTTCGGGATCAAAATTCAAATCTGAGATCATTCATATTATTAACTACTTGCATATTCGACCTTCAATCATCACAGAAATCTAGTATTCAACTTAACTGATTATCTTACATCAAACTATCAAAATTTCAACTTGGTCAACCATGGTCAACTCATGGTCAAACCTAGTCAAACTTGGTCTTTTGGGACCTTCCAACGATGCAGAATGCGTTCTCGGATGTAAATAACCACTTCTCAGATCAATTAACATGCTTCTAAACTATCAACGCTGACTTTTCTTGTCAGATTTCAATTTTAATCCCGAAGGGGGCATGGTATTGCACATCATTCAAAGTCTGTAAATCAAATTCTATCGATCAAATCTATCAATATCTTTCATCAGTGATCAAGATAACAATCACGTCTAGTCACTGATTCATCAAAAGTCCTCATCGCTCGGGGCAAATCTATCATCACTTGGGGCATATTAGATTCATCAAGATCCATATCAATTTGGTATTCTCCTAATCTTGTAAACTGTATCAATTTTTGCAACCATCAGATCATAGTGTTCTTTCCTTGGTTCTTCGACAACTGAAGGGTTTGGATGTGATACTTGCTAGTTCTGCTAAGACAATCGAGTCTAGAACGGGTCACTCACTTCTTATCAATCCTAAGGTTCAGAATCAGGCATTTTGACACTTTTTCGCAATAATAGGTTCATTTTCTTCTACAGTGAACATTATCTTTGGTCATTCAAGACCTATTATCTCCATATCAATTCAATATCAATCAACTCCTATCTCAATATCTTTCAATCGGTTTCTATCTTGAGATCGGTTTATCTTTTGAATCAATTTCATATCTTTATCAAACACAGACTATCTTTGAACCACTGCGCTTCACACAGTAATTCAAAGAGGGGCAAAATGTAATACCCCAAAAATGGGCTATAAGTTCATTAACCTCCTATATCATCAAATCATATGAAATCGACATCAAAGTCCTAATCTAAGGCACATCTAAACATCATCAAATCTAATTGATTATCTTAAATTTTGCATCGGAGAATATTCCTAGTAATATTCCTAATTATCTTAATTATCTTTAATTTTATAATTATTTGGCAATAAATCATATTTATCCTAAAGTTTGATTAATTGAATATTTTCATATTTAATTAATTAGATTTAATATTTGCCACTTAATTGTGTAATTAAATTTAATTATATCTATTATTAATTGTATTATTTAATTTTGACAATAAATCTAATATCACATGAATAATTGATTAAATTCTTATTTAATTAATTAAAGCAAGTTGTCATTATTTAATAATATAGTTTTTAATAAAAGTTTGATTAAATAATTGATTAACCCATAAATCAATTGTTTTATTTTTAAAAGCAGTTAAGTTGGAAATAAATCACTTTATTATTAAATTAATTCATAAATAAAACATGCACAATCATAAAAGCAAACAACTATCAATTATCAATTAAAGCTAAACTCTATTTTGAGTTAAAACTTAGCTTTTGCATGTTTTTGTGAGTTAATTATCTTTTATTTAAAAATAACTCAAAAATCAAGTTGAGTTATTTGAGTGATTTATAGCTTTTTCCCATGCACCTCCAAAGCCCTGGATTTCTATAAATTAAGGCTTCAGCTCTTCACAAATCATCTCATATTTTGCACAATCACGCTGGAGAATTGGAATTGAAGAATCAAAGCTCTTGCGAATCGACATCTTTGTGAGATCAATCTTATTTTTGCATTCATATTACATATCATTGTTAGATTAGCATAGCATATCAGTTTTCATATAGATTAATTTCATATCAGTTTTCAATTCATTCTTATTGCATAGAAAATATCAAAAAAATAGAATAATTGCATTCAATCTTATATCTAGATCAATTGCATTCAAATCCTTCATTTAGGTGTCGTCTAGGTCACTGATCTCGATTATAATCTGAGAACATTAATCTCGCACCTATTAGAAGGCAGTAAATCGCTTGGTTAGATTAGATTTCAATTTTGCACGATTTTGATTATAGCTAACCTCTAATGTTTTACTGAGTGTTGTGTCTACAGATCAGGTACAATTTTCACACACACAACCATGACCCCTTTTGACACATTTGAATGCTCAAGTGTGTTTGAAGGGGTCCTAGGACCCCTTAAGACACACTTGAGCATTCCAATCTGTGAAAAGGGGTCATGGGGACTTCCTAGGGGTCTTAACGCATGATAAGGCATACTCGGACCCCTAGGGAATCCCCATGACCCCTTTTGACACATTTGAACACTCAAGTGTGTCCGAAGGGGTCCTAGGACCCCTTAAGACACACTTGAGCATTCCAATGTGTCAAAATGGGTCATTCCAGATTGTTTAGTGCTTCTAGTGAATCCAAATTTAGTTCTTATAAAGATGATAAGTTAGTGAATGACTTCTTGCTAATACTACTTTTCCACCAGATCCAGATTTTAATCCTTTTGTGGATCTGTAGGCTCAATTGTGAGCCCAGAGGATTGGCCTAGAGAAAAATGTGATTGTATATCAACTGATTACAAAATATTCAGTTGAGGAGAAAATATTGCAACGATCAAGAAGAAAATTGACTATGGAAAATCTAGTTATGAATTCTGTTAAGAATGAAACTATTAAGGAATTGCATGAATCACAAACCATGAGAATAACCTTCTGCAACAAAGAACATTCAAGCTATAGAATTTATTAACTCTAAATTTAAATGTCTTATCAGCATTCATGGAAGAGATTTCATTAGCATCCATGGAAGAAATTTCATTAACTTCAGACAAAATCATCTAAAAAAATTCATTAACTTCAGGCGAAATCATTCAAGACGGACAAAAACAAAATCGTATTACTCAGAAATGGTAGAGAAAGAAAATGAGATAAACCAAATTTATCAAATTCTTGCAATCCACGGCTTCTCTCCGAGCGCAAAATGACAATCCATGGAGCCAAAATTATGGTGAAAATTAAATTCTTCGAGTAAGTCGTTCATAAACGCGCAGAATACTATAACGCATGATGATTTATAGAGAATTTATGATGGACTATGCTCTGCAAAATCTCGCAATCCCTGCCATATCTCAGAGTACTGATGAGAAGCAATGGCGAAAGCTTGAGACAGAGGTGGCGCTGGCCTTGAAGCGGCAAGACATTCTTCATAATATCGGAGCGGCGCCATCGAAACGGCAAGGCTTTCCTCATAATATCGCGCCGCCGCTGATCTCTTCTTTAAATTTATTAATACGGTCGGTTCTACGACGCTTGCATAATTTCCAGTACAACTGCTCATTTTACCAAACCCTTCCCCACTCTCCATAATCTTCGACCAATTCAAAGATCCATCCAGTTGTTCTTGTTTAACCTCCCAATGACTGTTGAGCTGTCAGATTATCAACAGGCGTGGTACAATTGTCCTATTCAACCAGAATCTATTTTTGATATTAATATATAATTAAATAATATTTAATGTAAAATGTATATTATATATAATATTTAATATATATAATATATAATCTAATATATAGTTTTTAATATTAATATATATTAAATAATATTTAATGTAAAATGTATATTATATAATATTTAATATATAATTGATATTATAAATATTTAATATATCTAATATATAGTTTTTTATATATAATATATCATATGAAGGATGTAGAAATGGGAGGGAGAAAGTGGAGGGAAGGGAAAGTGAAAATTAAAAATTTTGCTGTCATTTTCGAGTACCCGATTAGGCTCGGTATTGCCTTGTGCACCAAACCTACATAGTCAACTATTGAAATGTCTCAAATACGTGTTTTCCCCTGTTTCTCTGAGTTCTAGACTTCAACAATGTAGCTGACGACTTTTTTTTCACCCGAATTTGATAAAATGAAAAGGGTATTTTAAGGATATTATCAGCTTTATATCGATATAATTGCTCAAATTTTGAATTCAGTAAGTAATTATTAGTTATTTTCTAATTGAGCTACCTCTAAAGTGCTGATTTATATACTGATTGAAAAATGACTATAACTTTCAAACGGTATAACATTTTTGAAATCCAAAAAATGTGTCACATTCTATGCTTCACCTACTATAAGAAAAAAAATAAAAATTGAATTTTGTAAAGTTTTGAATGAGTTAAGGTGGTCAGACACGAAAGTTTTTTTATTCTGAAAACGTTGTAGCAGAAAATTCATAATTAATTGTTTTTTTGGAATAAAATAACAAACAAAAATGCGTCACATCCGGGCATGAGTCTATTACTTATATATTAAATCTTATAAAAAAATATTATTATTTGATCATGATTAAGGTGGTCAGACATACACCTACTTCTTATTTTTTTCCTGAAATTTTTGTACTACTATATTGAAATCTATACTTTTCACCAATTATATTAATTTTTTTATAGAAAAAGCCTAGTAGTTTAGAAACTACATTCAATTTCCTACAGATTCTATTCTTACAACTTTTTGGTTTTAGGTTGATAGCTAGTTCAAATTTTCATGTCAAGTTGACTAACCCTGATTTGCTGATTTTTCATTGCCACTTTTGGGCATAGTTTGGCCCCTCATGATCTTGTACATACCCATTTGTAAATGAGATTGTGTAAAAGAGTATGTATTGACTTTATGTTATTGCTTCCACTTTGTTATTCATTATTATTTGTAAACTCTAAAGGAAAAAAAAATATTTTATAAAATTAGTAACATATTTTAAGTTAATTTCTCCTGGGTTCTGTGGCGGGACATTACATGGTCACTTGAGTGTTGGGGTCCAGAGAGGATACCAAGACAAAACTCAGGGGTTAGACGTATGTGATGACACTTCCCTATATGCATCTTATATTTCTTACATGTGTTGGTTTCCTCTGGGTTAGTTTTTCCTATGTCGTTGAGTTATATACATTTTTGAGATAGAGAGCTTTCATGATCCCTTGCCTAGTTCTACCTTATGAATGATTTTGGTATTGTTATCCGAGTAGGGTCTAATGTTATCTCCTCAGCATGGTGGGAATGGAACCAAAGATTTCCACGAGGTCAAGAGGTAGTGACTCTTTTACCATTTGAGGCTCTAGCGTTCTTGTACTAGTGTTGGATGATCCTTGTTGTGGTTGTTCCTTATTCTTTCATCCTTGGATATTGGTTCATATTCTTCTTTTATTGTATTTGTAGTTTTTACTTAGATTATATTTACATACCCTGTGACTTGTGCAGTGGATGTGGGTTATCATGTACATACCTTATGGTATCAATTGTATTTGTGCATTCTTTTATGAGATTATGTACTTTAGTTTCATTATGTGGATGATTTGAATGGTTATTGTACTTTATAAATTAATTTATATTTACGTAATTCTAAGTCAAGGAACCCTTGAGATTTGTAATTGTAAATGAGATTGTGTATATGAGTATGTATTGACTTTATGTTATTGCTTCCACTATTCACTATTGTTTCTAAACTCTTAAGAAAAAAATATTTTGTAAACTTAGTAACATGTTTTAGGTTAAATTCTTTTGGGTTCCCTGGCAGGGCATTACAGACAACACATAGATGATGATTTTTTTTTCGTTGAGCACAAATAGATCTTTGGCTTTTTATGGGTTTGCCACAATTAGGACTCTTTAAAATCAAATTTTGAAAATTAACTCATTTTTGTTCCTAGGATCTTCCTTATTGGCTCTACACGTTCTAATACTTGTTAAAATGATGGGGATAGAATAGCATGGAAAAATAATATGAAAACCATGTAAGGGCCTATCGTATGTCCTTGGTGAGCCATTGATAATTTATAGTTCATTATGGTGCCATTATGCAGTAAAAGGATTATATGTGAATTGTTGACAACACATTGATGATGATTTTTTTTGTTGGGCACAAATAGAAGGTTTGGCTTTTTATGCATTTACCACAAGTAAGACTATTTTCAAAATCAATTTTTTAAAATTGATATGAAAAATTCATGCAAACATTTTTTATTCATTACACCAATTTCACTGTAAGTCAATGTTTTGTCCTTACATACATCATTTTTTCATTTAAAAATAAAATAGGTTCACACTAAATATTGTTGCATTCCTACTAAAAATATTCTAGTCTTCCAATGTAGAGTAATCTTTTTTTTTTCACTATAGCTATTCTTTTCTATCTGAAACATTGATGATATTATAATTAAAAGAGTCACATTTTCAATTCAAAGCTAGCTTTGATTTAAGCAATTCATCCATGACTATGTTGTTAAAATAAGAAAATTAACTACAACTATGGCTGATTTCAATAGCTTATCTACCTATCATAATTTTTTATTGTAACTAGTCGCAAACTTTAGAATTTAAATCATCATTTTCATTTATGGACATTTATAATTACGCCGTAGGCGTTTTCCTATGAAAGGGCTTGAGCTAATTTTCATATCCAATGGTTGTAAATCCAGTTAAACTAAATGACTACCATTGAATTGATCGCCACCGTTCAATGTTTGAAAGCTATGTGATTGGATCTTTCTTGTAATCATTTTGTACAGGAAAATATCTGCTGCCGCTACGCCTTGTTTGACCAGAATCTCAGGGTGTCTATATATTTCGATCTGAAGACAACATTTCTACAAACATTTTTGTTTGCAATGGTGAACTCTCGCAGTGCATTAGCTCTGATAAGCATTTGCATTCTTGTTAGTCTTTCTGGTTTGGGGGATTGTAGAGTTCCCTTGCAAAGAGAACAAGCGATGGCCGGAGTTAAAGAGAAAGAGCGAAGCGTTCATCTTCTTTTGCCAAGTGAGAAGGAACAATTTAATGAAATAGCTAGATAAATTCAACCATTGAACTTTCCTCTGGAGGGATCTGATATGAGGAGAAACGATGGAATTTTTCATGGAGAAAGAAGATAAATTTCATCCAACAGTAGATGAATTTAGGCCTGAATTCGACCGCGGCTTTCCCAATGGAGGATAAGGGAGGCAGCACAGAGATGAATTTAGAGCTGAATTTGGCCATGGCTTTCCCAGAATAGATAAATTTCATCCAACATTCGATGAATTTAGGCCTGAATTCGGCCACGACTTTCCCAATGGAGGAGAAGCGAGGCAGCACAGAGATGAAACAGGGGACAATGAGTATATGCCTTTCTAGGGAGAGGAGGATGTCTGGAATTATTTTTCATCCCTTCCTTAGACATGATGATCCCTCAGAATTTCATCCAACAAAAGGTGAACTCAAGCGTGCATTTGGCCAATTTCATCCAAGAGGAGATGAATTAACGCTTGAATTTGGTCATGACTTTCCTAGAATGGATAAATTTCATCCAAGAGGAGATGGATTTAGGCCTGAATTTGGCCATGGCTTTCCTAGAATGGATAAATTTCATCCAAGAATAAATGAATTTAGGCTTGAATTCCGTCATGGCTTTCCCAACGGAGGAGAAGGGAGGCAGCACAGAGATGAACCAGGGGACAGTGAGCAGATGCCTTTTCCAGAAGAGCAGGAGGGATCTTTTCCTCACACCTTTCCTGTACAGCCTGAATCCAAAGAATTCCATTCAAGAGTAGAAGAATTTATGCCCTTCCCTCGTGAGAGAGACTTTGAGCATGGATTTCCAGGTAGAGAAGGAAGGCAGCCAGGGCATGGGCATGGACACAGCCATGGAGAAGAAGAAAAAGAAATTGAACATTTGCCTTTTCAAACAAAATTTCCTGTGTAGGCTGAATCCATAGAATTTCGTTCTGGAGGAGAGGAATTTTTGCCTTTACTATGTGAAAGAGATTTTGAGCACAGCTTTCCTGGCAGAGATGAGCAGCACAGGGGATCGTTCAAGACTGAATGAAAACTCAACATGTTGGAGCGTTGGTAGCTCACTTTGTTGAGTATGGTTAAATCATAGTTAGTAGGGTTTATTATAACACAATCTCATGTTGGCAGGGAGATACACTGTATGTAGACCTACCTGTTGGTGGGGGAGATTTTCTTCCATGAAGACTCTTCTGGGCCGCGTAGCAGACTTGTTTTTTATGTATGTATATACCTGTATTTATATGAATTTGAGTATGTTGATATTTATGGTGTGCCTATTGTTGTTTACATTGCTTGAACTTAGTTCTAATTGTATGCATTTCAAAATAAAACTAGTAACTAACTATATTGTTCTTGTATGCATTTTAAAAATAACATTATAAATTAATATTTTGGTTTTCTATATCAATTAGAATCTTTATAAATTTATTTGTTCTCCATAAAATATTTTTATCTCTATTTAAACATTGAACAATATTATCTTAGTGGCATTTGAAACTTGATGGAAAGAACAACTCCATAACTTAATCATTATACTATGCCACTATCAACTATATTTATTTGATCTTCAAACTAATAATGAAAATTGTGTATTTATTTTCATTTAGATTGTGTTTTTTGGTTGACTTTAAGTGTCACAAATGTGATAATTAGTTTATAATGACATTATTGTGTAAATTTAGTCCATGATATCACATATCTCATTTTTATAACATCTTTAAAAACTAGTGGGAGTGAAATTTTATTGGATTATTTTAGCCACAAGAGGAGAGGAGAGGTCAAACAAGAAAGCATATTGATTGTCAATTAATTAACCACTATCAGATTATTTTAAAAGTACTAGTGAAAACTTAAATATGAACTTTGTGTCATTCTACTCATCAAAAATCATGATGTCCAATTTATAGTTATAAGTGTAAGGATCAATGCTACCAAAAAAAGCAAAGGATGTCATAGGATATTCTCAGGAATCATTTATGCAATAGATTTTTCTTATCAACTGTCTACCTCATTCAATATATCTTAAAAAGTAAGCATGTGTGTTTTTGCTCCTCATACCTACGCTAGCTATCAAATAAAACCATTTTTTCTCTCCAAACTTGTGATTAAGAGAAAATAAGATAAAGAGGGGGGACTTGTGATTTAGAGAGAATAAGATAAAGAGGGGGAAGAAGATAGAGATTGATGTAAGGAGGGAGGGTAACATAGAGAAAGAGGTATGTTCTTATATCTCTCCTCTTCTTCCTTCCTCCCCTCTTTAGATCTCTCCCTCCCTAATTTTTCCCCTTTCCCTTTATATTCCACTCCCTCCTTACTCCTCTCCCTTGATTGAATACAGTACAAGGGATATCATGTATGAGTGGTCCAAGTGCAAAAGCAATGGGCCACTAAGGCAATGATGATAATAGAATATTTTTCTTCCATGTGATTGGCTCTTTTTTTTCTCGTTTTGTCTAATTATTTGTGCTATCACTTTTCAATTGAGATCTTTGTTGAGCAAACAACATCATATTCTATTTAATAGCCTACCACTTGAACTCATGTACTTCATTAATGTATGCAAAAAATGGACCATAATTTTTTTCGTATTGACCTTCCACACCTCTGTAGCGTACCCATTGCACACATAGGTGCGATTGCTGATTATAGTCTATGAATAGACATTTGTGAATTTACCAAAATTTATGTAACTCATAAAACAACATAGACAACTCACTTTATAAGAACTATAAATAAGTTCAATAAAATCTGGCTTAAGAATATGACGTACAACATCACACATCATCTAAGTTAGTGTTCCTGCTATAAAATTGTATTTTAAGATTTAAATAAAAAAAATCAACACAAACCAACATCTTCAATAGTACATAAATAAATAATAATAATTTTTACTATTGGTAAGTTCTTGCTGAGGTAAAGAAACCTGAAGACCATTAAAAATTGGTACTTTTGTTTAGTGCGTGGTTTGCGGACACCACTGTGGGTTTTTTTCAATAGAAAAATCAATGTATGAGGAGATTGGTCGTGGCAATATGTTCTATACAGTATTTTGTTCCTAAGTTTTGAGAATATTTAATATTAGGAAATGTGTACTCTATTTTTAGCTTGAAAGCCACTGTGCAGATGAAGTTCAATGGGAAGAGGTGTCCTCTTCGTGATAAAGGGATGACTACACTGTTATAATCTCTGCACAGGCAACGGAAATATATATACACCAGATATGAAATGCTTTGAAAATTTTGTCAAATATATGCAGCTGAAAAATGATTATTTTGTGACATGTGGACACTCTGCAACTGTGGGCACAGGAGAAGAAATTCTGTGCATAAATTTTATAACAGATTTCAATCCCATCTTTTGATGTTGATTTACAAGTGTGAAGAAGAATATGGGTGTCATGGGAATAGTATGTTTCAGAAATGCAAAATATGATGGATGTGAAAATAAATTGTGTAGTTTTGATAATAATTGCCAAATGTTTGACAGAATGTCAAGCAGGGCATAATATTGACGGCCACTTTGAGGGTCAAAATGACTAGACGCCAAATATTGCATTTTTTAGTGTGCCACAGATGCAGGTATTCATTTAAGTGCAGATTTAGAATGAAGTTGGAGTTGTCATTGGGTATAAGCTTTACCAGGGATGGTTATTTCTCACCAAAGGGGTAAAATGCAGCAGTTATTGACTTTTTCCACTGAAATATTTTCATAGGAACGTCAAGCGAAGGATAAAAGTGTTGCAATTATGTTTTATTTCACCCAATTGAGAATATTAATGAGAAGAGCCTTGAAAGGGGAAAAGGAAGAAAAAATTTAGTTGCAAATAAAGGAGCTAAGGGACAAATTTCAGTTTCAAAATTATTAGCAGATGAAAGTAAATTAGTCTGAAATTGGTCTGAGCTGACGATTATATCAAAGGTTGAGAAGATGCTAGTTGTTGCACATTAGGGAAAAAAAGAATATTCATGTATGCAGATCAGAGGAGCAAGATGTACCAGTTGTCAAATGTAGATTCATTTTAGGGCTTCCTCTCCTCCTTTATATTCTTCTTCTTTGTTAGGCTTTCCATTCTCCGAGTTCTAAGATATGTAATCTTTTTACAGGTAGCTATTTAGGTTCAGGTTGTCTTTTCAGTTTCAGATGATGAAGTATAATAAATAATCAGGAAAAAGAAATATAAAAACACTATGTAAATAGGGGAAGAAATGTAAAAACAAGTCATAGAGCTTATAATATTTGGCTCCAAATTTCTAACCCATGGAAAATATTTCACTATTAACAGTTTCAATTATAAGCTCAAAATTTTGCAGTTAACTAACAAACAGTCAGGGAACTCAAAGTCAGCAAAAAAACCCTGCACATGTACTAATTCCATGTGGACGTTATTGCAATCTCTTCTTCCTCCTCTCTAAGACTAATATGGCTGTGCGCTCTGCTCACCATCCAAGTGAGTTCTGTAACCACAACATTCATATCAAGTTGTCCAGCCTTATCAGGATGAGCATATCTGAGAGCTATGTTTGCACAGCGAAGGCTTCTTCTACAGCAAAGATGTACTTACATATCCTGGAGAGAGATACTTGAGAGAGACATACAATGCAACTTTCTCTTACACAAGGTATTTTCTTAAACTCTATTTTTAGATGTAATGGTTTGAATTAAGATACTTGAGAGACATACAATGCAACTTTCTCTTACACTAGGTATTTTCTTCATAATGACATTAAACATTTAATATTTTTGTTGAAGCCAAATGACTATGGTAAGCAATATTGGGAATGCTTGTTGGCTAAGACTGTCAAAAATATCAATATATTATGCAATATGCGGTTATCTTTAGAAGGAATTTTGAATTTGGTTAAATCATTTTAAGAAGTTACTCCTATTTATTCTCATGGTTTAGCAAGACCGACCCCTAAGGGGGATTATAGGGAAGATCAAGAATATATGTTTTGATCCATTTATTTTAACCAAAAACATTGCAGCCTCTTTTTGTTGGAATTTTAAATTTAAATTAATGTCCCTGAGCCTCTTTCCTGTTCACCTACCTGTTAGGAGCAGCCTGCAGTTGTGTTGCAGAAGATTGGCATTGGGATTGCTCACTCCCATTTGTTCCTGACGTGCAACAGAAGTTTTCTAGTGAATTTAATGCTAATAGGTAAATTTAAGTAAGAATGTTTCCAAGAAGAAGAAAGTTGCTCTATATGATTCAGAGAATTATGTGAGTTTGTGACAGCAGCAGCTGTGTGTAAATTGAGCAGTGATTGCTTCAGGTAGTCAGAAGCTCCAAGTGAGCAGTTTGTTAGAGCTCAGTGAAGCTCCAGACATTTGTTGGTGCAGCTCCAGTTCGCTGCAAGTATTGTAATCATAGTTTATAATCAGTTTAGCTTTTTCAGTTCGTACATTGCCAGTGATTGGCAAACAGAGTTGCAATTTCTATAACTGTATTTTTGTTGTGTGTTTGTCCATTATTTAGACATTTAAGATTTTTACACATTTTGACAACACATTCATACAAACTGCCATAGTAATGTACCTTCTTTTTGTTGATATTAATTTTAACGAAATCAAATTTACAACATGGAAGCTCTTCTCACAATCTAGAAGAGTTAACTACAAGCCCTGTAAGTATGTTAATTCATCTTGACATTATCAATGCAACTTCTTCCTTTTGTCCAAAAGTAATATTGTTATGGTCGCTGCTCATTATCAAAGTGAGTTCTGCGAGCGCAAGATTCATATGAGGTCGCTTGGCCTTATCAGGGTGAGTACATCTGAGGGCTATGTTTGCAACAGCAAGGGCTTCTTCTAGAGAAAAGATATCCCACCCATCCTCTTTAAGCTTAGTGTCCACAGCTTCTTCAAAACGATTGTTCTCTACCATGTGCCTTACATATCCTGGAATATGGAACTGACTGGAGCCTCGTGCTTCATCAACATGTCTCTGTCCTGTTATCACCTCTAACACAACAATTCCAAAGCTGTAAACATCATTTTTATAGGAAAGCTTATTATTCAAGCAATACTCCGGGGCCCAATAGCCTTTGGTGCCCATTATTTTAGCAGTTGACCGGTGTGTACCTTCCCAATCTACATGCCTGGAAAGCCCAAAATCAACAAGCTTTGCCTCGTTATCATTGGCATCCACCATGATATTCTGAGGTTTAATGTCAACGTGAATGATCTTATTTGAGTGTAAGAATTCAATACCCTTGGCTATACCCATTATCAGACTCAAGCTCTGCACCCAACTATAGCTAAATCCTATACGATTTCCTCTCAAGTACGCATCCAGAGAACATCCATCTATATACATGTAGACCAAATAGGATATATTTTCTTCTATACACCAAGCATACAGCTTGTTTATGTTTATGTGTTCCATTTCCTGCAGAAGTTCAACTTCATTCGCCACCCATATTTTGGTGTCACTGGATATGTGTTCTATTTCCTTTATAGCCAAATCTTTTCCTTGGAAGACCCCCCTATAAACTCGTCCGAAGCTTCCTTCCCCAATTTTATGAGACTCGTGACAAAAGCTCTTAATCTCAACTATTTGATCCAGTGTGAGGTTTGTATAAATTTGTTTAGGCACTAGTTCCTGTTTGGAGGAGAGATCTTCATGCATCTCTTCAATTCTTCCTCTCCCTGCAATCCCTTTTGTTTGAGTCATGTTAGAAGAAGAATTTGTTATAATAGGCACCATTTGCAGATTGCATGATAAACCCTGATGAACACCAGATTTCTCCGCTGTTATTATAGCTGAAGAAGTTGTTTCTTCATCTTTTAGCTCACGTTTGTACGTGAACCTGTCCATGAACTTGTACATGAACGTGTTCACGATCTTGTACAAGATGAAGCATTTACATAATAGCACAACTGCAGCAACTGCAGGAGAGGAAAATAAGATTAAAAAAAATAACACTGATGCCAAATGCTTCTATAGCTCACACGACAGTTGTTTAGCGAGAAAAGCTCAACAGTAGAAAAGTAAATTTGGAGAGTTATGATTACTTACTAATTGCCATAGTAATTGCTGTAACTTTGAAATAGTTAATAAACAATTGCATACCTATTATGATAAAGAAAGAATGTATGTCATTAGTATATATGGAATAGAAAAAATAAAAACATGTTTTTCTCTATTTTTCTAACAACTTAAAAGATTTTACCGTCGTCTAGAGGCTTTGACTGATGCCATGTAGCACCATCCTGAACCCACGGTAAGTTTGTCATTGGCCTTTTTGCCTGCGAAAATAAAATTGTTTTGTAATGTTTCAAATAATAATACATACTTTCAATTATTATATATAATTATTTATTTAAACTGGTTTCAACGTCAGTGATCTCTAATAATAATTTTCATCTTTCTTATTTCCTCTAAGAATTTCACAATCACTATCAGACTTTTGAATTCGCTCTGCTAATTGAAAATTGTTCGTTTAACTAGAAATTCTTTTAACAGGAAAATTAATGTTTAATGCAATATACAAACTCACTATTATGTTTAATTGCAATACACAAACTCACTATTATAGCTTCTATTTGCATGAACTGTCTTTCATCAATATAAATAAATAAATAAAACTGGAAACTGTCATCACCATTTTTACTGCCTGAAAGTCTGATCGACCTGTTTTGTTTTTGTTTTTCTTTTGTTGTTTTATGTATTTTTATCAATTTTCTCTGCTCGTTGAAAACACAACAATCACTATTAGAGCTAAGGAGCAGTTGTCAAGAAATTGAGCAGAGATGGAAGATGTTTAGGTGCTAGATTCTGGAACTTCCTACTTTTAAGAAATAAAGAGTCACGTTTAAGTAGAAGTTATCATATTGTTATCAGGATTCAACTCTGCAGTTTTTGAGTCAAATTTATTGACCTATGTTTCATGAGTAGTGGTTCACAAGAACCCATCTCTCATGAGAATGAATGGAACACTTGGCACTCATTACATCTAGGTGATGCTCACAGAAACACTGAGACTTTCCAGGAGGTCACCCATCCTAGTACTACTCCAGCTCAAACATACTTAAACATACTTAACCATGGAGTTTCCTCCATGGTTAAGCCCACTTTGCTTGCAACCCCATTTGCAGTTGGTTCTTGTGAACCACTACTCATGAAACATGAGTCAATAGGTTTGATTCAAAAACTGGACAGTTGAATCCTAATAGCTATATCACAATTTGACTTGCTGTAGAAAATATCTCCTACTTATGAATTGAAATAGAAGTTGTTCATCATACTTTAAATTTGCCTTTATGTGATATCTGAGCTGCGGAAGAAGTTTATAGAACAATTTGGTGATAAAGCTGATTCAATCATTGAAAAATTTCATAGCATGTTAGAATCTGATAAAGGCCCAACAGTTTTTGGCTGTGATATAGAGTATTTGCCTCCCTCCGTGAAAGCTGAAACAATACGCCGTGTACAATGGTAGGCTGAAGAAAGTGAAAATACTCTGTTCAAACAAGACCAATAGAGAGGTGACAAGGAGGCTTCGCCACTGCAAAATGAAGAGAATGCAAACAAGGATGCTAAGGGTGAATGGAAAAATGAGGAAGATTCAGTTAAAGAGGAGGATGCTAAGTTTGATTCTTTCTCAACTCTTTATGCAATTGTGACATGTATAAATGATTTGAGCAACCATGAACTCGTGACACCAAGAGGGATGCAGTTTCTTCAAAATATTCTTCAATATTATTTAGAAAGAGAGATAAAAACGTTAGGAGGAACAAGAAATGGTGGTGTAGTCGGCCGCTACTTTCGACAAGATTGACAAGGTTCTAGAGGAGAAAGCCCGAGGAATTACCATTGCTACTGCTCATGTCGAGCATGAAACAGAGGGTTTAGGACTTGTTCAAGCTCGATCCCGCCTAGATGAGAATCTAGTAAAAGCGTGGTCTATAGGATTAAGGTCATAAATTAATTTGATATTTTTTTAAGCCATATAATTTTTTTCTTTTCCTTTTGTTTTCAAAAATCACTGATAAGATCTAACTGACCTTGTCTACACAAGTATTTGTGATATTTCTGGATATGCAAATATAAACATATTTTCTCAAAGTTTCCAAGAATATTTTTTAATTTTTGAAGAAATAATTGTTGAATTTGTTTCCTTACAAATTTGTGATCAGATTGATAAAATTTTAAATTTAAATTTAAAAAACTAATTACTGTTGATCTGTAATGATTTATAACATCTAAAAATTAGATAAACATTTTCATTTCGCCGTCTAAAACATTCGACCGGATTCTTTTAAACATTAACTCCGCTTGTGTATGGCATCCATATTTTGCCTCCAACCATCCTTAAACTTATTATATTGGAATCTTTATGAGCTAGATTTGATTTGAGAAATTAAATTGTTATTTATATACAGACATTCTTACACCAATTTTTGAGGGGTAAACCCAATAATCCAATTATATGAACCTGTTTAAAGCAAGTAAGAGATCAATTTAATGTTATGTAAGGATTGAATCATCTGATTTGCATACCTTCAGAAAAATGAGATCTAGGCCAGCAGCAAATGATCCAAAGACATGATTGAAAACTTCTTAACACTGCAATTTAAAACAAACCTACAGCTTAACAATAGCTGAATGTTTTTTCCTGCTATTTCTCGAGGGCAGCCAAATCAAATTATCGGATGGAAATGGAATAGGTAAAAGTATTTACATGTTGAAGAAACTGCGGAGCACTTTCGCATAAACGTGGCGAATAGGTTAGAGGGCATTAATCTGTATACGTATTTGTCTTTACTTCCTTTAAAAAAAGAGACGTTCATGGAAGGAAGACATTGAATTAGATATTCTAAGAGTTTGAATAATGGTGATGACTGTTAGGACAGGTCTTTCAGGAAAGAGAGGCGTGTGGAAGGAAGACATTGGATTAAACATAGAGGTTGAAACCTTTCCAAAGTAGGGTGAAGCACCTATAGACCCTCACATTGTCGTTATTAGCCGATAGGCTTCTCCTGCGGGGAAGCTTGTGTACGGCTCTGCCGGAAATCTCTCACGGTGTCTCACATCCGTAATTGGTTTTCCGAGCAGTTTTGGTGAAAGGAGATGGTTGTTTTCCTGTGCAGCTGAGGGGTGGTTTCCGTGTGCAGGTGAGGGTTAATTTTCCTTCTGCCATGCCTTTACGTCTGAAATTAGCTCTTCCTCGACCATTCCGTCTGCAGGCTGTTTTCCATCATTTTTGTGGTGGAGTATCCCACACCTCTGGCTCCATCGCACCTGCTCAAATTAAGTTTCCAGCTACATTTCCCTGCTTATCTAAGGAAACCCTCCAGCAAGTGTACGCAGCACCTGCACAGTTCACCTCCCCGCATTTATGTTTGCCCTTTCGGAAGTATTTAAATGAACAGAAACCCTGCTTCCCCACAAATCGCTTGCACACAAGGAATTCATTCGCATCCTCAAGTCCGCAGTCAAGTAGCTCCAACCATGTTTTCGGCTTCTCCCGGACAAGCGGAGAATTAGGTTTTTGGCATTGTTTAATTGTTATAGTTTATCAATTATCAGCTCTGTGGTGTGTTATCGATTGTCTATTTATCATTTAATTTTGTTATATTTGTGATATATATAGTTGATAGCCGTTTGAAAATACACACATCGTCAGCCCATTCCGGGGCTTTACCAGGCCAATATCTTTTCACCTTAGTTTTCCCAATTTTGCCCCTTAATTTGTCTCGGATAATTCTGCACATCATCTATTTCGTTGATCACGGTGCAATTTTTTTTAAGAAAATTTGTTTTCTTTTTCCCTGCTGCCTGCAAGGTTCAAACCACTCCGATGAGTGCATGGGCTGGTAAGATTTAATGTTTATTGAAAAATTACTGGTGTGTTTTCGGATCTGTTTAGGTGCCCTGTACATGGAAACACACTGTGGCCATCGTTGAAATCCTTCATCCTGAAATTTCGCCACTTTTGGGGCTGTGTTTAGGCTTATCAGCAAAAGTTGAATTTTTTACTGTTTTCTTTTTCTAGCGCCAGTTTAGCATACCTTTGAATCATTCAACTGCTTCAGACCCACATCTTTTTGGACTCGAGTCTTTAAACAGAATGTACTATTGACTAAATTTGAAAATTTTGAAAATACAATAGATTTTTATGAAATTTTTAGCATCTGCTCTTCACGATGATTTGTATGTTTTGAATTGAAAACATCCAAAAAAATTTTGAAAAAAAATCACTTGAAAATGGAAATGTAGAAAAAAAAAAATTGTTTGTAGTACATTTTGTGTTCACGGATGCCAATTATATTCTTCTGCCGACAGTATTTAAACAACTTTTTATGGAATGGGGTACCGTACCAACATTGTCGTTGTTTATGCACGCACATGTCATTAGCTGTCTAAAATTATGAGCTATACAAATAGGAATTCAATGTACGTAACCTTTTGTGGAAGTTCAATAGATTTAATGTGATGATTTTCTTATTTCTCGTCCAATGTTGGACAGATCTTGTGGTATAATGGCTGACGCTGCTTTCCTGTTCACAAGTGATCATTCTTTTTGGTTGTTCTAAAGGCTTGACCATTTCGAAGTACTGTTTGAAATATAATTCTGCCTCATCTGTATATCATGGAGTCTTCTGTGACACTGCCGATCAGTAGGTCTTTTTTTTAAGTTGTCTTTCCTCTTCTTGTCAGCATTTTGAATTATTTTGGTTCTATTTGTTAAATTTGGTACTCTTAATTAGAATTATTGTTCGCTTGTTTTATAAAAAAATTGATCACTTGTTTATCATTATAGATAGCAAGATATTGAGTACTCTGTTAATTATAATAATTGTTGGTTTATCAAAAAAGAATATTGTTGACTTGTTAATCATTATAGATGGTTTTTTTAAAATGATAGTTGAGTTCTTTTTTCCATTTAATTCTAATTTTATTTTAATTTCTTAAATTAATAAAAGTCATTACTATTACAGTCTTTGCCAATTTTATTTAATTTTCTCTTATTTAGCGTTTTGAATTCTTTAATTGTAATGGTTAAATTTATTGTTTTATTTACTTAAACTGTTAGTCAATATAATTAGCTAATTGTTTATTGTTATTATCTTAAAGTAGTTTGATTTTAACATTGTATCTTTATTTATGAATATTTTTATTAATTTTTTAAAAATTTGTTAATTCAGAGTTTTTATAAAGTGCTAATTGAATTAGTTTTCTTAATTTGCACCATTGAATTAGAAGTAAGACAATTTTTTTGTAGAATTATCAAAATATATATTAAAAAGTGAAAAAATCATGCATACATTTATATAAATATCAATATCATTATTATTTAAAAAATTTCTTTCTATTTATGAAAGAAAAAAAGACTCAAATATTGACTATTTATATTTATAAAGAAAAAGCAAGATTTGGATATGAGTAATTGAATTTGACCTATTTTAGAAGAAAAATAAGATCAAGCTTTTGCACTCATATTTATAAAAGAAAAATAATTCAAATTTGGAACACTTTATTTATAGTAAACATACTTTAATTTATGAGTAAGTTATAAAAGGATACACTTTTTGGACTTTAAGCTTTCAAATTTCTTCATATTTACAAAAGAGAAATAATATCTAGATTCAGCACACTCATATTTATAGAAAAGACATAAGATCTAAATTTTGAATGTCTTAAATTGTTAATGTGACACCTATTACCATATCTTTTATTGACATGATAAATATAGTCAATAATTTATTAGTAGAGGCTATTAAAAGACTTGTCTAACTCTTCAAAAATAAAAACTTGGACAAGAAAAACAATATTTAAATTTTAAACACTCATATTGATAGATTCATTTGAAAATATGGACTTGTCAATGTCATAACTTTTTATTTTATTTGAATGGTTATGCGGACGACATGATAAACATTGAGATTTCAAAATATACAACTTACCTAAACTTTAACTTCAAATCATCCAAATTGGATGTTGCTAAGTACGGCACTTCCTTCTTGACACATTTTTTGGAATAGTGCTTATACCTCTATGACCTGTCGGCGTACCCCTTGCACCTTCTTTCGGTGCAAGTTCTAGTAGTAGTACTTGCACCAAAAGAAGGTGCAAGGGATATGTTGATAGGAATTTGATGTGAAAGCACTAATGAAACGAATGTTTCATTATAGAAGGAAGTCTTGTACTTAGCAAAATCCACTTTGGATGAACTGAACTGTATATTTTGAAGATAGAACCCAAAAGAAGTGTAGCATTTAAATAAATTTAAACACATTAGGAAATGTTGTATTTGTAAATACAAGCACAAAAGGTATATACAGAAACACACTAGAAAGCCAAGGTTATTTTCTAAACAAAAATAGATGGAAATAAACACCAAACTTGTACAAAGAAAGCATAGTTGTTTGTATGTCATTGGGTTGATATCCTGCATGCATTGTTGTTTTACATAATTCATCATTAGAGCCTTGGAAGAGGAGAGTTGGACTATAGATACAAGAAAGATGAAATGCACTAAAGCTGAGGAGGGAATAAATTTTTCAGTGCATAATACATACTAAAATTATAGAATAATTAAATAGCATAAAGATACTTGAGTCTATAAATCCAATAAGCTGGCAAACCTTAATATTCAACAGAATCTAAAACTACAACAATGACAACTTCCATAGATGCTACTTGGTACGAAGGAGAGGAAATATAGTCACAAACAAAGTATGTACTTTTAGGTTTGAAGAGTGAAGTGCCTCTCATAGACTTAAAAAACTATACAATTTGCAGCACTACACCAGTTATTTATCTACAAGTTGATGTGAAAGCGTAATTGAATTTTTGTATAATAGAAAGAAGTGTATTCAATTGCCATCATGGCAAGATGTTCCATTGTAGAAGGAAGTATAGTATAAACCAACATCCATTTAGGATGAATTTAAATTATAGTATTGTAGGATTATATTTTTTTGGAAGATTTCCCAAAAAAATGTAGCATTTCAATTATTGGAACACAAAAATAAATGTATATGTAAATATAAATATGTTTTGTTTCCACTTCTTCATAAGGGGGGGAAAACTTGTAGAAGAGGAAAAATTATAAATGGTTAGCAACTGAAATTTGATTGAATTGAAAGAAGGGAAAAACATGACCCGCAGAACTACAAAAGAGGGTGTGTAAGTAACATCACATACTTGAGCGTCATGCAAGATCAAGTGTAGGCAAGCCTCTTCTTTCTTTCTAATAATGTTGTATGGATTCCTTTTCATTTTGCAAGAATGATCGAAAGAGAAGATGGGTTCAATGCAAAGGACTTGTAGGGATTTGACTTTGGAGACCATTGTAAAGGTGAAGCCTTGCCTTTTAGTTTTACCTATATCAATTGTGGCTCTATCTAGGGTAAGACCATGTGATTTGTGTATAGTGATAGCCCATGCAGTGGTTAGTAATATTTGTGTGCACCTACCTTGAGTTATCAGTTATATCCGAACAAGATCTAGATGTTGTTCATCCCAGGGTGTACCATTGTAGTTATCAAATTCAACTATAACATATATTCAGGTACCTAATTTTTTTATTGTCTCGAATATAAATTTTTAATATTTCTTAAGCTTACTTAGAAACGCAATGCCTAAAGATGGTGACCATGGGGGTTTTGTTCCTAACCAGTAGGGGTCATAAACTTTGCACAGGTCCTAGAAAAACTATGAGTAGACCTTAGTAGTTTTGTCCTATTCGTAAAAACTTTCAAGAGGCAAAAGTTATTTTCAATAGGTCTACATACTTTTATGTGTCAGGGTAAAAGTACAAAGCTGTGTCACACTTTTATAAAGGAAAAGGTCAACAACACACAAATTTTTTAACTTTAACGACATAAAAATGACATTTATGTTTAAAATTTGGAGATGATGTAAACTAATGAAATCTGTAAAAGTGGATGAAGTTTATGCCTATAATTTTTTTAATTTTTTTTGAACAAGAATTCACATAGTTTTTAAATTTTTTAAGTCCATTTTTTACTGGCTGAAAAATGCTAAAAAATGAGGGTCTTGTTCACAACAAAAAAGTATATGCAAATAATCTTTTTTTCCTTTGATTTCAAAATATGTCATAGATAAAATGTATAGCTAGTGCAGAAAAGAAGAAAAATTAGTTTTCAATGTATATTTTCTCTAATATAACTATTCAAAGTCGAACATAACTGAAATCGACAGTTTTCATCTCGCATCAAATTTCCCCTATCAAATCTACACCATTCAGAAAATAAATTACACACTCTTGAAGATAACTCTCTCCTCTAGTGTTAAATATAAATTTTCAATTTTTTTGATAAGCTTTACTATTTTTTTCTATTTTAGAAGCATCTTGTTCTCGAATGTTAAAATACCTACTTGGACTATTTTGAAATTATAATATATTAAATCTAATTAAAATATTATAAAAATTATATGATGATAATCTTGACACTGTGCTCTAAAAAAGGGTATTTTTATATTTGTAAAAAAATATCATTAAAAAGAGTAAGAGTTATTGAAACATCACTTTTCTGAAATAATTTTATTTCTTTAGTAATTGTTATAAAACATGCTTTTAATAGATATTTCCAATTGAAAAAGGTGAAGAACTTATCTAACTTAGTTAGAATGAATCCAGCTAGACCATATGTTTGACAAAAAATAATTTTAGTTAGAAATACTCAAATTCAACTATGCTGATAAGTTGTCCTGAAACGTGACACAACTTTGTGCTTTTACCCGTCAACCAAGTCCAATTAAGGGTAACTTTGATCAAAAGGCCTTTTTAATTTTTTTAATGTTTTAAGTCAAACAACATGAGACAAGGTCTTCAAATGGTTGACGTTTGATCAATGTCCTTCATTTGAACCTATTTAGGTAGCCTTGAGTATTTGGTAAAATTTATATTCTATCAAATTTTTTATTGGAGAGAAGTTTTTAATAACCAAACACAAAGGTCTTTGTTCAATATACATGTAAAAAATATTAAAAATCTAATATATTCAAAAAACTCTAAATTCCCATCACATTTATATCATTACTATGAAAAATAAAAATTTTAAATATATAATTAGAATAGAAAAATTAAAAATTGTAAACAATTTGAAAAAAAAAAGATCAATATCAAAAATATTTTTTTTAAAAAAGACTTCATATTATTTTTTAGAAATTATGAATTGATGTATGTTATTTCAAACAAAAACAAAAAAAAATTTATCGATATTTCAAAAAAAAAATTGCTTATTATAAGGTAAATTATTTTAAAATATTTAAAATATACATATTAAATTTCAAAAATTAATAATTTTTATTTTCTTCAAATTCTTAAGATTTTATTATAAGAACTGACATAGAATGAAAACTTGATTTATAAGATTGATTTTAGTGACCTAGGTGCACCAAACTAAAGTGACCTAATTTTATACATCCATTCTACACATAATCAAGTGACACTACACACTCCAATGTCTAACTACAATGTGTCTGAAATACAAAATACATAATTTAGATAACATAATCAAAATGAACAAACTATATATATGCACTATATCATTCATGGTGGAAAATAATTAGTAAGGACAAGACGTTAGTGTGTGTATATATATATTCCACTTATCACCATGTAAAACTTAATCAAATTAAACATAATAAATGCATCATTGATGGGTTTGGAAGGTTTGAGGACAATAGAATTGCTACAGGGTGCTACAAAGTTTCACGTTTTATGCTCAAGTTTCTATGTTTTTGTCAGTCTATTGACATGATTAAATATGTTTCTAAATTGTTCATATAACTTATGATGCTGAAATTATAATTCTCATTTAGAAATTTCATCCTAGGGCTTCCATTTCCTGACAAACTCTTGGGCATTACTAGATTAGCAGATAGAGTATCTTCGCTTTAAATTAGAATAAAAAATTATTGCAAAGAAGAATAATGAATCAGCAATAATCTTTAGCCCACTTCATGATTTTCATTTAAATGACTATAAGAGCTTAATCTATTGTGCAAGCCATGGCACTTTGCATTTTCATTGACATGGCTTTCAAAATCACTAGGCATTCTTCTTTGATCACTAATTGAAATGAAAACTAATAAAATTGAAATGTGTTGTTAGTAGTAATATTTTTCTTTCTTGCCTTACTTGGGATAGCAATCAAGTAACAATACTAACAAAAGATCATTTCAACAAAGACCACACTGCATCCAAAAAGAATTGTATCAAATAACATTCTATATGAAGAATAGGTGAACAAAAATATGATGTACAAAGAGATAGCCTCTATGGCTAGTGTACCCCAGCCTGCACAAAAGTGGATGGGGGTCAACACAACTAGTAGAATGATGCATTGGAAATCAAACTACTTGAAAAAAAAATTTACATTATAACACCTGAATTATATTTTGTGAAAAATAAAAGTATAGTTGATCCATGCTATATGCATCTAATTAATAACGCATTGCCTAGAAGAAACATCATGTGTTCTTAAGACCATTATAAGTATAGTATAACATTTTGAAGGGAGATAACTACCACTAAATTAACAACAGGCTCTCCCATGTGTATGTGTGTTGTCAAAAATATAAATGCACAATGTTGTTATAATGGTCCCTGTAGCTATAGTATCAAAAGAATTCAAATAAAATTGCCTAGCAAGAAGGCTTATATACACCTAAAGCCTTTCAAATAATGTACAGTTGTGCAAGAGTTCTATACACTCTCCATTTTTGGAGATTTTTGCAATTTCCTTCCCTAACATTGAAGCACATTTGAAGTTTGTGACTTGCACATCTTTACTTCTTTCATTAAGTTGGCAGTAAATAGTGGGATTAGGGTTACATGGTATTCTGTTATTTTCTCCTAGAATATTCATAGGCATATAGCATTTTATGTAAAATCAAAACTTGAATGAAAAAACAAATCAAACATTTGACACAAGAAATGTTTTTGCTACCATGGGAAGAGGCATTTGACTATTATGACTTTTCAAGAAAGCTAGAAATATTCAAAAACCTACTCTATTGACATTTTTATGAACACAAATTTCTTTATCCAGAAAGACTCAGCTTCTTTGGCAACAAGAAACACAATGTGCTTAATATTCAAAGAGAAAAATACTTCATACATGAAAACAATGCCTAGAAATAGCCCTGCAAGATCCAGTTATAATTCCACACAATCCATCTACGCTTGATTTCATTTTCCAAAAAAAATTAGTTTAAAGAGGGTGAGATATAAAATGTAAAAGCACATAAGAAAGATGCAAAGCATCTATAGAATGAAAATAATTTAATTAAGTGCATTCTTAGTCACCAACATCCGGTTATACATGAATTGGTCTACATAATGAACACCACAAATAAGGTATTCTTGCTAAATTAGAAGTTTATTTTCCTTTACAAGTCATGAACAAAGAAAATATTTTAGAGATAGAAAATATAATTTAATCATGCCAAATACAGATATGTTTTCCAAGAATTTTAAGAGAGAAAAGGAAAGAAAGGAGCATACGGATAAAATGTCAAGTGGTTTGGGAGAATCACGTCCCATGTTCAAACCCGCTACAAGGGAAGAAAAACCTATTAGCATTCTAACCCAGGGGCCATAGGAACTGATAACTGCAATAAAAAAATTTGGTTGAAAAAATCGCAATCTTCGTCACTACATCTCAAAGCAAGAATTCTTTGAAATATCAAATAATAAAAAATAAGCAAATAAATTAACCAGCTTCTTGAAAAATTAAACCAAACATCCACAAAAAATCAACAACCATGTAACCCTACAACTACCAAAAATATGTAGATCATTTGACACATAATGCGTTGGGGCATCAAAGTACATAGTGCAAAGGAAATACGAATAAAAATAAGAGATACAAGCACAAAAATAGGAGCATGGAGCAATGCAACAAAAATGTAGAAAACAAATTGCAGGCTATGGGCTAGGGAAAAGAAAAGACGCATAAAAAGTTGAAGAAGAAGCAACAGCACCAAAAAGCCCCAAATTTTGTTTGACCTGCATTCTCTTAAAAAATGTTGGGAAACTAAAATAGCTTGTGGTGTTCCTGTTATTTATAGGAAGTCCCAAGAGGAAATGCATGAATTTTTTGGGCAAACAATGTATGTAGGTGATAAGTACGAAAATATGTTTGAATGCCTCGAGATCTATATGCTTTGAGAAGTCATCAAGTTTCAATTCTCTTCTTCAACAACCATATGCAAATGTTGTATCTTATATAATTGCTTTGGATTCTCCTTTGGGCTCTTGGATTCAAAATCTGGATTATGAGAATATTTTGTTCAGATGTAGGAAGTGTCACAAGACAGGGCACCTTATTGCGAGGTGCTTATCTAATAAGATCAAATCAAAGAAATTACCCTCTTGGTGGGTGGGAGCCTCTGACCACCACTATACGGTTTGAGAAGTCTCTAAGGATGGGGGCTCGAGTTCGAGCCCGACTCAGAATGATCATGCTTTGAATGAAGCTTCAATTGATGCTTCGGCTGCTTCTGAAGCTGTCTTTGATGTTGTTGGGGATGGCTCTGATGTGGCTATGACTCAAGATGTTGATGTTGTCCCTTCTGGCGCTGCTTCTACTACCCCTATCTAGGCCGTTGTTTCTGCCCCTGTCCAGTCCACTGGTGATGTCTCTGGTTTAGCGGCCTTGTCCTCGGACGTTGTTGTCTCTGGTTCCATTGTGGGTGATGTTGTCTTTGGTCCTGTTGTTGCATTGTGTGCTGGAATTGTGAGCTCTTTGACCTTCCTTTTAGTGGTCTTGTCTAGCTCTTCATTGGCTTGGTAGAAGGATGCTGGTAAGGTGGAGGATGGATGGACAACAGTGAAGGGAAAAAAATTTAAACCTTCCACTCCTTTTGATATGAACTTACGTTCACATAAGGATGGGCGAAAATGTAAATCTTAATTGCCCTCTATTATTTTTGGTGTGGGCTTTTGTCCACTTGGTAGGAACTTTGGTTTGTTCCTTTGGTTTGTTTGGTGGGGCACCACAGTTGTTTTGATCTTTTATTGCCATATCTGTTTATGCTCTTGTATAAGGTTTCGGGTCCTTTCAAAACCTTCTTTTACATAATCAAAACAATTACAAAATAAAAAGTTAGATAAAATTCCCATTGGTCTTGTGAAAACTCATTTTATACTTGGAGCTAGTGATCCTCAAGGCAATATAAATGGGTAAAGAAAATATACAAATAATGGCAATATAAATGCAAAAACAAGTAAAACGTACCTGATTTGGTGAGAATAAGGTCCACACATATTAATTTTCAGCCTATCACAGCTCTGGTGTACATTTGAACTCCTTCTCAGAGAGTTCTATAGGAAAATATTAATTGTTTCCCATCGTATTCGTAGTGTTTCCATGCTAGATTGTAACTAAGTAGCGGAACTTGAGCACTGAGCACTTCTAACTTTGGCGTATGTATCACCAAGAAGATGTATGATGAGCCACTATGTATAAAAACATAGCAAGTTGTGTCAAGATATTATTTGTCTACAAATTTGTACTCAAATATTTTTATGGATTCGCTAAAATCAAGTCTTATTTACTCATTTTATGGAGATTTTTTGAAACTATCAGATGCAATCATGACAACATGAGACAAACAACAAAAACTATTGTGGAAGAGTTCTGCAAGAGTTGATACGAGGTGCAAGGCTGGGAAGTGGAAGGAAAGGTACAGAACTTACTTGAATATGGTTTACTGTTTGTTTGTTTTCAACCTCTGTAGTAGAAAACTAGATGTTTGTTGGTTTTCAACATGAGACAAGTTTTTCACTTGTCCGTATGTGAGAAACCTCGCAGGAAAATCCTATCAGCTAATTAATCATTATGATTATAGATAAAAGAAACTCATTTATTTTTCATTAATATAAAGTTATTTTTCATTGAGGATAAATGTGTATGTTTATCTTTCTATGATCAATTATGATTAAATCAATCAGGAAAGGGCCCAAACTCATAACATCAAGCGTGAAGGTAGTTCAAAAGGAACTCGCAAGGAGTGAATTCAATCAGAAAACCAAAACAAATAAAAAACCTTAAAAGGACCAGCAACAAAAACAACCAAAAACTAGAACCGGCAGAAATAGAAAACTAAATGGACGGGGATTTAACCTCCTATTCCTAATTAATCTCCTTTAGGGTTTCCAAGAAAGATCCCTTCATGGGCATGCACAAAACTAAGGCTGGAAAAGAAGGCTCCTCTTTCACCATATGAGAAGATACCTACAAAGTAGTTTCCTCTATTTTTATTCTTTTTTCTTTCTTATACTCCAATTCCTCCTAAACGGTGTTGAAAGAGGTTTTCATCTTTTCTATCATCTATTGTCGAAAGTGACAATTTTGCAAGCTTTTTATTCATCTAGTTTTGGTTGGCTTTAATATTAGCCAAATCCAAAAACTTTTATTGTTTCTCCTCTTTTGAGGGAATCATGGCCTTCAATTCACAAACTTGATCCTTAATAGTATCTCAATTATCTAATTTCATTGAAAGTTCATCACTAGCTTCCCAAACCTTATCATCCACAATAGTTTGATACCAATCCCTAGCTATAGCCTCAACCTCCATAATAGTTTCTAGTCTATTAATATTTTTCTTGGACGTATGAAGTTGTGCAATAAACCATTTTATGATTGCATTCAGAGGGTTATAGAGGATGCATAATTTATCCACATTGTTCACAATGAAGGGGTAGCCATGGTAGCTCATCTTTGGGGGTAGGATTGTGGGAATAGGGAGGAGAAATATTTGTGGGACCTCAAGATCACCTTTAGGGGGATGAGGGGCAGAAATAGGGGAAGGAGGGTTTTGAGACTAATTGGTATTCTTTAGGGGGTGTATTCTTCAAGGGTCTACGTCAACTTAGTTGACCAAGAAGATGTAGAATCCTCAAAGAAAATGACAATATTTTCCTCTTTTCCCAAAGGTTTCACCTTAGCCTTCCTTTGAGGGTTAACCCTAGTCATGTTAGGAGGAGGAATAACTATAGTATAAAGGGAAGCCCTTTTAATATCATGTTGGTGTTGAGCTCAACAATGATGGTGGAATTTTTAGGGCCAACATCTAGGGTAAGAGCCAAATGAAAGTTATGCATGTGCAAAGGATCAAACCTTGGTGAAAAGGAGGGGGCATAGGTTTTGGATTTAACAATATATTGGGACATTGGAGATAAAATCCACAAAGGGAAATTAAGCTTAATACCATGTTGAAAGTGATTGAGTATAGGAAAGAGGTGGGACTGGAAGCATTTGAACCTACCTTTGAGAATGATGAATTTCATTAGCACCATAGCCATATCCTTACATTCACCCAGGAGCTCTTAATGATTGAAGTTGTTCTAAAGGCTTAGAATTTTTTCACTAGGGGCAAGGAATATCATGAAGTCCTGCTTATAATGGGCATTGTAGTTTCTAGGAAGGGTAGTCCCTTCTGCCAACAACCTAGTAACAACAACAATAAACTCTACTGAGACCACAAAAGAGATTCTACCAATGGTCACTTTTCCTTTGTTCCAAGACTTAGTGAGCTTGTCTAATAATTCCTTATCATACTTTTCTATATGGCGTACTTAAAGAATAGGCCAAAGAGTGGTGGTGTACTTGAATTTTTCACAATTACTAGGTTATGTCTATATAAGGTCTCCCCACATGGCTTCCTTGCAAGAATTCACATAGATAGAAAAAGAAAGAGATAAAAAGAAGTTGCCAAAAACTAAAAGTGAGAAAAACTAGAGAAGTAATCTCAATTAAACTCCTTTCCACCAGGTAATAATTGCCTCTTAACACATAAGTAGTCATGATAAATGTGTAGTGGGGAGTGGACATCCTTTTCCATGTGTGGCAATATCTTGATTCATGGCCTCAGATGCCTCATAAGAAAAGTCTTGAACTTTGAACTAGGTTTTTAAGGTGTCAGTGAAACAACCCATAGTCGTCAACCTATCAATAGAGCTATTACCCTCATGGAAAGTGTGTTAGAATCTAACATTATGCAACATGACCACTAAACCTTTTCTTTTGTGGATTAAATTTTTTGCCTCCCATCTAAGCTTAGCTACTCCATTCAACATCATAATGACATTGAGAGAATCCTCCTTAATGATGAGGTTTTTATAACCAAAGTGTGCAACCAACTCAATTCCATGATGAGTAGCCACAAATTTTTCCATATGGGCTATTTGGGACCCCGAATTCATAGCATAGGCCAATAGCATTTTACCACTTTTATCTCTAATAATACCACCCACACCTACTCGAACTAGGTTCTCAATTGAAGAGAGACTCGTCAAAATTGAGATCCCATCCTAGGTTGGGGAGGAGGCACTTAGTCCTATTTCTAAATCCTAGAGGAAGCAAGTTGTAGCCCTCAAGGCAAGGGGAAAGACCCAATTTCTAGCAATCTCCCAATCAAAAGATGAAGGAGGGGACTTGTGTATGGTTTGAATATTGTTATTCATATTTTCCTTAATATTATTTATTGTAGCAAAGTAGATTGACTCCAAGTTAGATTTCTTACTTCTAAATATGTGATTGTTGCATTCTTTCCATAAAGACCAACTCACATAAAGAATAGAATGCCACCATAGATCTCAAGTGAAAGGATGGGAGGTAGGGGATACCAAATGAAAGAGTTCAACTGAGGGTCAAAAGACCAAATTTGTTGCATAGAGAAAATGGACATAAGTCTCTACCTAAGATTCCTAGAGTATTGACAAGTGAACATTGGGTGAGAAACATATTTAAAATCTTTTTCACATAAAGCACATCTTTTGACCAACTAAGTTCCTTTTTTCTTAATATTGTCCAAAGTGACATGATTTTCCTATGATAAAATGTCCACTAGAACCTAATTTTTGGTATAACTTTATAGTTCCACACATTTTTTCAATTGAAATCCTGGGGCCATTAAGGTGAGAGAAGATTATAACCAAATTTAATAGAGTATACCCCATCATTAGAATGACTCCAAATTTGTTTGTCATGAATATCCAATGTATAAAATCTCAAAAACTTGGTAAGTTGAAGAATTTGAACCACCTCTAGTCTGAGAGGACTAACAAACCATAAAGGGCCAATTCTCCTAATTAGAAGATTAGAGTAGGTATCCCAATAATTGCACACTTGAGTGCCAAGTCTTAAAGCTAAATCCCTTTCAGGGGATGAGAAAATAGGGTAGAATTATAGAGGAGTGTTTTTTATCCATAGGTATTTGCAAAAATAGACATTTTGTCCATTTCCTAATTTCTAAATACAATCATGTCTAAGAGTATGAGTGTTTTTTATTAGGTTGTTGGACGGATGCTAGAAGCACAAGAAAAATAGTTTTCAAGGAAGCTTAATCCTCCCAAACTTTTGAAGATATTTATAGACCAAGAAGTTTGACCAATCAAAAAAAACATTGATGAGTTTCCAACTAATTTTAGTCAAGAGGGCTATATTTAGAAGACTTGAATTTCTAACACTAAGACATCCATACTCTTAAAGAGAGAAAACCTTCTCCTAGTCCACTAGAGATAGTCTATTTTTAACTTCCACTAAAGACCAAAGGAACCTTCTTTTGATAAAATCACATTTTTTAACCCATATTGTTCACATATGAAAGATAGGTTTATAACATAAATTGAGGTACTTTGGATAGAATCCATAAGCATATAGAGTTTACCAACATTACTTAAAATAACACCTTTCCAACTGGTTAATTTGATTTCAATTATTTCCAAAAAACTAGCCCGAACAAAATTGTTAATTTTACTTGTAGTTAAAGGCCCATACCTAGATATGTGAAGGGAGGTTGGAAATCTAACAATTAAGGATTCTAGCAATGTGGATTTGGATATTTTGATGAGTATTCATGAAGAAAAGAGTACTCTTTTGGAGATTGATTTTCTATCTCGAAACTCGAGCATAATTCAACAAAAGGGATTTCCAAGCTTTAGTTTCAGTTAAGTAGTCAACCCCAAAAGTAATGTATCATCAACAAATTGGTGATGAGAAACCACAGTGGGGGAAGAAGAGGGTTTAAATCCTTTTAAAGAACCTTGAGCAACCTTCTAAGTAATGTTTCAACCCAAAATGTCTGGAAGTAAAGTGATGAGGTAAGGGGAGAGGGGATCTTCCTATTTGACCCTTCTAGAGATAGAAAAAATCTTGCAAAAATCCATTAACCAACACTGATTTTTTGGGAGAATGAACACAAGCCTCAATCATTTTGAGGATCTTTCCTTAAAAATTATATTTTCTTAAAACTTAAGAGAGAAAGAGCCAAGAAACTATATCATAAGCCTTTGAAATGTTAAGCTTGAGAAGCATACTTTCTTGTTTACCATTAACTATGGATCGGAGTGCTTCATGAACCATTATAACTACATTTTTTATCTACCTTCTTGGAACAAAGCCTTTCTAATGAGGGTGGATAATTTTGACAAGAAATGGATTTATTCTATTCACCAAGAGTTTGGATAGAATTTTATACATGGTATTGTAAAGACTAATGGGACGAAACTCAAAAATTTTGTTGGCTCCACATTTTTTTAGGAACAAGGACAATATAGGTATTGTTTAGCTCTTTCAAAAAATGATAAGAAGAGATGAATTTCATGGTAATCAGGAAAATATCATTCCATACAATATCCCAAAACTTTTGGAAAAATAAGGGGGGGAATTGTTAGGCCCCAGAGCCTTGTGGGGGCTAAGAGAAGAAGTCACTTTCTTGACTTCATCAACTAAAACCAAAAAACACATGTGCTCTTGACATGTCTAGAAGAAAGAATCTTTGGAACATCAAGTAATAAAGATTCTAAAATTTGGGGAATATTAGGATCAAGCATTGGAGCTCTAGGTTTAGAATATTATAAAATTGATCAATAACTTCCTTATTTAAAATCTTCTTCAATATTTTTGATTAAGGAGGAAATAGGTTTTGAGGGAACCTAAAACCTAATACAGAGGGAATGCTAAAGATATTACATAAAATATCATCAAAACAAAGAAGATCATAACCAAGGAAACAATGAAGGTTTTAATAGCAAACTCCCACAACCTGAAACAAATGTTACACAAAAAGCCAACAAGCAACCAAGAACCATAGATAGGACTAGAGAAACTTCATCACAATCACCCACAACAAGGCCCCATCAAGATTTTCCTTTAGTACGTCCCTCTTAGGATCGAAGAGTCATGTCAAAAGAGGACAAAGAAATCTTTGATTGATTTCCTTTTATAGTAATGCATCCCTCTTCAACCTTAGCAGCAACTTCCTACCAAACTAGTGATCCCATCACTGGAAAATCACCATTCTAAGAAGGAAGACTAGCAACACCCATCAAATCAAAAGCAACAATGACAAAAACACCCAAGGAGCCACCAGGAGTGATAAAAATAGAACTATCCCCACACCCAACCAAAGGAATAGACTATGAACCACCCCCTAAAGAAACATCACAAGTAGTCAAATTAGTCAGAGAAGAACCAACAACCTGGGACACACTATCCACAACAAGCCCATCACCATAAACCAAGTGAGACTGTGACCCAACCTCAACACCTCCATCAATATCTTCTTCAATGTTGAGAATAGAGCCATCAAGATGTATATTAATTCTCTAATAGAATTTCTTTTTTTATGTCTAAGAGTAGATTGGTGGAAGAATTTAGTATTATGGTCTCCCTCTTTTATCCATTGAACTCTCAATCTTTATTTCTAGAAGGTTTCCTCTTTCGAGATAATGTTTTGAAGTTTTTCCATCAATTTTTTCATATTTGAGGTAGATTATAAAGTCCATCCATATCTTTCAATCTGATTTTGAATCTCCAATATTTGTTGTTTCAACTACTTCTAAAGGAAAATGTTTCCAAAAGGCTTCTTGTTCCAATACTTTAACTTAGCCAATCTAAATGTATTCACACCCTAGATATCAACAATACACCAAAGAGAAGGGAGATCTTTGAAGTCTAGGTGATATGTCCACATCACTTCAAATCTGAATGGGATAATATTTCTAGTCCTATTTCAGTCCCAATTGAGAAATATAGAGTAGTGATCCGATCAATTTCTGATTTAAGAATACAAATTACATTTATCGTAGATGGACCAAGAGAAGGAAATGAGACAATTATCCAATCTAACCTAAATCAAGTGATCCCTAAAATGCATGTTCAACCAAGTGAACTTTTCCCCTAGAAAATCCAAGTCCAAGAGTAGGTAGTTGGACAATGAGTCATGAAGATATTTTGTAAATTTAATAAAATCTAGAGAACCCCCATGTTTCTTTGATGGATAAAGGGGAGAGTTGAAGTACCCCATAATCATCTAGTCAAATTTAGGTAATTTTTCTTGATTAATGAGAAGAGAGGCCTAAAGATGTGTTTTAAGAATCATATTATTAGGACCATACACATTAGTCAAAATCCATTGAACTAAAAAGTTGACTAACTTAAAGGAGATGTTTTGATCATTTTCAGTTTGAGAATGTACGGAAACAATTAGATTGTTAGGTGTTCAAAGCATGACCAAGCCTCTAGAAGCCCCTTCAGCCTTAATAGCTAAAGAGTTACAAAATGACTAGATATATTTATTAGCTTTGTAAAAATCTTCTTCTATCATTTATGTCTCTTGAATAAGAAGAATATCCAAGTGAAAGACTTTGATCATATTTTTTTACTAAAATCTACTTAAGACGACCATTGAAGCCTCATGTATTCCAAGAAAGAATAATTATCTTTTTTATTTGTGTGAGTAGGCCTACTCCAAAGTACTTTGACTACTACTCTCCACATATCTTTCTATACTTGACTCTCTAATGTCCTTAACCAATCTACAACCCGTTTTACAGTTCTGCACATCTATTGATTTACAAATATTCAAGAAGGAAGCCAAATGAGGGGAGTCATTCCCCTTCAACAACAATGGGGGGAAGAGGGGTTAGGAAAACAAGGGGGAGGGGAAGGGAAAGCTAGTGAGAGAGATACTGTATTGAAGTGGGGGAAGAGATAGAAGGGGGCCCAATTAATCAATTGGCCTGGCATGAGAGGGGCAAGAGATAGGAAGGGAAGAAATATCAACATGAAGGAGAGAACCCAAAGTAGGAAAACACTCTGTGACATGGTCCAGTGGTTTGCAAAAAGAAACCAACTGAAGAAAAGGAAGGGTGATTAGCCAAATAAATGTCTTAGATACCTAGAGAATAACACTCATTCATTCAATATTGGACATCTTAAACAGTAACTAATTAACTCAATTAGCTAATTTATAGTATCAACTAGGGACGTAGACTTGAAATAGTGTCTACAAAGTATATGCTCCAAACTATCTTAATTTCCACTTATCTAGACTATTGAATTTAAAATACTTGAAAGCTTGAAATACTGAGCTAGGAGAAAGGAATAAGTTTATTCTATTGAAAATAGTAATCATAGATAGGTACTTCTCTATCTGTCTTTGTTGCAGGAACTATTACCCAAAATTTCTTATCATATGAATTTGGCATGTTTTCACTTGCGAATTTGATCCATAAGGTTTTATGGTTTGTGACCTTGGCCCCATGTTCCTCAATGTGCCACCATGCTCCAGTTCAGATCGCATGCGTTAATTCATAAGACCTAGGAAGATATTCAAGTTTTAAAGGTCTGTAGGGAATACTTATGTTGCAGGGTTCTAAAAAATTATCTAAGCATAAAAACCCTTAGTGTTTTCTATTTCTTTCAATCAAGCTTAAAAAATTGGGTTGTTTTTGACCTTTCTCACCCTGCATTTCTTCTTTGGTGTCATCAATTTTTCTATTTGCGCTATTGCGACCAAAGTGGGTCCCAGATCTTCAAGGATGCAGTCACTTGATCTCCAATTTTTCTGCCAGTCAAGCCTTTATTCTAGTGATTGGGTGACTATGCAGTCGCTTGATCTCTTATCTCTGGCAGTTAAGTGCTTTCCATTTAGCGACCAAGCATTTTCACAATCACATGTTCGCACAACCCTAGTGGGCAGTTAATGTTATGTCTGACAGTCTCCTTTCTGAGGTGGTTGAGGTGTAAAATGATCTATGATTTTCACGTGATCGTAAGGAATATTCTTCCCCTTTGCGATCTTGTGACAACCGTTCGATGGAAAGGCGATCTGACAAGTGGGTCCAAGGTTCCAGTCATGCAGCGGTGCTCATTTTCAGTTGGCCGAGGGGTGATGACTAGGATATTTTGGTGGGCCCAAATTTTTCAAGTGGGGTGACAATGAAAAATGATCTATGGTTGTCACATGATCGTAAGGAATATTCTTCCCCTTTGCGATCATACGACCACCATCCGATTTAAAACTGATAGTTATCCATGGACCTACTCATCGTTGTCCTAAGGCGCTTGATTTTCATTGGTCGTCGAAGTGGTGATGTGGTCAGCAATTTTTCAAGGGGGGTTGCGACTATTATAAGGGATGATCTAGGTCGTCTGATCTGCCAGAAGAATGTGATTGACGGTCGTGTTTTAAACTTGGACCTAGCAGCCATTGGAGCCCGAATTTGAATCCTTTTGTGAGGTTTTCGCTAGTGTTTGATCCAATGGGCTATATGCGAAGTGGGGGGTAGCTCATAATTGATTTTTCAGGATAGTTGTAGGTTGCAAAGATGATGAGGAAGATCTGGGTGGTCGACATAGGTTGATTTCTTATTTCCTGAGGTACTATGTAAGTGTTCTTGCGCCAAAGGAGCATTGAAGGGTTGGCACCAGCTGTGATCATTTATGCTTTTAAAATCAAAATATCTACGAGGATCATAATTGAGCATTCATGGTAAACCCAACCTACAGAGATAAAGTCATGGCGGTGGCGTGAAGCTTTCAATTTGCAGCGAAGTGGTTAGATCAAGGCGGCTCATCTGCAAGCAGTTGTGTTGGTGGAATTATGTACAAGGACATATATCTGATCAGCCAAGATATTTTAACGATGCATTTATGATCAAAAATGATAGAATTAGGGTTCTCTATTATTATATGCAAAATCTATGTAACCCTAGTAAGATTTTTGACTCTGGCCGGTGCGCAAAGGATATGTATATAATCATTTTGGAGCTTTTAGAGCTCAAAGTTTACAATTGTAAAAAAAGTTTCTCTTTCTTAGGAGTTATTCATGGCATTTGTTCTACCCTCTGGCTCTTACAGTCTGTAAACTTTCATTGAAATCTCAAATTCAATAGAGGCTATTCGTGGCATTTGTTCTAACCTCTGGTCTTTCCCTTGTCTGTATTTCTCTTATTGAGTATAATATACTGGCTTTGTTAGAGAAGTCTTGGAGTTCCAGAGCCCTTCTTTCTTTCATCTTATCTGTGTGCTACTGTGTCTGATTTGATTTGAAAAATTTTGTGGGTATACTTTAACCCCCTGTCATTATGTCTCATTATGTGCCCCTTTTGCTAAAAAGAACATCTACTTGCAGGTCACAGTCCGTGTCTTTTGTTCAGGCCTCTCTGTGAAAAACTTATGCAAGCCTATTTAGGAAGATTGTGTTCTATTAGATCTGAGAGCCTTCATGCTAATTTGGTCAGTGTATTGTGTTCATTTCAATTCGATGTATCACCTAGTAGGTAGTTTACTTTCAGTCATTTCCCTTTCAAGCATTCCTTCTATCCCTTTTCCCTCAAAGTTTACTTTCCTATCTAGAAGCAAATTAAGGTGATTATCCAAGAGGAACCAGCCTAGAACCTGGAGGTCTCATCTCAGATAGCATAGGTCCCACAACCTGGAGATGATTCCCATGTTATACTAAGTTATCAAGACCAAGAGATCTTGAAACAAGGGTGCAAACTTAGTGTATAACAATTCTGGCATGCCCGGTGGGACATCAAAAGAAGTTCATCTTGAAAAGATTATGTTATCTATGATATACTAAGTGTATAATACAGACTTTTAGAAGTTTTCCTATCAAGTATATCTGGCGACTCTATTGATTTCACAGATTCAGGCTAACCTTGTTCAAAGTTTATGAGAAAGATTGAGACTAGGAGCTCAAAGCCCACTGAATTTTTAGAGTTTCCCTTAAAAAGATGCTACAAAGGTAGATCAACCCAAAGAACATCCCCTGCAAGGAGAGTACAGTCTACACCACCTGATACTTCAGAAAGGAGACCTTTTCCCTTTCATCTCAGAAGAAGAGGAAGATCTCTAACCAGAGATCTAGAAGAAGATTCAGATCCAGCATCAAATACAACTCACGCAGTTGCTACTCAGTAAGTTTCAACTCCTACAATGGCTAGGCAGTTTGCTTTTGCACCTTTTAACCAGGGAAGTCCATTGATTTTTTCTCAACATCATGATGTGCCCTTGGTGGCACTAAAGAGTCTACCTGATTTCACAGGTGAAGGACAAACAACATATTTTGAACATATTAGAGATGTGACAACTATCTGCAGCATACATAATATAACTCAAGAAGATGTGGCCACTAAGTTATTGGCAGCCTCCCTCAAAGGTAAGGCTCTTGAATGGTTTAGAACTTTAGTTTTTGGTTCCATTAATTCATGGGATGGATTAGGAGATGCGTTGACTAAACATTTTGAGGATAAATTAGACAACTTGTCTTTGGTTGAACAGTTGACAACCATTAAAAGAGACCCTCAAGAGCAAATGATAGATTATAACAGTAGATTTCTCAAAACATAGAATAGAATTTCGGTCTCGGTAAAGCCATCAGCTGATCATGCTTTCCTATACTTCTTACAAAGTTTGAATAGTCAAATCTTTGTCATGATCCAATCTATGGGAGGTACCTCTCTACCCCAAGCTTTTGACATAGCTGTCAGGGCTGAGAATTGTTTAATCCAAGCAGGCATGATAGCAAGAAGGCCACCCATGCCCATCTTTCCTAGCCTTCATCCCATTTCACCTCTACAAATACCTCCTTTTACCCCTATTCCCACCATATTAGCACCTCAGGCTAGTGTAAGCAATCAGGAGCTAAAGGAAAGTTTCTCTCAAGAACTACAAGAGATGAAGAATAGTCAGCAAAGTAGTCAGCAAGAAATGACAAATTTTTTGCAGACTTTAACTAAAGAGGTTACAAACCTAAAGAAGCAAGGGCAAGGAATCAGACCGCCCTTTCAACCACAAGGCCAAGGTCCTCATCAACAATATTAGAATCAGGGACAGCCTTATTATCAAAATAGGCCACCATACCAAGGAGGATATCAAGGACAAAGGCAAAATTTTAATCAAAGGCCATTCCAACCATACAACCCTGCACCTCTTAATTCTACAAATTGAGTCAGAGATATGGTCCCTAGCCAAAACAATCTAGCTCTGGATAATGAATGGCGTTTTCCTTGTAATCAGCCTCATAATCAGGCTACATGTTCAAATGGATGGATGAATCAAGCACTAATGGTTCAAAATGTCTCACATGCTCAATCAGAGGCCTCTTCCAGTGGATCAATTCCTCAACAAGAATCACAAGATAATGAGACTTCTCTTTTCAATTGGGAGCATCAAGACTTCAATGGAGTCAATGGTGAATCTTCCATTGTTGCCAATACAAGGTCAAAGAGAAGAGCTCAAGACATGGAGTGAATAGATTCTGGGACTAAAGCTACTACATCTGTAGAACCACAGCAGCAAGCTACTCCCATCATATTTAAGAAGGTGCCTGTCATTACAAGAAAAGAAGGCCAAACTCTCAAAGAAGTGGAACCCATCATGGTAAAAGCACAATAAAGAGTACATACTGTAACACCTTTCAACATTGTAGACAACATGAAGAAGGTGAATGTTACGATGTCTATGTGGGACTATTTGGCTATTCCAGGGCAACCTAAGATTTTGAAGAAGGCCATGACTGAAGTAATAGTTCCTCAACCTGCAAAAGAGACTACAAAGCCAGTGTTGATCAACACTGATCAAGAAAAGGAGTCTCCAAGTTGCAAATCCAAAGCCAATACCATTCAAGGTAGGAATTCAAAACCACCTCCCTTTTATGTATCTTTAATTATTGGAAAATTCTTAGTACATAATTGTATGGTAGATAGTGGAGCTACTAGTATTGTAATGCCAAAAAGGGTGGCTGACCAACTAAGATTTAAATATGAACCCTTCCAAAAGAAGGTTACACAACTTGATGGATCCTCAGTTAAAACAATAGGTGTAGCCAAGGATACCAATCTAATCCTTCATGCAAGTCCTAATTTCTCCATCCTACTTGATATATATATCATAGATCTCCCTGCTTTATTTGCCATATGTCTTTCAAGGGAGTTTACAGCCAAAATAGGAGGCTACCTTTCTTCTGACTGGTCTCACATGCTCTTCCACACAAGATATGGTACCAAGGTTACTATCAAATCCAAATCATTGGCAGCTCACCATATAGAACCATATTTGTCCAATAATCAATGCAAATTGCCTTGCATTTGATAGCATTGACTTCCCAACTATCAAAGAAGCAAACACTAAGATAGAAAATATCCCTGATATTTTACTTGATGAGCTAGAATATAAAAAGGCTTCAGAGGCCCAAGAAAATTTTATTTGGGATACTGGTTTGGGAAGCTATTTGATACAAGAAAGTGGATCCATAGAGCCAAACCTTCTCAAAGAGGACACTGATTCAGAGGATCAGAGAAATCAGGTCTGGGAATTATTCTTTGATGGAGCTAGAAGTAGGCATGGTTCTAGTGGTGGTGCTATGCTAGTGTCCCCAAAGGGGTAAAGATACTATACGACTTTCAGATTCAGTTTCTCCTGCACTAGCAACACTGCAGAATATGAAAGTCTAGTGAATGGACTAGAGTGGGCTAGGAAAAGAGGGCTCAAAGCCTTAAAAGTTTATGGTGATAGTGAGTTGGTAGTCAGCCAAGTGAGAGGGATAAGTGCAACCAAGAATGACACCATGAAAGCATACAAACATAGAGTTTGGGATGAAATTGAAGACTTTTGTGCTTTCAATATTGTTGCCATCCCTAGGAAGCTAAATCAAAATGCAAATAGATTAGCTCTTGTTGGATATTAGTATGATATTCATAATAGCGTTTCAAAGGATGAGACCCAACAACATATCAAAGTAATTTTCAGACCTTCTATCCCTGATAATGATACTAATTGGCAAGAGTTTGACAATGATGAGCAAATTCTGTAGTTCTTGTTTGAAGAGGATGTCTTCTTAGAGCATAATCAGGATAGATTACTGACCAAGTGATACAACTTAAGTCTAATAAGATGCCTAAAGGTCTTGTCACTTTAGAGGTTGTCTTCAACAAGGATGACCAAATTGAGAAAAACAAAGCTGGCCTGGTAGTTCAACAAGAACATTGTGTTGAATTAGAGTTGGAACCAGGTAAAAGCTTACAAATTGGAAAAGTAAATATTGATTTAGAAAAGCAGGCTTACACCCAATTATTCAAAGAGTTTAGTGATGTGTTTGCATGGAAATATGAAGACCTCAAAGGTTTTAATCCAGCCCTTTCTCAACACACTATTGAACTAGAGCCTAATGCCAAGCTAGTAAGGCAAAAACAAAGGCCTGTTAATCCCAAGCTTGAGCCACTTATGCATAGAGAAGTGCTCAAATTGATAGAAAGTGGTATCATCTACCCCATCAAGAATACTAGTTGGGTTTCTAACCTTATTCCTGTAAGGAAGAAGAATGAGTATTTGAGGTTATGTGTTGACTTCAGGGATCTTAACAGGGCCTCTTTAAAAGACCGCCATCCATTACCCTCTATGGAACAAATCTTACAATGTGTCTCTAGATCCGAGAGATTTTCATTTGTATCATCTTAAAATGGAAGCACTTCCATGGTAATAGTGTTTAGCCCTCCGAGTAAGTGGTTTGGGGTCATGTCAAATGCCTTGAATGGATATTCAACTTGGATCTGGCTTTTCCCCCTATTCTACCCCATTTTCCACTTCTTCCTAGCATTTTCCTAGCAATTTGGACTATGAATCTGAGGTTTTGGACCCTAAGGTCAAAGTTGAACTTATGGGGTCAAAGTCAACCTTGACCCTAACTAGGTTAGGGTTGACCTCAACCTTGACCCTAAGGTCTGGGATCTTCAGGGTTAGCCTCCGGTTGCGAGATTTCATCAAAAACTTGTCTTTTCCCTCTTCGGGGCCACTATTTCTCGAATTAAGTGTCAAATTCTCAAATTAATATTTGAGGTGGACCTTTCTTGATATTTGTATAAGAATCCTAATTTATTATTGGAGATTATCCTTTCTCAAGTTTTGTGCCTAATACTCAAATTAACTTTGGGGTTGGCCTTACCTCGAATTTTGTAACAAGGCTCTTAAATAATTATTTTATTTATATATTAAGGGTGGTCCCCTTCTAGAGTTTTGTGTCAAGAATTTAATTTAATTTCCTTTCCATGTGCACCTCTCTAGAGTTTTGTGCCATGGGCCCTTAATTATTATTTTCTATGAGGCCCCTCTTGTGCCCTAGATCACTATAAAAGGGAGCCTTCCTCTCTCATTTTCTCCATCTCATCTCACAATCTCTCAAGCTCTCAAGTGCAAGCAAGAAAGAAGATCAAGCATTCAAGCATCCAATTCATCAAGGAGATCCATTAGTAGCCATTGAAGGATTCAAGCTCTATGGAGCTCTCTTGTTGAAGATTCCTCCATTTCTATTCAAGCCTCTTCCTAGTTCAAGATCCATTCAAGATTGGTGTTGAAGATCTAAAGACAATTGATTGGAGACATCCTATATTTGATTCTACATTTATCCATTCTTTTGGATTCAAGGATTCGAATCCTCCACAAGGGTTTCAACTCAAGCAAGGTGAATTGTTCCGTTTACTTTGTTTATTCCAACAATTTCAATTCAATTTCAAGGTTAATTCCTAAATTGGGGTTTGACTAAGGCAACCCCCCCCCCCCCCCCAAAAAAAAAAAACCCTCTTTTTCTTGTAGGTACTAGTGCAGAATTTTGGATCTGAGAGTGAATTTGGATACCCTTTTCGAAAAACTTCTAGGATCTGGGAACAGAATTCAAATCAGACTTCAAATAAAGAATGTAGTATTTGACCTTTTATGAGGGTCAAACCTGAGCTGAGCCATCTCGGAAAAATATTTCTGGGTTTTGTAGATCTCGCAGTTTCGGTTCAAAATTATGAGAATAAATAGTTTTTGAGATCATTTGATAGGGTTTTCAGCTGATTCTTTTTCAGAGGTAAGTACCTTTATTTCTTAATTTCAATATTAGTCATCTATATTTACTTTCTATATCAATACAATTTCATGTAAGTGTAAAATATTGGCTTTGGGGTCTCTTTTATGTGCAAGGCATTGTTCTAGGACCCCATCCATATTTTATCCTTTACATCATTATTGGATGGCTATTCAGGATATGATCAGATCCTAGTTAATGAAGAGGATCAATACAAGACTGCATTTACAACCAAGTGGGGAACCATGGCTTATCAAAAGATGCCCTTTATTTTGTCAAATGTAGGTGCTACTTTTCAAAAGGCAATGGATATGGCCTTTAAAAGCCTCATGTACAAGTTTGTACTAGTCTACTTAGATGACATAACTGTCTATTCTAAACATGCAGCAGATCATATCAAACATCTGAGGAAGATATTTGAAAGGTGTAGAGAATTTGGGATATCTCTCAATCCCAAGAAGTGTGTGTTTGCAGTTCATGAGGGGAAATTGTTAGGATATATAGTATCCAAGGAAGGAATCATAGTAGACCTTGAGAGGATTGTAGCCATCCTAGAACTACCCTATCCACATCATAAGAAAAGTCTTCAATCTTTCATAGGAAGGATTAACTTTGTTAGGTGTTTCCTACCTAATATTGTAGATTTACTGAAGCCTTTCATAGCCATGTTAAAGAAGAGTTCAGCCTTCAACTGGACAAAAGAAAGGAAAGCCAATTTCCAGGCTATCAAAGAAGCCTTGACCAAAGCTCCTGCTCTATTAAACCCAAATTTCAGTAAGGATTTTATCCTTTATGCTTATGGAGGTCATGATGCTATATCTACAATGCTGACTCAAGAAAATTTAGATGGATTGGAGCAGCCTATTGCTTTCTTCAGCAAAGGTTTAGAAGAGTATGAACAAAGATACTCTTTTGTGGAAAAACATGTAATTATTGTGTTAAAAAGTCTTTAAAAGTTTAGATATCTATTGACCTATAGAAAGGTACACTTGAAAGTGACTCATCGAAGTGTCAAAGATTTTTTGCTTTCCAAGGACCTAAATGAGAAAAGAGCTAGTTGGATTACCAAAGTAATGGAATATGACATTGATATCCAAATCACCAAGCTGGTTAGAGGAAGAGGTCTTTGTGAGCATTTGGCAGAGGATGAGAGTTCAAAGAAATCAGAGAAAATGGATGCATCTCTGGTTGTGCATTCTATAGAAGAACATGCCAAGGCAGCAGGTTGGTTGCCTAACATGATTCATTACTTAAAGATAGGACAATGCCCTACATACCTAGATTCAGCAAGAAGGAGATATTATAGATTACAATCTGTTCCCTTTGTACTGATAGATGAGGTTCTTTTTAGAAAGGATCACAATGGTGTCCTTTTGAGATGTATTGATTCAGAAAAGATAGCTAATGTCCTATTTGAATTTCATGATGGACCTTCTAGAGGTCGCTTTTCTCCTACGACTACTGCTTTTAAAATCATGAGGGCCGGATACTACTGGCCATCTATTTTCAAGGATAGTCATGATTATGTGAGAAAATGCATTAAATGTGCCATGTTTGTGGGAAAAGAAAGGCTTGCAGCTCTGCCCCTTCAGCCAATCAGAATAGAACAACCTTTCAAGAGATGGGGCATAGAATTCATTGGCATGATTAATCCTCCATCTAGTGCAGGCCACAAGTGGATAATCACTACAACAGATTATTTCACTAGATGGACAGAGGCAGTTTCCCTGAAAGAATCAAATGAGAGTGTTGTCTTAAGTTTTTATGATGATATAATTCATAGATTCGGCACTCTAGACTCCATAATATCAGATAATGCATTGGCATTCGCATGCCTCAAAGTCTCAGAATGGGCAATCAGAAATGGCATTTATCTAAATACAAGTTCAAATTACTACCCTTAGGGCAATGGTTTGGCAGAATCAACTAATAAGAACTTGATTAGGATAATCAAGAAAACTCTACAGGATAACCAAAGGGATTGGCATACTAAATTGAAATTTGCCTTATGGTTAGACAGGATTACCCCAAAGAAGATCATTGGGAATTCTCCTTATGTGTTAGTATATGGAAAAGAAGCTAAGTTGTCCATTTCAACTGAATTGCCATCTTTGGACTTGGCTACTCAATATGTCCTATTTGAAGAAGGAGATCCCTTACAAATCAGGTATGCTCAGCTGATGGAGTTAGAAGAACTCAGAGATAAATCCATGAAAGTTATGGAATTCTATCAGATACAAAAAAAGAAAATTTTTAATAAAAGATTCAGGGCTAGAAATTTCAAGATTGAAGATATAGTCCTCAAGTGGGACGAGTTCAGATCAAAGCTTGGCAGACATACAAAGTTTGATTCCTTTTGGGGTGAACCATTTGTTATTACAGAATGCAACGGGCCTAATGCTTTTTAGCTATTGACTCTTGGAGGAGATGCCTTGCCCATATCAGTTAATGGATTCTACTTGAAGCCTTGTTTTGAGGTCAATCCTTCCTTGTAAATCTCTGTAAATATGTTTCCTTTCTTTTATGTCCCTACTTTCTAGGTTAGTTTTCCTATTTTTCCAAGAAGTGGTCGTGCACATTTTTGTTCCTCCTAGTTCCAAGTCTGTCTCTCTGTTTAAAAATTTTTTATGCTTGAGAGATGACTCCATGCCCAATGGATTGCATCTAAGGCCATTGATCTAATGTCTAGCAGGCTGACATCCAGCAGAAATCACCAAAATGTTACCCAAAATTTCTTATCATATGGATTTGGCATGTTTTCACTTGTGAAGTATATACACAATGTTTTATGGTTTGCAACCTTGGCCCCATGTTCCTCAATGTGCCACCATGCTCCAGTTCAGATCGCATGCGCTAATTCATAAGACCCGGGAAGATATTCAAGTTTTCAAGGTCTGTAAGGAATACTTATGCCGCGGGGTTCTAAAAATTTATCTAAGCATAAAAACCCTCGGTGTTTTCTATTTCTTTCGGTCAAGCTTAAAAACCTGAGTTGTTTTTGACCTTTCGCGCCCTACCTTTCTTCTTCGGTGTCATCAATTTTTCTATGTGCGTTGTTGTGACCAAAGTGGGTCCTAGATCTTTAAGGATGTAGTCGCTTGATCTCCAGTTTTTCTAGTGGTCAAGCCTTTATTCCAGTGATTGGGTGACTGTGTAGTCACTTGATCTCTTATCTCTTTTAGTTAAGTGCTTTCCATTCAGCGACCCAGCATTTTCACAGTTGCGTGTTCGCGCAACCCTAGCGGGCGGTTAATGTTATGTCTAACAGTCTCCTTTCTGAGGCGGTTGAGGTGTAAAATGATCTATGATTGTCGCATGATTGTAAGGAATATTCTTCCCCTTTGTGATCTTGCGACAGTCATTCGATGGAAAGGCGATCTGACAAGTGGTTCCAAGGTGCCAGTCATGCAGCGGTGCTCATTTTCGGTTGGTCGAGGGGTGATGATGAGGATATTTTGGTGGGCCTAAATTTTTCAAGTGGGGTGATAGTGCAAAATGATCTATGGTTGTCACATGATTGTAAGGAATATTCTTCCCCTTTGTGATCATGTGACCACCGTCTGATTTAAAATTGATAGTTATCCGTGGACCCACTGGTCGTTGTGTTGAGGTGCTTGATTTTCATTGGTCACCGAAGTGGTGATGTGGCCGGTGATTTTTTGGGGGGAGTTGTGAATGTTATAAGGGATGATCTAGGTCATCTGATCTGCTAGAAGAATGTGATCGATGGTCATGTTTTAAACTTGGACCTAGCAGTCGTTGGAGCCCAAATTTGAATCCTTTTGTGAGGTTTTCGCTAGTGTTTGATCCAATGGGCCATATGCGAAGTGTGGGGTAGCTTAGAATTGATTTTTTAGGATAGTTGTAGGTTGCGAAGATGATTAGGAAGATCTGGGTGGTCGTTGCAGGTTGATTTCTTATTTCTTGAGGTACTATGTTAGTGTTCTTACACCGAAGGAGCATTGAAGGGTTGGTGCCACCTATGACTGTTTATGCTTTTAAAATCAAAATATCTGTGAGGATCAAAATTGAGCATTCATGGTAAACCCAACCTACAGAGATAAAGTCATGGCGGTGGCATGAAGCTTTCAATTTATAGTGAAGTCGTTAGATCAAGGTAGCTCATCCACAGGCAGTTGTGTTGGTGGAATTATGTACAAGGACATATATCTGATTGGCCAAGATATTTTAACAATGCATTTATGATCAAAAATGACAAAATTAGGGTTCTCTATTATTATATACAAAATCTATGTAACCCTAGTAAGATTTTTGACTCCGGCCGGTGCACAAATGAGATGCATATAATCATTTTTGGAGCTTTTAGAGCTCAGAGTTTACAATTGTAAAAAGAGTTTCTCTTTCTTAGGAGTTATTCATGGCATTTTTGCTACCCTCTAGCTCTTATAGTCTATAACCTTTCATTGAAATCTCAGATTCAATAGAGGCTATTTGTGGCATTTGTTCTACCCTCTGGTCTTTCCCTTGTCTTTATTTCTCTTATTGAGTATAATATACTGGCTTTTTTAGAGAAGTCTTGGAGTTTCAGAGCCCTTCTCTCTTTCATCTTATATGTGTGCGACTGTGTCTGATTTGATTTGAATAATTTTTTGGGTATACTTCAACCCCCTGTCATTCTATCTCATTCTTGTGCCCCTTTTGCTGAAAAGAACATCTGCTTGCAGGTCACAGTCTATGTCTTTTGTTCAGGCCTCTCTATGAAACACTTATGCAAGCCTGTTTAGGAAGATTATGTTCTATTAGATCTAAGAGCCTTCATGCTAATTTGGTCAGTGTATTGTGTTCATTTTAGTTCGGTGTATCACCTAGTAGGTAGTTTGCTTTCAGTCATTTCCCTTTCAAGCATTCCTTCTATCCCTTTTCCCTCAAAGTTTACTTTCCTATCTACAAGAAAATTAAGGTGATTATCCAAGAGGAACCAGCCTAGAACCTGGAGGTCTCATCTTAGTTAGCATAGGTCCCACAACATAGAGATGATTCCCATGTTATACTAAGTTATCAAGACCAAGAGAGCTTGAAACAAGGGTGCAAACTTAGTGTATAACATGAACAACCCATTAGTTCTATTACCAATGGTTGCAGGAACAATAGAGTTCTCTCTAAATTTAGGAAAGCATGCAATAGATCCTAACTAACAATAGAATTCACTCACCAAGTGGGCCCCCTTGGATGAGTGAATAAGATACGATCAAGATAAAAAGATAGAACTTGTAAAGTACATTCTATACATTCATTGAAAGGTACACTTGAAGTAAAATGGAACTAAATTCTATTTGTTGTTTACAAAATTACAATAACTTTCCTAACTTTCTCTAATCTCCTAAAAGTTAGGTAAATAGATTATTTGTAAGAAAACACTAATAAACTAACTCCTAAAACTATGATCACTCCAACAATGCTCGGATCAAGTAAGATTCATAATGTTATACAATAGAATCAATAAATTTCAGGAACAAGTCTTCCAAGAATATAGCAGGTCGTGCTTGTAGACCTGCACCCAGGTATAATGAGAAATCATTTGACCATTGCAAAGGAGAGAAATGTGTAGTTATGCCTTTATTGTTTCAGCTATAGAGTTGATCTTGTCAATTCAACCACGCTGCCCAAATGAATGCGTCATTGACTTATTCCTGCATGGAGTTAGTAACACATGCCAAATTCAAAACACATATATTTGCATCATTTAAATAAAAAAGGACATTATCTCATTAAATAAGTCTTGCATGATATGTGACTGTAGGAATCCTAACCCAAAACAACTTAGGAGAGATGAACATTAAATAACACACATATATTTACTTAATTCATTTGTCATATTCTATTTATAATTTTTAACCATAAGTTCCAACTTAGATCACATATCGTGATGAACTATAAAGTATTTGAAAGTATTGACCATGCACTTTCACATATAAAAACCATACATATAGAATCATCCAAGTTTTCATAAAACCATATAAAAACACCCTAACAAGTCACATAAAAACATTATAAAATGTGCCATTAATATGGCTCATCATTTCCCCCAAGCTTAAAATATTCTTGGTCCTGCAACCATAAAAATTTTGATCCTAGCCTTCATGCGCAAGTCCTCTACAATCTGTTGCCCAGATGCTCCCTCCTTGTATCTTAGGTATCCATTGTTTGCTTCCAACTTGTTCCACCTGTTCACCTCAGCTGCCATGTCATGCTCATCTTCATCTTCATTCATCCCTAATAGAGGATGCATGAGAATAGGTGGTTGGAATTTCAAGGGAAACCAATAGCTGATTTTAGTTCTACCTAACATGATATACCATGGAGCTCGTCAACTGGCCAAGGTCAAATTTTGTGGAGAATGGGACTCCTTAGCCCTTAATTCTATAGGCATCCTTACCCATCTATGATTACTAGCTACAATGGCTGCAAGAATCTCTGTGGTAGTGAATTCCTCATAATATTTGAAGTCCCTTTATCTTAAGGGATAAATCTTCTACTTACCATTGTTTGTCAAGGTAACTTTTACCCACTCATAAAATGTATTGTTGGCCTCTTTAGTTTTAGGTCTAATATAAAGTGGCATTTCCATTTTATCACCCATGTAAGGTTGAGCCTGGTGTTCCCGACTGATTTTAGTCTTTACCCAAGACATGAAATCCCCGAGTCAGACATCTCCCACATATATGAGAGAACCCAAATATATGTTATCAAGAATTGTTATGTTGTGTAGATACTATTCACATAAAAAATTTTGAATGTGCATAGGGGAAGAATGGAATGCATCATAAAACTTGTGTGGTGTAGAAACTAAAGGACTAATTCCTTGAACTACTCTGGTCAATTGATAATTCACAAATTGTTCTTTGAGGAACAATGCATACACCTAAGAAGGTGATCTACAATTCATCAGTTCTAGAACAAGTTCGGTAATCTATGTAACTCTTTCTTCCAGTACCACAATCTTATCTGATTATTGTTCAATTTGATGAGCTTTCTCATCAACAATATATTTCAATCTCTTCTTCTCCTACTGCCATTGTACTTTTTCTAGTAATATTTGTTGATATAAACTCAACCTAGTTATCAAGGGAGTAGATAAGTCTGGGGCAGCATTGGTCCCTAATTATTAACATCAGTCCATCCTGGGGCTGGATTAGGAATCCATTTTTCCATATTTCCTATGGAATTTTTATCCACCCATAAAATAATATCCCTCTTAGGATTTTGTTCTGTACATTGTTCGGCCACCTGGTCAAGGGTGTCTAACCCATCATGTCTAAGTTTCTCAAAAGCATAATTGAGAGTTTCCATGTTAATTTTAGGAAAATATTTAGAGGGAAATTCCTCTGATGTTCTAGGAACATTTTGATTAGATGGAATGTCTCCTCCATAGGATTTATCATCAACATCCATCGAGTCATATGTTTCATCATCTTGTCCTAATTTTGAACTTTCTTTATCACTATCAATAATAATAAAATTAGGGTTATTTTATTCATGTTGCACAAGTGGTTCATTTGGGAACACAATGACATCATGCACACTTGGAGAGGTAGCATGCTCACTTTTTATCTAATCATCACTTGTATTTTATATTCTCTAGAGAAGAAGTTTCAAAAGACTAAGGAATTGAAATTAACTACAGGAGGTTTAGATATCTCGGCCTGTGGAAAATTAGGGGCAAACCAAACACTCCATCGAACAGGAGTTCCAGATGAGTGTTTAGGGGTTTTTTGCTTCCTTTTACTGCAAGATGCTCCTTCAGTAGAAGCTAAAGGAGGTTCTTTTAGTGCTCTCTTCTTTTTTGGAAAAGGATTCTCAATAGTCCTTTCATTACTTTCCTATGTGTCAGGTCATGATTATGGGGTTAAATCCTCAATTTCAAGGGCTTCTCCTTTTCCTTGTTTGCTAGCAGACCTAGTTTGTATGGAAGACTAGAGTTTTTGTGAAGCAACAAACTCTTTATTTTTATCTTTCTGGGAAGTAGTGGAAGTAGGTTCAACAATGTTCTTTCTAGTAGGCCTAGGGCTAGAGGTGGAAGCTTCAATAGTGGTTCCAACCTTTCAACAATTTTAACAATGCCATGGGATGTTTTCTCTCATCTTCCCAACCCTTGACCTCTAGGGTTGACTATTCTAGGCATTATTTCATCAATATCTAAAAATTCTTGCCATGTTCCTAATGCTTGTTTATTCAATTCTCTTTCTACCAATAATCTTATCAAACAATGATGAGATACAGATTGAGGCTTACCCATTTGTACATTTGCAGCTTGCTTTTTCAAAATATTGAACAAAAGTTGGGAAGATTTACTAGTTTTTTCGCATGGCGTAGGCTGCTGATAATTTGAAATGTATCACATGAATCCAAGTATATCAACCCTCATAAGTTAAATACCTCATCATGTACAACATTTTCTACATAAACTCATTTAGTAAAGAGAACCTTGGTATTCATTTCTTCTTGTCAACAATCAACCTGGGGTCACCATGCAATGTGAACTGTGCTCTAGTTGAGCAAGTGTCTAAGTCCTCGTAATTTTCTCCTTCTTGCGGCAACCCAGATACTTCTGCAATAATTCCTTCATTGCACTCAACACAGAGACCTTTAACTTTTGTGACTTCATCTCTCAAAGTATTAAAAAACTAAAAGGCTAACTCATCATCAAAGGCATCTAGCTTCAAAAAATAACCCAGCCAACCTTTCTACTCAAACAATTGTCGACTAGGAAGATCATTTAACAACACTGTATGGTCAAAAGGCTCCTGCCTTACTAAATCACCACCCATGCTTCCACACTATAGGAACAAATAACCTCAAAATCCCAGATGAAGAGCTAAAATTCACAGAGAATTTGTACACACATAAACCAGTAGTTCAAACTTCAAGAAATGTAGAACTCGCTTCTCAAAATATGAATAGTTCAATAGATTAATTTATCATAAGAGAAAGAGGTTACCATAACATTTTGTAATTACCTTCACACATGCCAAATTCTACCACCTTCAGCACATTGTGAAGGTACTTAATGACTGAATTATGACATGGCACCTTAATCAAGTTTGCTTTAATCATTAATAGGATATGGCAAAATTAATGACAAGTCACCATAAAATTTCATAAAGATAGCAAAAAAATTTTGAAAAGACAAGTAAAAGTTTAAATATACACATGGTTAAATATTCCCCCCAAGCTAAGTTTAGGCATGGGTCCCACCATGCCACATATGCAAGAGTAGTAACGAAAAAAATAATTTTTTCTGAAAAATAAATAGATGAAATAATATGTATGATAGCATATGTTACTAACCTGTTGTTGCTGAAGGAGATTTGTTGTTGCGTGAACATCCATTGCTGGAATGATATGATGAATTGTGAGGGTGATAAAGATAGAAGATGAGGTGAAAATTTATTGTGGAGAAATTATTTCACAAAATGTGAAATGTTATTATGGAATCTCTGATGGAAATCAAAGTGTTGCCACAATTTGGGTAGAAGACCTAGATTCTTCTATTACAAGACTGATGGATTCATCGTGTGGGGTGAACTATTGTAGGAACTCATCTCTACTCTATGGCTTATGGTAGAGGTTGAGTCGGTGACCATTGACTAGAAGTTTGAATCAAACCAGATTAATAGTGGATAACTACAAAGCTTCATTAGTAAAAATAGAAACAATTTCATATGGACCTAACCAGTGTGTTTGAAACTTGCCTGGAGTGTGATGATAATGGGAATCATATAAAAAGGCCCAGTCACCAACAGAGATTTTTTTATCCTTAATGAACTTTTTGTGCCATTTCTTTCGTTGTTGTTGAATAATCTTTGTGTTATGCAAAGTGGATTTCCTCATTTCATCCAAGTTGTTAAGTTGGAGAAGTTGTTCTTGTTGAGCTCGGGTTAGATCTATATCTAGCTCAAGTGTTGTCCTAAGTGTCTTGTGGTGAAACTCGGCAGGCATGGCAATAGATTTTCCATAAACCATCTCAAATGGTGTGAAACCAGTTGCAATTTTCCATGCAATCCTATAGGCCCAAATGGCTTCAGGAAGTCGAGTGGCCCAATGCTTTTTGTGTACAGCAATGTTTTGGTCAAAATGGCTTCTATTTTTCTATTTGTGATTTCGGCTTGACCATTAGCTTGTGGATGATATGGTGAAGATTTCCCATGTCAGATGGTGTATTCATTCATCAAGGTTGTTATGAGATTTGAGGTGAACTAAGCACCTAGGTCAGTTACTAGTTCTCTAGGGACACCAAATCTAGTGAATATAGATTCATATAGAAATTCAGCCACTTTATTATCCCTTACATGTTTCATTTCTTTGGTCTCTACCCATTTGGTTGCATAGTCATTACATACTAAGATATAGGACTTACCATGAGAGGAAGGTTCTATAGGACCCACAAAATCAATACCCCACTTGTCAAATGGTGCTACCACTACCTTTGGTTCTAGGGGAATTTCATCTAATTTGGTTGGGCGGCCCATTCTTTGACATCTATCACAATGTCTTGTATATTTAGCAGCATCTTTGTGTAGGGTGGGTCAGTAATATCCAAGAGTGAGAATTTTGAATGTTGTTCACTTTGCTACAAAGTTCCCTCCACATGGTTCATCATGACAAGCATGAATAATATCATATGTCTCATCTTCATGAACACATCTTCTTGTGACTTGGTCTAGACCTGTGTAGAACATAACTCCTGAAATCCATGAAAAGTTGAAACTTTTCTCAACTAATATTTTGCACTCCTTAGGAGAGAAGTGTGGAGTACTTCCTGTAGCAAGGTAGTTTTCTATATCTACATGCCATGGATTATGAGTGATAATAGAGAACAAGTGATCATTAAGAAATTTGTCATCTATAGCTGTAGGATCATCAAGAACATGCAATCTGGACAGAAAATCAGCTACCACATTAGCTTTCCCTGGTTTATCAATGACTTTGATATCAAATTCCTACATGAATAACCATCTGGCTAACCTACCTGAGATAGCAAGTTTGTTCATCAGTTATTTGATTGCTCAGTGATATGTATGCACAAATACTTCATAACCACTAATGTAGTGTCTAAATTTATTGAGTGCATATATTACTTCTAGTAATTCCTTCTCGATGATAGTGTAATTTAGTTTAGCACCATGTAGATTCTTGCTTATGTAATATATGGCATGCTCAACTATTCCTTCCCTCTGCCCAAGCACTACTCCTATGGCATAGTCTGAGGCATCTGTATGGATATGAAATTGAAAATTCCAATCAGGTCCTCTCAAGATAGGTGTTTTAGTCAAGACATCCTTCAACTATTGGAATGATTGTTCACAGTCCTCAGTCCATTCAAAGTCTAATTCTTTCTTTAAGAGATTGGACAATGGAGCTACAATTTGACTAAAATCTTTGATGAATCTCTTGTAGTAGCCAGTATGGCCTATAAAACTTCTAACATCCTTCTGCCTTGTCAATTTTGGAAGCGTGTTAATGACTTCTATTTTGGCTGGATCAACCTAAATTCCAAATGATGAAAGGTAGTTCGCTAAAACAACTCCTTCCATCATCATATAGCACTTCTCACTATTAAGAGAGAGAGATTATGTTCCTAGCATATTTTAAGGACTTTGTCTAAGTTGGCATGAGCCTCCTCAAATGTGGACCCATATGCAGTAAAGTCATCCATGTAGATTTCAACATAATCAACAGATATGTTAGAAAAATATTGATAACTACTCTTTGAAATGTAGCGAGTGCAATACACAATCCAAAAGGTAAGATAGAATAGGAAAAATTTCCCCATGGGTATGTAAATTTTGTCTTGTCTTGGTCCTTGGGTGCTATCTATATTTGGTTGTATCCACTGAACCCATCCAAAAAAGAAAAGTACTTTTTACCAGGTAGGTTATCAAGGACTTTATCTATAAAAGGCAATGGAAAGTGGTCCTTCTTTGTTGTTGTATTCAGCTCCCTATAATCCACACACACCCTCCATTTTCCTCATTTATTAAAAACTATGACCAAAGGTGAGACCCATTGACTATCATAAATGGGATAAATAAAACTAGCATCAAGTAATTTATGCAATTCAATTTTGACTATGTCTCTTATTGTTGGGTTGATTCTTCTTTGAGGTTGTCTGATTGGTTTACAATTAGGACTGATGTAAATTCGGTGGGTACAAATCCTTGGATCCAATCCCTTCATATCTGTGTAATCCCAAGAAAAAGCTTGTTGGCTATCTTATAGGAGCTTGAGAATTTTTGCTGAATATTCAGGAGTAAGGTTCTTGTTAACATTCAAATCCCTACCTAGGGAAATTTCTAATTTGACTACCTTAGCCAACATGATGACATCTGCAAATGAAGGTGACTTAATCTCATGTAGTAGCAATGTATGAAGGTAATCAGTTGTTGCAAGAAGTTGAGGTGAACTTTGTGGAGGTAGTATGGTTTGCAAGGAACAATTAGGAACAGTACAGGAAAATGGTTTAGCACCATATTTATTGGTAAGTGTTAAGGTTTTGGGATCATTGCAAATGTAATAGCACCATCTTATTGTATATTTTTTATTTGTTTTCCAATTGCAACAATCTCTTCCATTTCTATTGAGAATGAGCCAAGAATAGACATGTCCCTTCATGGGACATGTCTATTCATTATTATTTAATTAATATAAATTTGACAATTATGATTATATATATATATATACATATATATAATATGTCTTGAGTATTATATTAATTTCTCTAATATTTACCTAATAATAATAATATTTATTTTATCAATTTAACTATCTAGTTATTATGAGAATAATTATAATCTAACTTTATATATACATATATATCAATGTATATAGTAATATCAATTATTATATATATATTGATATATATATGTATATATATAATAAATCATTTCTCATAATAATCATATAGTCAATATTATTTATATGAGTGATGCTACAAACATCAACACTCCCTCTTAGCTAGGGAGGATAAATCACTCCAGTGTCAACACTTATGACACCTGATAGCATCAACCCTAAGATGTAAGCAATAGAGGCATCATCCTCATGATTTAAACAATAGAAACATAGTGTCAAGATGTGGATTTCCTCCATTGATGATTCTATCCACAAGCTCTCATGTGGATTGCCTCCATTGGCGATTCTATCCACAAGCTCTTAGGTGGGTTGCCTCCATCGGCAATTCTTTCCACAAGCTCTCATGTGGATTGCCTCCATTGAAAATTCTATCCACAAACTCATGGTCTTTAGTGTGGGTTACCTCTATCTGTGATTCTATCCACAAGTTCTTAGGTGGATTGCCTCAATCGGCAATTCTATCCACAATCTCTCGTGTGGATTGCCTCCATCGGTGATTCTATCCACAAACTCACGAGCTTTAGTGTGGATTGCCTCTATCAGTGATTCTATCCATAAATTCCCAAGTAGATTTCCTCCATCAACGATTCTATCCACAAACTCATGAGCTTTAGTGTGGATTGCCTCTATCGATGATTCTATCCACAAGTTCCCGAGTGGATTGCCTCAATTGCCGATTTTATCCACAAGCTCTCATGTGGATTGCCTCCATCGGCAATTCTATCCACAAACTCATGAGCTTTATTGTGGATTACCTCTATCGGTGATTCTATCCACAAGTTCTCAAGATTTAATGTATATTACCTCAATCGGCAATTCTATCCACAAGTTCTATCTATTATGATCGATTTCAACCATCACAAGATGTCTATCACAATAGAAGGTCAAGTTATTGTAAGATTGTCACCTTACAATAACTTTTACAAATACAAGTGATAATCATTTGGAAGTTGTCACTTCCTCATGATTTACATAGGGGGTAGGCCCATTAAAACATTCATGATTCATTAGTATAATAATCAATTATATCAAGTTTACCTCATAAATGTTTGACCTTCAATAGTGAACTCCCTCTCAATAAATATGATCAAGATTGTCACAAGTTGACTGAACCATCTACTCCCTTTGAAGCTCAAGTTTATCAATGTATTGACCTCTTTTGAAATATCAGACTCCCTTTGCATCTAGTCTCAATCATTAATTTATTTACAATCTAATCAAGTTCTTTCTCCCTTGAATGCAATTATCTTGTGCTTTTGTCCTAAAGGTATGCCAAAGAAAGATTACAAATAGCTCACTAAACTATCTTGACCATAAATACCAATGATAGAAGCATATAATATTTTACTAACCAATAGTATAGCATGAATTAAAAACTCAAAAATTGTATGCATTAATAAAACATGAAATGCTTATCTTTTATAAATTTCAAGTATTTCATTCTATAAGGTGAGCCCATATAGAAAATATCATGCAAATTCACAGATTGATGTCATCGTTCTCTACCATTACTAGAATTATTCACATGAATTATCTTGAATATCCAAAGGTTCTATACACTATGAAAACCTTCAATTTGATCGGATCTCCCTTCAAGTGGTTAGGCTTTTAAAGAAGGAACCTCACTCTTTTACAGATTCTTTTTTTCTTTGCATAGACCCTTTCACAATAGGTCCTAACTTTTTAATCTGACATTTTCTCTCCAATTTCTCCAGTGAGATTATTCTAAATTTGTTTATCACCAACATATCCAAAGATTAGCAAAATCCAACGGTGCATTTGTGAGATATGGTCCTCGTACTGAGACTGTATTTTATGTGACAGTCACACATTCACCATCAACAAACTACTTTCTTACATTAGCAACTTGGCTCTGATACCATGTTAAGGTTTTAGGATCATTGCAAATGTAATAGGACTATCTTATTGTATATTTTTTATGTGTTTTCCAAATGTAACAATCTCTTCCATTTATATTGAGAATGAGCCACGAATAGACATGTCCCTTTATGGGATATGTCTATTAATTATTATGTAATTAATATAATGACAATTATGATTATATATATACATATATATATATATATATATATATAATATGTCTTGAGTATTATATTAATTTCTCTAATATTTACATAATAATAATAATATTTATTTTATCAATTTAACTATTTAGTTATTATGAGAATAATTATAATCTAACTTTATATATACATATATATATCAATGTATATAGTAATATCAATTATTATATATATATATATATATATATATATATATATATATATATATATATATATATATATATATATATATATATATATATATATATATGCATGCATGCATGTATGTAATAAATCATTTCTCATAATAATCATATAGTCAATATTATATATCTGAGCAATGCTACAAACATCAAAAGTAAGAATGGAAACAAGTATGTCATCTTCTTCTTGGGATATCATAAATGGATTCCTCTCTATAACCATTAACTAATGTACTGAATTTACCTCTAGCTCAAGGTCACCAAGGTCAGGCCAAACAACTTGATCAAACTCAATATGAGGTTTAGCATGAGAATATAGAGTTAATTTTTTAGTACCAACTCCATCAGATATAGTCATCTTTTTAGAGAGGCATGCTATGCAGGCATTTGCAGTGGCCAACCAAGGTCTTCCTAGGATTAAAGGATAACTAGCTAGAGTAGCTTTGAGAGATAAGATCACAAAGTCTGATGGATAGTCCAATGAATCAAGTGTTACAACTATATCCTCTACCATGCCATCAAGCCTTACAATAGAATTGTAAGCTAATTGAAGGATTGTAGAAGTTTCTCTTGTCATTACATTAATGGATTCTCCTAAGTCAATCAAAACATTCTAGATTTGAGTTCCATTAATATAAATGGTGACAACAGGGCTACTTGGATCAGAATATTTGGGTATAATGGCATTTCTCAACATAAGATCAGAGAGTTGTCCAAGAACATGAATAGTCTTGGGGTCTTTCTTCTTTCGACCAAGTTGTTTAAGACAAGATTATTTGATAGACTTATTATATAATGGGACTTCCTTGAGGGCATCTAACAAAGGAATTTGCACAATCATCTGTTTCAGCTGGTTGATGAAATCAGTTTTAGCCAGACTTTCTTTTGGGGGCACATACTGTGTGAGCCTTTGAGGAAATGGCAGATCCTTAGTTAGTATAGCAGGTTGTGTAGGAGTATCTAGTTCTTTCTCAGGGGTATCATTCTCAGTTGTAACTTTAGTTATAATAGGACCTTTTGGTACTGGTAATGTAGCTCCCAATCTTGGTTGGATATCATTTACCATAATGGAATAATTTTGTTGCTGATTAGGCTGCCTTTTATTAGGATTTGGTGAAGGCTGAGCAGGCAACTGAGTTTTTTTTTTAGGGTTGGCATTTTCTATAGGAGGTGGAGGCATTATAGCTTATTGTTGTGAAGGTGGAATGATGGTTTTCTGATTAGGATGACTGAGATTATTAGCACCCCATTGAGGTGAATGTTGTTAATTACCTTACTGAGGGTTCCATTGGTTATTTTGTTTCCAATTTTGGTTAGACTGTTGTCATGGATTAGGAGGGGGTTGATGTTGCCAATGTTGGTTACTCCATTGGGGTTGAGGTTGATAAGACCAATTGTTATTCTAGTTTTGACCTTAGGGACCAAAATTCTAAGAATTTTGTTGTTGCCATTGATTATTATTGAAACCATAATTTTGAAAAGGGTCATGACGCATACCTTTTCTTTGGGACCATGGTCTCCTTTGAGCAACATAAAAGATCTCCCCATTCTCATCAATAGCCTTGAATTCAGTTGGCATCAGCTGAGCCTCCAAGAATACAATTGTTTTGCATTTGTAGTTCCTTTTCTTTTCCCTACAATGGGAACAAAATTCAGCTAACATAGCCTTTGCTTCTTCATGCTTCTTCTTGACTTGCATGGTATCCAACTGTGTAGCTACATTGTTGATAATATCTTGCTTTAAATCAGACAAAAGATTGGATATCTCCATCTTTGAAACACCAACACCATTAGTTATGCTACTTGATTGTTTGATCCCTCTTCCTTTCTTCACTATAGCTCTAGAGTAATTAAGACATATCCTCTTAATTTCATCCCAGGTACATTGAGTGATATCTCCTCTAGCCATCAAGTCAAGAGCCTCCATACAAGACTCATTAACACCTCATAAGAAGAGATGCTTCATGGATTCTTCATTCAAAGTATGCTGAGTGTTTTTCTGGAGGTTAAAAAAGAATCTTGCAACATAATCCTCAAGTGTTTCCTCATCCTTTTGTGTCATCTTAAAAATATCATCATCTTTCATATCACTACCCCAACAATACTCTTTATGTTTCTCCAAGAATGCATTCTTCATTCCATCCCAGTCTCTTATAGCATTGGCTTCTGGACCCATGAACCACCTCAGTGTTGCCTACTTCAAAGTGGATGGAAACAACTTCAACTTATGGGCATTTTTTGTATAGTCATAGCTTCTACATAGGATATCAAATTCGAAAAGGAAGGTTTCAAGGTCTTCAGTAATCAAGCCATAGAACTTTGAAAGTATTGAGGAGGGAATATTCTTGAGATTGGTATTATCATACAGGTCAATAATAGGAAAGGGAAAGGTGGGAAGTGCCATTCTTGGAGGATTTGGAACTACAGATCATCCTCTAAAAATAACAAGGGCCCAGGGATTCTCTTGATATTCACATTTTGTAGGTGGTGGTGTTGGAATGGCTTGATGTAGGACAGAAAATGGATTCTCAAATGGTTGATTCTCCTCAAGGTCAAATTCTTGGGGATTTTCCTGCTCAAGGAGTAAAATTTCTTTAGAAACTAAGGGAACATTCTGAGAAAATCTTCCAAGACAGTCTCTTCTCCTATACATAAAAATGATTAATTAAACTAGGACCTATATTTAAGAAAGCTTTGGGAGAAATGACCCTTAGGATAAGTTTAGATTGACACCATCCCTAAAAATGGTGGAAAAAATGATCAGCTAAATAAATGTCTTAGATACCTAGAGCATAACACTCATCCATTCAAGATTGGACATCTTAAACAACAACTAATTAACTCATTTAGCTAATTTATAGTATCAACTAGGGACGTAGACTTGAAATAGTATCTGCAAAGTATATGCTCCAAACTATCTTAATTACCACTTATCTAGACTATTGAATTTAAAATAATTGAAAGCTTGAAATATTGAGCTAGGAGAAAGGAATAAGTTTATTCTACTGAAAATAGTAATCACAGATAGTTACTTCTCTATCTACCTTTGCTACAAGAACAACCTATTATTTATGTTACCAATGGCTGTAGGAACAATAGAGTTCTCTATAAATCTAGGAAAGCATGAAATAGATCTGAACTAACAATAGAATTCACTCACCAAGTGGGCCCCTTTGGATGAGTGAATAGGATACGATCAAGATAAAAAGATAGAACTTGCAAAGTACATTCTATTCATTCATTGAAAGGTACACTTGAAGTAAAACAAAACTAAATTCTATTTGTTGTTTACAAAATTAAAATAACTTTCTCTAATCTCCTGAAAGTTAAGTAAATAGACTATTTATAAGTAAAAACTAAGAAACTAACTCCTAAAACTACGATCACTCCAACAATTAGGATCATTTAAGATTCATAATGTTATACAATGAAATCAATAAATTTTGAGAACAAGTCTTCCAGGAATATAGTAGGTCGTGCTTCTAGAACTGTACCCAAGTATAATGAGGAATCAGTTAACCGCTGCAAAGGAGAGAAATGTGCAGTTCTACCTTTATTGTTTCAACTACAGAGTTGATCTTGTCAATTCCACCATGCTACCCAAATGAATGCATCATTTACTTGTTCATGCATGGAGTTTGTAACATGTGCCAAATTCAAAACACATATTTTCATCATTTAAATCAAAAAAGACATTATCTCATTAACTAACTCTTGCATGATATGCGACTGCAGGAATCCTAACCCAAAACAACTTAGGAGAGATGAACATTAAATAACACACATATATATTTACGTAATTCATCTATCATATTCTATTCATAAGTTTTAACCATAAGTTTCAACTTAGATCACATATCATGCTGAACTATAAAGTATTTGAAAGTATTGGCCATGCACTTGCACATATAAAAACCATACATATAGCATCATCCAAGTTTGCATAAAACCATATAAAAACACCCTAACAAGTCACAAAAAAACATCATAAAATGTGTCATTAATATGGCTCGTCAAAGGGACTCCCCAACCTTAGGAAGATGCACCACAAGAGAAACCTCAAAATTCCCCAACTTAACTTCAATCTCAAAAACCTCCATAGGCCTCTCCAAAGAGCCGTAGATAGAAAAACCTTCTAGAAAGGGTCCAAGAATCCCTTTGTCACCATCTAGGACCACTGAGAGGAATTTCATTCTCTAATTTAGGAGAGCCAAAATATAGTCCCCAACTTTCTCCTTGTTAAAATAAATTTTAGCCTTATCCTTTACATGATCTAAGCTAAGGTGACCGACAAAAGAGAAAATTTAAAAAAAAGGGGTAGAGTTATCAGAATCAAGCCTTTGAGTCTAGGAGCCCAAATGAGACTTTATCTCAACAAAAAATAGAAGAATATTTATAGGAACCACCAAAACATATATACAAGGGAAAAAAAAATTCAAGCATAGCTTTTAGTGATAGTGTCAACACCCAAGAATTCTCCAAACAAACTAGCAATACATCCAATCACTTCTTTCATCCCAAAATTCCAAAGTGAGAGTCAAGAGGGGAACCTAGGTAAGGACAACCCCAACAAAAGAGTCAAACCCTATCCTCCATTTACAAATTTGAAGAGGTTTATTACCATGAAACTATAACCTAGCAACTAGAATATGAAAGAGAATCAAAACAAACCCTTTAAGAGAGTGGAAACCGATGCAGAGCCCTTTAAAGCCCTAGAAGTTACCGCCCACTTTCTAGCCAAAATAATGTAAAGAATACTACCACAAAACTTTCCAGCTAAGAGTTCTACATTTTATCAAGAGACGGTCAAGGTAAGGGTCTAAGATCTTGATACAATTACAAAAATATGATTTTTCAACCAAAACCCCTCCTGTCAAAGGAGACGAGACTTGAACAAAGAGATTCTTTTAGGACCCTGTAGAACTATCTCTAATCAAAAAAATTTGGGGGGAGGATCCACTCACCTCAAAATCACCTCCAATTTGTCCTTAGTGAGGCTTCTAGGAATAACAATTTGAGAGAATAGGTCAAGACTATCCACTTTCTTGATGTTGGGGACTAGACAATCGTTTGGAGAAGCACCTCATAAAAATTTGTCAGGCACATTGTGAGCTCCCCATCATTAAACCTAAAACACATCATGATATATTCTATCTGTATCCTATAGATCCTACATTACATTAACTTTCTTACCTGGAACATGTGTGCTAAAATGTTGTCACACTTCTATGAGTCATTATATCCAAGATTGCTCAAGAATGAGGTCTCAAATGGAGACTCAGAGCTCTCTATTCATGGAGTGCAAGGGTTTGTAATGGAGACCCTCAGATTAGACCTAGTTTGTACCCATGCAAGTACACCATAAAATGAGAGATTCAAAGAGGAAAAGCAAGAATGCTAGTCTCCATGAAAATGAAAATGAAAGCTATTCTATATGATAACAATGCATGAAAGTAAACTAATCTATGAAAGGAAATGCTTATGCAAGATTATTCTATGAAAGGAAATATGAATCTAATCTATTATGCAAGTGCAATATTAATCTAAATGGATTTCCATGGAGTCATTAGAGAAGAAGACAAGAAAAGAGAAGTTTCAATATCCAAGCTCAATTTTTCAAGAATCTTCTCCAAAGTTGCTCTCCAAACCTGCAGCATAACAATACAAAAAAAAATTATATGAAAAATGAGAAGGAGAGGACTCCTTATAAAGGATAGCAGACGGTCAAGATTAAGAGGCAAAAAGAAATGAGCAACGGTGAAGATTAAATCTTGGTTGATCCATGTGCTCAAGATTCCTTAAGAGGCAAAAAGATGAAAAAGGCCCACCACTTAAAAGTATGCGCATTCAAAGTGGAGAGAAAAGAGGATTTTTATTTATTTTTATTTCATTTTTAAACACAAAGAGGTATTTAAGTGGGGATTTTATTAAAAGAGGAATTTTATTTTAATAAGATGATTTTATTTAATTAAAAGGGAAGTTTTCTTTTAATTGAATGAAGCTTAGGATAAAATAATCAAACCTTAGGAAATATTGAAATAATTAAATTAATTATGATTTGATCAAGGAAATTGATTTGAATTGAAAATATTTCAAGGCATTGATTCAGGAAATTGATAAATTGATGAATGGGGGCCCAAAGTCTAGGTGACCATTTTAGGGTGCATACATTTGCCCCTCTTTGACTAATGTGTGATCTTCGTGGGAACACATGTAGTAAAAGAATGAAGTTGAAATGTGAGATTGATTTGGGATCACAAAACAAGCCAGATGTGTGATTGACAGACAGGAACACATCAGGACAAAGATAAGCTGATCGAAAAAGACAAGGCCAACACCCCTATAAATAGGTAATTGCCAAGTCTCAAGAAAGGTTGCCCCAAGCGAAGCAAATGATAGGATTGATAAAGTTGAATCAAGGATTGAAGTTTGATAGGTACTGCCCCCTCGTGATCAAAATTGAAATGAGATAGAGGAGAAATAGAAAATTGATAAATTTAATCAAATCAAACTAAAGATAAGGTTCTTGATGTAAGATGAAAGATATAAGGATCACAAAACCAAGGTAGATCATTAAGCATGAAATATTATGCCCCAAAGTTGAATTAGAAGAAAAGAAGTGGGGGGGAAGCGAATGGAAGATTGAAGTTTGGAAGAGGTGGAAAGAAATGGAGAGAAGAAAGAGAATTTGCCTCAAGATAGAGAATGCCTCAAAATCAATCAATTGTTTAAGATAGAAAATCTCGATTGAGATCATGAAAGAAGATAAGGAAATGAAGATCAAAACGTGATCATAGTTGATTAAAATTCCAAAAGAAAGATGAAGAAAAACCCTCTCAAACTCATAATGCAGCCTAAAAATGCAAATTAACATGAAGTCTAACAATGCAAGCTACATGAAAATGCAAAGGTGTACTCGCAATAGAGCAACTGTAACATAGGATTTTGTGTTCATCATTCATTAGAGAATGTTAAGGAACTTATTTTCATCATTGGGCCATTATTAATGGACATCAAAAAATCAGACAATCATCACTAGTCACAAGCACAACTATGAAGATATGAATGTGATTTATATCGTATTGGAATGTGGAAAGATTCTAACACAAGCATCAAAGACATAAAGGTCAAGATGACTTCGATGTTAGCTTACCCAATTTAATATAGCAAAACTACACTCGCATCAAGGCATAGATGTTGGGATGACCATAAGAACGGTTGTACAAAAATAGTCAAGGATGATGCCTCAAATCTCCTAAGTGTTTCAAGGGAACAACAAGAGACACTCCAAAGGTTCAAGACCACACCCACAAGCAGAAAGAAATTAAAAACATGCCTCATGCCCCAAGTCCTCTAGCTATGCATCCCAGAGAGACTTATCAGACAAGGACACTCAACAAAAATCAATAGCAGTCAGCACACAAAGAAAAGATCATGACATAGCTCAAGCATTAAGTGTTGTGTTTAAAAATTTAAGTTTGTTAACTGATACTAAGTTCTGAGGATAAGGATCAAATGCTTGCAAGCAGGTAAGATCACATGACAAAACTGGGTAAGACCAAACTGATAAGTGTTGAAAAACACTCGATGCCAGGGGTTGTGTTGAAAAACACAGTTGGGGTAGTGTTGAAAAACATTGTTTGTAAGGTGTCCTAAAGACTAACGCATCCAAGAGACCAAAGCTAACATAGTTATTCCCCCTAGACAAATAAAAAGACCAATTCCAAACCAAGGCAACAAGGACAAGGCATGATGGAGAAAGGTTAAGTGTCGAGGACGCGTGCTAAGAAATAGGGGTGCAAAGGCCTCAAGTAGCGTCCATTTCTAGGTTTTCACCACTTGGATTTTATTGCAATTTTTTTTCTTTTTTTTTATATTTATTTTTTTTCAGAACTTTTTATAAAAAAAAAATTATTTTTGCTACCAAGGCGCCTATTTCCATGTTTTCACCAAGGCACTTTTTCTATTTTTTTTTTAATTTTTTAATTTTTTAATTTTTTTGTATTTTTGGACTATATAATTTTTGTTGAGATACATCAAAGCACCTATTGCTAGGTTTTCACTAAGATGATCATTTTTTCAGGACATTTTTCAAATTTTTAGAATTTTTGACAATATATCATTTTTTTAATTTTTTTTAGGATCAATAAGTATGTACAAAGGATGCCCCTAGATAGAATAGGCATCATGGATAGAACTTCTTTAGGTGCAAGACATTGATAGGATCAGGGAGCTTCTCTCCCTCTTCAGTAGATAGTAAATAAGCACCTGTCCCAAAAGTTGTTGTAATGACATAAGGTCCAAGCCAATTAGGTTCAAATTTTCCCTTTTGATCTCTATGTTGTTGATTCTTAGGATTTTCACGTAGGAAAAGATCTCCCACTTGGAATTCTCTACAGCGAACCTTTTTCTTGAAGGCTTCAGACATGTGCTTTTGATAAACCCTCATATGGTCAAATGATGCTTGACGTTTCTGATCTAGAAGTTTTAACTCTTGAAGTCTCATGGCGCGGTAGTCTTCATCTGTAACTAGACCTTTGAGGGAAACTCTAAGTGAAGGAATCTCAACCTCTAAAGGTAACATTGCTTCAACACCATATGTAAGGGAAAAAGGAGTAGCCCCAGTAGGAGTACAAATACTTGTTCTATAAGCCCATAAAGTCAGATTTATCTGTAAATGCCAATCTCTACCATTCTTATGAACTGTTCTATGTAGGATTTTAAGAATGGTTTTGTTTGATGCCTCTGCTTGACCATTTCCTTGCAGGAAGTAAATGGAGGACCAATGTTGCTTAATCTTGAATTTCTTACAAATTTGTTTAAGGTCATTTTTTAACTAACCTCCATTGTCAGTGATAATCTCATAAGGCACTCCATATCGATAGATGATATGGTTCAAAATGAATAGAGAGACTGTCTTGCCTGAGGCAATAGAAAGTGGGACAGCTTCTACCCATTTAGTGAAGTAATCAGTAGCAATGATAATAAACTTGTGTCCACCTAATGAGTTGGCATGAATCTGCCCAACAAGATTAAAGGACCAGCGCTGAAATGGCCAATGAGATATAGAAGGAATGAGCTCCCTGCCTGGAGCATGTATCAAGTTACCATGTTTTTGACACTTTTCACATGACTTTACAAAAGCTACTGCATCAATCTGCATCGTAGGCCAATAGTACCCTGCCCTAAGCAACCTTCAAGCCATGGAAAGACCATTGGAATGTCCCCCACAGATGCCCTCATGAATGTCAACTAATGCTTGGTCAGATTCTTCCTTTTCTAAGCATCTAAGAAGTGTTCCATCTAGACCCCTCCTATACAAATCACCAGAGATAAGGGTATGGTGAGAGGCATTTCGGGTAAGGTTTATGCATTCAGATCAGTTAAAGGTTTTAGGGATAATGTCATCACGAAGGTATGAGTGAATGGCACCATAACGGGATGACTCATGACCAACAAGGGTACAAATGACATGGTTTTCTTGGGAGTCATAAATAGGGTGATGTAGCTCTTCCACCAGGAATTCAAATCTGGACTCATGTTGCTCTAACTGAAGGAGTGAAGCAACTATAGCCATAGCATCAGTTGCTTTGTTTTTTGCTCTAGGGATTTGCTAAAACATGACAAATGTGAAGTATCATTTCAAGGAATCAACCATTTTCTTGTAAGGTACCAATTTCTCATCTTTTATTTGATATTGTTCATTGACTTGGTTGATTATCAACTGTGAATCCTCATAGATGTGTAACTCTGTGATTCTCCATTCTATGGCCATCTTAAGTCCATTTGTTAAAGCTTCATACTCATCAATGTTACTTGTACATGGGAACAATAACTTGTAAGACTTAGGAATCATGTACCCATGAGGAGAAACAAACAACACACTAGCTCCAGAGCCATTTTGCATAAAAGATCCATCAAAGAACATCTTTCATGTTCTTTCAGTCATATACATGAGGTGCTCATCTAGGAAGTCAACTTGAATAGGTGTACTATCTTGAATTGGGAAATCAGCCAATTGATCTACTATAGCTTGTCCTTTGATTGCTTTACGTTCAATGCACTCTATGTCAAACTTTGAAAGGATCATCATCCATTTAGCAAGTCTACCTATGAGGGCAGCCTTACCAAGTAGATACTTGAGTGGATCTATTTTTGCTCTGAGGTGTATTATGTGTGCAAGCATATAATGTTGTAGCTTTTGGGAAGCAAACACAACTGCAAGGCAATCTTTCTCAATGCTGGTATAGTTAACCTCATATGAAACAAGAGTATGGCTTATGTAGTATATTGCTCTTTCTTTCCCATGTTCATCAAGTTGAGCTAGTAATGCCCCCAAGGAAGATTCTTTCGCTGAAATGTATAGAATAAGTGGTTTTCCTCGATCAGATAGGGGGCATTAAAATAGGAGGATTTGCTAAGTATTTCTTGATTTGATCTATGCTCTTTTGAAAACCATCATTCCAAACACATTTGACTCCCTTGTGTAAGTTCTTGTTAAAAGGTTGAGCTCTACCTACCAATTGTGAAATGAACCTCCTTATGGATTGAAGGCACCCTTAAAGACTCCTCAATTGACTAATGTTTTTAGGAGGTGGCATATATATGATTGCTTGGACTTTTTTAGGGTCTACCTCTATTCCTTATGCTAAAATGATGAATCCTAGAAGTTTTCCAAAGGTGACACCAAATGCACACTTTTTAGGATTTAACCTTAATTGAAATTGTTCCATGCAATCTAGAATGACTTCTAAATCATCTAAGTGTGTGTCTATTTTCTTAGACTTGGCCAAGGTGTCATCCACATAATCTTCCATGTTTTTATGCATCATGTCATGAAAAATAGTTGTCATAGCTTGTTGATAGGTGGCTCCTGCATTCTTTAATCCAAAAGACATAACATTCCAACAATAGGTACCCCATGCACAAGTGAATGTTGTCTTTTCTTGATCTTCAAGAGCTATCTTAATCTAATTATATCTAGAAAAACCATCTATCAAAGAATAAATCTCATAACCCACAGTCATGTCCACTATCATGTCTATATTGGGGAGTGGAAAATCATCCTTTGGGCATGCTCTATTGACATCTCTAAAATATGTGCAAATTTGAATGGATTTGTCATGTTTGGAAACTGGTACAATGTTTGATATCCATTCAGCATAGCCAATAGCTCTTATGAATCTTGCACCAAGGAGTTTCTCTAATTCTTCTTTGACTAGAAGAGCTATGTGAGGATGTATCTTTCTCAATTTTTGTTTGACTAGTTTTACACCTGGAGCTATGGACAAGTGATGCATGATAAGATTAGTGTCCAACCCTGGCATACTTGAATAAGTCCAAGCAAAATTGATCTTCTTTTTTTGTAGTAACTTAGTGTAGGCTTCTTTTTCTTGTGTTGACAAGGACTGAGCCAAATGTATTATCCATGGAGCCTTATCTATACCCAAGTTGACTGCTTGTGTTGGCTCAACAAGAACTGAAGATCTGACTTGAAAGTAGCTAGGGAGACGATCAAGTATCTCATCCTTAGCTACCTCAAAGAGGTTTTCACCCTTGGATACGTCATTTATGTTTACTATTTTGGGTTCTCACACCGCCACACAGTGGTTTTCGCCATCAAAACTCTTATTCTTTTTTTCTTTTCTTTTTATTTTTTGACTAAGGTACTTGATGTCTAGCTCTATCATGTTGGTAGTCAGTTCACTGGTGGAAGAGACTACGGGTTCAATGGCATTCAAGTAATAGGTTATCTCATAGTCATTTTGGAATCCTAAGAGCTCAGGTTCTTGATAGCATTGGGACCAATCAATGAGGTTAGGATGAGCAAGAGTTAAGTCAATGGCTGGTTCAAGGTTGTGAACATGAATGGTATCATCTCTGGTGACCGAAGAGTCAGAGTCTGTCAAGTATCCTTCTAAGTTACCCAAATTAGAATTCATCCTAACAAGTGAAGAACCATCCACTAAGGCAACATGTGGGTTCAAATCCTATAATACTACACATGACCCATCAGCTACCTCGGGTTGAGAACTATAAGTATGGATGACATCAACATTCATGTCAACTGTAGAAGGCTCTGAGAGAGAGTCCCATTCATACTCATGTGAATCTATTTCTAAATCCCAACTAGGATGTTTACACCATGAAGGTTTGGGATGTCTTGATGTGGAAGCTCTAATATCATCAAGGGTAACATCTCTCTCCATCAAACGAACAATATTCTTTCATTGGCATTCTCTGATAGGATCTTCTACATCTGATTCTTCTTGTTCTAAGGTCACAACTGTCACATGAGCAACTGGATCATCTGAATCTCCCCAAAGGAGATTGGTGGAAGGGACCCAATCTTCACACATATCTTGTAGGTTTGTCAAATTTGGCATGTATTTTGGTTCATCTTCACTATTTGACTCATCAAGGATAGGAGCAGTGTTCTTGTTATGATTCACAAATCCTAGGCCAACCATTTTCTTAGACCTGCATCCAAAAAGAGCATGATTAAGAGGTTCAACTCTAGCATCCAATCTATGACTAAGAGGGCCATGTCCAGGATAACCCATTTTCTTTACAAAAGTATACCCTCTTCCATAAGACTTAAAAGAGGGAGAGAAGTTCTCATTGTGCATGTATTTCTCTTCTCTATAAATCCAGTCTTTAACAGCCACCTCTTCTTTCTCATCTTGGATAGGCACTGAGGACTCTAAAAATGTGCTAAATAAAGTCATAGCTAAAGAGGAAGGTCTTATTTCTTGTGAAGGTTTTCCATAAGATCTAGGTGAAGCTGGAAGCTTTGTAAAAGAGTTAAGTTGATACCCCCCTACACCAAGGTCTACTGACTTGAATTTTTCTTTGCATTATGTTAAGATTTCATTGAAATCTTCTACTTCTCTATTGAGGGGAACATGAGTACTTATTGAAATTGAGTTAACAGATAATGTGTTATCCCCAGGTATACAAATTTCTACTCCATTGTAGGGGAACTTAACACACTGATGGTAGGTAGATGGCACTGCTTGCATATCATGAATCCATGGTCTACCAAGTAAGATGTTGTACGCAAGGGGACCAACATCAATAATTTGAAACAAAATATCCTTCTTAACAGGACCAATCCTAAAAAGAAGGATGGCCAACCCTTTGGAACTTCTTTCTACCTCATCATAGGCTTTGATAGTGATCTTCTTTCTAGTATCTATGACTTGTTCTGAATAACCCAATGTCTTTAAAAGACTTAAAGAACAAATATTAAGCCCAGCACCCCCATCTATCAACACATGCCTAACATGGGTTTTGTGGATCATGACTTCAATATGAAGGGTGAGATTGTGTGGGTGGCTCAAAGATTTATCATCGTCCTTTGAAAAAGTAAGGTAATGAGGGCTAGAAATATGATTAACCATGTTTTGGAATTGATCGACATCTAAGTTGTTAGGGACATTTTCTGCATGCAAGGCATTCTCAAGAACTTTCTTATGTCTTGGAGACAACTCTAAGAGCTCAAAGATCAAAATCTGAGCTGGGGTTCTCTGCAACTGATCTACAAGATTATAACTCATTTTCGGATTAACTTCTGGTTTTGAGGTGACATTCTTGGATGCCACTTGCTTTGGTTTACTGGGTTGATTTCAACTGGGTCCTCTCATGACAATGGTACCTTGACTTCACATGACAGCATTAAGAGCTTGGGATGACATTCTAGAGTTAGGACCCCTTAGCACCACAACAGGTTCTTCATCAAAGGTATGAGGAGAGTCCATGTCTAGATCATAACCATAGGGATCTTTATTTCTCATCATATTGACATTTTCTTCCACAACTTCAAGCATGTTGAAAACATTCTCCGTAGTTGTGTAAGTGTAATTAATCTCAGCCTTGCCATTCTTAGGTTTAGAGGTTTCCCCCTTCTCATACTTGGGCAGAGGTTCCTTGAAAGCCTTATGATCATCATTGGTGTTCAATCTATCTATCTGAAGTTTTCCATTCTCAATGAGATCCTGGATGATATGCTTAAGTTTCCAACATTTTTCAATATTATGTCCAATACCATTATGAAATTTGTAGAAGCCTTTCTCATCCCACCAATGTGGCTTAACATCAGGTATATGATGCTTTGTGAGATCTTGAGGATGTGCAAGGTTGTTTGCAATGAGTGTTTTGAAGACATCCTCATATGAATCACCAAGTTTCAAAAACTATCGCCTCTCTTTCTTAGGCTTATCATGATATCTTGGCTTGTATTCTTGTTGGTTAGATGAGTTGAGCTTCATGGCTTGAACTACACTAGACAAGTGAAGAATAGCTTGATCTTTGGGTTGAGAAGAGTCCACAACTCCATCATTGACCATTTGTTTATTTCTATTCCAATGTGAGTTCTTTCCTTTATCCTTATTAGAGTTGTTGTTATTTTGACCATTGTTGTTATTTTTGTTGTTGGCCAAAATTCCTTGTTCATTTAAAACATCCTCAAACCTGCATGCGGTTTCAACCATAGTGTCAAAGGAATCAAAGACTATTTTCCTAACTTCATACCGCATCTCAGGAACCAAGTTGCTAATAAGAATGTCAATCTTCTCATCTTCATGAATGGTCCTAGAGTAGCGATAACATTGTCATCTCCACCTTTGCAAGAAAGTGACAAAGGATTCCCCTTGATGTTGCTTTAAGTTTCATAAGTCCAACATGGTGACAGATCTTGAAAGATTGTATGCAAAGTGTTGGACAAATCTATCGACTAGCTCTTTGAAAGTCTTGACGGGGGAAGTTATGTTGGTGAACCATTCCATCGCTTGACCCTTAAGACTCCTTGGGAAAAATCTCATGAGGTACGAGTCATCTTGATGGAACTCAAGACTCATAATATAAAATTGATGCACATGATCATGTGGATCTCCATTACCATCATACTTGTCATATTGGGGGATCTCAACTTTTCTAGGAAAATATTTCATACTCACACTCTTGTCAAAAGGATTGGGACAAATTGAATCAAGATTGAATGAGCTCTTGGGTGCCAACATCTTTTCCATCATACTCTAAAGTTGTTTGATCTTCTCATCCTGAGATGGACCTTGCTTCTTGATCTTTCTGTCCACATCAAAGTTGTAAAGGACTTTAGCACCTTTGTTGATTAAACTCTCTAGGAACTTGTCTTTGTTTTGCTCCAAGTATCTCTCCACATACTGTTGGAAGAGTGGTTCTTGTTGTATCTTCATGAAATCTAGGGATTCGAGGTCAAGACTTGAACTACTTCCCCCATATTGTGAACCATGGTGAGCATCTTGAGAGGGTTGTTTTGAGTTCCTAGGAGGTGTTTGTCTCCTATAATATTCTTGTTGTGAAGCCCTTCTCCCTCTAGGGCTAGGAGATTGTGAAGGTGATCTTGAATACCTTCTACTTCATGGATTCTTAGGAGGAGTGGATGGAGGAGAGTTGTTTCCACCACCAATACACATGTTGTTGTATTGGTCATTGAGTTGTTGAGCCAAGAGTCTATCTTTCTCTTCTTGTCTAGCTCTCCTTTCTATTTCCAATAAGTCTTGTCTTTCTGACTCTAGGAGTCTAAGTTTCTCTTCCTTTACAGCTTGTTCATCTAGGAAAGCTTTCTTTTCACACTCAATCATTTTGAGTCTTTTAGTTGTGTATCTTGAAGTTTTTTGGAGTGGTGAACTTGGTCTTGAATGTTTAAACAAGTCATTAGTGTATGCAACATTCACATGAGTATCATAAGGTTCATTGTCTTGATTGTCATGTTGTGATTTCTCTTCTTGATAGGACTTCTTCATTTCCCTTTCAATCCTTTGGTGAGCATCCAAATATCTAGTAGAAATAAGAGATGGGACTGGTTGATTTTCATGAGATGAACTGCCAAACAGAATGTTATCTCTATGTCTTTCCAATATGTTGTCAAGACTTTTATCCCTTTCTTCCCTCTTCCTTCGAGTCATTGTGTAACTCATATCCATATCTAAATGAGAAGGTTCTAAGGATGTGCTCAACTTGCTAAGATTACTCTTGGGATCAAACCAAGCTTCTGAGGTATTCCTAGGGGATTGATCAAAGACAGGCTCTTTTTCCTTACGTTTTTGGCGAGTTTGAACTAAGGGTAATTGGTCCAAGACTACTTGAGGTCATTTTCCTTGATTTACTTGATATCTTGTCATAACTAACATGAAAGAAAAGATCCTAGGTGGTAATATGACCCTAAGAAACATTGGTACCAAACTAGGATAGTTAAAGCATTCAATTGTCCAAAAGAGAGATGATAAGATAGAATTTTTGCAAAAGGTATAAACCAACACTGCCACAGAGGTGCCAAATGAACGGATAAGTATCCTAAAACATATGGATCAGGAGGATGATTTATCCAAGTTATATTTGATTGAATTTCATTTTGGATGGAAGTGAGTTGGACAAGAGATTATTAAAACTCTCCAAGCGTGTTATCAAAGAATCTAAAGGTTTACTTTCTCAACAAGGATGATTTCTAACTAACCGATTCCAAGAAAGGTCACTTGTGAAATCAAAGAATACTAATCCAAGAGGTCAAGACATAGGAACCCAAGGTGAAAATAGGCTTCCAACTGTGAGGTAAGTGACCTACTATGATCCAGATCAACCAAGGAAGATTGGAAATGACACAAATTAGCTCATTGTTTTGACAAACTGCAGGATAGTTTCACGCGAGGGAATGCAGTCCCATGCGAAGAAATGCTAGGGATCATGCGAGAAAATGAATTCTCACATGAGAAAATGCCAGGCTCACATGAGAATGTGCATAGAGCCAGGTGACAAAATAGGATTAGGTCGCTTGACAACAAGTTGTAAACTCAGGAACTCAATTTTTGTTCATTTTAAAAGATCAGGTAAATACATCAATAGATTTTTATCATCGATTAAGCACGCAAGACAACAATCAAGGAGTTCAAGGAAACAATGTCTTCAAACAATGAGCAAGGGACAAATCAACCTTGCACATGAACAAGAATAGTGGCTTAGTAGGCTACTCCTTAAAGATTCTACTTGTGTATATTCTCAAAATTCTTTTCCAATCACGCACATAGTCCTAGCAAAAGAAAATTTGGTTGCACTATGGTTCTTAGTAATGGTTTGACTCTGTAAATTTTTCAATCTCAAGAGGGTGAACTCCAATCCAGGTGCACTAGGTTTTTGACACATTCTGATAATTTAATCAATCAGAGATGCTGAGGAGATCTAACAACCCAACAAGAAACTACACCCATGGAGATTTATTCCACAAGGACATTTGAATAGCAGTTGTTGCTACCATGGAAAAAATGGCTATTACCGCTTGAGGTTCTATCTATGTGGTTTACCCAATAAAGGGAGTGTCCACTATGGTTAACCCTCTCTAAAAAGGTGACTCACAAAAAGGACCACATGGGGACTTGGTTTAGATTCAAGGATCTGAGTTTCTGGTACTACCCAAAAAGGGAGTAGAGCATAATTCTCTAGCCTCGTCACTTCACCCAAACATACCAAGCAAGTTCATTGACATGCTAAGATTGAGATGACCTCACCAAGGTTCATGATGTCAACAACAATGTCTACCGAGTTCTCTAAAAGGGACCAAGAGAGAACGTACCAATCAATGTTGAAGACTAAACCAAGTAAGACCGTGAGATAGTAACAATATCCTCCCTACCTACAAGGGGTCCTATTGTCAAGAAGAACTTTTTGAGAAGCCCACTCTCTCAAGAACACCACAAATAGTGTTCATAGGGCCTAATTACTATGTGAAACACATATGCAAGAAAGTGAAACTATGTTCTTTTTAGAGCCCAAAATTGAAGTGTGATCTATGAAAGCAATAAACACTCAAGCTAGACACATGAGAGATTCATTTTATGCCCAAAATCCAAATGTTATAGAGATTATAGCAACTCACCTTAGGTCTAAAGATCTGCAATCCAATGTTATGTTGTCTCAGCAATCAGAATCAGGGAAATAATCACAGCAAACATTAAATGTCAGAAAATAGCAAGTAAAACTAGAAAATCTAGAAATTTAGGTCTCTGCTATCAGAAATGTCGCACAAGATAGTACATAGTGCCGCATGAGAAAGTACACAGGCTCGCGTGAGAAAGTACTCAGGCCCACACAAGAAAACACCTTTATTGTGCACAAAAATGCTAATACCAGCACAACTTTGTGCGATACAGCGAGAAACTTCACGCAAGGATCCATAACAGAGATGCATGAAAGTACGGACAACGCATGAAAATTGTCAAAAAAAATTAAATTAAATTAAATGAGGCAAGAAATGCAATTTTTTGCCCCATGATGGGCACCAAAAATGTGTGCTAAAATGTTGGCACACTTCTATGAGTCATTATATCCAAGATTTCTCAAGAATGAGGTCTCAAATGGTGACTCATAGCTCTCTATTCATGGAGTGCAAGGGTTTGTAATGGAGACCCTCAGATTAGACCTAGTTTGTACCCATGCAAGTACACCATTAAACAAGAGATTCAAAGAGGAAAAGCAAGAATGCTAGTCTCCATGATCATCAAGTATGCATGCAAATGAAAATGAAAGCTATTCTATATGATAACAATGCATGAAAGTAAACTAATCTATGAAAGGAAATGCTTATGCAAGATTATTCTATGAAAGGAAATATGAATCTAATCTATTATGCAAGTGCAATATTAATCTAAATGGATTGCCATGGAGGCATGAGAGAAGAAGACAAGAAAAGAGAAGTTTCAATATCCAAGTTCAAGTGCTCAAGAATCTTCTCCAAAGTTGCTCTCCAAACCTGTAGCATAACAATACAAAAATCTTCTATATGAAAAATGAGGAGAGGACTCCTTATAAAGGATAGCGGACAGTCAAGATTAAGAGGCAAAAAGAAATGAGCAACGATGGAGATTAAATCTTGGTTGATCCATGTGCTCAAGATTCTTTAAGAGGCAAAAAGATGAAAAAGGCCCACCACTTAAAAGTATGTGCATTCAAAGTGGAGAGAAAAAGGGATTTTTATTTATTTTTATTTCCTTTTTCAACACAAAGAGGTATTTAAGTGGGGATTTTATTAAAAGAGGAATTTTATTTTAATAAGATGATTTTATTTAATTAAAAGGGAAGTTTCCTTTTAATTAAATGAAGCTTAGGATAAAATGATCAAACCTTAGGAAATATTGAAATAATTAAATTAATTATGATTTGATCAAGGAAAATGATTTGAATTGAAAATATTGCAAGGCATTGATTCAGGAAATTGATAAATTGATGAATGGGGGCCCAAAGTCTAGGCGACCATTTTAGGGTGCATACAGAACACAATTTTCCCGATCGACACCACTTATAGAGCTCATTTTAAATTATATCCTACAATATTATGAAGTTATATTATATGTTAGATGGAAGATTATTAATTATTGGTTTGCTACTAATTTGTGCATAGTCTTTAATAAATATTTTGATCTCCTCTTGTATTTCAGATGATATTTATAATTATAAACAATCATTCAAAAACTATAATGATGTACTATCATAAATAAATGGGTGTAATCAGTTTAAAGATGTTTTAATTAAAATATAAAATATAAAATAAATATTCTTTTTTTTAATTAATGACTTGATCTTATTTAACATAAATATGAAGTTATGGAACCAGCAAAATGGACAAAGAAAACTAATTTAAAATAGTTCTTGCAGTACAATAATTTGATTTTCAATTGATTGTGTAATGTTGTATATTACACCCTATGTAATTCTTCATAAAATAATGCCTTTTCTTTTTAAAAAATCAAAATTCCACCTAAACTACCATATCACCCCACTTGCGTTGTCATCTGATCCCTTGTTCAGACTCTTGACCATGCACCATGTTTATCTTGGGATATGTGTATCATGAAGATGTCCATTGCAGTACCTACCCATCTTGCAAATCTACAAACTTGTAGGTGGTTATTGAGATGTTACACCTCTTATTTCTAGTATTTTGATGCATCCTTTCACTATCCACTAATATGGGGAATCTTCTAGTCATGATTAAACTCATTTGTTGACTTTATTTTTCCCTCTCTTGGGTACTTTTGATTTTATATGGCACAATTTCACTCACCTCATTCATATTATCGAGCTATCTATCCACCACTATTGACAAGTTTTATATCTTATTGTGTCCTTTGTATTGTAACTTCAACTCTTCCCTTCACACACACAATCTCACTCTTGCCTTTATTCCAATAAGCTTCAGCCTTTTCGCTTCAAAGGGGAGTAATCTCACTCCCACATATTGTTGGATACAATTGTCTGAAGGACATTGTTGGATTAGCTATGTGTTGTCTTTGATGTCACACAAATGTCATATCAATTATCGTTCTCAGTATCTACCAAGTTCAGTCAGTTAGCTAAGTGGTTCTCAGTATCTACCGAGTTCAGTCGGTAAGCTAGGTAGTTTTTAGTGTCTACCGAGTTCTTTTGGGTGTCTAAAGGAAACATGATAGGATATCAGTGTTAACTGAGCCTCCTCAGTTATCGAAGGAAATTAGTGGTTACCGAGCTCTCTCGATCTCCAAAGGATGTTGCAGAATTCACTGTGGTTACCAAGTTCTCTCGGTCACCGAAGGAAATCTTTTCAGGATTAATGTTTACCGAGCATGGTCGACCCTTTCAAAGAATTTTGTTAGTACAGTTTGTTTAACCTAGCCGACTGTTATAATAATTATTAGTGCTGACTTGACAATCTAAATGATTATGAAATGGCATATATATATAGAAGGTCAAATGGTGGATAAAAGATATACAGCATGCAGAAATCATTTTGAAGAAAGGTGTGTGCGAATTTTGAAGGATGGTCAGATATCCTTAAGGAGCAGCAAAGATTTAATTGATCGGTAAGGATCTAGTAAAATAGAACAGAGATCTATATTCAGCAATTCAGTTGTAGGTTATTTTATTGTTACTCTCTAGCAATTGTAGCAGTGATATCAAAATCTCTTAACCGAGTTGGTTTAACAACCATTTTGTAAATCCTCTAACAAGGTAACAGTTCTATTGAATTGTTTCAAGACCTCTTACAAGGCCACTCCTAGCAAGGTGATTAAATCCTCTAACAAGGTCACACCTAACAGTGTGTTTTGTAACCTTTTACCGGGTTGGCTTCTAACTGGGCATCACTTCAGAAGAGTGAAAAATAGTAACTAGTTACATTGGTGATTTTTCCCATATTGGGTTTCTATGGTAAATCTAGTGTCTCTTGTGTTCATGTTATTTTATTTATTCATGTAAGTTAATCAGTGATGAATTCTTAAGAACTGTTTAATTATTACACACTTCAAGGATCAAGTTTTCAGCATTTCTCTGTATATTTACCGAGTGGCATAGTAAATAATTTGTTAAGATATTTAAGGGATCAGTGGTAATATTTTTGTGGTTAACTGATTCACCCCCCCTCTCAGTTACTGCATCTATATTTCCAACAATTGGTATCAAATCTTTTGGTGCTTGCAAGAAGGGTTTCAAGGACCTAAGCTAAAGATCAGGATGTCTTACAAAAGAGAAATTCCAAGGCTTAACAGAAATAACTTTTCAGCATGGCAAGGTCTCATGAGATTACATCTGGCTTCCATTGGTGATTCAGGATGCAAATATATTGATCAAGAATATACAATTCCTACTGGCACATTAACTGTTGAAGACATTGCAGAGAAGAAGAACCATAACACTATGATGATAGACATTGCATTAGTTCTTAGCTATGAAGAATTTGATGAAATCAAAGACTGCCCAACTACTCATGAAATGTGGAACAAGCTGAAGAAAATCTATGGCGGTGATGACAATGTGAAGAGAGCCAAAGCAGAGAGCCTAAGAGGACAGTTTGATCAAATGAAAATGAGAGAAGAAGAAAACATTGCAAAATATGTTGAAAGAATCAAGACAAGTGTTAGTGCAATCAGAGCTTCTGGAGGAAAAATTGATGATGAAACAGTTATAAGTAAGGTTCTTAGAACATTACTCCCTATTTATGCAATAAGAGTTTCTGCTATTCAAGAAAGAAGATGTGAAGAAAATCACAATATAACTTTAGATGCCTTAGTTGGAAGATTGATAGCCTTTGAACTGGATAACTATGACAACTATGTTCCAACTTCTAAAAATATTGAATCAGCTTTTGAGGCCAAACTTTCACTCAAGAAAGGGAAGAAAATTCAATCAAAAAGTGAAGAAGAATCAGAGGAAAGTTCTGATAGCGATCTTGAAGTTATTGAAGCATTACTTGCAAAGAAGTATTCAAGAGGCAGAGGAAAATACAGAGGTAAAACTCCCTTAATCTATTTTTATGTGAAGAAATTGGTCATATTGCAGCTAGGTGTCCAAACAAGCAAAGCAAAGATGAGAAGAAAAATTACAAGTACAATGGCAAGAAAAATTTCAAATCATTCAAGGATAAAGGTAAGAAAACATGTTTCTTAGCTAAAGATTTGGATGATAGTGAAGAAGAAATTGTTTTCATTGTTGTAAGAGATGAATCTGATAATGATGAAGGTGAGATGGCACTTATCTCTCATATAAGCAAGAATGATACATGGATTATAGATAGTGGATGCTCACATCATATGACTGGTGACAAGACCAAGTTTGAACACTTTGAAAACTTTGATGGTGGTAATGTAAGGTTTGGAAACAATGAACCTTGTTGTATAAAAGGAAAGCGACGAATTTCATTAACCAAAGAACTTATATGTGATAATGCATATTGGGTCAAAGGACTAAAGCATAATCTCCTAAGTGTAGCATAGCTAATCAACATTGGATTCAAGGTCGAGTTCATGAATGGCAAAGCAAGACTGCTGGATGACAAAGGAAAACTGATAGGATCAGGCAAACAAACCAAAGGTAACCTGTTTTATCTTGATCTTGGTGATTACTCATGTTTTATTGCTCAAATTGAAGAAAGTTGGTTATGGCACAAAAGGTTATGTCATGTAAATTTTGACAACATGATAAAAATAAGCAAATTCAAGAAAGTAAGAGGTATTCCTACTTTGAAGAAACCTGATGTTGGTTTATGCAAGAATTGTCAAATTGGTAAAATGGGAAAGTCTAGTTTCAAAAGTAAAAACTATCAATCTGAAGATATTTTGGCAATTGTGCATACTAATTTATGTGGACCTATTGGAATTGAGAGCTATACCGGAGAAAAATTCTTTATTCTCTTTGTTGATGATTATTCTAGAATGATGATTGTTATGTATTTAAGAGAAAAGTCTGAAGCATTTGAGAAGTTCAAATGGTATTTAGCAAGAGTAGAAAAGGAAACAGGAAAAAGAATAAAATGCTTGAGATCAGACAGAGGTGGTGAATTCATCTCCCATGAATTCAATAATTTCTGCATTGAAAGAGGAATCAAAAGATAGGTATCAGCCCCAAGAACTCCTGAGTAGAATGGAATAGCTGAAAGAAGGAACAGATCTATCATGGACTGTGCAAGGACTCTAATGATTGAAAAGAACATTGCTATGAAATACTGGAAGGAAGCTATCAGCACTGCAGTTCATACCTTGAACCGAGTACAATTGAGAAAAGACACATTCAAGACTCCATATGAGCTATGGTATGGCTACAAACCAAATGTAAGTTACCTAAAAGTATTTGGTAGTAAATGTTACATCTTGAAAGAATCTAGAAAAGGAAAATTTGATGTAAAAAGTGATGAAGGAATATTTTTGGGATATTCTTGCAAAAGTAAGGCATATAGATGTCTAAATTTGTCTACTCACAAAATCATAGAAAGTGCACATGTGAGAATTGATGAGTTTGCAGAAAAGATTGAAGAAGAAAGCAAAAAAGAACCAGAGGACTACAAAAAATTTGTTTACATTGAACCTAATACATTGCCAGACACATGTAAGGAGACTACATCTACCGAACCCAGTACAGTAACCGAGTCACAAGAAGAAGTTCAGACCCAGTCACAAAGTACCGAGTCACAGTCTGAAGCTACCAAGCATCTACTAAGCCCGAGCAATCTGAACCTGAAGATGAAGAAGATGACAATATAACTCATTCAGGAAGCAAGGAACCTATATTAGCCAAGTACGTTAGAAAGCATCATAAACCAGATCAGATTATTGGAAACAAATCAGATGGTACTATGACAAGAAGTAAACTAAAAGGTACATGTTTATTTGCTGATTTTGAACCTAAAAATGTCAAAGATGCATTAGAAAATGAAAGTTGGATTGAGGCTATGAATGAAGAAATAAAGCAAATAGAGAAAAATAAGACATGGACTCTTGTACCTAGGCCTAAAGATAAAAATGTAATTGGGACAAAATGGGTATTCAGAAATAAATTGAATGAAGATGGTCAAGTATCAAGAAACAAAGCAAGATTGGTATGTAAAGGATATTCTCAAGAACAAGGAATAGATTATGGAGAGACTTTTGCTCCTGTTGCAAGATTAGAAGGTGTGAGGACTTTAGTTGCATATGCAACACATAAAGGATTTAAGGTATATCAGATGGATATCAAATCTGCTTTTCTCAATGGTATTCTTGAGGAAGAAGTCTACATTGAGCAACCTGAAGGTTTTATTGATCCAAACAAAAGGGATATGGTCTGCAAATTACACAAAGCATTGTATGGTCTGAAAAAAGCTCCTAGAGCATGGTATGAAAGATTACATAACTATCTTACTCAGATTAATTTCAAAAGGGCTAATGACAACATCAATTTATACATCAAAGAAGGATCAGATAACAAAATTGTTTTGGCAGAAATATTTGTGGATGATACTGTGTTTACAGGAAATGATGATCAGTGCAAAGAATTTTCAGAGCTTATGAACAAAGAATTTGAAATGTCTATGTTTGGTTAGATAAAATTCTTTCTTGGACTTCAGATTCAGCAGAACAAAAATGGTATCTACATTACTCAGTCTAAATATATCAAGGAAATACTTAAGAAATTTGGTATGGAAGATTCAAAACCAGTTGGTACACCCATGTGTACTGGACTGAAGCTTACCAAAGATGATGATTCAAAAGAAGTAGATCAGACCTTATACAGATCAATGATTGGAAAATTATAGTATGTAGTACACACAAGGCCTAATATTGCCTTAGCAGTTGGAATAGTGGCAAGATTCTTGGCTAAACCCAGAGAAAATCACATGATGGCAATCAAAAGAATCTTGAGGTATTTAAGGGGAACTGAAGATTATGGCTTGTGGTATAAATTTGGAGGCAATCTGGATTTAAAAGTGTTTACTGATGTTGATTGGGTAGGAAACATTGATGACAGAAAGAGTACAAGTGGTGGTGCATTCTTTCTTGGCAAGAGGTTAGTATCTTGGACTAGTAAAAAGAAAAACTGCACATCCCAATCCACAGCAGAAGCAGAATATGTTGCTGCAGTAGTAAACTGCTCTAATATTATATGGTTTAAATAGCTTTTGGAAGGCATGAAAGTTGAGATCAAAGATCCAGTTGTTATGTTTTGTGATAATACAAGTGCAATAAATATTTCAAAGAATCCAGTAATGCATTCCAAAACCAAGCACATTGTAATTAAATATCACTTTGTCAGAGAATTGGTGTAGGACAAGGAAATCAGATTAGAATATATTCATACAAAAGAACAAATTGTAGATATCTTCACCAAGCCACTACCTAAGGATGCATTCTTGTATCTAAGAGGCAAGTTAGGGGTCACTCCCCTGTCCGAGGTTCACTAAATAAAGTTTTAGTTATGCATCAACCAGAACATGTTGAAGATCAATCAGTTGATGCAGCATAGTCAAGGAATCATTGCATATGAATCAGTGCATAAGGTACATTGATATTTACCAAAACTATGTAAGTTGTCTTTGGCATGTGTTGTCAAAGAGGGAGAGTTTGCTGTCATTTCAAGAAATTTCTATGAAGAATAATTTGAGAAGTTAAGAGGGAGAGTTCTCAGATCAGAGAAAGAAGTTTGAAGATAATGAGAATGAGAATGAAGCTAAGGATATGTTTCTTACTCTTGGTTTATCTGTGAAATTTCATTGTGCTATGACATGTTGTGTTGCCATCAATGCCAAAGAGGGAGATTGTTGGATACAATTGTCTGAAGGACATTGTTGGATTAGCTATGTGTTGTCTTTGATGTCACACAAATGTCATATCAATTATCATTCTCAGTATCTACCGAGTTCAACCGGTCAGCTAAGCGGTTCTCAGTATCTACCAAGTTCAGTCAGTAAGCTAGGTGGTTTTTAGTGTCTATCAAGTTCTCTCGAGTGTCTAAAGGAAACATGACAGGATATCAGTGTTAATGGAGCCTCCTTGATTATCGAAGGAAATTAGTGGTTACCGAGCTCTCTCGGTCTCCAAAGGATGTTGCAGAATTCACTGTGGTTACCGAGTTCTCTCAGTCACCGAAGGAAATCTTTTTAGGATTAATGTTTACCGAACATGGTCGGCCCTTTCAAAGAATTTTGTTATTACAGTTTGTTTATCCCAGCCGACTGTTATAATAATTATTAGTGCCGACTTGACAATCTAAATGATTATGAAATGGCATATATATATAGAAGGTCAAATGGTGGATAAAAGATATACAGCATGCAGAAATCATTTTGAAGAAAGATGTGTGCGAATTTTGAAGGATGGTCAGATATCCTTGAGAAGCAGCAAAGATTTAATTGATCAGTAAGGATCTAGTAAAATAGAATAGAGATCTATATTCAGCAATTCAGTTGTAGGTTATTTTATTGTTACTCTCTAGCAATTGTAGCAGTGATATCAAAATCTCTTAACCGAGTTGATTTAACAACCATTTTTTAAATCCTCTAACAAGGTAACAATTCTATTGAATTGTTTCAAGACCTCTTACAAGGCCACTCCTAGCAGGGTGATTAAATCCTCTAACAAGGTCACACCTAACAGTGTGTTTTGTAACCTTTTACCAGGTTGGCTTCTAACCAGGCATCACTTCAAAAGAGTGAAAAATAGTAACTAGTTACATTGGTGGTTTTTCCCATATTGGGTTTCCACGGTAAATCTAGTGTCTCTTGTGTTCATGTTATTTTCTTTATTCATGTAAGTTAATCAGTGATGAATGGTTAAGAACAGTTTAATTATTACACACTTCAAGGATCAAGTTTTTAGCATTTCTCTATATATTTACCAAGTGGCACAGTAAATAATTTGTTAAGATATTTAAGGGATCAGTGGTAATATTTTTGTGGTTAACTGATTCACCCCCCTTCTCAATTACTGCATCTATATTTCCAACACATATTTTTATTTGGATTAACATATCTTAGTTCTTGATTATTTTCTATCTGTATTTGTAATTTTCTATCATTTTAGCATTTATCAATTACTCATTATCATATCCATCACATATTTTCTATCCATGGAAGTGGAAACACAAAAATTGATAATTGACTTTGGCAAGCCTCTAAACGAAAATTTTCTTTTGGCCTTTTGTGCAAGTTTAGAAGGAAGAGCTCATGCAGTGGACTTGGGATTTTCCAACCCCCTCTCGCAAGGTTTTGTTCCTCTATTCTCTCTTTAGAATGCTCATCTTATTTTTCTATTTATGTTATGTTGTATTAGTTATAGTTATATTAGTTTAATTTTGACTCTTGCACTTTTCTAGCCTCAAAATTTGTACCTTATTTGTATGGGATGTACACGTGGCGCACTAGCATCTAAAATTTGTGATATAGTCTTGAACTTTCATAGGAGTTTGCAACTATGAGCTTGTGAATTTTATTAGTTGGTCTTGAGTGTTTGGTCTTTCAGTTTTTGTAATCATAACTTTTTTATCAATTTATAGTGTAGAGTTATTTTTGTTTTCATTTTTTCTTGTTCTCACTAAAATCTTAATATTAGTTAATTTATTGATCACCCTAGCTCACCAAAGCACTAGTATAGTGAGGTGGTGCAAGGGTCAATTCACTCCTTGAAATACCATCAATTCTAGATGGTGGAGAATTCTTTTCTCCATAGTTTGGTGAACCTAAATGTGAAACCTTCTACATCATCATCTTTCCCCCTTGATCAACTAATAGTCCATTTATAAACATGGTAAGCATCACCCCTATCTCACCACATATGACCTAACTAGAGGACATGTAACATGGAGATATCATTAAAATCTCTAGATATCCCCTACTAGGGATAGCCTTCCCCCTTGAACATCCATGTGCAAATTAATGGAAATACCATAAGGGGTGTTATGATTTATCTTATGTGTAGAGAAGATGTTATTACAAAGGTACTCATAATGGGCTATGCCTTACCTCTTTGAGCATGTCTTGAAAATGTGAACTTTAAAAGGTATAGACATCCCAAAATCTTAAAAGATGTGTGTGTGTGTGTGTGTGTGTGTGTGTGTGTGTGTAAGTATGTATGTATGTATGTATTTTTCTTTCCATTCTTGTACTCTCTATCCTGATGATGGATCACAAAGTATGATCTGAAATGTTGATGCTAAAAAAACACACAATCAAATCCAAAAACTTACTTGTATTATATATGTGTATATATGTATGTATGTATGTATGTATATGTATATGTATATATGTACATGTGTGTATGTATATATATGTATCTATATATACATATATACATATATATATAAATTTCCATATACATGTATACATACATATATACACACACATATATTGTGTGGATGTATATATGTGTGTGTATGTATGTATGTATATATGTATACATGCATACATTGTATGCATATACATACATACATACATAGATACATACATACATATGTACATACGTAGGTATGTATGTATGTATGTGTTCAAGTACTCCCCCCAATACTATCAACTTCTCCTTAGGGAATGCACCCAAAAATTGAAACCAAAACTAGGTGTCATCATCCTCAAACATGAGGTCAGAATTTAGGTAAGATGTTCCTAAATTGTTTCTTCAATGTGGAAAAAATAGACTCCCATAGAAAAATGGAAAAAGATATCATTATGTTCTAACCCTCAATTTGTGAGAAAAGATCTTCTATGAGCTCATCATTATTTTATTTCTATACTTTCTTCTTAGCTCATTCTGCACCTTTCAAGGCATTAGATAATGTCGCCATCTTGAAATAAATTACTTCCCTCAATAGAAGAAAATTTCTTTTAATTTGATTTCTCTATTCTTACAAAAGATCTATTCGTGAGTGAAGTTGATTTATCTATTACCAGAAAAATCCATCATTGTCTTTCTCCAAGCCATATGTTTCATTAATATAAGAGTTTTGAGATTTGATTAAATTCTATTTGAGCTTTTATATGCTTGTTAAGTATTAGTCAAATGTGTAAGAAAGGTTATGAAGTTATGTTCAAAAGTGATGGTTGTGTTATTAGAAAGAAATAGATTGGTAAAAGGGTTGTTGAAGGTTTTAGGACTACCAAAATATCTATTATATTGAAGATAAATGTGAGAATCTAAATTTTTTAACACAATGCAATGGAAAATGGGGAGAGGGGGTAGTGTTCATTGTTGAGGGTGTGCCCTATATTGAGACTTTTGCATCTTTTGAATCATTACTAGCTGGTGTTAATATGGAGGTTGTTTCTATTCTTGACCCCACTATAGATTTTGAGGTTGGTTACCAAAATGGTGCTCAATATGGTGTTTGTTGGTATGGGAGGCTTGGTTCTTATTTTTTTTCAATTATAAGTTGGTTGATCCCTCTTCACCTTCTCCTATTAATGGATCTCTCTTAGAATAATTTATTGAAGTGAATATCCCTAATTCATTATTTGTCGGGTACTCTAGTTGTTTGAGGTGCTCACTTGTTAGAAGGGGAGGTTTTGTAGGTTTACTCTTCATTTTGATACAATCAGAATTTGACTTAATTATGTTTGGAAGCTAAGAGGACATGTCAACATAACTACAATGTTGGCCCTTTTTCTTATCTTCTCATTTTCTTATTTTGAGGATTTTTTATAAATTCTTAGTGAATATCCATAATTCTTGGGCATAAATGACATTTTTTGGTCAAGGTGATCCCCTAGTTTCAACCCTTGGACCAATTTTATGTTTCTTGTGTGGGTTCATTTATCAATTTTACCTTTGGAATTCTAGAGTGAAAAGATCATCATATCTATAGCCAACTCATTTGGGTAGCTTTATGCTATTTAATCCATCAATAACATTGAGAAACAAATGTTTTGTGTAAGATTTTGTGTTCTTGTCATGAAGAATGTGGTGCTTCTTTCTCATCTTAATCTTCCATCTATGTTGGGTAAATGGGTTCAAGAATTTGAATTCAAAAATTCTCTGATTGTTTTTCATTACTATAGGCAAGTGGGTCATTATGGATTTCATGAAAAATTAAAATTTCTAGTTTATTTGGAGGAAAAGGGATCATATGCATTCTGCATTGCAATCCTCTACTCCAAAAGAGAAGATTAGATGGGGGATAGAAAGGAGATTTATCCTATTCCTATAGCTATGAATATGCAAAAGGATTATTTCAAGTAAATATTATTCATGGATTTAGATCATGGAGACAAAGGAAGAAGGACCCTATCACTACTATCAACCAAAAATCCATGAATCACTTCTTTAAACCTTCATAATTCATCTTGCATCTTCTGTTTCCTTATTCTAGTTTGGTCAATTGTCTTGGTTGTGAGATTTGTTGTTTCATGGTTGTTTCTTTTGTTCTTCTTGGATTATTTTGGTTTGTTTTTCACTCCTATCTTTTTTTTTAAATGTTGATTTGGTAAAGGATTTAGGGTCCTTTCAAAATTGTGCTTATCTAATAAAAAAAATAGTGAATGAAAACACTCTATCTTAACTCAAGACAACTAATCTATATGCTTAAATTCATAACTCTAAGGTAATTATGAAATACAATTGAGATGTAAGACAGAGACATAAGAAAACTCTTAATGATTAGAGAAAATAATGCAATCTTCTATGAATAACAAGGGGGGAAAATGTAACTAAGATAGTTCTATGATCTAAAAGCTGGAAAAGCATGATACACAATTAAAGCTCAAAATATCAGTAAAAGAGAAAATACCCACAAAAAAATTACTTTCACATTTGTACCCTCACTCTAAACATCAAGCCTACCAAGGAAACACTACATATGCTCTTCCAAAATGGTAGCATCTTAATCAATCCTTTAAAATACATTAATATAAGAAATTAAAGAGACCCAAATACAAATCCTAAAATAAAATTTTACAATATCTCTTATTTATTAATACTTATATCTATTATTTATTAATTAATCCTTATATCTATTTTTATTTTTACAATACTTTTATTCTTATTTAAATACTTATTTGAGACTATAATTAATATAGATTATATATTTACATTGAAAAATTCTATCATTAGATTAATCATTTCCCTAACCTTGAGAACATTCAACTCAAATTTTGTAATGCTTAATTTTGCCCACATCTATATTTTGCAAAATTCTTTAGTGAAAATTAACCACGTTTATTTTATTTTATTTTATTTTTCTAAATAAGGGGTCGAGGCTGAAAGTTATATATATTAATAATAAGTTAAAATTATAAATAGTAACTATAGAAAACCAAACAAAGAAGAAGTGTATGACTCGCAATGTAATGGTAGATAGACTTCTCAACAAAGTCTCTACAAAAACTGAAACTTGATCTTGATCTACAAATGAAACTTCACTAATCCCTATTGAAGATCAAGTTTTCAAAAAATACAAAATATAGAGTATGGGAACTTTATTTGTTAATCTTCAGTCTAAGGATGAGGAAGAGTAATCTTCCTCTTCATCCTCATTAGTGGTTGTCTCGTGAGTGTCTTCTTGTTCATCCTCTACTTGTTTTGCATCCGCTTCTTCTTCTTCTTCTTCCTCATCTATCACTACGACTTCCACTGCTTCCTATTAGATGTTCACCTCCTCCTCTTCATCATTTCCACTTTCTTCATCGTCTATGGTCTCATCTTCTTTTTGAATATCCTTAGAGGATTCCACACTTCCCAAACCCTCCAATTTTTCATCATATTTATATTGATAGACCCATCCCAAATTATCATCAAAATTATCTCCATAACGAAACTTTCTCCCATCCAAAAACCCTAAGAATTTATTCAAAAATTCCAAACCCCTATGAATCATACTTCTCCTCAAATCTTGATATTCCCATTCCCAACCCCGTAATATAAAAATCTGCGTGGAGGACCCCTGCAAATATTCCTTCTTAGTGTATTCCAGAAGCCTAGAAAGTGGTCTCCCACCCTCATAACAATTGTAAAGTCAAAGGGGAATGGGATAGTCAGATTCTCGTTGATGTTAATGATTGCATCATGAAGACCCACCAAATATTTTCCTTTAAACAGCTTCATACAAACCTCCTATGTAACTAATTTATTCTCGCATGCAATGAGGATGGCATCCAAGAACCCTGCGCAAATTTCTGAATTGATTTTCTTTAGATATGATTTGTATTGAGGGAATTTAATCCCTATACTTTTTTCATCACATGTAACACCAAATGATGCTTAAAGTTTGACACTTTTTCTAGCCTCTTATCTGAGATTGGGGTATCAAAGGTCGATTGTCTCGCTAGTGACTTGAGTTTTATGGGGGTATCCATGATTCCCTTCATTGAATGAGGACACTCTCTCCAATCTACAAGAAACTTAAAAATGTTAGACAAAAAACAAGCTTAGATCTTTGTGAGTTTGAAAAGAATGAAGACTTTTTTGTCTCTATAACATGGCATTTAGAATAGACATTGCTTCGCTTTCCCTCTACCTTATAGGTTTCCTTTCATACTTTAGACTGTACACATGAGAATTTCAATAAATATTCATCCACTTCGGTATGTCCAAATTTCGCCAACCACCTCAATGGAAATAGCCAAATTTTGAGATATTTTTTCCTGGTTAGATCTTCTCTATCTTTTTTGGAGATGCAAATGAGAGAAATGTCCCATTGATGTCATCTTTTACCTTCTTGCTTGTAATCTTGTCAAATCTATGCTTGCATACTTTCCCGCTAAGTGATTGGGTTTCAATGCCAATAACCATCAAATGTTAAGATCTGCAATCATGCCAAATCTCCAACGAGTTTTCTTTTTTGTGTAATCATCCTTGTCTCCTCATATTTGATGCCCAAAATCTCTAAATTAAGCCATGTTATTAAAGCTTCTTTCTAATTGATCCCTCCATTTCCACTCTTAAATGGTTATCTTGTGAATTTGAATTTAAGTTTCATCTATCATTATTTTTTCTATCAATGAAAGACTATGTTACTATTTGTGGACCTTCTACCATTGACTCTTGTAGATCCTTCCATCTACTAACCCTCATCTCTTTATGGGCTTAATTATTTAAAATGTATCCCTTCCTCTCTTGGCTTGGCCAATTCATCTGCCAAACTGTTTCCTTCTCGGTAAATATGATTTATTGTGACCTACTCAAATTTTCTAATTAAGGATAATATCACTTCCAATAAAGAGTGCAATCTTTGATTTGGAGTAGCCTTGGATCTTGCTGCAGTTGGTACCAGCGTTGTGTACTCTTCAATTTCTATTTTTTCCAACTCCAATTGTGAACACAAAGATAAACCTGCTAGAAAGGATTTGAATTCTACCACATTATTAGTATCCTCCTCGAGAGATAATAATAGTCTAGCTAAGATATCTCATTTTCTAGAGTGTATAATGCAACTAGCACATGAAGGTCTAGGGTTTCCTCTAGAAGCCCCACCAAAATTTAATTTGTGTCTACCATTGCCTGGCAGATACCATCTATAATTTTTTCTACTCTTGATGCTAGTCAACCTCCTTTTCCTAATACCTATGGGGCTATTAAAGAAAACTAGTTTTTTAGCATGAGATCATCCAAACTAGTGGGTGGCTACAAGAAATTGAGTCCCACTTTTGGGCAAAAGTGGAAGTGTTTTCCCTATTTTTAAATTTCATGTCAATTGATGTCAAAATTTGAGGCACTTAGAGATTGAATCTCAAAAAACTTTTGTAATAGAAAATGTAGTGCTTATAGTCTACTTTTTGAATATATAATTTATTTCAATACCCGCATGGTATAAATTTATTTTTAGTAGGCATGTTTAAAAATCACTTTTTCAAAATGCTTGTTTCGGGACCATACCACACTCGTCTACGACCACCATATTTTGACCTAAATAAATGATTTTTTTGAATCCTTATGGGGAAAGATACCTAAGACACCAACAATTGATGAGCATATTTTTTATTTTTTTATTTTTTTATTGAATATTTTGTTTATTAATTTTTAATTGACTATAAAGTACATTTTTTAAACCTCTAGTATACAACCACCATAAATTGATAAAGATTTCAAATTTTTTCAAAATTGTTTTTTTATCTTCAAGAGAATTGTATGTAGATTGATTTTATATAATTTATTTTTCAAAAAAGCTAAAAACAAAAAATTTATTAAAGTTTTAGTGAACCTCACTATTTTAATTTTAGGTGCCACTTTTAATTAATAAATAATACAAAAATACTATAAATAATCATATTTATGAAATCAAGACAGTGAAAACTCTAATGTGATTTCATTTCATCAAAAAATATGATAAGGAAGGCCCTCAAAAAATTATGGTAAGGAAGAAATATGGCATTCCAGTGCCTTAGCAAAATTTTTGAAGGTCAAGGCATTGGCTTGGTCCCACCAAGCCTATCCCAAACTGAAATCTGAGGCAGAGGTATGTTTCCTGCTCATGTCTTAAGAAATGAGTGGCTATTATTTAAAATTCAAAAAATGGGCACCTATTTCCATTTGGACCATTGTGTACAAAATGGGTGCCCCTTTTTGACAAACAGGAGCTTGATTTAGAAATGGGTGCATGTTTCAATCAAATAAAAGGCACCCATTTCTAAAAGATTTGTTGGGACAGAAAATAGGCCCACAGGGACAAAGTTCAAAAGTTCAATGATTGAATGATTATTCTATTATTATTCGACAATCCCAATCTATAGGTAGAATGTTCTCATAAAAAAATCCATTTTCTTGTCTTGTTATGGATTTGACATGTTGAGAAGCATTTGAATTCAAAATTTGGTGCAAACAGGGGATCAAAGCAATGAAGAAAGAGGCCAAGGAAGGTTCTGATAGCTGAGGAGGTTGTAGAAAATAGGGAGAAGAAGGCAAAACATCAATGAGGAAGAAGAGCAAGAATTATAGAACTGGACAATATTGGAGCTTCCAGTTCAAAAATCATTTCAGAAGAGGAGAACATTGAGGACACCCTAATGGGTGCAGAGGTTGAAGAAGAAAACACAATACAGGAAAATTCAGGTGCATCTTCTAATCCAATATTGGATACAAGTATGTCTTCGTAGCCCCTTGTTTATTCCCATGATGAATTTGGTGATTTTGTAGAAGCAGGTTACTCTTTAAATGATTTGGATTTTCTTCATGTAAATAGAGTAATAATTTTTTCACATTAAACCCTGATTGAACGTCAAACCCCAAATGAAATACAAAGACCAATTGAAACTAAAATTCAAACCCCAACTAAAATTGAAAATCAAACAACAATTAAAATCAACAATGTGGATATAGACATGGAAATGCCAATTCAGAAAGAAACATGTTTGAATGATAATGAGATGCGTGAACATTTTCAAATTAAGAGTGATGTGCTAGACAATCTTCATGGCTTGGTTTTAGGGAGACGTATTAGGACATATGCTAGTAGATTATTTAGATAAAAAAATTTATAATAAGAAATTTGGGTTTCAATGTCAATTAATGTTACAACTAATTAAAATGACTAAAATGTGAAAAGTGATGAAGAGGTTAGGCATTTATGTCAAACCCAAGAAGAAGGATGAGTCTTTAAAAAAGTTGCATCCACTGATGCTAGCACCTTTGATACAATCAGAAAGAAAATTTGTTCTAAAGATAGGAATGTGGCACAGCAAGCAATAAAAATAGCTTTAGTAACAAAAACAACTCTCGATAAAAGAATGATGAGTAACATAAGAGGACATCTTAATATTCAATGTAAAACTTTGGCAAGAGATGTAAAAAGAAGAGTTAACTTTGAAAGTAATTTGGCAAACAATTTGTGGACTTATAGTGGTACATCCCGAGGTCTGATATGAAACTTACTAGTGAAGTCAAAACTTTGATTGAATTTTTTTGGCACGATAATACAAGAGTATCACCTAATGCTAGAGATGTTCTTAAATTAAGCATTGGCTCAAAAAAAATTCATCCACATCCAAAACACCTTTTGGACATGACTCAAATTGAATTGTACAAAAATAATTCGGATTATAAGGTGTTAAATATTAGCATTATTCAAAGATCTTTTGAAAAGTGTAAATCTTGGTATGTAAGGGTTAACAAGGAAAGAGTCACATGTTTTTGCAAAACTCATGTTCAATTTTGTTACCGTTATAATGTATTTTGATGTATATGTGCTACCATGCATACTAATGAAATGTTGCATATCACCACCTCAAATTATAAAGGAGTTCATATCAGGTTTTTTTTGTAACCCACCTAATGAGAAATATTATCTTTTCAATGCATGTATTTTTGGTGTATGTGATATATGTGGCTATCTTGCATTGTTAGATGAATATTTGCATGAAAATCCTTTAATTGATTTTGGACAACAATTACTTGATGTAAAAAGATTTAAAACTGTTGAATATCCATTGAAGGATGGTAAGGTTAGAAGATGGTGTGATCTAATTACTGAAAAAGTTAGTGTTCATACATCTATAAATGAATTTAAAACTGAGATCATACCTAAATATGTGAAACAATCTCAAAATGTTAGATGACTTGATGGACAGTTTCACATATGCAAGAATACATTTTCATTTGGTAGTATACTTTTAGTCATTAACTTTGCAAAGAACTACACACTTGCAACACAAGATGAGGTCCAAGAACAATATTATAATTCAGTACAAGTAGCAATTTTTGTTCATATTGTCTATAGGCATGCACCTGATAGAATAGAAGAGGATCACAAATTTTTGAGAGAGTACCATTTCTATATAAGTGATAATAAACTACATTCATCATAGTTTTTCCAATATTGCTTTAAGACCTTCTATGAGAATTTAAGGGAAAAAGAAATGTAGATGACACAACATCTAATATGGTCAGATAATTGCACAGGGTAATTCAAGAATTCTAGAATTTTTAATTGGTTGAGTAGGACACATAAGAAAACTAATATCCAACCTATGTGGAGTTTTTTTGAGGTTGGACACAAGAAAGGAGAACATGATGGTGTCGGTGCATGTGTTAAGAGAGCCCTTTGTAGAGAGAAACTCAAATTTGAGGAGAAAGCCAAATTTTAAAATGCACATGCAATTGTGGAATGGTGTAGTACATCTTTATCTATAGGATCAATTCAAAACTCTACAATCAGACATTTCTTTTGGCTAGTTGAAGAGAAGAATATCCTTTCGAGATATGAATTTGATACAATCAGCATGTCAGTTAAATGTCATTCATTTAGGAGTTCTAATTCTAACACTTGGACTATATGGACTTGGGACCTTGCATGTTTTTGTCAATTTTGTGTTGGAGGTGAATGGGAAGAATACAAGAATACAAGAATACAAAATGGACTGAAGAATGGAAACAAAAATCCTTAACACCTAGTGAGACATAAATTCAAGATGATACAAGAAATGAAGACCCAGTTGATGCATTTGCATCAGAAGATTATGATCATGTTTTAGACCTCATAACACCTGGTAATTTTAATTCATTTTTTTGTAAAACTTTAAATTATATTATTTATGTATGTCATATAATTTATGATTTTGTTTGAATTAAAAATTCTAACAAGTTTTATTTGTACATGTACTTTTTTTTTTGCAGGACACATGTATGTTGTTGTTGCACCTGATGATAATGATGAGCAAACTGACTATTGGCTAGCTAGATGTGTGGAACCTAAGAAAAATTTGATATGTCATCAAGTAGATGATGATGGTTTTCAATATCCAATTGGGTCCATTGTGGTAGTTGGTACATGGCTATGCAAATACCTAACAAGAAGGAATAGTTTACTAGCTTTTGAAAACTACCAATCAAAAAAGAAGATTATACGCTATTCTCATTTGGTAGTGGAAACAAATATCAAAATAGAAAGATACAAAGGGAAACCCTCCAATAAAATATTATGGACACTTTCAATGGAAGAGTGTGAGGCAATCATAGACGCAGTATAGAAGAGAGAGGATGCAGATGGTACATTAGGTTGAATCAAATTTATACACATGTAAGATTTTATTAATTGTGGTATTTTTATATGTAGTTATATATGTATCGATATGTGTTCTTTCTTCTTAAATATGTAGCTAATTAATTTGGTGTTCAGGTGTCAAGTACAACTTGACAACATGGATGACACTCAACTTTTGGCTAATCAAAGTTATAATTTACTAGGTGAGTGCAATTCTTTTATTTAAGTTTTTGGTCCTAGAATATAATTTGATTTTCATAAATTTTAGTCTTAGTCCCTTTAACATATATATTGTTTCTATACACATAGGTAAAATTAAATTTTGGTAAATTTTTCTTAATGACATGGATGACATCTACAACTTGTACTTTTTACAACTTTTCGCTAATCAAAGTTGTAATACTAGGTGAGTGCAGATTCTTTAATTTAAGTTTTTGGTCAAATTTGTAATTTATTTTTCTATTTTTACTAACATTTGAACATTCATTTTTATGATGCATGATCCCTAGAAGAACATACACAAGTGCACTATTTATGCAACAATGCACAAGTGTATTCATCTAATTTTGGTTTCATAAACAATATGAATTCACTTTTATTCTTCCAATTTTGTTTTAAATATAAGCTCAATGCATAGAGGTATTTGTCTAATTTTGTTTTAAATAAACTATGTATATTGTTCCTATATTCATTAATTGATGATATGATAGTTATTGATGTCCTATGTTATTGTTCCTATGTTCATTAAATATATTTTTTCATGGAAAATAAATATATAATTGATTTCCTAGTCTAATATAGTTCACATAAACTCATATATAGATTCAAATCACTATTTAAAAAATCTATGAAATAGGATAAAAGGTCCATAAATAACATAACAATTTCAAGAATAATGCATCATAAATGTATGATAACAAGTCCATGATATAAGTCTATCATATCAACTCATGATATATAATCTCATAACAAGTCCTAGTCTAATAACACAAGTCCAAAAAACATGATAACAAGTCCTAAAAATATAACAAATGTCATTATCTAAACATCTAAAATATATAAACATAGATAAACATAAATTAAATACATCTAAATATCTAACTAGACTTACATGTATATATTTCATTTAAACATATAACTAGTTCCTATGAAGGGGTATTATATTGAATAATAGATCCTCTTAAGGGTTGTAATGTCATAATATATAATTCCTAGTAAGTGGTCCTACTAAAGAGAGAGAGAGAGAGAGAGAGGGAGAGAGTTTTTACATTTCTATTTCCTTCCTAGGGTTTGTGTTTTTGTTTTTTACCTAGGATTTACATTTTTGTTTTTATTTTCTACCTAGGGTTTATGTTTTGGTTTTGGTTTTCTATCTAGGGTTTACATTTTTGGGGTTTTCTACCTAGGGTTTACGTTTTTGTTTTTGTTTTCTCGCTAGGGTTTTAAGTTTTAACTCTTTTTTTTCATGTTTTCTATAATATTTTACGAAGTAAATTAAAACTAAAAAATAAAGTTTTAAACATAAAGTTTTAAAAAAATCACCATAAAAAAACATATTTAGAATAACTATTACTATTTAAAAATTTAGAAATAATAATAAACTATATAAAAAAAACTGAAAGAAAATATTAAAAACAAAGCTACGTACCTGGAATGAGGAAAAATATGGCTGAGGGGGTCGGCAATGAAGCTAAAATTGGGCAAGTGTCTCTCCAGAAATCGCTAACTTATTTTCTAACCAATGAAAATGACATGGAAATTGGGTAAAAAAATAAATAAATACATTTACAAAATGAGTGCTCGATTTTAAAGAAATGGGCACCTATTTTTCTTTGGTTGCTAAATGGGCACCCATTTGTTTAAGGTTCAGTTAGCCGAAGCTAAATGGGTGCCCATTTTTTAAGAAATAGGTGCTCATTTCTAGCGGAAAATTTGTTTTCCTCACAGACTTCCATGAAATTGGCACCTAACTTTGTGCACTAACCCTGGTATAAAACTTTGTGGAAGGGAGTTGGGCTAAAGTTCATGAATTCATTGTTTCAATTATAGCTACTTCTATTTTGTTTAGTAATGAGGCTTTGTCCATGCTTTTTCCTTGAAAGATTATCCTCTTTCTTTCCTTCCACAGTTCCCAAATCATTATTAATGGTGAAATGATCCACAAACTTCCATTTAAACTTTTTTTGTTCAAAATGGGCCAAGATTGAAATAAGGTTAAAATATCATTTGATAGTGTTAATAACCATCCTAACTTTGCACACAACCCTTGCCAGCATTCTGATGAGAAGGGACATGAGAGTAGGAGATGATTGACATCCTCCTCATTCAAATGACATATAGGAAAAATTGTTGGGCCTTGAAATACAAAAAATTTAAATCTGTCTATTGTCAAGATTTTCCCTTCTAAATTTGCCCATGAGAAAATACCCACTTTTGGTAGAAAAACTCTATTCCAGAAAAGGTGGACTGGCAGTTGGGATTTGGTTTGGTCTATTAATTAGCAGATATCTTATAACCTTCTTTCACACTATAATGCACAGACTTAGCCCCATTCTATATGATTTCATCACTTCCTAGTTTAAGTAGGAAGAACCTGTCCTTCAAGATTACTCTAAGATTTTCTATATCTCCCTAAACAAATTTAGACTCTCAAATTATTTTCAATACCACTTACCCTCTAGGTTTGGCTCTTAGATCGTAACTTAATCCTTGACATAAATTCCCCATTTTTCTAAACAAATGAGCCCTTTTGAAACTTGAATTATGGCTAAAAGCTATCTCTCGTCCCTAACACTAAATCAATCAATCAATCAATATTTTAAAGGTAAACCTCAATCATCCAATAATATAAAGTTATATAAAGCAATTGAGAGTATGAGAAGTTCCTGATCAAATCATAAATGTTTCAGTTGCTTTAATCATTAGATTGACAAACAAAAATTAAATTATAACTCTTTCAAGGACTAAAAAAAATTATCAAAAACTATAAAAAAAGAGCAATTCAATGTTGTGTGAGGATTGAATAATCTAAATATTTTGGACCTTGAAATACTAAATCTAGCAGTCTAGTAGTCCAAGATAGCTCTTTTCTTCAACTCGATAGAAGTGCGTCTGTAGGCAGCTTCTTAACATTGCAAATGGCACAACAAGACATAATGAAAACTTATTATTATATAATATACCGCAACGATAAAAAAAAATCCTAACTTCCTCCAATTTTCCTGACAGTTTCTCAAGTACCGTCTAAGCCAATAAGGATACAACATTCAGGTAGTGTGTGACATGTTCAATATGTTCATTGATCAACTACACATAGATTAAAAAAACATAGTAAATGGAAGAGTAATAGAGGTAGCTAAAAGGAAATGGAAAGAAAACTCTAAAGTCCTACACTCTTGCTAGTACACTCCACCTTTTGAAGTGATCTATAAAATAAAAAATTATTATAAAAATTGTTTAAAAAAATAAAGAGAAAATTATGTCAAGGAAACTCTAAACTCCTACACTTATTAATAATATCAGATTTCCACAATCCATTTTAACAATTCATGTGTGTTTCTGGATTCGATTGTGTGTGTTTTTTAGCATCAACATTTCGGATCACACTCTGTGATCCATCATCAAGAAAGAGAGAGTGCAAGAATGTTAAAAATGAAGATGCAGACAAAGCCATTCTCAAGGGATATAAAGAGAGAAGAAGACATGGAAAACTATGCGGAGAGGAAAGAGGAAAGCTGAAAAACTACAACAACAAGAGAGAAGAGACCTTCAGAAACAAAAAAATTGAGAAGTAGGTGGAAAGGTATAAAGAGAGAGGATATAAAATAAAATATGAAATATTAATTCGATCAAATGAATTAACCAAATAAAAATAAGTGAAATGTATACAAATACAAGAATTCAAAAGGATTAAGAGCAAGAAATAAATGACAAAGATAAAATACGCACGCGAGGTAATAATATATATATATATATATATATATATATATATATATATATATATATATAAAACCTCATTGTATAGAATCTAAATGAAAATATAGTTGTCAATTTATAATAACTAACTCTTAAACAAATATGTGAAATTAGTATTTTATATTGTCGTGTATGACAATAAAATACAAATTACCCATATATGTATGAGATTTACTTATTATAAATGAGTCCTAACTAATTATATAACAAAAACAACCTAACTTAGATATGATTAAGAGAAAATAAAAATGGATTTTAAATAATAATATAGAAAAAAGTTTAATATTAAAAGAAGTATACTATAAAGACACACACACACACACACACAGATATATATATATATATATATATATATATATATATATATATATATATGACAGAAAGGACAAGAGAGACTACAAAACAAAAAAGGTTATATGTCCTAGCACATGCATGAAAAAGATTAACTAAGAAAAAAAAAAAAAAGAGACCATATAAAATACAAAATATGCATAGAGGTGATATATAAATATATACCTCTATGCATATTTTACATTTTAAATGTCCTTTACCTAATAAATCCTATTTATAAATGTATATACAAATACAAACAAAGCCTAATAAGATAAAAGGCATATAAGACTGGAAAATACAAAATAAGAAAGATATATAAACAAGAATAATAGAATTAACAAAATTAGAAAATAATAAAAGAAGATAAAGATTAAGGGAAAAATATGACACAAAAACAAAGTACGCCATGAGGTGATATATATATCACCTCATTGTGAAGTACCTCTATGCATATTTTGTTGACATAAGTGTCACTATATAAAGAAAAACCTCATAAACATAAATGTGTATTTAGTATTTTTTATATTGTCATATATGTTTTTTAGTAAATCTTATTCATGCATGTGTTAGGATATATATGAATAAGATTTATTAGAAAACCTATATGACACTAAAATACAAAGTACACATGTATGGGTAATTTTATTTTTTTTCTTAGTTAATCTTTTTCGTGCATGTGCTAGGACATATAACCTTTTTTGTTTTGTAGTCTCTCTTGTCCTTTCTATCATATATATATATATATATATATATATATATATATATATATATATATATATATATATATATATATAATTACCTCGCATGCGTATTTTATCTTTGTCATTTATTTCTTGCCCTTAATCCTTTTGAATTCTTGTATTTGTATATATTTCACTTATTTTTATTTGGTTAATTCATTTAATCGTATTAATATTTCATATTTTATTTTATATCCTCTCTTTATACCTTTCCACCTACTTCTCCTCAATTTTTTTGTTTCTGAAGGTCTCTTCTCTCTTGTTGTTGTAGTTTTTCAGCTTTCCTCTTTCCTCTCCGCATAGTTTTCCATGTCTTCTCCTCTCTTTATATCCCTTGAGAATGGCTTTGTCTGCATCTTCATTTTTAACATTCTTGCACTCTCTCCTTCCTGATGATGGATCACGGAGTGTGATCTGAAACGTTGATGATAAAAAATGCACACAATCGAATCTAGAAACGCACATGAATTCCTAGACTTATGCTAGTATGGGCCACCTTTAAAAGTGACATATTGTGAGGCCTCACCCTAGACTCGTCATAGCGTTTCCATTATTGTTATGGTAGACCTAGTGATTGTATTAATGTTTTGATTAGTTTAGTATATTTTACCCTTTTGACAAAGATTTGATTACAGTAGCTCAAAATACATTACATTTTATGATACTCTCTGTACTTACAATGTTGATTTTATGATACATTATGACTGACATTATGATGATTGATTTAGATGAAATACTGAGATGTGCAATTAGAGAATTTATGCCAATATGAGTTGTTAGGAAAATGAAAATCAAGAAATGAATTAGGTTGAGATGTGTATTTCATTTCAGATTAAATGTTAGGTGATGAATTATTGATAACTATTTTATGATATACATATGAATTCTAATTTATGGTTATTTTGAGTTATGAATGTTGTGATGAAGTGATGGATTTTACATGCTTACATAAGTAACTAGGAAATGGAGAGGTGATTCAATTATGAAACGGAGATTTCTATTATGAATTGAAAGTTAATTACTTAGGTGAATTTTATGAGTGTCATGATGACATTTAATTGCAATTGAATTATACATGCAATGATTATGCTACAAGCTCAATTTAGTGATGAATTATGTATTTCATGATGAGTTGTATGTATGTTATAGATGAATGATTATGCCATGTGAATTATGATATTTCAGATGAATTATCTTGATTATTAATGTTATGAATTTACATGTATTTATTTCCTTGGACTACTGATGTTGAACTTTAGTGTGCAAGGAATTAGACCATGGTAAATTCAGGGAACCAAAGCATAGACTTATGTGAAAATCGGTTCTAGCCAAGGTTGCTTTTAATGAGAGGAAAGACCCTCATTGTATCATATTTTATTCGTGAAAGTAATGTGCATGAATGTATTTAATCTTTATGTTAAATTGTTAAAGTTATTTATTTGTGAGTATGCCCAAGTGGATATGCCACATGGCTTGTGATGTGCCATTCTTGTTGTGTCACTTGACACTTGTGTGTGTACTTGTGGCCATGACATGTCCACTTGGGGATTGGATGCCATCAACCTAGGATAGTAGCATGAGGATCCCCATGAGAAATCCCTTGGATAGGGAGCTTGAGGTAGTGTCTTATCAATGAATCTCGGATTTGAGCTTAGCATGGGTTTTTGGGGGGCTTAAAAAGTGCCTAGGGGTGTGTTTAGGCCATTTTTAGTAAGCCCACTTGATATACCTATGGGTAAGGGGAATTTTTAACCATAGGACAACTCATAGTTGACCAAAAGACCCCTCCAAAAGTTAGATTTTCAAAATGGTCGAAAATCCACTTTTGAAGCATGGTCTTGGTTAGAGTTCCATCCAATAAAGTGGTAAGTCTTTGGTCCACCTTTTTGGACTACCTTTTTAGGAATCCATATTTGGCAACCATGTAATAATATTGGGAAGGTCGTCCAATTAGAATGAGATCCTATCCCTAGGAGAGTGTGTGGAGGCCTTTTTAGATGGGACTCTTCTTTTGGAAGAGTTTGACACCCACTCTCTAGATTTGGAGACTTTGCTAGTTTGGAGAAAAAGGCTTAGAGGACTCTCTTCATCAACTTTCTTCCTTAAGCTTGGATTATAGGTTGGTGGCATTCATTCTTCTACTTGTCATGTTTTCATGTGAATGAACTCTAAAGATTATTTCATTTCTTGCATGGAGAAACTAGTTTTGTGATATTATGTATTTGTGTTTGTGAATCTTGTTATTGTATGTGAGTAGTTGTTTATGTGAATTCTTGAGCTTGGTGTAGTGCTTGTATTCTTTGTAATGTAAATGTGAAGCTTTGTTATTCTTATGAATTCTTGATGATATTGTTTTGTAAAGGGAGTTTTTCTCAAGGCCACACTCACCCTTGGGAGAGAAGAGTAGCCTTGGGGGTGAAGGAAATTTTGAGACAACTATGGGTGTAGAGTCTCTCCTTGGTATGGAGAAGGAAGAAACATGGATGTATGAGCTCCATGTAGCCATTTCTTTTGGGGGTCATAAGGGTTTGTATGGCTTGAAGCCATGGGGGTCATAAGGAGTTTTATTGTGTGGGATTTTGTGGCATCTTGTGTGTTGAGAAAGCCAAGAGAAGGCTTGTCTTTTGTTTCCATGAAATGTGCTTTCTCCCCTTGAGTTGGTTCCACCTACACCCCAATTTATGATTCATTTGGAGACTCTTTGTTTTGCCTTGGATGGGAGTATAAATGTAGTTTTTATGTTATTGTGATTGTGGTTTGTTTGTGTGTGAAACCTTGTCTATGTGATGATTCCCCAAGCTCAGGGGTGGCTTCTTAGAAGCCTAGGATAGGAGGTGAGCATCCCATGGTCTATTCTATTTTCATTTTCAAGTATTGATGATCATGTTGCAAGAAGTAGGAGCTTTGGAGTGAACCTATTTTGGTGTTTTTGTGAAAACCAAAAGTCTTGTGTTGTTAAACTTTGGAATGAGAAGTATTCCCTATTGTATTGTATTTGGAAGATGTGATATATGTAACAAGAATTATGTGAAAATGTCTTTTATATCTTTGTAAATTTGTATTCAAGTCTTGGGTAATGTTTTGTTTCTTTTTGGATAGATTCATTTCCTCATGAAAATATTGTACAATGTTCAAAGGAAGATTTTAGTGTATTCATATTATTCCCAATAAGGAATCGGAAATGCATTAGTTCATTTGAAAAATAAAGTTCATGTTGGAATTAGTTTTGTGAGTAGTTGTGTATCTCTCCATGATAAACTCTATGTATTCATGTTGATAAATTGTAAAGAAGTAAAGTTATTGAAGCATCATTATAGTTTCAATATATAGTTTTCATTTGAATAAGAATATTAGTGATAAGCAAGGAAAGGATTCAATTCATTTTTTCTCTCTGTCCATGCTATTGTTTTGATATCTCTATGGTAGTAATTTTTGTGAAAAAAATTCAATGCATAAATGATAGACAAATCTCCTTTATCGTTTAGTCTAAAAATTTCTCTTGTTAGTTCAACAATAATAGTCTAAAAAAAGAAAGGAGGAATTAATTGAACCAAACAAGTAAAAGAAAAAGACAAGCAAAAGTTGAACAAAAGAGTCTCTGAAAAATGTATGTGAAAAATTCTCATGCATTTTCCAATTACACAGTCAATATTTTATTATATCACTCATCCACTTGTATGCAAACAAAAATAATCTATCCTATTTTCTTGAGACATGTCAACTTGGGGGACCCACCTGGGTCCCCTCCCCAAATAAAGCCGCATAAAGGCTATTAATTTTTTTTAGCATTATAGCTTATAGAAAAAAGGGCAAACAAAATAAATTATATTAAAAAAAAACAAGAGGGCCCTTGTATTTAATGCTCACGTAGAAGTTTATGAGTAAAGAGTTTTTTAAAAATAATATTAAATTAAAACTTCTTTTTTTTAAAGTTTATTAAAAAAAATATTATTTGTGTTGGGGGGGATGCGTGGACCCCACATTGCATGGGACCACGGCCCCACGCCCCCTCCCACGACCCTGTCGTGGGCAGGACTCCCCTGCCATGGCAGGGTACTAGTCTTGTAGGGCAATACTCTGCCGTGGGGGCAAGGAGCCCTGCCACAGCAGGGAGGTGGGCCTCGCCCACCTGCAGTCCCGTAAAGGGACTTAAAATAAAACAAGTTTCAAAAAATTTTATAATTTGTTTTTTTTGTATTTTGTTTTTTATTAATATTAAATATATTAATAGTTAATATAAGTATTAATTAAAATATATTATTAATTAATGTATATTACTTATTAATCAATTAATATATTTCCCTGCCTCCAGATAAAGCCCCTGGCCTAGATGGATCTACTGCTTTGTTTTTCCAATCATGTTGGGATTGGATTGGATGGGAATTATTGGGTGTAGTAGAAGAATCTAGGATTAGCAAATCCATGCTAAAAAACTTCAACACCACAAATATAGCCATTATTCTGAAAGTTAAAACTCCAAAAACATTTGCAGATTTTCATTCGATATCCTTATGCAACACTATTTATAAAATCATCACAAAGGCTATTTATATAAGGATGTAGCACCTCTTTCCTAACCTTGTCTCGCAACCACAAGGGGGTTTCATTCCAGGTAGGGAAACAATGGAAGGTGCCTTAGTGGCACATGAAGCCCTCCACTCCATTAACAATAGTAAAACATCTCATTTTTTTATTAAGTTGGACATGATGAAAGCTTATGATAGAGTAAACTGGGCTTTTCTTATCAAGGTTTTCCAGAAATTTGGATTTGCCCATGTACCCCAAATATCACCATAGAAGTACCATGATCATCTACGCACTCAACCCTCTTTTGTCGACAATCCATCTTGGTGCTGTGGGTATATAGCCAATCCATGCCAAGGACCACATCATAAGAACCTAGAGGGGTAATGCAGAGGTCAGACATCATAAATAAGTCTTCAATCTGAATCTAGCAATTGTGAACTAAGGAAGTAACGGACACCCTAGCTCCTGAGGCTAACTCGACCTCCCAACTAACATCCTGTCTAACTGCCACCAGCTCACAACGCTCCACTACATAGGGAGATATAAAGGAGTCTGTGGCTCCTGAATCAAACAAGATAGAAACATTGATACCTTGAATCATACCTGTGGCCTCTATGACCATGGCCTAGTGCTCGGCCTAGCGGTTATCAACCGCTGCAAAGACTCTATGAGATCTACCCATGTCTCCGACTGTAGGCTCTGAGGTAGCCCCTCTCTAACCACTAACTGACTATCCCTGTGGGCGCTCTCTCGCTATATGATCCATACCACTGCAAGTGTAACATGGCCCTCAGGTCTGAATCTGTATTCCCTATGTCCTAGGATGTTGTGACCCTCTAGTCCTACTAGAACCATTATATCCACCCTTAGAGGACTATTGAGTCCTAGCTGACTGTGCTTGAGGGGTCTGTGTCCTTTGATCCTATCTAGGGCCCTGAGATTGCCATTGTTTGGGCTTAGAGCCCTGGTAACCCTATGAATGCCTCTATCTAGAACCCTACTCAGATCCCTGTTGCTGAGACTGTTGACCCTTAAAGGATCTTGTTGAATGGTTCCATTTCCCCTTCCAAGAGGATTTCTATTGTCCTGACTACTGGGATGAAGGGTTTTAGTGCTGAGATCGATCCTGGGACTCCTGTCTAGTATGGATATCCTCGGCTACAAGTGTCATCTCCATTATATCTCTAAATGTGGTAGGAAAAGCTAGATGTATTGTGCCCTAAAGAGACATATTAAGTCCCTTAATTAAATGATGGATATGTAGTTTCTCTTCCTTCATATAATCTATATATGGAAGGAGCTCAAGAAACTGACTCCCATACTGGGCCGCTATGAGACCTCTCTGCTGGAGATCATGGAACTCTTCTATCTATCTTTGTCTGAAATGCTCAGAGAGAAAACTCTCATGAAATTGGGCTACAAAGGACTCCCAAGTGAGTGTGTCAATAGCCACTCCTCCAATGGACTCCTCCTGTTGCCACCAAGTGGAGGCCTTCTCCCATAGGATATGAACTGCAAGTCATGCCTTTAGATTACTCCCATAAGGGCACAACCCAAAGCATCGCTTAAACTCTATAACTAGGCCTCTACTACTGACTCATCAGTGGATCCCAAAAATAAGGGTGGTTGGAGTCATAATAACTCACGGATCTCATCCCCAACATCTCTATGGGGTCTCTCTTTGTCTCTGATCCCATGCTCAGGTGGTACCTCTATCTGATGTATTGACTCACCCTCATGATCACCATGACCCTCAACAATCCTGGGTGGAGGGCTCCTACTCCTCTCTCTGTTAACTGCTCTACCACCTTGGGATATTTGCTTCCCTTTCGGAAACCTATTGTTCTAGCTGAGGGACTATGGGTGGTAACCTCTGTTGAATTACCCCAATCAAATTTTGAAGGACATCCATGATATCTTGGTTAGGGTTCTGAGGTGGAGGTGGTGGTGGTGGTGGTGGTGGTGGTCCACCTCCCTGTCCTGCACTAACATGTGCAGCTCTACGACCTCTACCTCATCGGCCAGCTCATGTGACAATAAGCATCCTACACAATGGATTAAGTTAGGTGAGTTGAAATGTAATGGTTTTAAAGGTTCTAATGTTGAAACCTAGGCTCTGATACCAAATGTCATGCCCAAAATTTAACCAACCAAAACACAACAAAAAAAAATTTTATATCTAAAATGTTAAAGAGTAATGTTCGAAGGTTAAGTGTAAGTTGATAATAGATTAATCGGTTAAAGTCTAGAGTCAGGTTTTGGAGAGTGTTATGCTAAAGAGAAACAATAGGACGATTGGGTCTAACAGACTAAAGTTCATAACTGTTGTTGTAAAAGTATTGAGTTTAGAAAGCGGAACCCTAGTGTATACAGTTTCCACTTAGAACTTCCATTCATGATGCATCCAAAGTATCTAGGGCATTAAATATTCAATTTATCCCAATTAGACTATACCCACAATTAGTATGTCTACCAAGGTTATGGCTCTCGAATAGGGTTTGGTTCAATGATAGGATATTCAATCCTGCGATGAGGGTTCATGGGATAATTTCATTATTGCTTGGATTTAATTATAATACAACAATGAACCCTATGATGTTAATTAGAACATAATGTTATCTAATGGTGCAAGAAAATTGATGACATTACTACCCATTTACATTACCTTCTTATAGAATATTTTTTTTTAAGGCCATTCATTTCGTTTAATCATAATCCTAAGGATTAGCAATGATTTAGAATTTAAATAAAACCCAACAATCTAATATCAATTATTTTGTTGCAACTACTATACAAGCAATAAAATGAACTATAGATTTAACTAATTGATTTCTTAATGAATCTAACATATTAACAATAAATCCTTTCCTCATTAACTAATTGATTAACTTATTGAATAAATGTTCTACCAAAAACAAATAATAATCTAAATAACAAATCATCTTAAGTATCAATTCACAAATTAAATAAATCAAAATATTTATTATTGCTAGTCTTATTTAAACGAATTATCAAATGAATAAAATAAAACAATAGCTTAGCAAGTTGACATATTAAAGGCTAAATATAAGCACACTAACCATAACTATTAATTAGTAAATAATTTCATTAACTATTAATTTGATCATAAACACAGTTAGTGGCTTAACAATACAATTAACAAATGTAGGAACCAATCAAAACCCAACCTTCTAATAGGGATGATGTAGTTTCAACTACAAATGAAAGGGACTATAGAATTAACTAATAGGTTTATAATTGCATCAGACAGATTAAACATACATCCTTTACTCAACAACTAATTAATTATTTCATTAAGTAGATACTTTACCAAAACAAAATATAATTAAAAAAATAAAACAAACGTAAGTTTCCTATTCTATTCTATACACCTATTGTCCTACTATCCTAACCATAATCTCTTAATTTAGAGAAAAATAATTTGTTTAACAATGATTTAAATCACCTAATACAATTTGTATTTAACAAATAAATTTAAATAGCAAAAGGGGCAATTCAAATTCGTAAAAGCTAACCTACTACCTATTCTATCCTAAACACCTACTAACCAAATTGTCAATCCATAGGGGTGTGCATATCCAAGAGGGGAAGGAGGTGTAACACATGACAAGATTTGGGGCCCACCACCATATTTTCTTACACATATGCATGAGATTTTCACAGGTTTTAAAAGAGGTAGGTGGCTTGATAAAAAGTAAATTTATAACATGTCAACAAAAGGTACTAAACCCTGCCCAATGTTAAGCCTTGAGTGATACGCATGGCAAAGGATGTGGAGTTTGACTTGTCTGACAAGAAAACATTAACTTTTAGTATGGTACGTGAGGGGATGGGAGCATAGGCACTGGTCCTTGGTGGCAGGTACTTTACTTGGTGTTAAGCCATGTTGCAAAGTAATTATTTATGTTGCATTCCAACTTGCAACCCAAGGTCCTATGCAGGGATAAAGGTAGGGGAAGTTTATGATTAGATTTGATTTGAAAATAGTATCATAGGCAAGGATAATTAATCTTGGAGTGGGTCCCACTAGCATGCATAGGATAAAGTAAGTCATTTGTTTTATAAATCTTATATTAATTAGGGATTAGTTGATAATAGTATGGGATAAGATAGGAGTTTAGGCTATTGATTATAATTAGAAAGGGCATATTGGGAAGGGAAGGGAATATTCTCTATGGTAAGAGAATTATTTCCTTCCCATACAAAATCCAGAGAGCATTTTTACTCTAAAATTTTGGAAAGTGCTATTTCTTATGTTTTTCCATAGCTTCTTTTTGTAATCTCCTTGCTTGCTATAGTAGTTCCAAAAGCATAAAGTTGATAGTTTAATTAGTGCATTGCATTGAGGAGTATGTGAATGTTACATTAGTATACAAGTTTTTTTAATTGAACATTATTGTCATGTTTGATTTAAAGGGAGTATAAGATTGCAATGTTGGTTTTCAACTAAGGTGATGATCATATTGCAATAGTAGATTGTTCAAGGGGAGATTGGCTATTTTTGAATTTGAATATCACAATCAACATCAAATAGATTGCAAGGTTCATACCTCTACAAGATCATATATAAACTATTGAAAACTATTAAATTGCCTACTCCATCAACTTGGAAAGATCATTTTTGCAATGAAAGAATAACTTCACTTTTGCAAGAAATAGAGTTACAATAGCATGAAGGTATTGATCTTTCCTTTTCATTATGGAAATATTTTCAATTACAAATACATATACTTCAAGAATGAGAAGTCTTCACATTTACAACCAAGACAATACAAATGGATAGTATCACTCAATGAGAGTTCAAAGGAGATGACAAAACTTCTCTCCATTACAACTTCACAATGGCCCAAAGAAATGGAAATACATTACAACTTTCAAAAAAAAAAGATCAATCTTATTACAAGGGAATTCACAATACAACAATAGGGTTGTCATCACACAACCACCCAAAATGGAGAAACTCTCCAAAGCTTCATCCATAAGATCTTGACTTCAACACCTACAAATCAAAGAATAGAACCATGGGAAGCTCACCTCCCATCCTAGGTCTCAAGGAGACCACCCCTGAGCTAGGAGAATCAATAACCAACGGGTGACAATCACACATCCTCAAAACATGATTACAACAAAAAAACACCCTCCCAAGGCTTGTACAAATGGATTCAACATGAACCCATACAAAGGGTGAAGGTGGATTTCCATGTAGGAGAATGCCAATAATACATTCAAATCACATGCCTCTTCAAAGCTAAAATCATATACATTCTTTCAACCAATCTTCTTCTTATCTCTCCCAAAATTAGGATCAAAGAAATATTGGCATGCAAGGGCCCATACACCTTGCATTTATTTCCCTCTTCTCTCCATGAGAAGAGACTCTACACTACCATGAAATCTAACTAACCCCTTCCCCCATACATGGCCACTTCTTCCCTATCCAAGGGTGAGTAATGCCATTACACCCTTCACAAAAACTCTCATATTCAAAAGCAAGATAAAAACCATAAACAAGGATTCAAACCCAAAATCTCATTCCCATACAAAGTAACAACACAAAACATGAACATATGCAAGAGAATGATGAACATACAAGTCTACTTGCAACAAAAAAATAAAGGTCTTTCATGGCAATGGAGACCAACCTTCACAATGTGTTATGACAAATAGATTTTTAAGAAGAGCCCAATTCATATTCCTTCTTTCTCCAAAACCCTAATTTCTCTAAAGATAGAGAGTGAGTGAACACCCACTAACTCTACCAAGGGCCTCTAAAAAGACCTCCAACTTCTACCCACCTACTAGCATTAATTTTAGAATTGACTCTCAAGTCCTTTGGCTTTTCCTTGTCCCCTATCTTAAATGCCTAATTGGAAGGAAGAGTGGGATTGGGTAAGGGTCGAGACTTCATCAAATTTCGTAGCTTATGGTAAATGGGTCATAAAATGGGTCACCAAGGCCACTAGGGTGTTATGGATATGTTAAAAACCTTCCTAACCCATACCCCTAACACTTAGGTGCTTAAATTATGCAAAATATGACCCTTATGACCTCTTTTGGCCACTAAAAGTGGTTAGAATAAATAATTAAATTGATGGGGTTTACAAGTATCTTCAACAAAGAAATTAATGTTAGGTTCCTAAAAGTTAGTTAGACTTAGGTTTACATTGCCAACCTTAGTAAACATGTCATTGCATAAACACATAACAAGTGTCAAGTGACACTATAAAATGACATACACAACATTGACATGTCACTAATTACATAGAGAGACAACTAATACATACATACAATTTTACGGTTATGAATTAAGTCACTTTACAACGAGGTTCGAACCTCTTCATTAGGTTCAACCTTGGCTTTACAGTTTGCAGAATGGTTGGTTACTAATTCTCTAACAAATTCCATGGTTCTCTTATCTACACACCTAAACATTGAGCATCAATATTTCAAGGTGATTAAAAAAAAACACATGGAATATACATATTCAATTATTTATTTAATCAACATAAATCAGTATGCAGAATTCAATTCTAATTGCAATTTTTTCATTCAATAATGCTTAAACATAATGATTCCATAAGCCTCATGACATGTCATCTGTGAAGTAATCAAATCTAAATATGATCCAATCTTCTCGTCAATTCACATAACTAAATATGCATAATCAAAATCACAACATGCTCTAGGTTTTAATCCACATCACAATGTAATCCACATAATATAATAATCATCATCAAAACATAGTATCTCGAGTCTCTGTCAGGAAAATCAAAAAGTGTATCAATGTATCAAAATGTGAATGAGAAAAGATGCTATGATGGGTCGGGGCAAGGCCTCACAGTTAACCTCCTAGGATTCTCAATAACTTTCCTACCATCTGTATACCTTGGAATCCCATTCTTTATGGGGGCAAACAAAGTCAGTTATTGGTCACCTATCATTGATAGGATTAAATCCAGGGTAGTAACATGGAAATCAAGGTGGTTGTCACTTTCAGGCAGAATTCTACTTCTCAAATCAGTCCTATCAGCTATCCCTAATTACTATTTATCAGTTCTCAAAGAACCTTTGTCGGTTATTCAAAAAATTTAGAAAATGCTAAGAGAATTTCTATGGACTGGAAACATGAATGGAGAAAAGAAAATTCCCTTGGTCTCTTTCAAGAAGTTGACACAAGTAAAGCAGCTAGGTGGAGCAGGGATACATGATCTACAAAAATGAAATCAAGCATTTGGGGGTAAATTAGTTTGGCAAATGTATACCAAACCACATAACATTTGGTGCCAAATTATGCAAAAGAAGTATTTAGATGATACTAATCCTACCAGAATTCTCACTATATCAAATCCCCCTAAAGTTTCAGCCATTTGGGACTTTATGATTTCTTCCAAAGAAATAGTATGCAATTTCATTACTTGGGAAGTGAACAATGGTCTATCAGTTAAATTCTAGCGTGATTCATGGAATGGTGCACAATCTTTAATTCAAATGAATGATATAGAGACCATAGTTACTACTTCAGAAAATGTTTGGGGTACCTATTTAAGTGACTATGTATCAGCAGTATGTTTACACTCAAGAAAGGTGATATGGAAAGATCCTCATGAGCCATCTTTATCCCCTCAAGAGATCCAATGTTTGGAGAAAATCTTCTCACAAAATTTGGTCTACCTATCAAATTTGGAGGATAAATTGATTTGGGCTCCGGGGTCAGATGGAAAATTCACCATCAAGGATGGGTACAAGCTTATCCAACAGAGAGATGCAATCATAAAACCATCTTGTGCCTATACTTTATGCTAGAACCATCTAAATCTACCCAAGGCAGGTTGCTTTTCTTGGTTAGCACTAAATAACAGGGCATTAACTAGTGAGCGGTTACACAGACTCAACATAGCTCAACCTTTCAACTGCCTTCTATGTGATAATCAACAGGAAGATACAAATCACCTATTCCTAAATTGCCAATTTGCACAGGACTGCTGGTTTTTTGTCCTCGAAAAGTTACACTATTCTACACCACTTCCATGCAAGCTTTGGGATTTATTTGAGTCATGACCACAATTATACTCTTCATTCCTCTTCTTTTCTATTTTAAAGTGCAAACCAACATTAGTTGTGTGGGCAATATGGTGGGAGAGAAACAAAAGAATTTTTTGCAGAACTTCCTCATCAATTCAAGCAGTTACAATTCACCTAGAGAGATCAATATATGAACTAGTTAATGCTAGTCATAGTAAACTTAAATACAATCTGGTCATGACTTCATGGGATTCATCTATACTTAGATAATGGAAACAAATCCATGTACCTTTTGGTTGGTGCTTCCAAACAACATCTAATAAGGTGCATGATAGAGCCTTAGTTAAATGGATTCTGCCATCTAAAGATGTTAGTAAAATAAATTTTGATGGCTCTTCAAGAGGTAACCCAGGAAATTCTAGGGTAGGTGTATGCATTCAAGACCACCAAGGTTTATTATTAGCAATAAAATGTTGTCCACTCCCATTCGGAACAAATAATATGGCAAAGGCCCAGGCATTATTTGAAGGATTAATACTAGCTAAAAATGGTGGATTTCATTAGGTCCATATAGAAGGTGATTCGATGATTATAATTTTAGCATGTCTTAATCAAGTATCTCATAATTGGAGACTCACATACATTCTTTAGAAAATTTGGCAATTATTAGACTCATTTCAAGAAGTTTAGATTTCACATACTTTGTGGGAGGGCAATCAATTAGCAGATCATTTGGCAAATAAGGGATGTGATGGGCATGAGGAAGTGTCTTTTAATCCTGACGCAATCTTAAAATAGGATGCCAAACTACATTACATTTACAACTTCGATAGGTCGGCATATGTTGGATTTTCTTCAAATGTGCGAATGCGATGACTGTCATTGTACAGATTTGCAATTGGGGTTTATTGCTTGGTGGGAGCTAGTGATAGCGCATCAGTGATCCACATGGCTATACTACTGAATATGTGTGATAGTGCGAAATACTGGTATATAATGAGTGTGTAATTCTTTAGTATCAAAATCCTACAGTCACATGTCATCACTGATCATTCAAAGTACATTGTCTTAGCTGGCCTGCAAGCTGATAATTAAATGAAATGTGTGATCACATGACACACACCCTATTTTATAATGTGCCCTGTACCTATTATAATTCAACAAAAGATTGTGGGAGATTTTTCATTAATTGGCACGAAATTCAAATGTTCACTTGCGGTCTACAAATACCCTGCTCTCCCTAACAGGCTCTCGCATTGCTTCTTGAGTTTTACATAGTGCAGATTCTTTGTGTGAGTGTATAATGCTTCAAATGGAGCTTCCCTCCTACCAAACTTGTGGATATCTTCATGATGATCTCCTACCTAGGAATTATAGGGTCTACATCCCCCCGTAGGCTTTTGAGATCCCGTTCCCAAACAGAATTGATGGCCCGGAGCTTGAACAAGTATTTATCTACAATTCCATGCTACATTATAGGGTTGTTCATCGAGTTGGTGAAAACATATTGTCTCCAAGGACAAAAATAGTGGTATTTCCTTCTCAGTTGGTGTCAATTTTCCTTTCCAATCTAATGGACTTGTTGCAGTCGGTGGATTTAGTAGTTTACATCGCCAATAAGGTCATTCAGCCTCAATTTATTCATGGTGCACGGCTCATGGTGGCACTCCAGAGGTATGACCTTTGGTCAAGTTCCACATTGATTGGGGGATTGATTTTACATCAGGACATTATGGCGAGCCATGAACACTTGATGGCATATGACAGCTTCAAATGGGCCATGGAGAAGAAGAACTACCGAATAGTTAGCAACAATTTACAGATTGTGGGTTTGGCTCTTGCGAAAGTTCTTGTGGATAAAATTTGAAGTCTGGCACACGTAGTTTTGGATCTGTTGCTATCGCCACTTCCTCTGGTTCAACCTCTTCCCTGCAACATGTTGCCCTCTAGTAATTCAAAACAAGTCCCTGACCTAAATGTACCTCTCTCGCCCGGCCACTCTTCTAACACTCAACCAGCGGCTCAGAACACGCTCGATGGTTGGGAAGTTAGCAATGTCTTGCCTACGCCTGCTAGTTGAGAAAATGCTTGGCAATAATCCTCTCCCATGGATGAATGATTAATTCAATAAAATTTCGTACACCTATTGTATTTCATAGGCATGTTTGATAGGCCTATTCTGAAATTTTGTAATTATCGACATACAAAATGTTATCCCTAGTCTAGGTTTGGTCCCTGCCAAAATTTTGGGGGATTTTTTGCTCTAATGTATCATCCTCTAAGGATTCATGGGTTACATGTGCAAACCCAAATGTAAAAATGGATATATTTTCTAACTTGTATACGACTATGATCCTGGGGTTTCTTCCTGATTCTTCCACGGGGGAGTCATTGAATCAGTTTATATTAATATAAATATGGTGGATACCCCACTTTGGCTTAAAAAAAAAATCAATTAATATATTAATTAATATTTTATATTAATTAATAATAATTAATATACTATATTAATTAATAATAATTAATATACTATATTAATTAATATTTTAAATTAATCAGTACTTTCTATTTATTAAAATGTTTATTAAATAATGTTCACACTCGCTAATCGATTAATATAATTAATTAATCATTTATCTTGTGGGAAATTAATTTTTATATTAAGTTACGAAACTGTATTTATTGGAATCTACCTTAGTAAGCGTAGTTAATAATTAATATTAAAATTTATCTAACTTGTTTTATCAAGTTGTAACTAGCATTTTTATTCAATCGTAGATAGTTTAATATAATTAATCAATTTTAGATAATGGTTAATCTAATTGACCTATTAGTCATTTGTTAATCAGTTAGAACCTTATAGATGAATCTATTGATTGAATTTATTTTTAGGTGTTGTCATTATATTGGAAAGAGTAGATAGTATAATTTGATTAACTTATTTTGTTAAATAATTCTAATTAAATGTAAATTAACATTTTGAAAATTGATTCATTAACCAACTGTTAGCCAACTAAATTCATTTAAATATTTGGTCTTTAGTGGCTTGATTTACTTGTAGAGTGGACGTTAGGATTAAATAAATGTTATCGAAATGACTAAGACTCATTTATAATTTGACTGAAACACGTTATTAACTATAGGTCAATTTAACATGATAACCAATGTTTAAATCAAATGGATTAGAATAGCCTCATAGTCGTTGGGACTTTCAACCTGTTTTAGTTGAGCAAGATCGTTAACCCTTCACCATGTATTCCATAAATTGGCAGTAACCTCCTTGCTCACAGTTTTTAACCAATCAACTTATGTCGACATTTAACCTTATACATAAACTTATTACCTTTCAAAAAAAAAAAGTTGGTGTGTTTTTGTGTGTAAAATTATGGGCATGACACTTGGTATCAGAGCCTAGGTTTCAACATTGGAACCTAAACCCATTACGTTTCTCCAAGTAGACCCAATTTTGTACATAGATTTTTGATAAATTTTAATACTTTTAATAAATAGTATGATGGACCTTCATTACATTATCAAGGGAATTCTTGCAACCCTTGGGATCAATCAAATTATTATAATTCCAATTCTGTATAGGATGGATCACTTTTTGGTTTAATTTGATTCCATAATTCAGCTTAATTGTTTCTCTATAGGAGATAGACTAGGAACATCAAAATATCTTAATAACTCAAATTAAGGGGTTAGAGTAAATTGGAAACATGATATTGCATAAGAAGTTCATATAAACTAATATAACGAGTATACCTAGAAAAATAACTTAAGAGGGTTATGGACGGATTATGTTCAGTATTGATGGATACATGAATTACAATTATTTTGACCATGTTATTAAGTAAGATTAAGATGTGATTATACACTCAACATGTATCAAGGAAAGCATTAGTTGTGGAAGGATTCACATAATGCTTGAACAGAGAATAAATCAGAGGTCATACAAATGCTCAACATTGGGGACACCTACCCTTATCTTGTTCATAATTTAAAACCTTATTAGTTATGATGGAAATGTTTTTGATTATGGTAAAAATAGGTTTTGAAGGGGCCCCAAAACCCTTGAACATAGGAATAGAGAGATAAGCATGAAAGCCCATAAGAACAACTAGCTACCCCAAAAAAAGGAGCAGACTACAAAGGGACATATCCCAAATATTCAATACCACCTACATAGCAAAGAGCAAAAAGAGTTGGAAACAAAATAGAGAAAAATACCACCAACACCAAGATCAAGATAGAGTCTTCAAGAAGCCCTCAGAGTCCTCTAGCTGAGCTTGCATAGTCATAATATCATCTTTCAGCCTCAGAATGTCTTGATCCTCGACCTTGAGTTTCTTTTTGGTATTGGACCTTGTTCTAGTGCCCAGTCCCATCTACTGACTAGGACCAGTGAGATCAATGTTGTCGATCATAGGGCCCTCTTTGTTTCCTTCCAGCATTTTGGTTAGCATCTTCAAGTTCTCCAGAGTAGACTTCATTCCTAAATTTTTTAGACCAAGAAAATTCTTCAACATTGCTTCATTCTTTCTTTTCTTCTCGTGAATGGGAACCATAGCTATCTCAACATCTTTTTTGATTTTTTCATCCAACTCTATACCGTAATAAAAAACATAGGCTTTAGCATTGGGAGCATTCTCCTTCCTTAGATTATCAGTGATTTCCTCAAGCATGGTGTTCTTGTTTTCCAATTTGATACATCTATTTTTCAGCTCAACCAGATCATTCTGCACCCACTTATCCATATTATAGCTATAGATAGACTTGTTCTTAGCAATTTTAAGGGGGGTCATAATAATAGATCTCTTGACCTACAAATCCATCTCTCTAAGGTCATCCTAAAGAGGGTGAGACCTTTTGCTGCCATAGCTTCTCTCACTGCCATCCTTCTTATTCTCCTTCCTAGAGCTAGGGGAGTCATGGGAATCAAGATTTTCCTCCTCCATAACCCATAAGCTATTTTTACCCAAATCATCAACATCACTATCAGCAACATTGGTAGTCACTTCTTTGTCTTTGTTTCCCTCAACCTCAACCTCATACATAGTATTATCTTTACCATCATCTTTGCTAGTTTTTGAATCAGGGTTGGGCTTCTCCCCACTATTAGGGTTATCTTGATCATCCCCGTAATCACCCTTAACAGAGCTAGTAGTGACATCAGGGTTCTCCGTCACATTCTCCTTGGGGATCTGGGTGGTAGAATTGGACACATCATTATCATGGGTTTTGTCACCAGCCTTAGGATCAGTATCAGGCAGGACCATAGAAATGAGCTCCACAATAACAGGCTCCAAAATGGTAGGATTCGTAGGGGGGTCAACATTGTTCTTAGCAGTTACAGGGGCCTTATCCTTAGAAGTGTCCTTAGCATGCTCCAAGCCATCCTTGGGCCCAGAAGAAGCAGGCTCAGAGGAAGGGAGGGATTTCTTATTTTTCTTTTTCCTAGATGGAGAACCCATAATCTTCCTTTTTTTGACTTGGGCAGGGATAGGATCAGGAATATGGTCTCTCGCATAATCAGCAATAAGTAGAATTAGCCCAACATGGAGAATAGGGAAGTTCTTCACTCTATATTTAGAAATACTTTGGTTGAGCGAACATAGGAGAAAATAGGGAATGGAAATCCTCTTGTCGTGCTGAAAATGATTAGCTAAGACAAAATGGTAGTTATAAACCCTAGAAAATCTCCCTTCGAGAGTGAAATACTCCATCATGACCTTAATGATAGAACCCCAAATTTTATCAATATTATCCATGTCCACATAGTCTTTCTTAACTTTAACCATGAGAGCCCTCTCCTCATCAATGACAAGAAATGACTGGTAAGCTCTAGTTCTGACCTTGATCTCCTTCGAGTACTTCATTCCATCTAGAGGAAGACCAATGATTTTGGAAAGAAGCTCAAGGCTGAGGCTAAAGGACTTGCCTACCAGATTCACCGTGCCCTTATCCCACCCATCCACAAAGGCTTTGGATACATCATTATCAAAGCCATGAAGTCTCTAAAGAAACCGGTGGACATGGCATTTCTTCAAAACATTCCAAACTTCCTTTTCCTACTTCCACTTGCATTCCACCGGCTCTTCTCTTCTGAGATCACCACCCATGGCCAAACAATCACCCTGGTCTTTTTTCATAGGAAGAAGAGTCTTCTTATAATGCTTAGATAATACAGTGTTATCGGTATTATGGCTCTTAAGCATATAAAGACTATTTATCTGGTTCTCGCCCCTATTCACATGCATGAACTAGAAATAATTACTAATAATGATGACAAAGCACATCAAATTTTGAGCTCTCATAATAGGAAAATAATTTTGCATCTTAGGAATGTACTTAGTAATATTTCAAATGACGTCTGAGATCACCCCAAACTGAATTGATTTCTCAAGTTTCATTAATGTTACTATTAATGACTCCTTCCTTTTGTCTAGTTTTTTCATAATTAATAGACGAGATGATAGCATCATTACTAATAGTATTACCATACCATTTTTTAATTCTCTCACTTTTGGCTCCAATATTAGCAAGGCCATCAGCAACCTAATTAGTTTCTCGGTAGTTGTGAGATATGTAGAACGACTCAAAGGAATGACCAATGATATTAATTTTGGATATGATATGTTCAATAGTCCAGGAGGGGGTATTCATACTTTTAATATTATTTATTATATTTAAAGAATCACCTTCCAGCCAGACTCTTTTGAGACCTAATTCTTCCACTAGCAAGATAGTATTAAGGGCTACCAAAGCCTTCATCTTGTGATTGGTCTGGGATCCCAAGGGGACTAAAATAGCACCCAAACAGTTACCATTACTATCTCTGATGATACCTCCACCCCCCAAGACACCCGAGTTACCTTTGGAGGCCCCATCAAAATTAGCTTTGACCCAACCAATAGGAGGAGCTATCCAGACCGAGCTATCTCTAGGGGAGAGAATGTGAGAATTGTGAAGATGAAACTTCCAGTTAGTCCAGTCAACATCTGAGATACATTTCCTGAGCTTACTTTTGCTATTGCTGATGGTGTTGATGAAATTTTCCTTGAGAGCTCTGATGAAACTATTGTAAATGATGTCAATTTTAGCATATTTCTCTTTGAAGATTTTGTTATTTCTTTCCTTCCAGATGCACCAGCACAGATGAGGCGGGATTAGATTCCAAAATTCTCTAGCAAGATCATTGTCAATTGAGCATCTCCATTGATTTACGAAGTCCTACCAAGAGTTAGGAAAGAGCCAACACAAATTCCAATTTTGTAAAACCATATTCCAAACCCTTTGTGTAAAACTATAGTGGAGCATGAGGTGATCATAGGATTTAGCTTGTTCCATACAAAGAAAGCATCTATTAACAAAAAAGAAACCTCTTTTTGCTAAATTGTCAAGAGTAAGGGGCTTATTCTGGAAAAGAGTCCAATAGAAAACATTAATCTTGGGGTTAAGGAATTTATACCAGACAGAAGCACACTGTGACTTAACTTCCTTGGAGAAGAAATGGGTGCAGGTAGAGGCCACCAAAAACTCACCATTAGAAGAAGGATTCCACACAATTTTATCAGAATAATTTTCCTTTTTGAACCAGGACTGCAGCTCAATCATAAGGGGGGACAGTCTTCTATCAAAGCTAGCAAGGTCCTTCTAGGTGTTGTTTTACTAGTAGTCAGAGACTTTGAATCCAAAAGTAGCTTTTACTTGAGTTATGATGTCCTTCCATTCTTGCTTCTCAAACAAGGGGCCTTCTTGGATCCAAGGATCATCCCAGAAGTCAATTTTGGTCCCATCTCCTAGATTCCATCTTATCCCTTCTCTTATTAAATCAATGGAGGAGAAGAGGCTATTCCAAATGTAAGAGCCATTCACCCTAACTTCTTTATTTAAGAGGTCCTCCAGATTGTTAAAGTCAAAGAGGTATTTGCTTCTAATGATACCATTCCATTGCTTTCTATCCCCATAGACTCTCCAAACTTGCTTAGCCAGTAGGGCTTTATTGACAAGCTTGATAGGTCTTAGACCCAAACCCCCTTTGTTCTTAGGTTTGCAAACTTTATCCCAAGCAACCAAACTTAGTCTTTTTTTATCTTCTACACCAGTCCATAAAAACCTTTTTTGGATAGTTTCAAGCACCACCACAAACTTGTGAGGAATCTTAAAAAGACTCAAGGCATACACGGGAAGATCTTGTAGAGTGGACTTTAAAAGTTGAAGCTTGCCAAAACTGTTGAGAAGGGCACCTTTCCAACCAGCCAATTCTCTATTGAATCTATCAACAATTAGATTCCAAAAGCTATCAGGGGGTTTGGAGCAAAGAGGGAGACCCAAATAGGAAGAGGGGAGAGTACCAATGCTGCAACTGAGAATTTTGGAGATCTTAGCCTATCTCTCAAAGGTGGTATTGATGAAAAACATGAAGCTCTTATTCCAATTGATAAGTTGACTCGTGGCCGAGGTGTAGATAGTCAGGGCTTTTTTAAGATTCCTGGCTTCTTTGATAGTAGCTTCTCCCATGAAAGGAGTATCATCAACAAATTTCTCATGGGAGCAGGAGGACCTGACTGAAGAAGGTTGAAGGCCAATGATGCTTCCTTCATTAATAATTTTAGAGATATATCTTCCCAATCCCTCTACCAAAATGGAAAACAAGATTAGGGAAATAGGAACCCCCTACCTAAGACCCCTGGAAGGTTTGAAGAAGTTTGAGGATCCTCCATTCACAATAATAGAGGAGGAGATAGTAGCAACCATCTGGTCAATAATTTTGAGGACCCCTGAATCAAAACCAAAATTGCTTAAAAGTTTTTGAAGAAACTGCCAATCGACCCTGTCATAGGCTTTAGCTAAATCCAGTTTCATAAGAAAACCTTGTTTCTTGGCAGCTTCAACTTAAACTACTTGTGAAGAAACATTTAGAAAACTTTTTTATTGAGAATCTAGGCTGCATAAATTTTTTGATATGTTCTTTTCAACTTAAATAAGAAATACTTCATCAAGCACATGTTAATAACAGAAGGGTACCCTAGGAATAAATATGTAAAGAGTAACTTGGCCAAAAGATTGATCAACACATGATGACCCCACCCTGGAAATATGAAAGTGAAGACTAATATAGGTAAGTAATGGAAGATTCAACTACCTAGAAATTCCTTTAGATTTCATAAATAAAACTTAAGGGGAGTTCTTAAGAATTTAGTATCAATTACGAATCAATCTAATTACGTAATGACTATAATATGATAGTAAAAATGAAGGCAATACATGTGTCAATAGAGTCACTTGGTAAACAAATGTGGAGACCCTTATTGGGATTCACTTCCAAGATGATACAAGGGTCAAGGTGGAAAGGTAACCTAAAATTCTTTTGTGTCCTAAATGATGAATCAATATTATGGAATGTTTTGTTTATGATTTTCTAAGTTCAGACTTGAATATATTATGGTTTTTCATAAACATTATACAGTCTTTTATGTTTCTAATATTTAGCTATATGTATATTTGATACTTATGAAATTTAAGGACAAGACTAAATATATATATAGATTAATGAATGTTATGATAAAATCTGGTATCTTTCTTCTCTAGCTTTAATGGGTAGATCTCCTGCAGCCATATGACAAGGCTACATTAAAATAGGAAAACTTATTATAATCTGTGCCTTGGATTCATGTTTTGGATTCTATTATGTTAATCTTTTGCAAGAAGAATAAGTCAACAAGGAGTGTGGACTCAAGGATGAGTGGGTCTTTTAAGGCGGATAACTATTTCAGAAGTACATCATAGCTCCACTCCTTCCATAAATTTGTGGTTGCTGATTCAGTCCAAGTCAATCTAGTTACCAAGTGTTCCTATATTCTCGAAGCACTAAATATGGCTTATCTTCTTGCATAAATGATGATGTCATTCCTGTAACTAAAGTTATTATGCTATGTAATGAATGACCTAGTTTGTAGGAGTTCTATTTTTCTTAGTTGCTTTTAAATAAGCTGGAACTTATGATTCCAGTCTAGTTAGACGTTTTGAGGAATTCATACTGTAATCCAACAATAGAATAAAATACTTTGATATCCTATATTGTATCCATGTTTTGTTGAATGAATATATGACAGTTCTTCATTTCAATCTCTGAGTTATAATTCATTCATACTTCCGTGGCGGCCCACATGGGAGGTGAATTCCCTGTTCATGTTTAAGAAGGATTTAGTTAATTTTCTTTGAAGTTGTTAAGTACTGTTGCTCCTACAACCACTGGTAGTAGAACCATTGAATGTTTCTTGCAGCATAGGTTTACTTCTCAAGCATTATCTATTTACTGTTAAGTTTGTTTCCTTCAAGATGAGAGTTAATCTGTAGTTTTAGTTTCTAGTATAAATCTCCTGTAGCAATAGCTTTTACTTTAGTAATGATGACTATTGAGAAGAACTAAAGCACAAACTTTGCAGCCATCATCTCAAGTTCACGTTCCCAGATTGATACATTTAATGAAGTCTAGTATGATGTTCTAAGTAGATACATGATGATTTTAAGCAATGAATCATTGTTAAAGGATGTCCAATCCTTGAGTTACTAGGATATTATTATTGCCCAAAAATTCCCTATCATTCATTTTTGGCCACGGTCCTATTTTCCAAAGAAGTGCTCAAGTGTCGAAAGTCCAGTGTGTTTTCTGTCTTTTGGCCTGACAGCCCAGTGTGTTTTCGACCTTCTCTCTGAAGGCTCAGGATGTTTTTGACTTTCGGTCCAAAAATTCTCTGTGCTTTTGACCTCCAGTTTGAAAACCCTCTGTGTTTTCAACCTTCAAGTGCGCAACTCTGACCAGGCAGGTCCCAGTTCCTCATAGTCGTGCAAGTGCAGTAGAGATCTGATGGCTGTCGCATAATCTCATGGAATCTTTCAAGCCCATGAGATCATGAGACAACAGTCGGATTAGAATCTCATTAGGTCCACGATTTTGAGTGAGGTGGCATATTTCTATCCGCGCAACTCCGACAGGTGGGGCCCAGTTGGTTTTTAGAAAATGGTTATGCAGTTGTCGCATGATTGCATAGGCCTTTTTCACCCTATGCGATCATGCGACTAAGGGGTTTCTTCTTGTGCCTTGGCTTTTAATGTTACCGTGGGCTCATCCAAGCAGTCAGCAAACAACGAGGTGGTGGTCAGTGGCTAACATCTTATAGTTGGTCACATGATCGCATGGGCTTTTACAAGCCCATGTGACCATGCAACAAATCGTCAATAGTTTTGGTGGTGACATGTTCGATCATCGAGTAGCATCTTCCAATTGGTCACATGATCGCATGGGATCTTCCAAGCCCATGCGACCATGCGACAAACCGTTAGCGATCAGCAGACTTTGGCTGTGATGGTGGGTTCGTGGGAGGTGATGTGTCCACTTCTCAGTGGCTGGTGGTTGGTGAAGGGTGCAGTGGGCCCGGTAGCATGTGGCCCTTGTAGATTCAAGATCTATGATGGTCACATGTTCGCATGGGATCTTCTGATCCCATGAGATCATGCGATTGTCGTTGGATCCTTATGGTGCTTCAGGCATTTTGTCATGGGTCTAGCTGATGTGGTTAGTTCCAGTTGGTCCACATGGTACAGGTGGCGGATCTTGTGGGTCGGGTGTCTATGTGGTAGCAAAGGCAAGTTTTTAAAGGGTTTCTTTGTTCGCATGTTCACGAATATGATTTAGCAGGCCTCCAGACTTGGCAAGAGCATAGTTGCATGGTTAACATGTTTCACGTGGTCACTGAGAGGAGCTCGGGGTTAAGAAAAGTTAAAGTGACTTGGCGACCAAAGGGAGAGTGAGCCCAAGGTGTCTTGCATGACCAAGAGGCAGATTCTCAAGGGCTTGTCACATGATCGCATGAAGCCTTTCGGGCTCATGTGACCAGTGGTATTTTCAAGTAGTGTGGCCAGTTTTGGTGAGATTTTTTCCTGTGAGATGGTTGCAGCAGTGCGGTAGCTCGAAAAATTGATGTCACTAAGACATTTTCTAGTTGCAGGTTGCGAAGTTGATGAAGGAGGTGTGGGCAGCCGTCAGGGGTTGATTCTTTGTCCCAGTAGGGTACATTTGTGCATTCATGGAAAGGCCAATTTGTAGAGAGCTTGATGAATCCAAGCTGTTGTGTCTGCAGGTTGATTTCGGTACAAGGATGGGTCTTTTATCTGATCAATTTTAATGTTGCAAGGATATCTTTTATAATCAAATTTGACTACTAGGGTTGGTTATTAAATTGGAAAATTTGTACCCTGGTTAACTTTTGACTCCTGCCTGCGTGCAGTTGAGTTTGTATATAACATTTTTTGGAGCCTATAGTGCTCAGAATCTGGCAATTGTAAAAAAAGAAAGTTTCTTTCCCAAAGGTTATTGAAGGCATTCTTTCTGCCCCTTAACTTTCTGCAATTGTAAAATTCTCATTTATTGTTCAGATATTGCAAAGTATTTTGTGACATTTTTATGTCCCTATGCTTTCTTGTGTGGATTATCTCTTATTGGATCAAAGTGTATGCATGTTTTCAATGATATCTTAGTTTCCCTGATTCCTCTTTCTTTCTGCAATTCATGTGTATGTTTATGAATGATTTGATTTGAATGCTTTTGTGGGCATACTTCCACCCCTGGCAATCTGTCTCATTCCTATACCCAATTGCAGAGATGAATGTTTGTCTTCAAGTTATAGTTTGTGTCTGACTCTTTAGGAGTACTGTTGTCTTGAGAAATTCCCTTTTCCCTGCATAGTATTCCTTTACTGTAGACCCCTCTATAAAATATTTATGCAGGCCTATTCATTGAGTTGTAATCTACTAGACCTAAGTCTTTCACTGGTTTCATCCCTCTATACTAAGATCCAAACCCTAGTTTTGGTACATCACCTAGTAGGTAGATTTGCTTTCTTGTTATTTCCATTTCATGTAGTCCTTCTATCCCTTTCCCTCAAAAGTTTACTTTCCTATTTAAAAGAAAATCAAGGTGATTATCCAAGAGGAACCAGCCTAGAATCTAGAGGTTTCATCTCAGTTAGCAAAGGTCCCACAACCTTGAGATGATTCCCTTGTTATACTGGATTATCAAGACCAAGAGAGCTTGAGATCAGAGGCATAAATTTAGTGTATAACATTTCTGGCAGGCCCGGTGGGATAATAAAGAAGTTCATCTGTTGAAGATTGTGTCATCTTTGATATGTAGATTGCATAATACAGACATTTAGAGGTTGTTCTATCAAGTATATCTGGTGACTCCACTGGTTTCAAGGATTTAGGCCAACCTTGTTTAAGGTTTATGAGAAAGATCGAGACTAGAAGCTCAAGGCCTACTGAATTTTCAGAGTTGCCCTGGAAAAGAAGCTACAAAGGCAGGTCAACTCAGAGAGAATCTCCTGCAAGAAGAGTCCAATCTACACCTCCTGATACTTCAGAGAGGAGACCTTTCCTCTTTCATTTTAGAAGAAGAGGCAGATCTCTGACCAGAGATCTAGAAGAAGAAGAAGATCCAAATCTAGCAAATATAGCTCATATAGTTGTTAATCTTCAGGTTACACCTCCTACAATGGCTAGAAATTTCACCTTTGCACCTTTCAATCAGGGGAGCCCATTAAATTTTGTAGTGCATCATGATGTGCCCTTGATGGCATTAAAGAGCATACCTAATTTCATAGGGGAGGGACAGACAATAGCCTTTGAGCACATAAGAGATGTGACCACCATTTGCAGCATACACAACATTACTCAAGAGGATGTGGCCACCAAATTACTAGCAGCATCTTTGAAAGGTAAGGCTCTAGAGTGGTTTAGAACTTTAACTGTTGGTTCTATTACTTCATGGGATGAATTAGGGGATGCATTAAGCAAGAATTTTGAGGATAAATTAGATAATTTGTCTCTGGTTGAGCAATTAACAACTATAAAGAGAGACCCTCAAGAGCAAATGATAGATTATAATAGTAGATTCCTTAAAACATGGAATAGAATTCCAGTCTTTGTAAGGCCATCAGCTGACCATGCCAACCTATACTACTTACAAAGTCAAAATAAACAAATTTCTGTCATGATCCAGTCTATGGGTGGTACCACTTTACCTCAAGCCTTTGACATTGCTGTCAGGGCTGAAAATTGTTTGATCTAAGTAGGCATGATACAGAGAAGACCTCCCATGCCTATCTTCCCTAGTCTTCAGCCCATTGCACCTACACAAGAACCCCTATTTACCCCTATTCCCACAATATTAGCACCTCAAGCTAGTACCAGTGGTCAGGAACATGTTGCAACAAATTTCTCCCAAGGGTTGCAAGAGGTGAAGAGTAGTCAGCAAACTAATATACAAGAAATGGAAAACTTGTTGCAGACTCTAACCAAAGAGGTCACAAACTTGAAGAAACAAAACCAAGGCATCAGGCCACCCTTCCAATCACAAGGCCAAAGTCCTAATTAGCAATACCAAAATCAAAGACAGCCTTATCAACAAAATAGGCCATCATACCAAGGAGGCTATCAAGGGCAAAGACAAAATTTTAATCAAAGACCATTCCAACCGTATAACCCTGCACCTCTTAATTCTACAAATCCAATCAGGGATATGGTTCCTAGTCAAAATAATATGGCCATGGATAATGAATGGTGTTTCCCTTGCAATCAGCCTCATAATCAAGCTACGTGTTCTAATGGATGGATGAACCAAGCACTAATGGTTCAAAATGTTTCACAAGCTCAAACAGAAGCTCCTTCTAGTGGGACAACTCCTCAACAAGAAACACAAGAGAATGAAACTGCTCTTTTCAATTGGGAGCAACCAGATTTCAATGGAATCAATGATGAAGTTGCTTTTGTTGCCTACACAAGAGCAAAGAGGAGAGCCCAAGACATGGAGAGAGAAGATTCTGGTACTAAGGCCACTACATCTATAGAGCCACTACAGCAAGTTTCCCCTATCACATCCAAGGAGGCCCCTGTCGTCACAAGCAAAGAAGGTCAAGTTCCAAAAGAGGTAGAACCCATCATAGTAAAAGCACAACAAAGAGTACACACTGTGACACCTTATAAAATTGTAGACAACATGAAGAAGGTGAATGTCACCATGTCTATTTGGGACTCTTTGTCTATTCCAAGACAACCTGAAATTTGGGAGAAGGCCATGAGAGAGGCAATGAATCCTCAACCTACAAAAGAAACTGCAAAACCAGTGTTGGTCAACACTGATCAAGAAAAGGAGACTCCAACTAGCAACTTCAAGGCCAATACCATGAAAGGTAGGAATTTAAGGCCACCTCCCTTTTACATATCTTTAATTATTGAGAAATCTTTAGTGCATAATTGTATGGTAGATAGTGGAGCTACTAGCACTGTAATGCCCAAGAAAGTGGCTGATCAATTAGGACTTAAATATGAACCCTTCCAAAAGAAGGTTACACAACTTGATGGATCCTCAGTTAGTACTATAGGTGTGGCCAAGGATACCAGTCTAATTCTCCATGCTAGTCCTAATTTCTCCATTCTCCTTGACATATATATCATAGATCTCCCTGCATTGTTTGCCATATGTCGCTCAAGAGAGTTCACAGCCAAGATAAGAGGTTATCTTTCTTCCGACTGGTCTCACATGCTCTTTCATACAAGGTATGGTACCAAAGTCACCATTAAATCAGAAGCCTTAGCAATACATCATATAGAGCCATATGTGTCCAATTCCATCAATACTAATTGTCCTATATTTGATGACAATGGTTTCCCAACCACTAGTGAAGAAAGCACCAAAATAGAGAATATCCTTGATATTCTCCTAGATGAAAGAACCTCAGAGATCCAAGAGAGTCTTGTTTGGGATTTTGGTTTGGGGAGTTATCTGATTCAAGAAAGTGGAGCCATAGAACCAAGCCTTCTCAAAGAATACACTGATTCGGATGATCGAGATAGTCAGGTCTAGGAACTATTTTTTGATGGAGCTAGAAGTAGACATGGTTCTGGTGGAGGTGCTATGCTAGTGTCCCCCAAAGGAAAAAGGTATTATACTACCTTTAGATTCATTTTTTCCTGCACCAGCAACACTGCAGAGTATGAAAGTCTGGTTAATGGACTAGAATGGGCTAGAAAAAGAGGGCTTAAAGCGTTAAAAGTATATGGTGACAGTGAACTTGTTGTTAGCCAAGTAAGAGGGATGAGTGCAACTAAAAATGATGTCATGAAAGCATACAAGCATAGAGTTTTGGATGCAATTGAAGATTTTCATGCTTTCAATATCGTTGCTATCCCTAGAAAATTAAATCAAAATGCTGATAGGTTAGCTACTATTGGATCTCAGTTTGACATCCCCAATAGCATTTCAAAAGAGGTAGATCAGAAACACATCAAGATTATTGTCAAACCTTCAATTCTTGATAATAATATTAATTGGCAAGTGTTTGATAATGATGAACAAATTTTGTAGTTCTTGTTTGAAGAAGATGTCTTTTCAAGGCACAATCAAAAGAGGTTATCACAAAACTATGGTGATCAAGTGATAAAACTTAGATCTAATAATATGCCTAAAGGTCTTGTCACCTTAGAGACTATCTTCAACAAGGATGATGAAGTCAAGAAAAATAAAGTTGGCCTGGTAGTCCAACAGGAACATTGTGCTGAATTAGAGTTGGAACCAGGTAAGAGCCTACAATTTGGAAAAGTAAACACTAATTCAAAAAAGCAAGCTTACACTAAATTATTCAAAGAATTTAGTGATGTTTTTGCATAGAGGTATGCAGACCTCAAGGGTTTTGATCCTACCCTTGCTCAGCACACTATTGAATTGGAGCCTAATGCTAAACCAGTAAGGCAAAAGCAAAGGTCTGTTAATCCCAGGCTTGAACCACTTATGCATAAGGAAGTACTCAAACTAATAGAAAGTGGCATCATCTACCCCATCAAACATACTAGTTGGGTTTCCAACCTTGTTCTTGTCAGGAAGAAGAATGGGGAGCTGAGGTTATGTGTTGATTTGAGGGATTTGAACAGAGCCTCATTAAAAGACTGCCATCCACTACCCTCTATGGAAAAAATTCTACAATGTGTCTCTGGATTCGAGAGATTCTCATTGTTGGATGGCTATTCAGGATACAATCAAATCTTAGTGAAAGAAGAGGATCAATATAAGACTGCATTTACAACCAAGTGGGGAACCATGGCATATCAGAAGATGCCCTTTGGTTTGTCAAATGTAGGTGCTACATTTCAAAAGGCAATGGATATGGCCTTTAAGGGCCTCATGTACAAGTTTGTGCTGGTCTACCTAGATGACATAACTATCTACTCAAAGCATGCAGTAGACCACATCAGACATTTGAGGCAGATTTTTGAAAGATGCAGAGAATTTGGGATATCCCGTAATCCCAAGAAATGTGTGTTTGCAGTTCATGAAGGAAAACTATTGGGATATGTAGTATCCAAAGAGGGAATTATAGTGGATCCTGAGAGAATTGCAGCCATCTTAGAACTACCATTACCACATCACAAGAAAGGACTCCAATCTTTCATAGGAAAGATTAACTTTGTTAGGAGATTCTTGCCTAACATTGTAGAGTTACTCAGGCCTTTGACAGCCATGTTGAGGAAAGGTTCAGCCTTCAGTTGGACCAAAGAAGGAAAAGTTAACTTCCAAGCTATTAAAGAAGCCTTAACAGAAGCTCTTGCTCTCCTAAACCCAAATTTTAGTAAAGATTTTATCCTTTATGCTTATGGGGGTCATGATGCCATATCCGCAATGTTGACTCAAGAAAATGTTGAAGGATTGGAGTAGCCTATTGCTTTCTTTAGCAAAGGTTTAGAAGAGTATGAACAAAGATACTCTTTTGTAGAAAAACATGTTCTTGCTGTTGTAAAGAGCCTCAAAAAATTTAGACATTTGTTGACCCATAGCAAGGTGTATTTGATGGTTACTCATCCAAGTGTCAAAGAATTTTTGCTTTCTAAGGACCTAAATGAAAAAAGAGCTGGTTGGATCACTAAGGTGATGGAATATGACATAGATATTCAGACTACCAAGCTGGTTAGAGGAAGAGGTCTTTGTGAGCATCTGACAGAAGATGGAAGTTCAAAGAAATTGGAATACATAGATGCATCTCTAGTGGTGCATTCTATAGGAGAGCAAGCCAAGGCAACTAGCCGGTTGCCTAATATGATCAATTATTTGAAGACAAGACAATATCCTACAGGCCTAGATTCAGCAAAAAGGAAGTATTACAGGTTACAATATGTTCCTTTTGTGCTGATAGATGAAATTATTTTTAGAAAGGATCACAATGGTGTCCTTCTAAGATGCATAGATTCAGAAAGGGTTGCAGATGTCTTATTTAAGTTTCATGATGGAGCTTCTGGTGGCCATTTCTCTCCTAGGACTACAGCTTTTAAGATCATGAGGGTTGGATACTATTGGTCATCTATCTTCAAAGATAGTCATGATTATGTTAGAAGATGCATCAAGTGTGTTATTTTTGCAGGGAAAGAAAGACTTGCAACTCTGCCCCTACAGCCAGTCAAAATAGAGAAACCCTTCATGAAGTGGGGTATAGATTTCATTGGCATGATTAACCCTCCATCTAGTGTAGGACACAAGTGGATAATCACTGCAACTGATTATTTCACTAGGTGGATAGAGGCAGTTGCTTTAAAAGAAGCTAATGAGAATGTTGTTTTAAGTTTTTATGATGACATCATTCATAGATTTGGCATTCCAGATTCTATAGTTTTAGACAATGCATTAGCATTTACAGGCCTCAAAGTCTCAGAGTGGGCAGTCAAGAAGGGCATTTATCTAAATACAAGTTCCAATTACTATCCTTAGGGGAATGGTTTGGCAGAATCAACAAATAAGAATTTGATTAGAATAATCAAAAAGACCCTGCAAAATAGTCAGAGGGACTGGCATACTAAATTGAGATCTGCCTTATGGTTAGATAGAATCACTCCAAAGAAAATCATTGGTGATTCCCCATACATGTTGGTGTATGGTAGAGAGGCTAAGTTATCTATTTCAACTGAATTACTAGCTTTGGACTTGGCCACTCAATATGCCTTGTTTGAAGAAAGTGATCCTATGCAAATCAGATATGCCCAGTTGATGGAGCTAGAAGAGATCAGAGATAAATAAATGCAAGATATGGCATTCCATCAAAGTCAAACAAATAGAAGCTTTGATAAAAGAGCCAGGGTTAGAAACTTCAAGGTTGGAGATGTAGTTCTCAAATGGGATGAGTTCAGGTCAAAACCTGGCAAGCACACAAAGTTTGATTCCTTTTGGGGTGGACCATTCATTATAACAAAGTGCAGAGGATCTAACACTTTTCAGCTTTCAACCCTTGAAGGAGATGCCCTACCAATCTCAATGAATGGTTTCCACTTGAAACCTTTCTTTGAGGTTAATCCCTCTCTGTAGGTCCTTCTTGTAAATTCTTGTAAATATGTTTCTTGCTTTCTTTCCCTGCTTTCTAGGTTAGTTCCTATTTCCCAAGAAGTGCATGTGCACAGGTCTATCCTTTGGTTCAGTTTTGTCTCTCCACCAATTTTTTGTGCTCAGTAATGACTCCTATACCCAATGGATTGCTTCAAAGGAAACTGGTCTAAATGTCTAGCAGGCTGACATTCCGCAGAAGTCACCAAAATGTTGCCCAAAAATTTCCTATCATTCATTTTTTGCCATGGTCCTATTTTCCAAAGAAGTGCTCAAGTGTCAAAAGTCCAGTGTGTTTTCTGCCTTTTGGCCTAAAAGCCCAGTGTGTTTTTGACCTTCTCTCTGAAGGCTCAGGATGTTTTTGACTTTCGGTCCAAAAATTCTTTGTGCTTTCGACCTTCAGTTTGAAAACCCTCTATGTTTTCAACCTTCAAGTGCGCAACTCTGACCAAGCGGGTCCTAGTTCCTCATAGCCGTGTAAGTGCAGTGGAGATCTGACAGCTGTTGCATAATCTCATAGAATATTTTGAGCCCATGAGATCATGTGACAACGGTTGGATTAGAATCTCAGTGGGTTCACAGTTTTGAGTGAGGTGGCATATTTTCTATCTGTGCAACTCTGACAGGTGGGGCCCAATTGGTTTTCGGCAAACAGTTATGTGATTGTCACATGATTGCATAGGCCTTTTTCACCCTATGAGATCATGCAACTAAGGGGTTTCTTCTTGCACCCTGGCTTTTAATATTACCGCGGGCTCATCCAAGCAGTTAGCAAACAATGAGGTGGCGGTCAGTGGCTAAAATCTTACAGTTGGTCGCATGATCGCTTGGGCTTTTCCAAGCCCATGCAACCATGCAACAAACTATCAATGGTTTTGGTGGTGACATGTTCGGTCATCAGGTAGCATCTTCCTATTGGTCGCATGATCGCATGGGATCTTCTGAGCCCATGCGACCATGTGACAAACTATCAGCGGTCAGTAGACTTTGGCTCTGGTGGTGGGTCTGTGGGAGGTGATGTGTCTACTTCTCAGTGGCTGGCAGTTGCAAAGGTTGCAGTGGGCCTGATAGCATGTCGCCCTCATAGATTCAAGATCTATGGTGGTCGCATGTTCGCATGGGATCTTCCGATCCCGTGCGATCATGTGACTGCCGTTGGATCCTTCTGGTGCTTCGGGCATTCTGTCATGGGTCCAGCTGATGTGGTCGATTCCGGTTGGTCCACATGGTATAGGTGGTGGATCTTGTGGGTCAGGTGTCTATGCGGCAGTAGAGGCAAGTTTTTAAAAGGTTTCTTTGTTCCCATGTTCATGGATATGATTTAGCAGGCCTCTAGACTTGGCAAGAGCACGGTTGCACAGTTAACATGTTTTGCATGGTCACTAAGAGGAGCCCGGGGTTAAGAAAAGTTAAAGTGACTTGGAGACCAAAGGGAGAGTGAGCCCGAGGTGTCTTGCGTGATCGGGAGGTAGATTCTCAAGGGCTTGTCACATGATCGCATGAAGCCTTTCAGGCTCATGCGATCATGCAACCAGTGGTATTTTCAAGCAGTGTGGCTAGTTTTGGCCGGCTTTTTTCTGTGAGATGGTTGCAGCAGTGTGGTAGCTCAAAAAATTGATGTCACCAAGACATTTTCTAGTTGCAGGTTGCAGATTTGATGAAGGAGGTGTGGGCGGCCGTCAAGGGTCGATTCTTTGTCCCAGCAGGGTATGTTTGTGCATTCATGGCAAGGCCAATTTGCAGAGAGGTTGATGAATCTAAGCTATTGTGTCTGCAGGTTGATTTCGGTACAAGGATGGGTCTTTTATCTGATCAGTTTTAATGTTGTAGGGATATCTTTTATAATCAGATTTGACTGCTAGGGTTGGTTATTAAATTGGAAAATCTATACCTTGGTTAACTTTTGACTCTTGCCTGCGTGCAGTTGAGTTTGTATATAACATTTTTTGGAGCCTGTAGTGCTTAGAATCTGGCAATTGTAAAAAAGGAAAGTTTCTTTCCCAAAGGTTATTGAAGGCATTCTTTCTGCCCCTTAACTTTCTGCAATTGTAAAATTCCCATTGATTGTTTAGATATTGCAAAGTATTTTGTGGCATTTTTATGTCCCTATGCTTTCTTGTGTGGATTATCTCTTATTGGATCAAAGTGTATGCATGTTTTCAATGATATCTTAGTTTCCCTGATTCCTCTTTCTTTCTACAATTCATGTGTATGTTTATGAATGATTTGATTTGAATGCTTTTATGGGCATACTTCCACCCCTAGCAATATATCTCATTCCTATACCCAATTGCAGAGATGAATGTTTGTCTGCAGGTTATAGTTTGTGTCTAACTCTTTAGGAGTACTGCTGTCTTGAGAAATTCCCTTTTCCCTGCATAGTATTCCTTTACTATAGACCCCTCTATAAAATATTTATGTAGGCCTATTCATTGAGTTGTAATCTACTAGACCTAAGTCTTTCGCTGGTTTCATCCCTCTATACTAAGATCCAAACCCTAGTTTCAGTTCATCACCTAGTAGGTAGATTTGCTTTCCTGTTATTTCCATTTCATGTATTCCTTCTATCCCTTTCCCTCAAATGTTTACTTTCCTGTTTAAAAGAAAATCAAGGTGATTATCCAAGAGGAACCAGCCTAGAATCTGAAGGTTTCATCTCGGTTAGCAAAGGTCCCACAACCTTGAGATGATTCCCTTGTTATACTGGATTATCAAGACCAAGAGAGCTTGAGATCAGAGGTGCAAATTTAGTGTATAACAATTATTCTAACCAGTCATTTTTGGCACTGCTACCGGGGATGGTGCCAATTTAGTTCAACCTAGAAGTCATTAAGTTAGTTTTTATTCTACATAATTTTGCATGCATAGATGTAGGGATCATCTTAGGTGATTCCTACCTAACCTTAATTAGGGAGAACCATTTGAGGAACCCCTATTAGAAATTCCACATGAAGAAGAACCATTTGAGAACATGTTAGATGATGCCTTTGATCACTTGCCTTCACCGCCATCATCTGAAGAGTCTTACCATTTAAATGCCCTCTTTGCTTGCCCAAAATATCTAGATAACGTAATGGCTCATCCTACTTTCCCTTTTCCTATTCCTACTCAGCAAGGTAACCAAAATCTGAAGAACATTCCTGCAGTCATGCTTCCTAAATTCTATGGACTCATCATGGAGGATCCAAAGACTTTCCTCTTTGAATTTGATGTCCTCTGTAGAAGCTATGACTACACCACTAATGGCCATAAGTTCAAATTATTTCCTTCCACTTTAAAGGAGATTTCTCTATGGTGGTTTATGAGTCTGGGTGTTGATGTTGTAGTAGATTGGAATTCAATATGCACCATGTTTCTTGAGAAGTATAAAAGTTATTGCAGAGGAGGAGACTTAAAGGGAGATGACATATTTAAAATGTCACAGAAGGAAGATGAAACTCTGGAATACTATGTCTCTAATTTTATGTTTAGCCTACAGTGTAACACACAACATGAGTTGAATGAAGAATCTCAAAAGCATTTTTTTTTTAGAGGTGTGAATGACGGGAGCATAGAGGCCCTTGATCTTATAGTAGGGGGAGACATTACTCAGAAGACATGGGATGACATAAAAAGAATATGTCTGAACTATTCAAGAGCAACTGTCAAGAGAGGAAGAGGCTTGAGAGCCTTTCCTCACAAGTCCAACGGTGCAGGGGTGTCCAAAATGGAGCTATCTAATCTATTGTCAAATTTCAAGCAAGACATCATTAATGATGTCGCCACTCAGTTGGACACAATGCAGGCAAGGAGAAAGAAGGATGAAGTTGATGCAATGTTAGCAGAGTACTATCCACATTGTAGGGAGAAGAAAAAGAATTGTCAGTGTAAGTCTGTTGCAAGCTTGGAGTCTCAACCAACACCTACCGAGTTCAAAGCCATTGACAAGAATGGAGAGGTGCTCTATGTTGCCTAGCCAAGGCCATGGGCTTAGAGACTAGGTATTCCCCAAGATCCTCTCCAAAATTTTAATAATACTAATGCATGGAAAAATCAACAACATAGTGGATTTAGTGGGTATAATAGTTGGCAGCAATCTTAGCAAGGTTGGTAGCAACCTCAGCAAGGTTGGCAACAACCTCAGCAGGGTTGGTAGCAGCATCCACAAACTTGGAAAAAACCTAAGCAAGGTTGGCAACAGCATCAGCCAGGATGGAAATAATCTCAATAGGGTTGGTCACAACCTCAGCAACCCTAGCAGCAGCCCCAACAGGGGTGGAAACAACCACACAATTGGATGAACCAATCAAACTAGCCAGCTTTAATTCCACTACCTCAGCAAAAGGCTTTGATGCCTCCTCCTGTAGCCAATACTACTTCCCTTAAACAGACTCAATTTCCTACTCAGCCTACTCTGAATCCCAAAAATGCTAAACCAACAACGCAGCAGTAGAGCTATGCAATTTCCCTGAATAATATCCATCTAAGATCTGACACAACTCTTCCTCCTCCACAGTAGCCTATCATTACCGAAGTTGAGGATGCCTCAGCTAAACCAACTAAGGTACCAATCAACCCTACTACTCCTATAGCACAAGAACCCCCATTTCCTCATAGGTTGGAGGAACAAGTTAAGCCAGTGGAAAATCAAGCAGTGTTGGATTTTCTTGCCCAACTAAAGAAAATGACAGTAAAGATTCCCTTGTTAGATGCCATAAAAGAAGTGCATGCATATACTAAAGCCACCAAGGAAGCTTGTATCAAGTAGCCTGGGAGGAATAAAAAGGATCCCAAAACTATACATGTCCTACACCAGTTATCTGATCTAATGTTGGAGAAATTGATAGTTCCCAAGTATTCTGATCTTGGTAGCCCTGTGGTTATGGTCACTATTCAAGGAATGCAAGTCCAAAATGCTCTAGTTGACTTAGGTGCATCCATAAATGTCATGACCAAGGAATTAATGTCTCAGTTGCATATCATCAGTCTTAGGGAAACCCCAACCATCCTTCAGCTTGTTGATAGTTCCACCATTACACCTGATGGGATGGTAGAGGATGTAATAGTCACCTTGAATTCTTGGAAATATCTAGTTGACTTTGTTGTCCTTTCTCTTAAGGCTAACATGGGAAGATATCCAATAATCCTAAGCAGGCCTTGGCTAGCTACTACGGATGCCTATATAGCTTGTCGGTCAGGAAAAATGACTATATCCAATGGAGTCAACACTAAAAATCTGACTCTATATTCCCCATCTCAACCTCTATTGCAAGATGACCAGATAATCTAGCTAGATTTGGATGATACTGAACTTGAGGTTAATTCCATTCATCAGTTAATGAAGATATCCAAGGAACCTTTTGTAGCTTCTAGGGAAGAAGATGAAATCATTTCCTCCATTATTCTAAATGAGTATGGAGTGCAATCCCAAGTGTGTTCCCAAGAGGGTTGTGTTCTTGACACTTTGTTACCACCTATTGATACCCTATAGTATTTAGAGACTTCCAAATTTCTTCATACATTACCACCTCATGAAATTGAGTCTTCCCCAATTGCTCAGCTGTCCATGGTAGAAAAGGTCACTAAGCTAGAGGTTAGTTCAGGATGAGAGTTAAATGTAAATAGTGCCTTAACTCTCTCTCAACAGACAGATGTCATGTAGCTTCTAAAAGAACATCAATCAGCATTTGCTTGGGATTATACTGACATGAAAGGTTTAGACCCTAAGCTCTACACTCACAAAATTTATATCAGCCCTGAATTCAGACTTGTTCACCAACCTCAGCGAAGGGTTAACCTAGCTCTAAGGGATATAGTAAAGAATGAGCTGCAGAAGTTATTAAATGATGGATTCATCTATCCCATTTCTGATAGCCAGTGGGTCTCCCCTCTTGTCATAGTGCCTAAAAAAGGAGGGAAATGGAGAGTTTGTGTCAACTATAGAGAGCTTAACACATCCACTAAGAAGGACCACTTTCTATTGTCATTCATAGATCAAGTCCTTGATAACTTAGCTGGAAAGAAATACTTCTCTTTTCTGGATGGGTTCAGTGGTTATAATCAGATACAAATAGACCTTAAGGACCAGGAGAAGACAACATTCACCTACCCATGGGGTACATTTTCCTATTCAATGATGCCTTTTGGGTTGTGTAATGCCCCTGCTACCTTCCAGCGAGTTGTGATCAGTATATTCTCAGATATCTTTGCTGATTGCATGGAGATTTACATGGATGACTTTACCACCTATGGGCATACTTTTGATGAGGCCAAGGAAAATTTGGAGAAAGTTCTTCAGAGATGTCATGATTATAACCTCTCTCTTAATAGTGAAAAGTGCTTCATGATGATGGAAGAAGGGGTTGTCTCAGAACATTTCATTTCTTCAAAAGGTATTCAAGTGGACCTTGCCAAGATTGAAGTAATCAACACATTACCTACTCCAGCAAAAAAAAAAGATGTGCAAAGTTTTCTTGGACATGTCGGGTATTATAGAAGGTTTATAAAGGATTTCAGTTAGCTAGCAGCACCCCTGTATAACTTGCTCAAAAAGGATGTTGAATTTTCTTGGGATTCTAAGTGTGCAAAATCTTTCTTACAGCTTAAAGAAGTTCTCACTGCAGCACCAGTTCTGCGAGGACCTAATTGGGGCTTGCCTTTTCAGATCCATTCTGATGCCTTAGACTATGCTATTGGAGTTGTGCTTGGCTAGAAGGTGGACTCCATTGAGCATGCAATTTACTTTATCAATAAGAATTTGCAAGGCGCTAAGTTTAACTACACTGTCACTGAAAAAGAACTTCTTGCAGTCATTTACGCCCTGAATAAATTCAGGCACTAAATTATTGGATATGAGATCTATGTACATACCAACCATTCTGCTATTAAGTATCTCATGAACAAGCTTTCAATCTTTGGTAGATTGGCTCGCTGGTTGCTGCTTATGTAGGAGTTTGACATTACCATCATAGATAAACCTGGTAAAACCAATGTGGTAGCTGATTTTCTTTCTAGGTTGAATGTACCTGATGATCCTGCAGCCATATATGATAGTTTTCTTGATGAACATCTTTTCTTGCTGACTACACACAATCCTTGGTATGCCGATATTGCCAATTATCTCACAATCGGTAAGACACCAGCTCATTTCTCTACTAAAAAAAGAAGGTTGTTAACTGAAAAGAGCTTTAATTATTCATGGATTTATGGATTCATGTTTTATACTAGTCCTAACAAAGTAACTAGAAGATGCATTTGAGAGGATGAAACCTATGATATCCTCAAGGCATGTCATGATGAACCTTGTGGTGGACATTTTGTTGCCAAACAAATAGCATTGAAAAATTGACTATAGGTTATTATTGGCCTAGTCTACACAAGGATGCTGCTCAGTACACCAAAAAGTGTGACAAATGCCAACACATGGGATGGCCTACAAAGATAGATGAAATGCCCTTGTAGCCACAGATAGTTGTTGCACCCTTTGACAAATGGGGGATTGACTTTGTTGGTCCTATTGAGCCCTCTTCCCAAGGTAAATCTTATATACTTGTTTGCACTGACTATGTTACAAAATGGGCTGAGGCTAAACCTATGAAGCACCCTAGGGATAATAATGTTGCAAAGTTCCTTTATGAATTCATCTTCACTAGATTTGGAGTACCAAGAGAGATTCAATCTGATCAAGGTCCTCAGTTTACTTCCAATTTGATTGCTGGTCTGATGGAGGAATATAACATCAGGCATGGTAAGTCTTCACCCTATCACCCCCAAGCTAATGGGCAGGTGGAAGTTACCAATAGGGAGTTGGAATCTATTCTCACTAAAATAGTAGCCATTCATAAGAAAGATTGGGCTATCTGACTTCCTGAAGCACTTGGGCATACCAAACTACATGGAAGTCTACAACCGATTTCACACCATTTGAGCTTGTCTATGGTCGCTCTGTAGTCATGCCTATTGCATTCAAACATAAGACACTTAATATAGCTCTTGATCTTGGGATGGATCTCACTATAGTACAGCAAGATAGGATTTTGAGTTTGAATGGCCTTAATGAGTGGAGAAAATCTGCTCTGCATAACACCAAATTGATCCAAAATCAACGTAAGCAATGGCATGACAAGTTTGTCAAGGACAAAGTGTTTTCAGTTGGAGACTGGGTGCTCCTATATGACTCTTGGTACCAGCATAACCCAAGGGAATTCCAAACCAAATGGGTTGGACCATATGAGATAATTGCAGTCTTTTCAAATGGTGCAGTTCATCTCTCCACAGTTGATCCAGTACGTTTCAAACTGCTGGTCAATGGTCATAGATTGAAGTTGTATCATAAACCCCAGAGCAAGGATGAGTTCCTGCAGCAATTATCTTCTGTCATTGGTGACACACTTCCTACAGCAACTCGTAATGAGCTTTATGCTCATTTTCCTTCCTCGCTCTAAAAGGTCTTTGCACCTTCATAATAAATACTTTCTTAACAAAATTCTCTTCTCCATAATAAATTTCCACTTCATTTCTAGTCTATCATCCATCCACCTCGTATTTTCTTTTATTCATGGATCATAACAACTGCCACCTCACTAGCACTTTAGGTTAGCACACATTTCAAGGTATACAATTTTTAATTTGTTTTCCTCTTATTCTATCGTATGCCTTGTCATAACTGCAAGTGAGGGCCCACTTGCAATATCTTAAGCTGGGGGGGAAGTTTATTAGTTTTTTTTTTGTCATTATGTTTATGCAATCTTTATATTTATTCCTTTCTCCTATTGTACTTGTATTTTTCTGCCATGATTAGACACTTTTAAAAATCATTATGCTGTGTGTTATCTTTTGCATGTATAAAACTAAGGTGGCAAGTTATGTTGAGTATGAGTTTTACGGAGAGTACTTATGAGTAATTATGAAATGATAATATGGTAATTTGCATTTATGTTACTCATAAGCTCATTTCTCAAGCTGCTTTGCTAGAAATTTCCAAATTTGAATCATCATGCAACCTACCTTTTCAAGCTTTCTTGTTCAAAATTTTGGATGTCTATTTTATCTCTTGCAACTTTGTTTGGGTATCTCAGAAACAAGAGGATGGGTGGTGACCTCATCCGAAGAGAGCCTACTATGCATGGTGTTTTTCTCAAAGACCAGAATTGTAGGTCGTATTTCCAAGAAAGGGGTTGGATAGATTATGTCCAAAAACTAACTAGCTGGGATGACGAGGTTGCACTTCAATTTCTTAGCTCCTTGAAAGGAGTGGCTATAGTTAAAGGACTGAAGGTACCATTTTCTTAGTCAGTTCTGGCAGAGGTCATGGGTTTACCGCTTGAGTGTGAGGAATTTGTAGAGAATCTTGACCCAACTACTTCCAAAGCTCAATTCACTCTTCATACAGACCCACCACTTGAAGTTGATAGGAAACAAGGTACATTTCAACTATCTCTTCCTAAGCCATTTAAACAATGTGTGGTTTATATCATTAGGTATTTCACCTACGAAGGGAGGCACTCATTCCTACATGTTGTTCACTTTAAATTCTTGAGTTGTTTAAGACATGATAACAGGCCTATCAATGTCCCTAGTTTTGTTTTTGGTATCCTGTCAAAACAAGTCGTTCTAGTCCAAGAGGGTAAATGAAATTTTGTCTCTCACCACTGTCTAATCAAGTTGATAGTGGAAAAAGCCTTAAGGGAATAGTCAAATATTTCTTGGGAGGAATTTCTATTGCACGGGTTTAAGGAGCCTACCCCTGAACTAATTGGGCATAGAGTGGGACAAAGGGTTAAAAATGCTAAAGGGGTTAGGAAAATTTTTATTAAAATTGGACAGTGTTCTTCATCCAAGAAGAAATCCAGGGTTAGGACACCTAAATCCCCTAATTTGACTAATTCTTCTACTTCAAGATCAACTCATGAAGAGGAGTCAGAGACTCCTACAAAAAAGGTTGAAGTTGCTCCTGTAGTAGAAACGGTTTCCCTAAAGGATAGGAAAAAGAAAATTAACCCCAGTACTAGTTGGTAGGCTAAGGCATCTCTTGCAGCCACAGGCACGTCTAGAAAAAGAAAAGCTCTAGAAAAGGAGGAAACTCCATTAAGGAGAAGTGCTAGGAAGAGGTCAAAAACAACTGAGGAGATTCTAGTTAATGAGCCAAATGTAACATAAGATTCTGGGTAGAAGGAAAAAGAGGATGAAAACATTCAGCAAGAGGATGAAAATATTTAGCAAGAAGCTAAATTACAGCCTAAAACTTCTCAACAGGAAGAGTAGTGGACTGAGATTATGGAACAGGACACATTTGAGGAATGTCCTAATGTTAAAACAAAGCAAGTTCCTGATAAGCTAATAAATGCAGAAGTCATTATAATCAGAGATGACTCCAGCTCGGAAGAGCAAGCTTATGTGTTTTGAAGAGAGGATCAACCTCTGGGAATATTCAGGAAGATGATTCAAGAAGTGATGACTCTGATAGTTATTGTTATACACTGATTTTTGCACCTCTGTTTCAAGCTCTTGTAGTCTTGATAACTCAGTATAACATGGGAATCATCTCAAGGTTGTGGGACCTTTTGCTAACCAAGATGAGACCTCTAGGTTCTAGGCCGATTCCTCTTGGATTATCACCTTAGTTTTCTCTTGACAGGAAAGTAAATCTTTTGAGGGAAAGGGATAGAAGGAGTGCATGAAAAGGGAAATGACTAAAAGCAAACTACCTACTAGGTGATGCACCAAAAATAGGGTTTGGATCTTAGTATAGAGGGATGAAATCAGTGAAAGACCTAGGTCTAGTAGATCACAACTTACTGAATAGGCTTGCATAAGTATTTCATAAGAGGGCCTGAATAGAAGACACCACTTATGACCTGCAAATAGACATTCACTTCTGCAACTCGGTGTAGGATTAAGACAAGACCGCTAGGGGTTATAGCATACCCACAAAACATCTAAATTAGATCAAACACAAAAACACACAAAATTGCAGAAAAGAAAGAGGGATCAGGAACCTTAAAAATATCACTGATAACATTCATAAACTTCAACCCAATAAGAGATAAACAAAGACAAAGAAGCATAGGGACATGAAGAACTGTCACAAAACACCTCTGCAATGTTTTTATTTATCAATGGGAGGAATACAACTGTGGAAGATAGAGGGCAGAAAAATGCCACAGGTAACTCCTTAGAAAGATGAATTTCTATTACAATTGTCCAACTCTGAGCTCAAAAGCTCCAAAAAATGAATATATACATCCCTCCACTGCATGCAGGCAGGAGTCAAAAAACTAACCAGGGTTATAGATTTACAATATAGTAATAAACCCTAGATACAAATTTGATCATAAATATATATTTGCAACACTATGTTTGATCAGATATCTTATTTTCGTGCCCATCCCTGTACTACATTGCCTGCAGATAAACAACCTGGACTCATCATTTTCTTGCACAAAAGTCATGCCATGAATGCTAACCGGTGCCTCCCCAGGACAAGAAATGACCCCTGACAGCTAGCCAAACCACCTCATCATCTTCCCTTAACTGTGCATGTCCTAGCAACATCAACTCTCAGCTACCCACCACTTGCAACCATTTCTCTCCAGAAGAAAAACCCATGAAAATTGGTCGCATCGCCTTGAAAATATCGTTGGTCGCATGATCACATGAGCTCAAAATCTTTCATGTGATCATACGACAAGCCTCATTGAATCTGCCATCTTGCCATGCAAGACACCTCAGGCCCGCAAGATCTGCACTACAAGATTAACCCTGGCTTACCTCAGGTTCATTTCTTCCTAGTTGCCAAGTCACTTAACTTTTCCTTAACCCCGAGCTCATCTAGCGACCACGTGAAATCTCTTAACCATGCATTCCCTTTACCAACCCTAAGCCCACCTTGACTAAGATTCTAATCTAATGGAAAGCATGTGATCTCATGGGGTCAGAAGATCCCATGAGATCATGTGACTGTCGTTGATCTTCACCACACGGTCATCGCAGACTGAGACTCCATCGGACCCACGAGCCATTGAGTTCCTCATCAAACAGTTGTCACATGATCGCATGGGGTCAAAAGATCCCATGAGAGCATGCGACCACTGTCAGATCTTCACCGCACTGGCCCCCTGCAGATACTCTGACAAATGGACCCACCACCAACTGGTTGCAGCAGCGCACTTAACAGCTAGTCACATGTTCGCATAGCCTAAAAAAGGGCTATGCGATCATGCGACAAACCAATAGCATTTGTAATAGTACCAAATTAGTTAGTCACATGGTCACATAAGGGGAAAAAGACTTATGAGATCATGTGACAAACCGCATGTAGCTCGACAAAAACATCAACTGGGCCCCACTAGTCGGAGTTACACACTTATGAAATTAATGCCGCCAAAGGAAGAAGTGTGAAGTGCAGGAGTCAAAAACACAGATGGTCTTCACACCAGAGGTTGAAAACACACTGAGCTTTCGGAGTGAAGGTCAAAAACACACTGAACTTTCTGACCAAAAGGCAAAAAACATGGAGGGTTTTCGACACTTTGAACAACTTTTTGAAACCCTACAACAGTATTTCCTGCAACCATTCAAACTTGAATATCTCTTTGGGCTTTGCAAATTAGGTCATGCAATCTGGACTGGAGCATGGTGAAACATTGAAGAACATGGGGTCAAGAGCACAAATCATGAAACTTGGGGAATCAACTTTGCAAATGAAAACAAGCTGGACTGTGGCCAAAATTGAATGATAGGGAAATTTTGGGTAATAGTTACATCAGGGAAGTAGATGAAATAGTGTTCTCTCCTACAGCAGAGTCTCCTGCAGTAGAAAGAGATCCCTATGAAGAAAATCTAGATATTGATATAGACCTTGTCAATAAGGTTGTAGAGCAAATTTTGAATGAAGGGTTAGATAAATTAGCTTCAGTGGCTCAACAATGCTCTAACACTGAGAGGGCTATGATCATCTGGATAGATCCTTTGAAGAGGACAAGTACTAACAATGGTAAGTCATTTGTTCCTCTAGTAGAAGACAATTCTTGCCCTAGTTCAATAATAGATCAATCTAGTTCAAATTATTTCTTATCTATTATCTTCCATTTGTTTAAGCAATTAAATTTTGAGAGAGAGCAGTGGAAATAGCAATGGAAAGAACTAAATAGGGTAGTAGACCTTCATTATCAGGAAACACTTGTTCAGGAGGAAAAGATAGAGCAATTAAGTGTGAAACTTGACAAAATTACATCTTTAATTCCCGACCTGATGGGTTGTAGATCCCCATCACCTGTCTATGCCTTGTTTCTTAAGGAATAGTTGTTAAACTATCAAATGACCTGTATTATGCAGGACAAGTCTTCCTCATTACAAGAGCCTACCCAGTTTTCTCAAGCATTCCATAACTTTCCTGCAGCTATTCAAAATCTATTATGTGAACTTTATCTCCACAACCTAGCAATCCCTAATGACTGAGTTTGGAATCCCTTGCTTTATGTTGGGGATATTCAACTTAGAGCCCTCATGTCCTGGGTACAGAATGAAATTAGTTGGGACACTCAAGCTAAGGTGTATAGGGATTTGGAGTTAGACATTCCCCTATTTCTAAGGCCTGAAGCCAAAGATCCTCAAACTTACTACTATAATTGGTTAAGGATTGCCCCCTCTGACTCAAGTAGCGAGATCATTTATCCAATGAGAAATGAAGCATTTAATGCATATGATCAGATGATGGATTTTGAACTGCCTGAGGCTAGAAATGTCATTCAATGGTGCTAGAACAGTTTATCTAGGGAGATGAGAAACAAAGAACCACATTCACCTCTCAATTTTGCTATGGCAACACAGTGCGCCCCTTGGTACATTTCATTGGGAAGAGAAAGAGAAATTTTTTGGATTCCACTAACCTTTTAGCCTCCATTACTAATGTCTCCTTTACTCGTAAACTCAGAAAATATGGACAGTTTTGATATGCAGAGGGAAAAGGATAGATGGAAGAAACACAAGGAAACAAAGGGGTTCTATTGGAGTCTTGCAGAGGGAGGTACTAGACAGAGAACAGCTGCTGACTATAGATTGATAGCCAGGTTGAAGAATTTATTTGCTAGAGGACCAGCAAATAGTTAAGCTGGGGGGAATGATGAGTCAATATTACGGAATGTTTTGTTTATGATTTTCTAAGTTCAAAATTGAATATCTTATGGTTTTTCATAAACATTATATAGTATTTTATGTTTCTAAGCTTTAGCTATATGTATATTTGATACTTATGAAACTTAAGGACAAGACTAAATATATATATATATATTAATGAATGTTATGATAAAATCTGGTATCTTTCTTCTCTAGATTTAATGGGTAGATCTCCTGCAGCCATATGACAAGGCTACATTAAAATAGGAAAACTTATTATAATCTCTACCTTGGATTCATGTTTTAGATTTTGTTATGTTAATCTTTTCTAGGAAGAATAAGTCAAAAAGGAGCGCGGACTCAAGGATGAGTGGGTCTTTTAAGGTAGCTAACTATTTCAGAAGTTCATCATAGCTCCACTATTTCCATAACTTTGTGGTTGCTAATTCAGTCCAAGTCAATCTAGTTACCAAGCGTTCCTATATTCTCGAAGCACTAAATATGGCTTATCTTCTTGCATAAATGATGATGTCATTCTTGTAACTGAAGTTGTTATGCTATGTAATGAAAGACCTAGTTTGTAGGAGTTTTGTTTTTCTTAGTTGCTTTTAAATAAGCTGGAACTTATGATTCTAGGCTAGTTAGACATTTTGAGGAATTCATACTGTAATCCATCAATAGAGTAAAATACTTTGATATCCTATATTGTATCCATGTTTTGTTGAATGAATATATGACAGTTCTTCATTTCAATCTCTGAGTTATAATTCATTCATACTTCCGTGGGGGCCCACACAGGAGGTGAATTTCCTGTTCATGTTTAAGAAGGATTTAGTTAAGTTTCTTTGAAGTTGTTAAGTAATATTGCTCATGTAGCCACTGGTAGCAGAACCATTGATTGTTCCCTGTAACATAGGTTTACTTCTCAAGCATTATCTATTTACTGTTAAGTTTGTTTCCTTCAAGATGAGAGTTAATCTGTAGTTTTAGTTTCTAGTATAAATCTCCTATAGGAATAGCTTTTACTTTAGTAGTGATGACTATTGAGAAGAACTAAAGCATAAACTTTTTAGCCATCATCTCAAGTTCACATTCCCGGATTGATACATTTAATGAGGACTAGTATGATGTTCTAAGTAGATACATGATGATTTTCAGTAATGAATCATTGTTAAAGGATGTCCAATCCTTGAGTTACTAGGATATTATTCTAACCAGTCACCTAATATATTGTAATGTAATTCTGAATTACCAAGAGGTAGATGGCAGCTATGAATCAATGACCTTCTTGTCAGTGTTTTGTAAATAAATAATATGAATTGTAATGAAACTTTGGACAATCAATGACAATTTTTAGAAGACTAAAATGGAGCCAACGGAGATAATATACATTTAATCTAGCGTAAATAACTTGACTATACTATGTTGTGGTAATTATTAGTGCATTAGTAAATTGGAACCTTGTTAACATGTTTATTAATAGAATAATATAATTTAGGGATTTTACTTTTGGGTAGTCCCTTGTGCATTGCAGAGTTAGCTCAAAAGTAAATCACCTACTATAAAGTAGATTTTTCTTCTGAGGCATGCTATATGGATGACAAATGATAATATAAAACCTTTGGATGGACGTGCCTAATCAAGTCCTATAAGATGGAGAGCTTGACCTAAACAAACATAAGACATGATTGTGAGAGTGATTCATTAAATCTTTATAGATAGTCATTAAACTATTCAAGTATAATGTACTATATGTCTTTACTCTGTGTATGAAAGTGGTAGGCAACCCTCCTCATGATTCAATGTAATATGCTTGGAAATATTGTGTAGAGTGGATATTAAGTGGCAATTTTGAGAGTAGTATAAAAACTTAATGAAACAACTCATAGTTGACCAAAAGACCCCTCCAAAAGTTGGATTTTCAAAATGGTCAAAAATCCACTTTTGAAGCATGGTCTTGGTTAGAGTTCCATCCAATAAAATGGTAAGTCTTTGGTCCACCTTTTTGGACTACCTTTTTAGGAATCCATATTTGGCAACCATGTAATAATATTGGGAAGGTCATCCAATTAGAATGAGATCCTATCCCTAGGAGAGTGTGTGGAGGCCTTTTAAGATGGGACTCTTCTTTTGGAAGAGTTTGACACCCACTCTCTAGATTTGGAGACTTTGCTAGTTTGGAGAAAAAGGCTTAGAGGAGGCTCTTCATCAACTTCCTTCCTTAAGCTTGGATTATAGGTTGGTGGAATTCATTCTTCTACTTGTCATGTTTTCATGTGAATGAACTCTCAAGATTATTTCATTTCTTGCATGGAGAAACTAGTTTTGTGATATTATGTATTTGTGTTTGTGAATCTTATTATTGTATGTGAGTAGTTGTTTATGTGAATTCTTGAGCTTGTTTTAGTGCTTGTATTCTTTGTAATATAAATGTGAATCTTTGTTATTCTTGTGAATTCTTGTTGGTATTTTTTTGTAAAGGGAGTTTTTCTCAAGGCCACACTCACCCTTGGGAGGGAAGAGTAGCCTTGGGGGTGAAGGAAATTTTGGGACAACCATGGGTGTAGAGTCTCTCCTTGGTATGGAGAAGGAAGAAACATGGATGTATGGGCTCCATGTAGCCATTTCTTTTGGGGGTCATAAGGGTTTGTATGCCTTGAAGCCATGGGGTTCATAAGGAGTTTTAGTGTGTGGGATTTTGTGGCATCTTTTGTGTTGAGAAAGCCAAGAGAAGGCTTGTCTTTTGTTTCCATGAAATGTGTTTTCTCCCCTTGAGTTGGTTCCACCTACACCCCAATTTATGAGTCATTTGGAGACTCTTTGTTTTTCCTTGGATGGGAGTATAAATGTAGTTTTTGTGTTATTGTGATTGTGGTTTGTTTGTGTGTGAAACCTTCTCTATGTGATGATTCCCCAAGCTCAGGGGTGGCTTCTTAGAAGCCTAGGATGGGAGGTGAGCATCCCATGGTCTATTCTATTTTCATTTGCAGGTATTGATGATCATGTTGCAAGAAGTAGGAGCTTTGGAGTGAACCTATTTTGGTGTTTTTGTGAAAACTAAAAGTCTTGTGTCGTTAAACTTTGGAATGAGAAGTATTCCGTATTGTATTGTATTTGGAAGATGTGATATATGTAACAAGAATTATGTGAAAATGGCTTTTATATCTTTGTAAATTTGTATTCAAGTCTTGGGTAATGTTTTGTTTCCTTTTGGATAGATTCATTTCCTCATGAAAATATTGTACAATGTTCAAAGGAAGCTTTTAGTGTATTCATATTATTCCCAATAAGGAATGGGAAATGCATTAGTTCATTTGAAAAATAAAGTTCATGTTGGAATTAGTTTTGTGAGTAGTTGTGTATCTCTCCATGATAAACTCTATGTATTCATGTTGATAAATTGTAAAGAAGTAAAGTTATTGAAGCATCATTATAGTTTCAATATATAGTTTTCATTTGAATAAGAATATTAGTGATAAGAAAGGAAAGGATTCAATTCATTTTATCTCTCTGTCCATGCTATTGTTTTGATATCTCTATGGTAGTATTTTTTGTGAAAAGAATTCAATGCATAAATGATAGACAAATCTCCTTTATCTTTTAGTCTAAAAATATCTCTTTTTCGATCAACAATAATAGTCTTAAAAAAAATTTAAAAAAAAGGAATTAATTGAAAGAAACAAGTGAAAGAAAAAAACAAGCAAAAGTTGGAAAAAAGAGACCTACAGGTCTCTGGAAAATGTATGGGAAAAATTCTCATACATTTTCCAATTATACAGTCAATATTTTATTATATCACTCATTCACTTGTATGCAAACAAAAATAATCTATCCTATTTTCTTGAGACATGTCAACTTGGGGGACCCACCTGGGTCCCCTCCCCAAATAAAGCCTCATAAAGGCTATAAATTTTTTTTAGCATTATAGCTTATAAAAAAAAGGGCAAACAAAATAAATTATATAAAAAAAAAAACAAGAGGGCCCTTGTATTTAATGTTCACGTAGAAGTTTATGAGTAAAGAGTTTTTTTAAAAAAATATTAAATTAAAACATTTTTTTTTTAAAAGTCGATTAAAAAAAAAATTATTTGTGTTGGGAGGGACGCATGGACCCCACGTTGTGTGGGACCACAGCCCCACGCCCCCTCCCACAGCCCTGCCGTGGGCAGGACTCCCCTACCACGGCAAGGTATCGTCCTGCAGGGCGGTACTCTGTCGTGGGGGCAAGGAGGTGGGCCCTGCCCGCCTGTAGTCCCGTAAAGGGACTTAAAATAAAACAAGTTTCAAAAAAATTTATAATTTGTTTTTTTTTGTATTTTGTTTTTTTATTAATATTAAATATATTAATAGTTAATATAATTATTAATTAAAATATATTATTAAATAATATATTATTAATTAATGTATATTACTTATTAATCAATTAATATATTAATTAATATTAATTAATATGCTATATTAATTAATATTTTTAATTAATCAGTACTTTCTATTTATTAAAATGTTTATTAAATAATGTTCACACTCGCTAATAGATTAATATAATTAATTAATAGTTTATCTTATTAGGAAATTAATTTTTATATTAAGTTACGAAACTGTATTTATTGGAATCTACCTTAGTAAGCGTAGTTAATAATTAATATTAAAATTTATCTAACTTGTTTTATCAAGTTGTAACTAGCATTTTTATTCAATCGTAGATAGTTTAATCTAATAAATCAATTTCAGATAATGGTTAATCTAATTGACCTATTAGTCATTTGTTAATCAGTTAGAACCTTATAGATGAATCTATTGATTGAATTTATTTTTAGGTGTTGTCATTATATTTGGAAAGAGTAGATAGTATAATTTGATTAACTTATTTTGTTAAAGAATTCTAATTAAATTATTTATAATTAAATGTAAATCAACATTTTGAAAATTGATTCGTTAACCAACTGTTAGCCAACTAAATTCGTTTAAATATTTGGTCTTTAGTGGCTTGGTTTACTTGTAGAGTGGATGCTAGGATTAAATAAATGTTATCAGAATGACTAAGACTCGTTTATAATTTGACTGAAACACGTTATTAACTATAGGTCAATTTAACATGATAACCAATGTTTAAATCAAATGGATTAGAATAGCCTCATAGTCGTTGGGACTTTCAACCTATTTTAGTTGAGCAAGATCGTTAACCCTTCACCTTGTATTCCATAAATCAGCAGTAACCTCCTTGCTCACAGTTTTTAACCAATCAAATTATGTCAACATTTAACCTTATACATAAACTTATTACCTTTCAAAAAAAAAAATTGGTGTGTTTTTGTGTGTAAAATTATGGGCATGACACTTGGTATCAGAGCCTGGGTTTCAACATTGGAACCTAAACCCATTATGTTTCTCCAAGTAGACCTAATTTTATACATAGATTTTTGATAAATTTTAATAGTTTTAATAAACAGTATGATGGACCTTCATTACATTATCAAGGGAATTCTTGCAACCCTTGGGATCCATCAAATTATTATAATTCCAATTCTGTATAGGATGGATCACTTTTTGGTTTAATTTGATTCCATAATTCAGCTTAATTGTTTCTCTATAGGAGATAGACTAGGAACATCAAAATATCTTAATAACTCAAGTTAAGGGGTCAGAGTAAATTGGAAACATGATATTGCATAAGAAGTTCATATAAACTAATATAACGAGTATACCTAGAAGAATAACTTAAGAGGGTTATGGACGGATTATGTTCAGTATTGATGGATACATGAATTACAATTATTTTGACCATGTTATTAAGTAAGATTAAGATGTGATTATACACTCAACACGTATCAAGGAAAGCATTAGTTGTGGAAGGATTCACATAATGCTTGAACGAAGAATAAATCAAAGGTCATAAAAATGCTCAACAATGGGGACACCTACTCTTATCTTGTTCATAATTTAAAACCTTATTAGTTATGATGGAAATGTTGTTATGGTAGTGCTAGCAACTTAAACTACTTGTGAGGAAACATTTAGAAAACTTCTTTATTGAGAGTCTAGACTACATAAATTTTTTGATATGTTCTTTTCAACTTAAATAAGAAATACTTCTTCAAGCACATGTTAATAACAGAAGGGTACCCTCGGAATAAAAATGTAAAGCATAACTTGGCCAAAAGATCGATCAACATGTGATGACCCCACCCTGGAAATATGAAAGCGAAGACTAATATAGGTAAGTAATGGAAGATTCAACTACCTAGAAATTCCTTTAGATTTCATAAATAAAACTTAAGGGGAGTTCTTAAGAATTTATTATCAATTACCAATCAATCTAATTGTGTAATGACTATAATACGATAGTAAAAATGAAGGCAATACATGTGTCAATAGAGTTACTTGGTAAATGAATGTGGAGACCCTTATTGGGATTCACTTCCAAGATGATACAAGGGTCAAGGTGGAAAGGTAACCTAAAATTCTTTTGTGTCCTTATATATTGTAAGGTAATTCTGAATTACTAGGAGGTAGATGGCAGCTATGAATCAATGACCTTCTTGTCAGTGTTTTGTAAATAAATAATATGAATTTTAATGAAACTTTGGACAATCAATGACAATTTTTGGGAGACTAAAATGGAGCCAACAGAGATAATATACATTTAATCTAGCGTAAATAACTTGACTATCCTATGTTGTCGTAATTATTAGTGCATTAGTAAATTGGAACCTTATTAATGTGTTTATTAATAGAATAATATAATTTAGGGATTTTACTTTTGGGTAGTCCATTGTGCATTGCAGAGCTAGCTCAAAAGTAAATCACCTGCTATAAAGTAGAGTTTTCTTCTGAGGCATGCTATATGGATGACGAATGATAATATAAAACCTTTGGATGGACGCGCCTAATCGAGTCCTATAAGATGGAGAGCTTGACCTAAACAAACATAAGACATGATTGTGAGAGCGATTAGTTAAATCTTTATAGATAGTTATTAAACTATTCAAGTATAACGTACTATATGTCTTTACTCTGTGTATGAAACTAGTAGGCAACCCTCCTCATAATTCAATGTAATATGCTTGGAAATATTGTGTAGAGTGGATATTAAGTGGCAATTTTGAGAGTAGTATAAAAACTTAATGAAACATATGTATATTAATAGAAATTAACTAGCAAAATGCCTTTTGTGATGAGTGAAGTTATATATGAAGTACCCTGAGTGAGTGACTAGTTCTATAAGCTAGGAAACGTAGTGGTGAACATCAAGTGCCAACTCACCAAATAGAACCACTTGAGAAGTTTCTTGAGGGTTGTGATACAAAAAAACATATTCCTATGAATTAATTATATTAGTTGAGGTATCTCTGGTCATTCCTATATTCATAAAATTAATAGCCTTATAGGTGTTGTAATAGAGTTATTGTATGCCTTAATGGCCTAAGTGAGTGGGCCATTTAAATGTTGTGTAAGTACGATGAAGTATTTCATGTTGTTGAGAGTAAGGATTATGTGGACCACATTAGAGTGGAAACTTCTCTCTAGGAGAGGAGGATGTTGTGATGTGAATACCATGAATATATGAATTGATGTAGTGAAAGAACTTATAGAGTAAGTAGGACTATTATTAGTAAATATGCAGTTGTCTCCTGAGTTTTTGTGTGTCTACCTCTCTTCCCAAATAAATGTTTTCTTCGAAAAACCTCTATGCTTTATCCTTGTCAGGACATAACTGGTATATCTTAAATGTATATTGTGATTTCCCCGTCTCCCTCTTAGTGACATCAAAAGTTCACATAGTTCTTGTAATGATGGTGGTAGAATATGGATTGCTAAATTTATTTTTCTTTTATTTTACTTTGTTTCCAAAGTTAATTTTTTTTGTGGTTGCCAACAATGTAAAGGTAATTAATTTATGTGTTGGGTTGCTTAGCCAAACTTTAATTTAATGTCCTTATTTGCCTCAAGGACTTGTCTTTACTTATTTTTGTGAAAACTTTTTACCAATGTGGCCACTTTTTGAATCTCACTTTGATGGAACGTTCTTTTCTTTTTTTTAAATTATGGATTTTATGATTATTTGATGAGGCTGTTATGGTTGCAATTGTTGTCAAGTCCTTTCATGGTAGGTTGTATGAGGGAGAAGATTTATTGGGGAAATCCATCATATTTTATTATTATAAATGAGGAGAAACTGTAAAGAAGTTCCCCATCACACTATGTCCACCTTTGTCATTAGCGTTATCTATGACCATGCTAGCAGCCTTGGTAAGAGTATTTTTATGGATTGTGATATGTATAGTCCTTGTAAGATTACTTTATGATCTTTCTTCATAGATATTATGATATTATCAACAAATATAATATGAAGTTGGTACAAACTAAAGATTTGTAGAGTGACAAATGATACCTTTAGCATAATATTGGACCTATACTCCAGATATTGAAATTCATAGGGACCAACATCTAGAGTGATGTTAACTTACATTTGGAATATGTTGTAAGGAAGATGTCCCTTGTTTTAGTGTATTTGCTTGTGACCTCAAATCCAACATTGGTGTGTTGAATAGAATTACTTTATGTGATCTTGTTGCTAGAAGAAGATATGGTAACTATGTAATATAATATTAGATTGTGATGTTTGGGTAAGTAGTTCAATCGTGCAATGTTAAGACTTTTAAATGCTAGAATTGATTAAAATAAGGTAAAACATTTCCTTAACATGAATCAACATTAGAATTCCTCATCGAATGAGATCAGTGATTCAAAATTTACCCAATAGGCTAAGATAGATGTCAACCCTAAAACTTTAACCATGAGTGGTGTAACTTCCAAGAGGAAGTTAATGCCTAGGGGGGAGGATGTGAGGCCTCACCCTAGACCTGTCATAGCATTTCCATTATTGTTATGGTAGACCTAGTGATTGGCTTAACGTTTTGATTAGTTTAGTATATTTTACACTTTTGACAAAGATTTGATTACAGTAGATTGGAATACATTACATTTTATGATACTCTATGTACTTACAATGTTGACTTTATGATACATTATGACTGACATTATGATGATTGATTTAGATGAAATACTGAGATGTGCAATTAGAGAATTTATGCCGATATGAGTTGTTAGGAAAATGAAAATCAAGAAATGAATTAGGTTGAGATGTGTATTTCATTTCGGATCAAATGTTAGGTGATGAATTATTGATAACTATTTTATGATATAAATATGAATTCTAATTTATGGTTATTTTGAGTTATGAATGTTGTGATGAAGTGATGGATTTACATGCTTATGTAAGTAACTAGGAAATGGAGATGTGATTCGATTATGAAACGGAGATTTCTATTGTGAATTGAAAGTTAATTACTTAGGTGAATTTTATGAGTGTCATGATGACATTTAATTGCAATTGAATTATACATGCAATGATTATGCTACAAGCTTAATTTAGTGATGAATTATGTATTTCATGATGAGTTGTATGTATGTTATAGATGAATGATTATGCCATATGAATTATGATATTTCATATGAATTACCTTGATTATTAATGCTATGAATTTACATGTATTTATTTCCTTGGACTACTAATGTTGGACTTTAGTGTGCAGGGATTTAGACCATGGTAAATTTGGGGAACCAAACCATAGACTTATGTGAAAATTGATTCTAGCCGAGGTTTCTTCTAATGAGATGAAAAAACCTCGCTGTATCATATTTTATTCATGAAAGTAATGTGCATGAATGTATTTAATCTTTATGTTAAATTGTTAAAGTTATTTATTTGTGAGTATTCCCAAGTGGATATGCCACATGGCTTGTGATGTTTCATTCTTGTTGTGTCACTTGACGCTTGTGTGTGTACTTGTGGCCATGACATGTCCACTTGGGGATTGGATGCCATCAACCTAGGATAGTAGCATGAGGATCCCCATGAGAAATCCCTTGGATAGGGAGCTTGAGGTAGTGTCTTATCAATGAATCTTGGATTTGAGCTTAGCATGGGTTTTGGGAGGGCTTAAAAGGTGCCTAGGGGTGTGTTTAGGCCATTTTTAGTAAGCCCACTTGATATACATATGGGTAAGGGGCATTTTTAACCATAGGACAATCCATAGTTGACCAAAAGACCCCTACAAAAGTTAGATTTTCGGCCATTCAAAATGGCCGAAAATCCACTTTTGAAGCATGGTCTTGGTTAGAGTTCCATCCAATAAAGTGGTAAGTCTTTGGTCCATATTTTTGGACTACCTTTTTAGAAATCCATATTTGGAAACTATGTAAGAACCTTGGGAAGGCCATCCAACTAGAATGAGATCCTATCCCTAGGAGAGTGTGTGGAGGCCTTTTTAGATGGGACTCTTCTTTTGGAAGAGTTTGATACCCACTCTCTAGATTTGGAGACTTTGCTAGTTTGGAGAAAAAGGCTTAGAGGAGGCTCTTCATCAACTCTCTTCCTTAAGCTTGGATTATAGGTTGGTGGCATTCATTCTTCTACTTGTCATGTTTTCATGTGAATGAACTGTAAAGTTTATTTCATTTCTTGCATGGAGAAACTAGTTTTGTGATATTATATATTTGTGCTTGTGAATTTTGTTATTGTGTGTGAGTAGTTGTTTATGTGAATTCTTGAGCTTGTTGTAGTGCTTGTATTCTTTGTAATTTAAATGTGAAGCTTTGTTATTCTTGTGAATTCTTGTTGGTATTTTTTTGTAAAGGGAGTTTTTCTCAAGGCCACACTCACCCTTGGGAGGGAAGAGTAGCCTTGGGGGTGAAGGAAATTTTGGGACAACCATGGGTGTAGAGTCTCTCCTTGGTATGGAGAAGGAAGAAACATGGATGTATGGGCTCCATGTAGCCATTTCTTTTGGGGGTCATAAGGGTTTGTATGGCTTGAAGCCATGGGGGTCATAAAGATTTTTATTGTGTGGTATTTTGTGGCATCTTGTGTGTTGAGAAAGCCAAGAGAAGTCTTATCTTTTGTTTCCATGAAATGTGTTTTCTCCCTTGAGTTGGTTCCACCTTCACCCCAATTTATAAGTCATTTGGAGACTCTTTGTTTTGGCTTGGATGGGAGTATAAATGTGGTTTTTGTGTTATTATGATTGTGGTTTGTTTGTGTGTGAAACCTTCTCTATGTGATGATTCCCCAAGCTCGGGGGTGGCTTCTTAGAAGCCTAGGATGGGAGGTGAGCATCTCATGGTCTATTCTATTTTCATTTGCAAGCATTGATGATCATGTTGCAAGAAGTAGGAGCTTTGGAGTGAACCTATTTTGGTGTTTTTGTGAAAACCAAAAGTCTTGTGTTGTTAAACTTTGGAATGAGAAGTATTCCATATTGTATTGTATTTGGAAGATGTGATATATGTAACAAGAAGTATGTGAAAATGGCTTTTATATCTTTGTAAATTTGTATTCAAATCTTGGGTAATGTTTTGTTTCCTTTTGGATAGATTCATTTCCTCATGAAAATATTGTACAATGTTCAAAGGAAGATTTTAGTGTATTCATATTATTCCCAATAAGGAATGGGAAATGCATTAGTTCATTTGAAAAATAAAGTTCATGTTGGAATTAGTTTTGTGAGTAGTTGTGTATCTCTCCATGATAAACTCTATGTATTCATGTTGATAAATTGTAAAGAAGTAAAGTTATTGAAGCATCATTATAGTTTCAATATATAGTTTTCATTTGAATAAGAATATTAGTGATAAGAAAGGAAAGGATTCAATTCATTTTATCTCTCTGTCCATGCTATTGTTTTGATATCTCTATGGTAGTATTTTTTGTGAAAAGAATTCAATGCATAAATGATAGACAAATCTCCTTTATCTTTTAGTCTAAAAATCTCTCTTGTTAGTTCAACAATAATAGTCAGAAAAAAAGAAAAAAAGAAAGAAGGAATTAATTGAAACAAACAAGTGAAAGAAAAAAACAAGCAAAAGTTGGAAAAAAGAGACCTACAGGTCTCTGGAAAATGTATGGGAAAAATTCTCATACATTTTCCAATTATATAGTCAATATTTTATTATATCACTCATCCACTTGTATGCAAACAAAAATAATCTATCCTATTTTCTTGAGACATGTCAACTTGGGGGACCCACCTGGGTCCCCTCCCCAAATAAAGCCCCATAAAGGCTATAATTTTTTTTAGCATTATAGCTTATAAAAAAAAGGGCAAACAAAATAAATTATATAAAAAAAAAACAAGAGGGCCCTTGTATTTAATGCTCACATAGAAGTTTATGAGTAAAGAGTTTTAAAATAATAATATTAAATTAAAACATTTTTTTTTTAAGTTTATTAAAAAAAAATTATTTGTGTTTGGTGGGACGCGTGGACCCCACATTGTGTGGGACCACAGCCCCAGGCCCCGTCCCACAACCCTGTCGTGGGCAGGACTCCCCTGCCACAGCAGGGTACCGTCCTGCAGAGCGGTACTCTGCCGTGGGGGCAAGGAGCCCTGCCACGGTAGGGAGGTGGGCCCCGCCTGCCTGTAGTCCCGTAAAGGGACTTAAAATAAAACAAGTTTCAAAAAAATTTATAATTTGTTTTTTTTGTATTTTTTTTTTTTTTATCAATATTAAATATATTAATAGTTAATATAATTATTAATTAAAATATATTATTAAATAATATATTATTAATTAATGTATATTACTTATTAATCAATTAATATTTTATATTAATTAATAATAATTAATATACTATATTAATTAATATTTGTAATTAATCAATACTTTCTATTTATTAAAATGTTTATTAAATAATGTTCACACTCGCTAATCGATTAATATAATTAATTAATCGTTTATCTTATGTGGGAATTAATTTTTATATTAAGTTACAAAATTGTTTGGAATCTACCTTATTAAGCGTAGTTAATAATTAATATTAAAATTTATCTAACTTGTTTTATCAAGTTGTAACTAGCATTTTTATTCAATCGTAGATAGTTTAATCTAATTAATCAATTTCAGATAATGGTTAATCTAATTGACCTATTAGTCATTTGTTAATCAGTTAGAACCTTATAGATGAATCTATTGATTGAATTTAGTTTTAGGTGTTGTCGTTATATTTGGAAGGAGTAGATAGTATAATTTGATTAACTTATTTTGTTAAAGAATTATAATTAAATTATTTATAATTAAATGTAAATTAACATTTTGAAAATTGATTCGTTAACCAATTGTTAGCCAACTAAATTCATTTAAATATTTGGTCTTTAGTGGCTTGATTTACTTGTAGAGTGGAAGTTAGGATTAAATAAATGTTATCGGAATGACTAAGACTCATTTATAATTTGACTGAAACATGTTATTAACTATAGGTCAATTTAACATGATAACCAATGTTTAAATCAAATGGATTAGAATAGCCTCATAGTCATTGGGACTTTCAACCTGTTTTAGTTGAGCAAGATTGTTAACCTTTCACCATGTATTCCATACATCGGCAGTAACCTCCTTGCTCATAGTTTTTAACCAATCAACTTATGTCAACATTTAACCTTATACATAAGCTTATTACCTTTCAAATAAAAAAAATTTGGTGTGTTTTAGTGTGTAAAATTATGGGCATGACACATATACTATAAAAAAAATATTATAAGAATTGTTTAGTAAATGGCAGAATAAATGATGTAATTTATCATAGTATAGATCCAAAAAGTAATCATTTTTATGACAAAATTGACTTAAATAAAAATGTAATATCATAGAATAATGTAAGTAACATGAACTAATTGAAGAAATGATTGAGAGATAATCACTTGTTTCTGATCCCTCAAATTAAGCATATCTGACTAATACCTTATTAATGCACTAAAACAAATGAAACTACACTTCTAAAGGCACTTCGGCACTCTTTTTGATAAATTCCAACTCTAAAAGAAACAAAAACTAAAGTGAGGGTTCAAAACCTCTCCCATTATATTATGATATCAAAAATATAGTGAAGTAGTTATTTAATAAATGGCAGAATAGATAATGTCATTTCATGATAGTATCAACTCAAAACACTTATCATTTCCATGGCAAAAAAAAAAACTCAAATGATAATACAATGTCAGATAACAAAACAAATCACATGTACTAACTATAGAGTTGACAAGCAATCCTATGTTGCATGAGGGTTTGATCCTCCTCATCTCTGACTATGCAAGGGATAATATCCCTGACCCAATTCCTCAAAGGGTCACTGGCAAAAGAAAAGAAACAAAGAAGTTGACAGAAAGGCTGAATCCAGCAAAAAGAGGAAGAAAAACAAGAAAAAAATCTCCAACAGTAGTGATGAAGATGGCAATAAAAGTGATGAGGAGAAAGAAATGGTCAGTGGAGATGACGCTAATAAAAATAGCCCTCTTTCTCAGGGAAAGGGAAGTGCTGAGGAAGACACTGTGGAGGTGGATTCTGGTAATGAGGAGAGAGCCCAGGAAAAAGAGGACAGGAATCTTGAAGAGAAAGAGTAGGAAGAGAACATGAATGGCATTATGGAAGAGGATAAGGAGGAAGAAGGAGGAAAAGAAGAGGAGAACCAAGAGGAAGAAAAAGAAGAGGAAGGAGCTGAAGAGGAGGAAGTGGATGCCCAAGATTCCCCTGTTGAAGATGATAAGGAAGCCGCTCAGGATTTCCCTTTGGAAGAAGAAAGAGCTGAAGATCATATTGATTCTGATGTTGATAAGAGCCCAGCTAGAAAAGAGGATGGTAAATACCAAAAGAAGGATACTTTGGGCCTTCTGGTGGGTCAAGCTGAAGAGGAAAAGGAGGTCGATCAGAACCCCCCTGTTGTTGATGAAAAAGAGGAACATATCAAAACTGATGTCGGTATGGACCAGGCTTCTATTAAGGAGGGAAATAGTCAAAAGGAGGACACCTTAGGCCTCCTGATGGGTGCTTCTAATCTGGAAGAGGTCAACATAGCTGATGGTCAGGGCTCTATTCTGGATTGGACTAAGCGGGAGATGCAGGAGATGAAGAACCACCTTCAAGCCATGAAAAAAACTATGACTACCTTGACTACTAAGCTAGAGAAGATGGAGAATAAGGTTCTAGATAAGGTAAAAAATAAAAATTGGAATGAGGATATTGTTGCTGAAGTCAACAAGATCATCGACAACAAGGTTAAAGACATCAAGGCAAAGAACAGCAATAATGATAACATGATAAATGAGGTCATGATTCATAGCAAAGGACTTAGTGCTATTGTCATGAACCTAAATAAGTTGCACAACTATCTGGAGAAAAGTGAACTGGAAAAAATGACCATAACAATTGATGATGATGTTGGGAATGTTGGTCCTGGAATAAGAACTAGAGGGCGCACTTAGAGGAAGATCCCTGAGAAGCCTAAGGAAATGAAGGACCTGAAAGATGCTATCTAGAAGATGGAGGACCTGAAGATGAAGGCAGAGAAAATGATAAAAAAAAAAAAAAAAAATAGTCTGGTCTAGTTGGCAGCTGGGTGTTGCTGGTAGTTTTGCTAGAAACTATTTTTCTTTGCTTTTGTTGTCTTTTCTAGGGATGTATCGGGTCCTGCTTTTGTCTTTCCAGCAAGCGTTTCTTTTTGTTTGACTTTAATGCTATATCTTATGCTCTTATGTAAATGGTTTCAGGTTCCATTCAAAACCTATTTTTACCTTAATCAAAAACTATAGAGTTGACAAAAAGATAATAGGAATTGTTTAATAAATGATAGAATAGACAATGTTATATCTCAATAGCATAGACTTAAAAAAAAGAGCCAGTAATTATAGCATGCTATAGAAGAAATAAAATAACATATTCTAATTATTGAACTGATTGAGAGATAATCACTTGTTTGAAAAATATACTTGACAATTTTTTATATATAATGTTACTAACCTGTACAATCCCATCTACTACAATGATATTCAATCACTTGAAATTCTAACTTTCAACCACTCTACTCCATCACTTAATAATATGCAAGCTTATTTCCCTCTCTATAACAATAAGAGATAGTAATATTTTTCATGAATCAAGAGGTTGTCTTTTCTTAAAAAGAAAATTTATTGCAGATAAATCACTTTAGATAATCATCTTATTTGCAGGACATGTTTTAAATAGTTGCATAACTCATAGTAACTCTTTACCTCTACCTCATTATCAATCCCTAGAAAATTTTCTTTGAGACTGATTGATCAATCTCTCATTAGGGTCTCGAATGATGTAATGGACTGCTAAAGAAGTGGATTTCCTACTATCAAAATTCATCTCCCATAATGTAAGTAAATTTAGTCAGCTTTATTCAATCATTTTCTAGTGTTATCATGGAGAATTCTAAGTCATAATAAACAAAATAAAGTGGAAAATTAGTTTTGAAGAGTGCTTGGGAGGGAAGGCTCCTATTGTTGACTCATGCTTAGAAAAACTTGAGAGCACAAAATATCCAACTAGTGTCATGTGTATCTGGCATTCTATTTGCAGAGCAAAGAATGGTGGGGATGCACTCCAATTAATTTGGAGTGCCACGCATTATGGATTGATATTTTATTGCCCTTTTGATTATGTTATATTCCAGTCGAGCGTATCAAGCTCTAACTTTTGACTCAGCTTTGATTTAGTGAATTGATAATTGTTTTATTCAATTTGTATTTTTCAAATGATGTATATTATATGTAACAAGTATATTATATGTATGGATGGTTATATTACGGTTATAACAATACAATATGAGTTGGTTTAGTGGTGGAGAGCTTGTATTCTTGGAAAAGAGGTCACAAGTTCAAATCCTACTAGGGGTGGGGTATGTACATCTCGTTTGTAGCACAATTAGGTGCCTCCTGCAAGGAGTATAGGGTAGTCATGTATTTTTGTCACCATATGTAGACCCAAAAACATGTGGCTCGTATCGTGGACTATACAAGGACTTTTCCTTTCATTTAATAGAGTATATGAGATTAAATAATGGTGTGATTAGTGTCATTTTGTATATGGAGTCCAAGATTCAAGGGAGATGAATGGTTGAAGATTCTATTAGGAGAGTAGATTGAAAAGATTAAAAAGGTATCTTAGGGATATTGGGAAATATTTTGGTCATGTAGTGTGTATCAAGACTTATGTCTGATGTACAAAGATTCATACCTTGTATACAAAGATCCATCTATATAAACTTTTAAAGGATGTGTAAAGTTTGAATGGATCAAGGTTTAGAAATTGAAAGTGTGCAATTGGTGGGCTAATTATTTTAGCCCTTCTTCTGAATTGGTTTCCTCCATATTTGTGCCTATCTTTATGGTTTTGTGACTGCTTTGATATAGGACTTGTTATTTTGTGTTTGCATTTGAATTGTTTTATTTTTTAAGTTTTGCCTCTCAGTACTCCCTCTCCCTCTCTCCTTGGTGTTATGTTATTATGGTTAGGTGGGGGGGTACATGTTACATCACTAAGAAACTTGAACTTTATTTTATTTTGGTTTCAAATCTCTCAAATGTTAATGCCCTTGTATGTAGTAAGATGGAGAATGAATTAGTGGGAATGTGGTGGTGAGCCAAATTAATTTGGATCTTAATAAAAAGTTAGGAATAATCATTTTAATTTTTATGTGTTGTGATTCTTGAGAGCTTCGCTCCTACTAGTAGTAAACAGGCTTACAAAGATGTTTTATAAGCCAAGATAGAAGGTGGGGTAAGTGCACCAACATGGGGGGCCAAAAGGAGGCCAAAAAATATTTTTTCCCCCATCAAGACATTTGTGATCTAAATTAAATTAGTGAATTCAATTACAATACTATTCTTGCAAAAACTTACAAGTAATATTGAGAAAAATAGACAATAACAAAACTTGTAAGAAGAGTTGTATACATCAAAAGTCACCATTAATTGTTGCAAAAAGAGTTTTAAACAAATGCTTGGAATCCCAACAATCTTAGGATTCCAAGAAACTTGGAATAAAGAGTTTTTAGAGAATAAAATAATAACAAAATTTCAAATATTTATAAAATTACAAAATTAGGAACGCTAATTTGGTGAGGGCGTAACTTTTAGCTTGATTCTTGAAATTAAAATTGTTAGCATCATTGGAAAGGTATTGAAGAGATCTAGTTTTAGTTCCTTAGAGTCATGCCTTTGATAGTCTTTCTAAGGAACCAACGACACTCCCAACCTCAAATTCCACTTGGGTTCCTTTTTAAAATACTAATTAATAGGATGTAGAAAATACTAAGAAATTAGATTTATAGTTTTTCCCATCTATGCTCATTCTGTTAGATTTTGATCATTCTGGATTACCCTCAAATGTCTCTAGACCATCCTCAAACTATTCTAGGTATTTTCCATCATGATATGCATCTTCTCCATACAACTCCTAACACATATTAGATTTTCCTCAAATTGCTCTAGACTATTCTCGACACACTCTAGATCAATTTGACAATCACCAAATAGGTTTAGCATACCAAACTTATTCTCTGAGCACCAAATATGGTAAGAACTGAATTTGGCACTAGCTAAATGTTTTGCATTGGAAAATTATCTCTCTTTCTTTCTCTCCCCAACTTTTATTAAATGCTTGGAAATCAATTCAAACTCAATCTCCTATCAAGAATATGTACATGAAATATAACATTTAAGTTATATCTAAGAGTGGTTTCTAATCTATAGGAGTTATAATGTAGATTCTATATTTTAGAAGATCATATAAATTTTCAAGTTTAGTCAAATTTAAATAATCAACATGATCATGTTAATATTCTCTCACTCTCTATATCTCCCCAAAATTATAGACCTATCTCTCTTCTCTCTCTCCCATGTATCTCCCCTCTCTAAGTCTTTCCCACCTCTTAATCTCTATTGAGCATTTAAGGTTGTCATTAGTATCAAAGGATAGTAAATAGGTCGGTCGATTACTTATATTGAGTTGGTCGGTAACCAGAAGTAAGATAGAGCAGTCGGTAAAGTCTTTACACTGAGCATCACACAGTTCACTGAGCACCAACGACACTGACACTAACGGTCAGTAAACATCAAGCATCGCAGTATACACCGAGCAAATTATACAGTGTTTACCGATGATCACAGAAAATGGCATAGTAATCTGAAATGGTACATTCTTCTATACAAATAGTTACAATAGATTGTAAAATGGTTTACCAAGATTGAGGAACATTTATTGTAAAAGATACTCATTAAATGTAATGTTTATCTTATTGTAATAGTTGATCTAGGTTATTTTGCACCGTAGATCTTAGGGTTATGATTATTTTTGTAACCTAATTTTTGCTAAAGTGGCAAAAATAGAACACTATATATTTTGTTTGTTCGCACCATTTTATGAGGTTGGTGAACTAATATATATGAATCATGGAGCACTTGGAGATGTTGCATAACTTCAAGACAATCAATTTACCGAGCAGAATAGAGTACAGAGGATATCAGATTGAGCAGAATCAAAGAAGGCTACCAAGCAGAATAGAGTAGAGAACCATCATAGATAAGGTGATATTTTGATGGGCACTTATAGATCTATTTTAGACAATTGAGTTGTCAACTAGCAGATAATTGCCTATTACTTTCTGACAATTGTGATAGAGTTTTTGATAAATCTCTTAACAGATTAGACTTAACAGTCTTATGTAAATCTCTTAACCGAGTACACACTTCGTTAGTGTTATTTAAATCCTATAACTAGGTAGATCTACCTAATCTAACATGTTACTCCTAACAGGGTAAGATCACCAAAAGTGATCAAAACTTGTAGCCTCAACAAGCAAACCTTTTCTATCTGCAGTAGTGAAGAATTTGTGGGTGTCATCCCCACCGTAGTTTTTACCTTCTTACAAGGGTTTCTGCATTACCAAAATACTTGTGTTATGTGATTTTCATATTGATTTCATGTTGTTTACTTTCTTAAGTTAACTAGATGATTGATTTATACAATTATATTCAAGTTATTTTGATCGGTTATCATAGTACATAGTTATAGATCTGAAAGGTTTTACAAGTAAAGTTTTTTAAGGCACTGATTCACCCCTCCCCTCTTAGTACCTATCTCTCCTAATTCCAACAATTGGTATTAGAGCTCAGTTCTCTTATTGAACAATCTAACCACTGAAGGGTAAAGATCTAAGTTATGGAGAGATACAAGCTTGACAAGACTATTGAGAATCGGAAGATACAAATACAGATGTTTGTGGAACAGTATAAACAAGCCAAGGAAGAACTAAAGAAATTACTGGTTGAAAGGAAGAACCTTGCAATTTAGCTGAATGAAATTAGTTATCATGAAGAACTTATTGATGAAATATTTGATCATATTGGATCAAGCTCTAGAAGCATCTCTAACATATCTGAAAGCATAATCTCTGACTTGTCTGAAAAGAATCAGCATCTATCTGAGCAAGTGAAAGCACTTCAAATCATTCATGAATCTCAAATGGTGAGAATGGTGGAAATCATGAACAATGCTAGACAAGCTGAACAAGATCAGAATATGGCTATTGAAGATCGAAGACTGATGACTGAACAACTTCAAGCAAAAGAAAGTGAAATGCAGAGACTCATTAATCATCACTTCCAAGTATCAAATCAGATGATGACAGTTAATCAAGAAATGAATTGAGTAAATGGAGAATTATCAAGAAGACTTGAATATGTTGCAATACTCAGAGAAGATAATGAAAAACTAAGAAATGAAATAAAGATACAAAAGAAACATAATGAAATGATGAGAATAGCTGAGGACAATTCTAAAAAGATTGACGATTTCCTAACTAATCAGAGGAGATTCGGAAGCAGAGCTGGTATAGGCTACACCGGTGAAGGAGAATCATCACAAAAAGCTAAAAAAGTCAACAACAATCAAAGTCAGAAACCTAAAGTGTTGACATGTTATCACTGTGGAAAACCAGGACATACATATAATGTGTGCAGAAGCAAAGCACAAGGTAAACCTCTTGTCATTCCAAAATTCAATGGATATTGTTATTACTACGATAAGTTTGGACATCCAGCTTATGAATGCAGAGCTAAGAAGAATGACATTGATAATAATACTACTAAGGAGAAAATATGCTATACTTGTAATAAGCATGGACACACTGCAAAGGACTGCAAGGTGAAAATGAAACAAGTCTGGACACCTAAAGAGAAACTACAACGAAAGCCATATCAACTGAAGAGACAAGGTAACTCATATGTTTGGGATTATAATACATGGACTAATTGTGTTTTATGTGGTCAGTATGGACATATTGAAGCAAACTGTTACAGAAAGAATCAAATTGGACAATCAAGAAATTGGACAAATGTAGGAATCGCATGTATGCACTGTCACAAGGTCGGTCATTTAAGCAAGAACTATAGAGACTGAGAACCTAATGAAAACCATATATTTGAGAGTGGATATAACATTGTAGAAATTACAAAGTTAAGGAACACAATGTGGAAGAAGGCATCTAATGAGAATGCTGAGTCAAGTAACATTGTCGATGAAACCTCGTCCACTGGATTGGGTGACATCGGTACCTCCACTTAAGATGACAAAGGTATGTATGGAACTGACATTTTAAATGATCACATTTTACATACAGTTCCTTATATATGATGTACAAATACCAAATCTCCATGAATAAAGATGCACTATGGTTTATGTGTTACAAGTTTGCAAATGTCACATAGTTGGTAAAAGAAGAAATGAGAGTTGATTACCCGTCAATAATCACTATACAAGGTGAACCGACAATAGTGCAAACCGATGAAGAAATTCTATATTAACCGAGAAAAGGAAATTGTAGACATTATCGAGCTGACAGTTGTTTCCTACCATAAGTTAGGTCATGCATTTAATGCACCAAATTTTGAGCGGGAATATCAAAAAATATATAAATATGCGAAAACAGAGTTCATTGTTACATTACGATTTTGAAGAATAGAGATTTTACAGAGAAGAGTTTGAGCTAAAGATTTTCAGAAAAGATTCAAAGCTACTGTGGATCGAACCGACAATAATTCTTTGATGATATCGAGTAAGTTCATCTGCCTACCGAACACTAGTTATCTATTGCTTGCCGAAACCCTAAGAAACAATTTATGGCATCAACATCGACTGCAAGCAAATCGCAAAACATTGAGGAGGAAGTAGAATTAATTGTTAGGGAAAATTTCATCAAGGACAAATTCAAACCACATCCCAAGGTCACAGCACAAACAGACGATATGGGTGCATTTTCAAATATTTCAGATAGGGTTTTGTTAACAAAAGACATTAGGGCCTATATTCACTACAAAATTAGAGAAGTATGTGATTTTGAGACCATTGCTGCTTATCAACAAGTCTGTGGACCGGATGGAAAGATAAAATCCGAATACAAGAAGATTGGGGAGTCAAGGTTATTGTGTTTTACATACTTCCCGCAATCTTTCCAAAATGACTGGATAAGAATCATGCTAAGCAGATTTCATGATGGAAAATTTTGGTTGGATAAACCTGTTGAGGTCACAAAGAAGATTATCAATAGGGTTACTGGGTACCCTACAACCGACAAAGCCAAAGCCTTTCGAAGTTCGTCTCATCCCGACGTTGAAAAGAACACTGGAGCTCAATGGGATGGTAGGGCACTGAAAATCACAACTATCAAAGACCCAGTGGTAAAATTCACAGCACATGTCATCGGGTACAAGATATTTCAATCTAGCAGACCAAATAGTGTACCTTGCAGCGCCGTGGATATGGCATATAAAATTGTGAAGAAAGATCACTTGGTAGATCTTGTCAAACTACTACTACACCAACTGCACAATAATATGAAGACAATAAAAGCAAAGAAGTCCAATACATGTAAGTATGGATCACTGCTTGTCTGTACATTTTTCTATCTGCAAAAATATGTACCTAGTATCGATAAAGTAAACTGGCAATCTGACAAACCGATAACTGCACAAATTGGTGAAATGATGCAAAGTCTAGGAGATAATCTAAATAAGGAATTTAATGCATATTTCAAGGAATTTTAGGCAAAAATGCAACAAAGGAGTAGAATTCCAAGGGAATTAGTGAGTAAATTTGAAGATGACATATGTTTTGTAGTCAGCACAGACCACTCTATGATAAAGGCAGTAGAACCGAGAACAAAATGGTTAGCACAAATGGGATATGAAATGAACGATGATTTCACTTTGAAATTTGTTAATGCATTGCTGGCATTACCGATAGACATCACTGCCAGTAGGTTTGGTTTATATGAGGAAGCTAAGTCACGAATCACTACAGACATAGAGATCGGAAAAATGTCTAGAAGGGAAAAGAAAATGAGAAAAGATCTCACAGCAAAATATGGAAATGCATCTAACTCATCCAAGGAGTCATTGGTTAAAGAAACAACCGAAGGTCAGTTACAGTTGGCTGAAAATCCCTATGATAGCGAGGAGACCGAGTCAGACAAAGAAAAGGATCACACACTGGTTCCTCCCATCAATGTTGAATAGGAAATGCAACTACCAGAACCTGAAGGAATGAGGACACGTTCATCAACTGCAGCACAATCTACCAAGAAAGAAGAAGCAGTAAAAGTAGCAAAAAGAAGAGCATCTACACTGACACGAAAATATGTTAAGAGAAAGAACAAGAAAGTAATTGAGCCACCAAAGAAAAAGAGGAAATACATAAGAAGTAAAGAAGATATAGAGGAGACTAACACTGAAAATGATCCTAATCAATTCAAGTTAGTTCGTAACAAGGAAAGTACAATAGAAGAAATAATTGAAGATATAATTGAGAATGGAAATCTTACAGATCTCGGCATAGATAAATTTGACAAAATGTCAATTGAGGACAAGACAAAGCTAGAACATGTTGTCATCCAGATGATGATTAAATTCAAGAGAGTGCCAATGGAATTCGCATGTCAATTGTCGAAGGAACTTGATGACAAAATAACTGAGAGATGGGCTATTGCACTAGATACAGAGAAAAGGAAAAGAGAACGATCATTAAGTCATGTAGCCTCACACTTTAGCTATGCTGTTGTAAGTGGATACATGACAAAGTATCAAGCTAGATTTCTAGTCAAAAATAGAGCTATGCAGATAATGGATGAGAATGTGGGTGATATGGATGTCACATGTGATTCTTTGTGGACATCAATTTTGAAAGTAGAAGAGAAAGTTGAATAGGAAACATTCCTAAAACTATCTAAGAAGAGACACAGTTCAAAAGGTAAAGGTATTTTTATCGATGATAACAAAGGAAAGAAAATAGAGGACACCGGTATATCAGTTACCAAGGTAATTGATATCACCGAACAAAAGGAAGAAATTAGAATTTCACAGGATGCATCGAATCAAGTAAAGATCCACTTGCAGAAGAAAATTGATGATGATGCACTCATTGAGGACATCACTAACGGTGATCCTGATGATGAGAATGATGAAGATGTGACAATTGCACCAAACAAAGATGAAGCGCTAGACACTGATAGTGTGTTCACATCTCTACCAGGTGAACTATCGGTACTTGCAGAGGTAATGGAAATAATTTCACAAGTACAACCTGATGCTTCTCATCCTGAGCAAAATAAAGATACAACTGAGATATGAGAACCTAAGCAACCTGCAGATACAAATGAGCCTAGCAAAATAGAGGCACAGTCTACAAAAACAAAGGAACCAGAAGAAACAAAGTCAACTGAGGTGAACCCACCTGGCACTAAAACCGAGACTCCCACACCATCTACCAAGGAGCAGAAGAAGGATGATACAGTGTCAATTGGGAAAGATACTCTGAAAAGTGGAGAAAAAGCTATTGTTATAAGTGAGAAGAAGTCACCTCTTGCACAAAAGAAGAAGAATAAGAAAGCCAAAGGGCCGGTCACCATTAATGAAGTTATAATTATACCAGAATGTGACCCAAGAACCCTAAGCCCCGAGGAACTAAGTAGATTTGGGGAACTATGTTCAAGGAAAGCAGCACAAGAGAAGTTAAGGAAAGAACACAAACATAAATAAGTGTTAAATGATGTGAGGGATATTTTGCAATAGATAGTACTAGAGACAAATATTGATGAGAATACCCCCATCATAGATCAACTTGCTACACTCACCGACAAAATCAATGCCCCTGATACAGATGCAAACAAAAGAATAGAAGAATGGGCAGAATCAAAGATTCAGAACAAATTGGCAGAAAGGATTAGCACAGAAGTGGCACTGAACAAGGTAAAATTATTTGAGGTCATTATCGAGTGAAATCTATTACCTAGATAATCTGTCAATTTCTAATCAAGCTTTGTACTTCAGACACCTTCACTGTAGAAGTCGGTGAAAAGATAAAAGGTTTAGAAGCAAAGATAAAGTTGAGTACACAAACAGCTATCATTGAGCCAACTACTTTCTTAAAGCATATTAACCGAGTTCAAGAACTCTAGTGGCTGATAGCAGATTTAAGAAAACAAGAAGCACACATCACTGATTAGGTCACAGAGTTACAAATAGAACTCACTCCTTACCTAAAAATTTTTGAAGCACATATTGTCAAAGCTGACAACTTGTAGCAACACCAGAGATTTTAGTGTTGGATAATATCTTTGACATGCATGCACAAGTCGGTCTTGAGCATATTGCTCTTACCAACTTGAAAGAGGAATGGGACAACCTCTTGGAGTCTGTAAATAAAACCCATCAAAACATTTTTGATAAGATGTAAGTATACATTATATATTTTTTTTGCATTTGGCATTATTATCAAAAAGGGGGAAAACATGTATATGCCAAATACGTATACTTTGATATGTATGTTAATACTACCGGGAGCATGCACCGAGGGGGAGTACTTTGTACTTAAAGATTTTTTGTGGATATGTATATGGCGGAGACATAAGGTATATATAGAAACATTTTGTCTATATACATTCAAAGTTTTGATACTAATGCCAAAGGGGGAGATTGTTAATCTATATTGAGCATTTAAGGTTGTCATTAGTATCAAAGGATAGTAAACAGTTCATTTGGTTACTTATATTGAGTTGGTCGGTAACCAGAAGTAAGATAGAGCAATCGGTAAAGTCTTTACATCGAGCATCACACAGTTCACCGAGCACCAACAACACCGACACCGACGGTCAGTAAACATTGAGCATCGCAATATACACCGAGTAGATTATACAGTGTTTATCGATGATCATAGAAAATGGCATAGTAATCTAAAATGGCACATTCTTCTATGCAAATGGTTACAACAAATCGTAAAATGGTTTACCAAGATCAAGGAACATTTATTGTAAAAGATACTCATTAAATGTAATGTTTATCTTATTGTAATAGTTGATCTAGGTTATTTTGCACCGTAGATCTTAGGGTTATGATTATTTTTGTAACCTAATTTTTGCTAAAGCGACAAAAATAGAACACTATATATTTTGTTTGTTTACACCATTTTATGAGGTTGGTGAACTAATATATATGAATCACGGAGCACTTGGAGACATTGCATAACTTCAAGACAATCAGTTTACCGAGCAGAATAGAGTACAGAGGATATCAGATTGAGAAGAATCAGAGAAGGCTACCGAGCATAACAAAGTAGAGAACCATCACAGATAAGGTGATATTTTGATGAGCACTTATAGATCTTTTTCAGATAATTGAGTTTTCAACTAGCAGATAATTGCCTATTACTTTCTAACAATTGTGATAGAGTTTTTGATAAATCTCTTAACAAAGTAGACTTAACAGTCTTATGTAAATCTCTTAACCGAGTACACACTTCATTAGTGTTGTTTAAATCCTATAACTAGGTAGATCTAGCTAATCTAACATGTTACTCCTAACAGGGTAAGATCACCAAAAGTGATCAAAACGTGTAGCCTTAACAGGCAAACCTTTTCTATCTGCAGTAGTGAAGAATTTGTGGGTGTCATCCCCACCATAGTTTTTACCTTCTTACAAGGGTTTCTGCGTTACCAAGATACTTGTGTTATGTGATTTTCATATTGATTTCATGTTGTTTACTTTCTTAAGTTAACTAGATGATTGATTTATACAATTATATTCAAGTTATTTTGATTGGTTATCACAGTACACAGTTATAGATCTGAAAGGTTTTACAAGTAAAGTTTTTTAAGGCACTGATTCACCCCTCCTCTCTCAGTACCTATCTCTCCTAATTCCAACACCACCATCTCCCCCTCTTTATCTCACCTTCCATCCTTACCCCCATCTTTATCCCTTATTCCCTCCCCCTTTCATATTCTTTGTCCATTTCTTATTGTCTCTCTCTAATCTTTCTCCATTATCTCAATCACTACCTTTCCCTCTCACTCTCTCTCTATCTCTTTTCCCACCCCTAGATGTTTCCCTCCCTCCATATTTGTCTCTCTACCTCTTCCTCTCCTTCTCATTATCCACCAATATCCCCCTCAGTCTCTCATCCCTCTCTCCCTAGGCTTTGTGTCACTCACGAGCTATATCTCTCTCTCCATTCTAGTTTTTTTCTCACCCTCTACACCTCTCTCTCTCTACCTACTTACTGCTCTTTCTATTGTTGTTAACTTACATCTCTCATTTTCTTCTCTCTCCATCACCTCTTTATATCTCTCCTTTTTGGTTCTCTTAGTCACTCCATGTCTTCCTATCCTTCCCCCCTCCCTCCCTAGCCCTATCTTTCTCTTTTTTCGCCTCTCCATCCCCTCTCTAGGTCATCACCTCTCCATCCCTTATATAGAGTTTCTATAATAGGGGATAGGGTTTAGAGTACAAGATAGATGGTAAAGGATTTAGGATACATAGGGTGTGGGGTATTATCTATATTGATACCTCTCTCTCTCTCTCTCTCTCTCTCCTCCTTTAGGTATATCACCCATACCTCCTTACCCTTCTCTCTCTCTTTATAAGTGTGTGTGTGTGTGTGTGTGTGTAGACACACACACACAAATATATGCATACATACATACATGGGTGCCAACAAGAAGTTGAGTCCACTTTTTGGCTAAAAAGTGAAACTTTTTTACATATTTTTTCAAATTAATCATGTTTGACCTAAATATTTCAAGCACTTAGAGATTGAATCTCAAAAAATGTCAGTAATAGAAATTGAAGTACTTGAAGTCTATGTTCCAAACATATAATTTATTTGAACACCCAGATGATACAATTCTATTTTCAATAAGCATTATTGAAAACCACATTTTAAAAGTTACTTTTTAAGGACCATACTATGCTCGTGTACACCAAGCATAATTTGACCTAAATGAAACTATGTTTCTGAATCCTTTTGGGAAATGGTATGTAACACAATCAAGATTGATGGCAATATTTTTTTGTATTTTTTTATTGAATATTTTTTTTAATTTGTTTTATTTGGCATATTTGTTGTTTTTGAAACCTCTCGTGTACAACAAGCATAATTTGACCTAAATTTATCATTTTATAATTTTTTTTAAAGTGTATAGAATCATTTGTAGTTTGATGTCATATAATTTTTTTAAGAAACCTTTAAATAAAAAAAATTATTGAAATAAGAAGACAACCTATCATCTCAAGTTTTTGCACCTGTTTTAATAGAAATTGATTAAAACATAGAAAAATTAATCAAATGTAAAAACAAACTACATATTTGGAATCTACATAGTATAATCTATAATGGGTTTTTTTGTCAAAATATTCTACAGAAAATGCATTCCAATACTTGGCCAAAGTGTGTATTTTGTCTATAGATTGAGATTGCCTCTAAAGTTTACGTCAAACCAGATCCAAGGCTAGGGGTCGGTTGACCAAGCCTTTTTTCAAAGCTAATCCCAAAGCAATTTATGGGGAAGATTTCAAGTTTTATGAAAAATGGTTACATTCCTTAAATGTGACCCCATTCTATAAACATGACCCCGTTCCATTTTTTATACATTGTGAATTTGAAAAAATGGAACAAGGTCACATTTTAAAAATCAAAATAGAGTCATGTTGATGCAAGGGCATCCAAGGTTAAGGCAGGGGCATTCTTTGTCCTCGGTGAAATTGCATGGGTATTTGTATTTTGGCTGGTGTTACTCAGTTGCAGCCTTGACCGACGACCTCAGTCATTGAAGGAAGCTCGATCACTAAAGGAACTCGGTAGTCTCTAGTGCTCGATGAAAGTGTTACTCGGTCATGCCTGTGGTGCTCAGTCGACACTGGTGCTCGGCGATGTCTAGCATGCTTGGTAGTTCTGGCTTACTGACTGGAGTTCTATGTGATTTTTTGGGCTGACTTGGTGCATTTATTGTTGGTAGCTATTGTTATGGGCCAACATGCTGAATTAAATGTTTGTATACAATTGTAAGTTGACTTGTATGGCATTTAACTATTTGTTGGGGGGACTCAATGGTTTCATCCAGCTGACTTGTGGCTGATGATTAGTATTTATAGGATGTTTGGGTAGATGTTTAGGGGATTAGGAGAAGGACTTAGAGGTCATGGATCTGGATGACTTGGAAGACTAAGCGAATCAGATCTAAGGTTCTAAAAGCTGGAGTTGGCGAAGTTGTGGAAAGATCTTGCATGATCTTGCAGATCAGATTGATATATGATAGTTGTTTGTAGCAGAGCTAGTGGTTGCATACTTGGAGATAAGGAGATTGCTTGGAGGCTTGCGAGCTCAATTTTAGATCTGCCTTAGAGTGTCCATCAGCTTCTGATTGTCTTCAGAGCTAAGCTAGCTGAGATTGTATTGGATTTGTTGGGATCTTGCAGAATTGTTTTTTGTTGTAATTGGCCCTAACCCGGAAGGCCTTATAGTCAGGCATGTTAATGCAAATTACTTGAAATAATTGTTGTGTTATCTTTTGTGTTGAGTATTCTGCTATATAATTCTATTGGCTGCAAGGTTTGGATTGTCCTTCATTGGATCCACCATCCTTGACTATGTTAGGTGGTATCAAAGCGAAGTTTGTTCCTATTGGATTTGATAGTTGATCTTGAGGAGCGAAGGTTGACCTAGCAAGGATAATCTTGTGAAGTTGATCCTGTTGGAGCAGAGATTGTGCACAATCTAGATTACAGATTCAGAGCATTGAACTTGTGGATCTTGCCCTAGTTGTTTGTTCAAGGTGGCAGGTTGAGATCTGACTTGTACACAACTTGGAGATTGCCACAAGGTGGTCGGTGAGGGTTTGTTGCAAAGGTTTTGCATATCTTTAAGGATGCCTTCGAGAAGATCGGACCCTAGAGCTATTGCAGATCTTTGTGATGTTGTGGAATCAAAGATTTTTTATAAAGTTAGATTGAATGTCAGATCTTAGATAGAATTGATGAAGAATGACATGGTTGCCGAGATCATGAGAGTTGTTGTTGGTGTACCTCAGAATGTTGGTACTGAATATGGCTATGAAGAAGCTACTGAAGACTTTGAAAATGCTGGATCTAGTGGTGATGACTAGAGGAATAGATCTAGTGAAGACAGAACTACTTGGTTGCATAGATCTGGAGCTTGGTTTAGCAGTAGTTACCAAATGGAAGTTTCTACTTTCTTTGGTACTTTTAAGCCCGACAATTTGATTGATTGGATTGGTGAACTTGAAGATTTATTTGAGCTGGAAGATATTGAAGATCCTCTTCAGGTGAGATTAGCATAGACAAAGTTGAAAGGATATATTGCTCTTTGGTAGAAAGAACTACAAAGAGATAGAGAAGATGAAGGTGAAACAAAGATCAATCGGTGGAGGTTGATGGTGACTAAGTTGAAAGCTAAGTTCATACCTTCTGACTATGATCTTGACTTATTTAAGAAGTTGTAGAATCTAAAACAGAAGGATTTGTCTATTGAAGATTATGCCAAGGAGTTCTACAAACTTACTATTCGGTCTGGACACCGAGAGCTTGGTAAGGAAAAGGTAGCTCGGTATGTGAATGCTCTGAGATTCAATATTTAGGATGAGCTTGGTATGTTGAAGATTGATTATGTTGAAGATTCTTTTCAGTTATCTCTGAAGGCAGAATATAAGTTGAAGAGGAAACAACATAGTAATCCTCGAGGGAAGGAAAAGATTGATCACTTGGCGAAGGATAAACTGATTGATGCCAAAGATGAACAGAAACCTGTGGAACTAAAGAAGAAGACAGGTAGAGTTATATTTAAGGGTACTTGTTATAACTATGGAGAGGAAGGACACCATTATTTTGAGTGTACACAGAAGAAGATTGACCGATGAACTACTGTGATGAATGAGAACATTAAGAATGAACTTGAATTAGAGAACTTGCTACTTCGATGAACATTGCTCAGTACAAGGGAGGAACCTTGTTAGAGGAGTAACTTGTTTAGGACCCAATGCAAGTCTGAAGGTAAACTCTGTGATGTTATTATTGATAGTGGTAGTACTAATAACCTTGTTGTTGAGCACATGGTTCAGAAACTTGGTTTGAATAGAATGAAGCATCCTTGTCCTTATAGGATTGGTTGGTTACAAGATGTTCATGCTTTGGAAGTAAGAGAACAATGCTTCATTAATGTACAAATTGGCCAGTATAAGGATCTTGTGTTATGTGACATTGTGAAGATGAATAGTTGTGATATATTTCTCGATAGACCTTGGCAATATGATTGCAAAGCTATTTATGATTGTGTCCAGAATGTGTTTACTGTTGAGAAGGATGACAGGAAGTTTTCTCTAATGCCTTTGATGGATACAACACTTGATAAGAGAAGCTTGAGTATTGGTAGCCGAGTTGAGATTATGGATCCAAATAAAATGAATGATCAGTTTGGAGAACCGACCTTTATATTGTCAAGAAAAGACTTGAAGAGACAGAGGAAACTAAAGTGGAAGAATTTGCAAGCAGAAAAGATTGAGGACTTGTATGTGAAGAACCAGTTCAGGATTTACGTGTTGAATCCTGGAAGATGTTCTTCTCACATATGAACATCTTTTGGAACCTGGAGTTTTTGATGGAGGGGCATCCAAGGTTAAGGAAGGGGCATTCTTTATCCTCGATGAAACTGCATGGGTGTTTGTATTTTGGCCGGTGTTACTTGGTTGTAGCCTTGACCGACGACCTCAGTCATTGAAGGAAGCTCGGTCACTAAAGGAACTCGATAGTCTTTGGCATTCGGTGAAAGTGTTACTCGATCATGCCTGTGGTGCTCAGTCAACACTGGTGCTCGGCGATGTCTGGCATGCTCAGGTAATTCACTGTTGCTCGGTAGTTCTAGCTTACCGACTAGAGTTTTGTGTGATTTTTTGGGCTGACTTGGTGCATTTATTGTTGGTAGCTATTGTTATGGGCTGACATGTTGAATTAAATGTTTGTATACAATTGTAAGCTGACTTGTATGGCATTTAACTATTTGTTGGGGGAGTTAATGGTTTCATCTAGCCAACTTGTGGCTGATGATTAGTATTTATAGGATGTTTGGGTAGATGTTTAGAGGATCAGGAGGAGGACTTAGAGGTCATGGATATGGATGACTCGGAAGACTTAGCAAATCAGATCTGAGGTTCTGAAAGATGGAGTTGGCAAAGTTGTGGAAAGATCTTGCATGATCTTGCAGATCAGATTGATATCTGATAGTTGTTTGTAGCAAAGCTAGTGGTTGCATACTTGGAGACAAGGAGATTGCTTGGAGGCTTGTGAGCTCAAGTTTAGATCTACCTTAGAGTTTCCATCACCTTCTAATTGTCTTCAGAGCTGAGCTAGTTGAGATTGTATTGGATCTATTGGGATCTTGCAGAATTGTTTTTTATTGTAATTGGCCTAACCCGGAAGGCCTTACAACCAGGCATGTTGATGCAAATTACTTGAAACAATTATTATGTTATCTATTATGTTGAGTATTTCACTGTATAATTCTATTGGCTACAAGGTTTGGATTGTCCTTCATTGGATCCACCATCCTTGACTGTGTCACATGTTTCATGAACAAGGTCACATTCTAATTTTTATCATTTTTTTAAAATTTTACTAAAAACTTCTACTCCAATGGAGAATGTACTTCCTAGTAAGATTGATAACAACCAATTATGGATATTTTTTATGTGTTTTATCTTGTTGATGCAATATTTTATTCACTATTGAAGGAATCTATCATTGGGATCATCTTGGAGCATTTTGGAAGGACTCAAACATTGAAGACATTGTTATGATTGATTTCAATTGTTAATCATGAGATCTAAACAATGTCAAAAGATGAAGGAAAGGAGGGTTATGACCTCTGAGGATATTTAAGCAGAGAAAGAGAAAGAGGCCAAATATCAAAGAGATAAAAGAATGATGATGTAAAAAATGAATAATAATGAAGCATCTAGCTCCAAAATAATTGAAGAGACAAATACTAAAGATATCACGGGGGATACAATGGATGTAGAAGATGCAAATGTCAAAGAGGTGATTGCAAAAGATAATACGATTATAGATAGTAATGCAAGTACATCTTCAAATCTACTTTTCAATGATGTAGAAAATGTGACAAGAGATATCATTATAACCTTTACATCTTGAAATCCACCTTTAAATGATACAAAAACTATGATTATAGATTATACCCTATATGGAGATTTATTACAAGCATATACCAATGTTGAATTGATTCAATTTCTAAAATAGTTTTCCAAAGAGATCATGAAAATGAAAATCTTCCCCGTGTTGTTAAAAATGAAAATTCTTAAATGTTGGTGCAAATGAAAATCCTTCTCTTGTTGAAAATGAAAATCCTTATGTTTTTTAAAATGAAAATCCTTTTCAATAAGGTGTAACTAAAAATTCTTATGATGTTGATAATGAAAAGTGTTTTTTGAAAATGGAAAGTAATTTTTTGGATGGTCTTCCTTGTAAGATATCTTGGAGATAAATAAGAAAGTATGCCAATAAAATATACACATAATTTTTTTATTAAAAAATTTAGCATTTCAATGTCAACTTGTGATATAATTGATGAGAATATGGAAAATGAGAAAAGTAATGAAAAAGTTAGACATTTATGTGAAATAAAATTAAAAAAAGATGCATTGTTTAACCATGTTATATCTATTGTTGCTAGTGCCATTGAGTCTATTGGGAAAAAGAGTCAATCTAAAGATAGGAGTGTAGCACAACAAGCTATAAAAACTACTATAGCCAATAAAAAAAATTGGATAAAAATAATGGTAAGAAACATTAGTGGAATTTTAAATATGCATCCTAAAACATTGGTAGACTCCCAAGATCTTACATGAAATTGAATCCTGAAATCAAATCTCTATTTGAAAAATATTGGCATGATAATACAAGGGTATCATCTAATGCTAGAGATGTTTTGAAATTAATTCGTGATCCTCATCCAAAACACCTATTAGACACAATCCAAACTGAATTTTATAGAAAAAATTTAGATGATGTTGTGTTACCTAGAAATATTACCCTTAGTCAAAGATCATTTGAAAAATGTAAACCTTGGTATGTGAAAATCAATAAGAAATTAATATCGTCTTGTTGTAAAATACATCTTCAATTTTGTTATTACTATGATGATTTTTGATATATATGTTGTACTTTACATGCTAACATGATTATGCAGGATTGTGGTATTAATATGCCACCTGAAATAATCAAGGAGTTTGTAGCAGGTTTGTTTTTTTGAAAGATCTAATGGGCATTTTTTTTAAGTTCATATATTTCTGGACAGTGCACTAGTTGTAGAAATTTTTCATTATTAGGAGAATGTCTGCATGAAATTAGTGAAAATGATTTTGGACAACAATTAGTGGATGTTGTATATACCATAAAATGGTCAAGAAAAAATCAAAGTGAGCAATCAAGGACTAAATCATGAATTAATTGAAATCAAATCTATTGGATTAATTAAATCAAGCAATTGTGTAGTTGATTAATTATATAGTTGAAATCAAATGAAATCCAACCCATTCAAGGGTAAAGATGGCTAAAATAAATCAATTGTTAATTTTTTTTATTCCCACCCACCACATGTGGACAAAATCAAATGAACCAATGGGAGTGAAGGAATGAGCTCACATGGATCAAGTCCAAATCGATTCTACACCACTCATCTTGTAGTTGCATCTTGACCCTTCATTTTTTCTATTTGCTCCAACATTTGAAATCAAAATCTTTACTTTGTCTCATCATTTGAAACCATTAGCTTGACTCAACTTTGATCAAGGTTAACTTCAATCTACCCCTAAGCTTTGGGAAAAATTAGGAGTAAATCATCCATGAAAATTCTTGTTAATTACATCATTACTATAGGCATTTAGTTTTAAATTCATAGCATAATTGAGTTAGATTGGTAGAATATCATTTAGTATAGTTTCAATTTATCATTCTACATTTGTCTCTAATGATCCTTAAGTTGAGACCAATCCATTAGCTTCTTTAGATAGAGATCCATGAAATGTTTATTTTTATTTCTTTCAATTCAATAGGATTTATTGTTGAATTTGAATAATTTGAGTCGATTCCCTCACAAACTAATTTCATGAAGGTATTTTACATACACAAAATAGTGCCTACTATGGGGCTCAAGCCTCATACTAACATTTTCTAATGATATTTTGTGTTTTTAAGTGGCTTTGTGTTGTAGATTTCCAATTTATAGGTACAACTGTGTATTTGACATGAGAAGTATCATGTATACGATGAAGTTTTACACATTTACATAGTATAATAGATCATACATGAAGAATATTGGTGCATTTACACAGTTCTTTGATGCCTTTTAAATAATTTATATCTTCTATCTAAATTCTCTTAGTGTGGCACTGAGGTTGTCTAATGTCTTTGACTGGTCTTTTAACACTTTTAGCAATTTAATCATTTTAGTAGCACCTTACAAAACTTAAATAACGCATTCAATATTTTCTATAGCGTGTATGCTCATTTTAGTAACTCAACTTTTTTTTTGATCAAATTATAAATTATATCATTTTAGTGAATTTAACTCTCTCATTTTTTGAATGACAAATCATAAAAAAGTGCAAAAACCAGATATTTGAGTTCAAAAGAAGGAAAGACAAGCCAAGAAGAAGTTGAGGTATCAAAATGGAATTCATTTGAATAACATCTTGGAAGAATGAACAAAGTAAATTAAAGAATATGAAAGATCTTTGAGAGTAATTGAAGCTTATAAATCAAAATATGTATCTCAGTATTGGAATTTTACTCCTTAATTAGAAAATCTTTGATCAATTTTGAAAAAGGAGTTTTAAGTTTGTTGATTCTCTTCATGATTTCCTTGCTTTTGATGGAATAATATTTGTGAAAGGGGATACTTAAGAGCTGGAAATATAGCCAAAAGGTGAGTAAAAATGTAAATAAATAAAATAAAAATGTGCCTAGTCATTGCTAGCTTCGAAAAGGTATACCTAAACCCTATTTTTTTCTTAGATTGTGACATTCTAAATTCCAAAATCTAACATAAATACGGGACCTATTATTGTTTGTTGGATTTGATAGTATGCCTATGCTATTGACTTCTTTTAGTGAATCAAAATGCCAAACCTATCAAGTCCTTCAATAGAAAGAAAGGTTGAAAAATTAACAAACACATCAAATAAGCATCCTTGTTTGTGAACAAAAGCATTAGGCCTATGTCCTTCACTTTTATAGTGAATCAAAGTGCCAAACATGCTTGAATTCTATTAGATTAAGACGCTTTGGAAAGAACATTGTTAATTGAGTTTGGAGGTGAAAAGTGGTAGGGATATTCTCTTACCCTTCTTAGGGTAATCAAACTCTTATACCTAATTATTCATTTTGATTTCATTGCACATGTTAGGTCCTTAGTATGCTTGCCTCCCAAGAACATGCCTTAACAATGTCGGTGAGAGGGACAACCCAAAGTAGGAACAAGGTGAAGCCAACCTATTCCACCCACTATAAATAAAGACCTTGGTTAAGTGGAAATACTTAGAGGGCAAAAATATCAAATGCCTGGACTTGTAGGGCTGAAGGCCTCAATCACATTTGTGTGACTACATGTTCCTTGTATGATTTATTTGATATTTTTGTTTGGAACCCAAACTAAAATTCCAAGTTAATATAGCAATCCCTACCTTTGTACATCCATTATTAAACACCAAATTTGACCTTAGGTAAATTACATGAAGTGGCTTATCATGAAAGACCCATGTAAACATTCTCAAACATGAAATTTTATGTTTAGAGGTTAGGGGTTAACTTAGACATTTTTTTGAGCTTGTTGTGGTTGACAATACATGTTTATGAGAAGAAGACATCCATTCAAATCTAATCAACCTAAATTTTAAAAAAATCGATCAATTGGAGACCAAAATAATAAAGCTTCATCTTATGATATATTCTATGACATGTTTTCTATATACATATATAACACACTTGAAAAATCCTGTAACATATTTAAACAATCTTTCAACACCTTTGAGAATAGAAGTACCGTGTATTCATGTTCTTCAAGCACATTTAAATCATCAAATAAAGCTTTTGAATAGTAAAGTAGCATGCAAGTCCTTTCCGATCAGCATGTGTAAGGATTTATGTGATGCTTACAAGGTTTATCTCACCATGTACAGAATAAAAATTCCAAATAGTGAGCATTTTGGGGGTCTCTCAGTCAAAATTGGATATATTTTCAAATACCCTTTTTCAAAGTTTTGTTTTCTTAAGGCAAAAACCAAGTCAAATCCTCATAATTTTAGACTATCAAAGGAATTCAAAGGATTGGTCATTAAAAGGTTTTAATCTCAAACTTTCAATTATTGTTCATGTCAATCTTCACTAGATCCCATCATATTAATATATCTTTGCAAGAAGATGGAACATACATTATACAAGAAATCCCTTATGAAGACGAAACCCCACAATCTCTTTTTAAAATTTTTGAAGAAGAACAAAGAGATCATATCTCAAAGCTATTTAAGGAACGAATCAATTTGATGTCAGAAAATGATATTAACTATAATAAAGATCATAACTTCCATAAAGAAAAGCGAGATCAGAATCACCATAGGCATCAATACGAAGAAGTAACTGAAGAGAGATTTGATGAGGTGGCTCAAGATCCCTTGTTCCTTAAAGTTATGGATAGACTTTTAGAAAGGGATAAAGAAAGAAACTTTCTAAACTTAGCTCGATTAGGAGTTAAGCTTCATCATGACTATGACACATCAACCTTGAAGAAGGATAAGGAAGAAGAAAATCCACTAGGGGCTATGAAAAAATAACTCAAATTATTTCAAGTCCAAATTGATAACATGAAGAAGGCAATTGCACTGTGAGCAAGGCTTTCGAGGGTACCTGTTATCTGTTTTGAAAGGCTCAAATCAATCAAACATTAAGAGTTTAATCTAGCATACAATCAAAACAAAAACAAGGAAACTCTAAGCTAGCCACCTCAGATTGAGCCAAAAATAGGTGCACCCAAGCACTGTTTGATTTGCTCTGATAAGAGGGATGTGGGTGTGCTCTCTAAGCACTTGGAGCATACTATAATACGTTCTAATATGGATTGAAATCCATGAAAACCCCAAAATGGCACAAAAATAGGTATAGAACACCTGATTTGCCCCTAAGGCCTCAAGGATCCAAAAATGCTTTAATGGAGATTAAGCTACATGATGGGTAATCTAGGATTGATTTTAGACCAAATTAGAGATGTGATATGATGCTATGCTATGCAAAACAATAAGAAAAACTATGTTAATCCATTATTACTAAGCTATGATGAGCTAAAAATGCTTGAAAGTAAACTAAATTAGAATGATTTGCTAAGATCTAACATGAAAATGGCATTATAACAGTGCATGAGAATGAAAGTAAGCTAATTGATTTTGCTCTTGAAAGGAGGGGTATTTATAGGATTTGGGAAGGAAGAATGAGTGGCCAGGATTGAAGTCCTTAAGAGAGGCCAAGATTCATTCAAAGGGGGGCACATGGATTGTGCTAGTTTAGGGGTCACCTCCTTGTGACAAGTGTCACAAGGGCATTGGGTTGAAAGATGGAAGGAATGTGCACAATTTGGGAAATGTGCCTAAGGTCAAAGGGTGTAAGAAAGGGGTGAGGGGCTTCTTAAATGCACCATAAGTGCATGTAAGAGGGATAAGGAGGCCTTAAATGCCTTCAATGCATTTCAAAAAGGGAAGCCCTCTTTGTTGACTTTGGGGTAAGCTTAAGAGTTTGGCTAACCTTGTTTAGGGAATGTGACAAGGTTAAGGGAGGAATTAGGATAATCTTAGGATTAGGATGGGTGAAGAGGTTGGGTTTGAGAAGATTCTAGAAGAGTCTAGAATTCTCCTTGGTTTTATGGAATAAAAGTTTATTCATTCCAAAAGCTTAAGTTTTGAGAATATTTATTGAAATATTTTCAATAAATATGAAATTTAAATATTTAATCTTAATTAAATATTTGGTCTTGGGATTAGGGTTAGAAAAGATGGGATTAGCCTTTTAATCGAGATTAAGAAGGAATTAGAAGATTTTGGAAGAGGTTAGTGGTCTAAAGGAAATTGGCCAAGTTTTGGGCAAAAAATAAATTAATTATTTATTTTGGGATTTTTGGTCAATTTATTAATTAAAATAATTAATAAATAAGGAGATAATGTTTAAATAAGATTTAAACATTTTTGGAAGGGATTTCTTAATTAAATATTTTTAATTAAGAAAAAGGGATTTAATGACATAAAAATAAATTAATTAATTAATTAATTAATTAATTAATAAATGATGATGTCATCGGGGATTTTTCAAAAAATAAAAATACTTTATTTTCTAAAGGATTTTTAGGTGTCTACATTTTGCCCCTCTTTGATGCGATGCCGCAAGTGGCATGGCGTCAAAGACAAGAAAATAAGATGCCCAAAGCTAGAACTTGGAGGAATAAGGGATTGTGCCCCCTCGAGAAAATAACGCAAGGAGTAAACGTTGTGGAATTTTCTCAAAAGGAAACAAAGAAGGAAGGGCCTAGGAAGAAGGGGAGATAAATAACCAAGCTTCCAAGAGCAAAGATGGGCGAATGCAAGATGAGAGGGAATGCAAAATGTAGGATGCAGCTATATGAGGATGCAAGATTAATCTATATGATGCAGGATGCAGGGGAGATGGGGAAGCTCCAAGTGCAAATGTGGAGAGCACAACCTAGTTTAATATAGCAATGCTAGAGACCTGCCAAGGATACTGGGATCACGAGGCCTTGTCACCAGCGTTGCATAGGACTGACACTAAAAAGACACGCAGGGTTGCCCCGGCATCACGCATGAAACCCGAAGGAGGCATGGTGGAAATGATGCTAAAGAAACCACAAACACACGACGGATGCACAGGCAGAAGCAAAAGATCAAAAGACCTTGCCCCAGATTACCCTCATTCGCAGCACACCATGATATAAAGGATCGTGGTGATGTTGAGTAGAGAACAATGAGAAGCTGTAAAATATTAACAAGACCCAAAGGACAAAATCCAAGGTCAAAATGATAACTCCAAAAAGACATCCTTTGCCAAGGAGAGAGATTTGATTTGACTGATTTGATGGGGGGAAGATTAGATCGGATAGGAGGAAGGATACATCCTCAAGGACCCGCTAATTGATGAGAGAATGAGTGGTGTTGTTCGCTGGCAAATGATGAAGTCAAAGAATAATCACGGTGATCAAGAATAGTCAACAATTGATGTTGTTGAAGTACAAGGCTGGGTAGGACAAAGTGTTCTGATCAAAATGCTGCTGCAGGACTGACAAGGACTGATGTACAACGGACGGGAAAAGATATACAATGAATATGTACAAAAGCTCATGATTGGGGATAGGAAGATCTTGCTATACAGGATAGACAGGAAGGATTGCGCTACACAGGGGAGTGTACAAGATATACGAGAGTGGATACAAGATATGGTACAAGATATGTGCAAGATATGGTACAAGATATGTGCAAGAGGAATTATGGTGTTGCTAAAGGTTGATGGAAAAAGGAATGCTGGGGGATGGGGATGGGAGAAAAAGGACTGAGATGGTGGGATGGGGGATGGGAGTTTGATAGATAATGACTCGGTCCATTATGTATGGTGCCTGTTTGCCAAGTTTTCACCAACATACTTGTCCAAGGCGCCTGAATTGCCAAGTTTTCACCATTGGACGATTATTTTCTTTTCTTTTTTCTTTCTTTTTTTTTCTTTTTTTGTTTGATTTTTTTGATTTTTTGATTTTTTGCTACTTTTTTCCAATTTTTATGGATTTTTTGAATATGTAGGATCTGGTTCAGGCATAGAACCTCTTCAGATGTATGATGTTGATTGGATCATTCAAAGGCGCTCCTTCTGGTGTAGATAGCTGATAAGCTCCGGAGCCAAAGCATGAGGTGACCACATAGGGGCCCAGCCAAGTAGGCTCAAACTTGCCTTTCTTTTCACGATTTGCTTGGACCTTCTAATTTTCTTTGAGAGCCATGTCACCGACCTGGAACTGTCTAGGATGGACCTTCTTGTTATAACTCCTTTTGAGTCGATTCTGGTATGCAACCAGGTGATCATATGCTTGCTGTCTCTTTTCATCTAACAGGTCTAGCTATGTGAGACGGGCTACACGATAATCTTCATCAGTGGTGTAGTTCTTCATGGAGACTCGCAATGATGGGAGCTCGACCTCGATTGGTAGAACGGCTTCAGCACCATATACAAGGGAATATGGGGTGGTGCCTGTGGGAGTGCGATAGGAAGTGCGGTAGGCCCAAAGGGCAGGATTGATTTGGAGGTGCCAGTCACGACCAGAATCATTGACAACCTTCTTGAGGATTTTCAAGATAGTTTTGTTGGTTGCCTCAGCTTGGCCATTTCCTTGAGGGAAATATGGACTGGAGAAACGGTGATGGATGTGGAGTCTGGCACACAAATCATCCACATGCTGGTTTTTAAAAGGTGTGCCATGGTCTGTGAAAATGGTAGATGGTATGCCAAAGCGGCAGATGATGTGGTAAAGGATGAACTTGGATATTTGGATGCTAGTAGTTAGGGTGAGCGGAATCGCTTCAACCCATTTGGTGAAGTATTCTGTGGCAGTTATTATGTACTTGTGTCCATCCGAGGAAAGGGGAGTGATTAAGCCGACAAGGTCAAAGCCCCAACATGAAAATGGCCAAGGTGGTGCAATAGGCTGCAAGTCTTGTGCTGGTGCATGAATCAGATTTGCATGCTGCTGACATGGTAAACATTTTCTGACAAATTCACAAGCATCATGTTCCATGGTTGGCCAATAATACCCAACTCAAAGCAACTGCTTAGCTAGAACCATGCCACTCGTGTGGGCACCACAAATTCCAGCGTGAACTTCTTGTAAAGCCAGGATGGCCTCGTTTGAATCTAAACACCTAGAGAGGATATTGTGATACCCGCGACGATAAAGGGTGTTGGCTGCAAGAGTGTAGCGGGAAGCTCTACGAATAAGGTTTTGGCGTTGGTTATTAGTGAGATGGGGAGATATGATACCATTCTTTAGATATGCATGGATGTCGTGGTACCATGGGGACTGAGGACCAACCAAGACACACACCATTTCTGCATCGGCGTTCTCATAAGCTGGCGTATGTAGCTGCTCGACTAGGAATTCATATTGTGATGCGTCGCGTGGGATTTCTAACAAGGATCCAATGGTTGCCATTGCGTCTGCTGCTTTGTTCTGAAGTCTTGGGATCTGTGTGAACTGTAGATGTAGGAAATGCTCTTTCAGTTTGTCCACTAGCTCTTTGTAAGGTAGCAACTTGTCATCCTTTGTTTGATATTCATCTAGGACTTGTTTGATAATCAGCTGTGAATCTCCAAACACTTGTAATTCTGTGATATTCCACTGAATGGCTGTTCTGAGACCTGAGATGAGTGCCTCATATTCTGCAATGTTGTTGGTACATGGGAATCCCAATTTGAATGATTTTGGGATGTAGTCACCTTGAGGTGTGACGAATAGGATTCCTGCCCCTGATCCATGTGATGTGTAGGAGCCATCAAAGTATAGTTTTCACACAGGTTGTTCTTCGATCACACATAAGTGTTCATCAGGGAATTCCATGATTAGTGGATAGGCATCCACCAGTGGTGCTTCTGCTAGCTGACCGGCAATGACTTGCCCTTTGATTGCTTTGCGATCAATATACTGGATGTCGAACTCGCTGAGTATCATGACCCATTTTTCCATACGGCCTATGAGAGTTGTCTTTGATAGTAGATATTTGAGGGGGTCCACCTTTGAAATGAGCTTGATTGTGTGACTGAGCATGTAATGTCTAAGCTTTTGAGTGGCAAAGACCACTGCAAGGCATGCTTTTTCCATAGGTGAATAATTAAGCTCATATCTGACAAGATTTCGACTGATGTAATAGATGGCTCTCTCCTTGTTGTCATCATCATGCTGAGCTAAGAGTGCCCCCAGTGCTGTAGTGGTTGCCAAGATGTAGAGTATGAGAGGGCATCCTGGAATTGGTGGTACTAGGATTGGAGAATTGGCAAGATACTCCTTGAGCTTATCAAAGCTTCTTTGACATATGGGATCCCATTTGAAGCTTGTGTCTTTGCATAGGAGATGCGTAAAAGGTTGGCACTTGTCTGCTAATTGAGAAATGAACCGACGCACTGATTGAAGCTTTCCTTGTAGGCTTTTGAGCTGTTTGAGTGTTCTTGGTGGAGGCATCTCTGTTATTGCTTTGACCTTCTTGGGGTCTATCTCTATGCCTCGTCGCGATACTATGAAACCTAGGAGCTTTCCAGATGTAACACCAAAGACACATTTCTTTGGATTGAGCCGTAACCCATAGTGCTGCAGGTGATCAAACACACTCTCAAGAATGTCAAGGTGTCCATGGCATGTCTTTGATTTTGCAAGAATATCATCCACATAGTCCTCTAGGATCTTGTGGATCATGTCATGGAAGATTGCTGTCATCGCTCTCTGATATGTGGCTCCTGCATTCTTTAACCCGAATGGCATCATGTTGTAGCAGAAGGTGCCCCATGGAGTAGTGAATGTTGTTTTATGTTGATCTACTTCTGCTATACGAATCTGATTGTAGCTTGAAAATCCATCCATTAGTGACAACATTTCATGGCCCGCTGTAAGGTCTACGATCATGTCTATGTTAGGTAGCGGGAAATCATCTTTAGGACATGCCTTGTTCAAGTCCCTAAAATCCGTGCATATTCTGATGTCTCCTGAAGGCTTTGTGACAGGTACCATGTTGGAGATCCAATTTGAGTAATCTATATCTCTGATAATCTTTGCATCTAGGAGCTTTTCTAGTTCTGATTTTACCAATAGAGCTACTTTGGGATGCATTTTGCGTAGCTTCTACTTTACTGGCTTGACATTAGGATCCACTGCTAGATGATGAACGACAAGATTAGGATCAAGCCCAGGCATGTGTGCATATGACCATGCAAAGTTCGTAGTAGCTTCTTGAAGTAGCGCAGTGAAAGCCATTTCTTCACCTTCTGTCATGTTGGCTGCAATGTAGGTGATCCTCGGACATTCCTCTGTACCTAAGTTGACGGGCTTGGTTTCTTCTATGATGATAGGTGATTGCTCAGGTCTATAATCCTGGATGGGAGGAAGAGGCAAGTCTTCATCTTCTAGCGCTTGAATTGCCAAGTTTTCACTAGAAGATACGCTCTTTATTTTTACTTTTTTGGAATCAGAATGTGCCCTAGAAGGGTTTTCACATAAGGACTCATGTTTTACTCTTTCTATTTCTCTTTTGCAGCTAAAGCTTGCCTCTTCCCCAAAGTATCCCTCTGGGTCAAGCTTGTAGATGTGAGATGATTCTGAATCTTGAACTGATTGTGGGCCTGATGCCCCCATGAATTCTAGGAGTGCTTCCATGCTTTGGAACTCATCGATGTGTGTAATGCTTGGTTGGTCCCAGTCTATGAGTTCAGGGTGGGTGAGGGGAAGTTCTATGAGATTTATGGCGAGTTGTCGGAGGACAGAAGTCCCCAGGAGGGTGTCATTGTCAAAGATATCATCGTAGGATCTGATTTCTTTCTCTTCAGGGATGTCTTCGATCGTTATGAGGTCATCCTGGCTATTTAAGAGGGGAACGCTAGTCAAGTTGGTGCCCCCAGTTGCGGTATTGGGCCCTTGTATATGCAGGCGAGGGTCATTAAAACCAAGACCCTGATGTTCAGGATTCTTTGATGGTGTGATGGGATATTGGTTGCCGCCTTCTTGTGGCCCTAGACCACTGCCTTGATAATGCCATTGTTCAGTGGTATACTTATATTGTTTTGGATACTTATCTTTGAAATAGCCAAGAAGTTGAGTGTCAGGGGATGGGGGATCTTTATACAACCACCTATTTATGTCAGGATCCATCTCTTGACTGTTTATGTTGCCATGGGATTCAAAAGTCATAGATCCAATTTTCTTGATTTCATGATGCTCTTCAATAGGCTTGCTTTGGTGATCTGGGCGCCCTTGAGTATGTGGATCAAGCGGAAGGGCCCCTATGGAAAATGCATCATGTAGGCTATATTCACCACAACCTCAGTTATTGATCTTGACGGAAGAGAGGGTGGAGGTGAGAATGGTTTCTGGATCGCAATGGGATCGAGATGAGCTGGCAATAGAAGTACCAATGTCAGTTCCAGGATAATGAGTGGAGTGAGGGAATGATGCTTCCATCGCACGACAGTATGCGAAGGGTTGGGGTTCAACATGGATGGTAACCTCAGTGCCTTGATGCAGAAATTTGATGCACTGATGGTAAGTAGATGGTACAGCCTTAATGGAATGAATCCATGGTCGGCCTAGGAGGATATTAAATGGTAGGTCAAGATCAACAACATGGCAAATAGTATCTTGTGTTGCTGGGCCCAGCTGAATGGGCAAAGTAATGGTACCTTCTGAGGTACACTCCAAGTTATCATAGGCTTTGATAGTGATCACTTCATGTGCTATATCGGCCTGGGTGAACCCAATCTGTTGAATGAATTTTAAAGTACACAAGTTTAGAGCTGAGCCATTATCTATTAAGACCCGTTTGATGGCAAAGTCTCTGACCATGACAGCAATGCGGAGAGGAAGAGTATGGTTAGGTGCAATGACTGGCATGTCAGATGGTTTGAAGGATAAAGCACAAGCTGCAGAAAGATGTCCCACAAGGGTCTCAAACTGGGTGGTGTTAATGTCTGTGGGGACATGTCCTTCTTTGAGAGCTCGGTCGAGGATCTCCTGATGGAGAGGTGAAGTGCGGAGAAGGTCCAAGATGGATATTTGGGCTGGTGTATTCCCAAGATGTTCTATGAGGTTGTACTATGCATTGTGTGCATTTTGTACTGGCCTTGGACGGGCACCAGCAACAGTTATTCGACCCCTACGGGTGGTAACAACACATTGACTATCTGCTCCTCTGACATGGATGGTATTGACTGTGGGCTCAACTTGGGTTATACATCCAACAAATTTATCATAGTTGATGTAGGTAGTAGTGTGATCTTCTTGCTTGCCTTTACCATGATTCTGGGGATGATTGGTATTAGCTTGATTCTTCCCAGCATTGTGTTGTGGGAACACATTCTGATAAATTTGTAAATTGGCATTTGGTGAGGCTTGAGCAGGTGTATCTACTTGAATCTCTTTTTGATCAATGAGATCTTGGATATAGTTTTTGAGTCTCATACACTTCAAGGTAGTATGTCCTTTGACACGATGATAATCATAGTACTCATGATCTTTGTGCCAATCAGGCTTGGGGGTGGTATCATCAACTGGCTGAATTGGTGGATAGTAATTAAGTTGGCCTTGGCCATCTGATGAAAGATAACATCCAGAGGTTCACCTAGTGGTGTGAAGGTCTTCTTTGGATAATTTTGAGCTCTGGGTTTTTTCTGCTTGGGAGCAATATTGACGGCATTGACTTGATTGTTTGGGTTACCTTGATAGGCTTGATGGGCTTGCTGCTAATAATTCTGCTGATTATTCTGAGAAGGATATTGCTGCATGGGTTGTTGATGGACTTGAGGAGGTTGCTGATGGATGGGCGCTTGTTGTTGTTGGTATGCAGGAGTTGACAGAGGACTAGCTACAACAAATTGGACATGCTTGGTATCAGTGGCTCCATCAGTAACAACATTTTTGTTATGATTCTAGTAACGGGATTTATCATTGTTGGGTTTTTGGGCATCATTTTTGAAGTGTCGGATTGTGCCTTCATCTAGGAGGGCCTTTTCAATACCTATCCCCTTGCTCTTGATATCTTGATATGTTTGGAGACAATTCATCCGCATGAAGTGGGATAGCTTAGGATGCAGGTTATCAATGAAGATTTTGGTCAAATGCTTTTCTGGCGGTTGGTATGATAACCTGGTGGTAAGGTTCTGCCATCGTTGCAAGTATTCTGCTAGGCTTTCTCCATCTTTCTATTTTGAGTTGCAGAGATCTAACAAGGTCAACTCATTCTCAACATTGTGGGCATAGTGGTTGATGAACTTCTCAGAGAGTTCAGCAAAGGTTGTGATGGTCCCATTGGGTATTTTATAGAACCACTCAACAGTTGTTCCTCCCAAGCTTTTAGGGAATAAACGCAAGAGATAGTTATCACTGTAAGCCACTTCTTAGCATGCCATATAGAATTCCTTAACATGATTGACTGGATCTCCTTTCCCCCGATATTTATCAAACTTAGGTGTCTCAAAGTGCTTGGGAAAAGGAATAGCAACAATGGATCGGTCAAATGGGTAAGGACACACCTCTTCAAACTTGTAGGTTTTTCTCTCAGTACCAGTTTGGAGCTCTTTAGGAGCGTTCTTCATAGCTTCCCACTTGGCATTGATTGGTGTTTGAGTAGGTACTCCCATTTGAGGTGGGTATTGTGGAGCGGGATATGGAGATGGCCCAGCGGGATAGGTATATTGGAGCGGATCTTGGAGTGATGCTTGCTGGGGAGGATACTGCTGATGTGGCATAGGGGGATATTGTGGTGATGGATATGGGATTTCTTGCTAGTGTTGTGGGATGATGGGATTTTGTTGCTGCGCCTGGTAGGAGGAAGCTTGCTGTTGCTAGGGGATGATAGGGGTTTGTTGTGGGGGAGGTTGGTGGAATGACACCGCTTGCTGGTAAGGTGGTCCTTGCTGAACTTGGCTCTGTGGTTGACCAATGTAGGTCGGGTGCATTCCTGCATTGCTTAAGGGTGAATTTGATGTGGGGAAGCTTGAAGCAAAGGGTGGCTGGGCAAGATAACTTGCGAAATGGGATGAACTTTGCTGCTGAGGTGGAGGAACTTGCTGAAAGGCATTAGGTGTTGTGAATGGATAGTTTGCAAAGGATGAAGCTGGTGGAAGTTGTGATGGTTGTTGTGCTGCTTGTGAGGAGGTGGCTTGTTGGTTTCCAAACATAGATGTAGGAGAATGGGTTGGTATACCCCAAGCTTTCATTTCTTCTTGAGTGAGGCCCCAACGAGAGCCAATGTGTGGTGGGAATTGTGTTGCAGTGGACGCCGGGAAGGTGGATGTGATGGGAGTTTGGGATATGAATGGTGGATTGGAAAAGCCCATGGAAGGCATCCCTGTGGTGAAGGCATTTTGATGGGCTTGTGCCTGGGTAGATACTTGTTGGGGGGGAAAGGAAGGGAACATTTGCGCTCCCCATGAAAAGGGTGATGTTGATGCGGAAGCTTGCTGAGGAGGAAAGGGGAGCGATTGTGCTCCCCCCGGAATAGATGATGCTGGCGTTTGTTGGGTGAAAGGGGGAAATGATTGTGTTGACCCTGGGAAAGATGGTATGGATGTTGAAGCTTGTGGAGCAAGGGGGAAGGATGATTGCATCCCTCCTGAAAAGAATGGTGTGGAAGGAGATGGAGCTGCTTGTGCAAATGGATGTGTAAGAGGTGGGAGTTGATTTTGTGACAAGTGTTGGATTTGTGCAAGAGCTTGGGAGGCCATGGCAGATGATGAAGTACCTGTGATAGGGAATGGAGCAGATGGTGTGACAGCTTGTGTTACGGGGCTTGCGAAGCTTCCTTGTAGAAGAAGGGGAATGGTGGAGGTTGCTTGAGATGTTTGCAAGGTGGGTTTAGGGAATGGTTGGATGAATGGAGAGTATACTTGTGCTGGGATTTGGATAGTGCTTATGGGAATACGAGGATGGAGATATGGCGGAATGGGAGTATGCCTTTGTGCCAAATTAGTGAACATGCTCTGCTGGTTTTGGGCTATGAGTGTATTGACTGCTGGTGGATTCTCTGGGTGATTCACAAATGTTTCTATTGCCAGAGGAGCTGAGGGGATATTGGGATTATCCCATGTATTTCCAGTTTGTATTTGGGGATCATAGGCTACCATTGCACTGGTAAAAATGTTGGGATCAGATGAGTTGGTGATTGGATAAGGATTCATGTGCCTTCGCTTCCTAGATCCAGATCTTGTCTCGACAGGCATGGAGATGCAGATGCTTAGATGGATGCAAGATGTTTCTTAAAGGACTCTAAAGGATGGTGGATGCAAGCTTAAGGAACTTCTAAGGATGATGAATTTCTAGAATGCGATGCAAGGATGGATGAACTGCTCGGATTTGGATCAAGGATGGTGGAAGATTGGTGGGAGATGGTGGAAAATTGGTAAAAAAGCTTGGTGATGATGGAGGATTGGTGGGATGCTCTGATTTGGGTCAAGATTGGGTGGAGGATTGGTGGGATGCTGGTGGAAGATTACTAAGTGTCAAAAATGAGTTGTTATTTTTCCCTGATGGAGGATCAGTGATAGGATTTGGGCCAACCTAGGATAGACTGATGATCTTCGGTTAACTGGATGCTTATCAATACAAGCCAATCTCTTGCTCGAGATGATGAGGCTGTGCAAGGACAAGTTGGATTTCCTTTAGACAATGCTCTGTCAAAAAGGGAATGCTTTCTAATTTAGGATAAGGGATGGAAACAACTCAAAGGTTTTGAACACTAAGTGTTTGTGGATTTTGGATCTTTGGATTTGGTACAAAAGATGGTGGGTTCTGATTTAGGTGATGGATGCTGGATTTTGGATGAAGGATATGGGATTCTGATGGTGGATTGCTGATGGAAAGATGGTGGAGGATGATGGAATAATGCTCTTTCTAAAGGGATGATGCAGATGCGACTGGGATGGATGATCTATGATGCTGCTAAGAGGATGATGGTGCATGCAACTAAGAAGGATTTCTATGATGTAACTAAGATTTGGTGATGATGCAAGGGTGAAACTAAGATGAAGCTAGGATGACAGACTACCGAGATAAGATTGTGAGATCTGAAGGTAGAATGGACATGTGATGGATCCAGCTAATCTTCTCTTTCAAGGTTGATGTAGCGATGGTTTACTCAGAAATGGTAGGCAAACTGTTTGACTCTTGCATTATAGCCAATATTATCAAGCCTTTCTTGATATTTTTCTTCTGCTTGGGTTGCTTGGATAAAGGATTGATGGCTTTTAAAGTTCCTTTTTGCAACTTTCTTCTCTTGATAATCTTTGGATTTGGACAACTTGGCTTTTGGATGTTTGATCAAATTGGGCATATCTTTGGAAAATTCTGATAGGTTTGAGAACAAAAGGCTCTTTGGATATCTGATTTCTGCAAGATTTTCTGAATATCAATTTTGTTGATTGGTTTGATTTTCTCAAGTGGCAAAGGATAAATTAAAAAGACTTCTGACAAAGCAATCTCCGCAAAGGGCAAAGCAACCTTGCGGGATACAAACAGGATGACTGACTCTGATAAAGCTTTGAAAGTGTATGTTTCAATAAGTGTTTTCACGGAGCCTTTGACTGTCAAGCACTTCAAACAGATCTACCTAAGGAAGGTGAGTATCAAAATCGCTTGCCCACAGCTTGGTATCCCCCAGAAGGGAATACAAATGGTGAGTAATCTTGAGGCGACCCGGTAAACCCCTTGGAATCGGTCCTTGCACAAGGATTTTGATACTTTCAGATGTAGATAGGGTAGCCTCTATTTTATCAGGTTTTTAATAGTTCCGTGGAGTCTCCATACCCGGTTATGCTGACCACCTGTGACTCACTTAAGAGCCTAGCCAACAACACTGGGGGAGGAATATTTACCTTTCCCCAGACATTTGTATTTGGCACAAGACGCCCGGTGATTAGGAGATGTAAGTGAGTACTTTTTGCCTTCACTTTATTTATATACCGGCTGGGGGGGATACCGGTTTGAGGTCGTTCTCTGAAGAGGAAGCGCTTTTCTCCCCGGACAGGCCTCGCTAAAAGTAGAACAAGTGAACTTGTCCGAGTCCAAATGTTCTACGTTGCTTACTTTAACAAGGATTTACAAAAAATGAAAGCTCCTAGATGCACATCAAGCAAGTTTGTTCATTTTTCCAAATTGATTAAGTGATGTTTGAACTTTTGAAAATGAAGACACACATGTTTAGATTTTGATTTGTTCTTTTCTTCAAAACGTAAATGATTTTAGCGTTTGCAAGTTCTTTCCTTTTGGGCATTCAAGATTGATATTTGCGAGTTGATTTAGGAACTTTGAAAATGTGCTTTGTTTTATCCTTAGATCATTCAAGATTATGTTCGTTTACTTGCTTTTGAAATCTGAAACAAGAGAGGGAATAGAGTGTTCATTCCCTTTAGTGCATTCGAGATTGGGTTTGATTTTCAAAATGATAATGACACTTTAGGACCTAAGTTCTTTCCTTTAGTTTCATTCAAGATTGAGTTTGACCTTTTGCAAAATAAAAAATAAATCCAGTCCCAGACAGAAAAATACCAAAAAGTGACACTGTCCAGCTTATAGACGATGCTGGAAAGTTCAGAGGTGACATTTCATTCTTACAGGTGACATTCTGTACCTTTATAGGCGACAGATAACTATGCAGAGGCGTGATTTCTTTCTTCAAAGGTGTGATTTAATTACATGCAGGCGACAGAAGAAGAAGTAGAGGTAGAATAGAAGTTATGGCTGGCGGAAATCTGCCAGTAACCAGGCGTGAAAATAGTGTATGTACGCGTGATTTGATTTCTTGAAGGCATGATTTAATTGCTTGAAGGCGTGACTATATTGTGTGTAGGTGACATTTATTTTTATGAAGGTGACATTTCTTTTCTTGAAGGTGACATTTAATTGCTGTAGGCGACATTTAATTTCTTGAAGGTGACATTTCATTTGTTTCCTGCAAATACAAGAATATAAAGTATAATCTCATCAAAATGATTGTGGTTTTGGTCCCACCGGGCGTGCCAGAATGTGAGCAAGGCTTTTGAGGGTACCTGTTATCTATTTTGAAAGGCTCAAATCAATCAAACATTAAGAGTTTAATCTAGCATACAATCAAAACAAAAACAAGGAAACTCTAAGCTAGCCACCTCAGATTGAGCCAAAAACAGGTGCACCAAAGCACTGTTTGATTTGCTCTGATAAGAGGGATGTGGGTGTGCTCTCTAAGAACTTGGAGCATACTATAATGCGTTCTAAGATGGATTGAAATCCATGAAAACCCCAAAATGGCACAAAAATAGGTATAGAACACCTGATTTGCCCCTAAGGCCTCAAGGATCCAAAAATGCTTTAATGGAGATTAAGCTACATGATGGGTAATCTAGGATTGATTTTAGACCAAATTAGAGATGTGATATGATGCTATGCTATGCAAAACAATAAGAAAAACTATGTTAATCCATTATTACTAAGCTATGATGAGCTAAAAATGCTTGAAAGTAAACTAAATTAGAATGATTTGCTAAGATCTAACATGAAAATGGCATTATAACAGTGCATGAGAATGAAAGTAAGCTAATTGATTTTGCTCTTGAAAGGAGGGGTATTTATAGGATTTGGGAAGGAAGAATGAGTGGCCAGGATTGAAGTCCTTAAGAGAGGCCAAGATTCATTCAAAGGGGAGCACATGGATTGTGCTAGTTTAGGGGTCACCTCCTTGTGACAAGTGTCACAAGGGCATTGGGTTGAAAGATGGAAGGAATGTGCATAATTTGGGAAATGTGCCTAAGGTCAAAGGGTGTAAGAAAGGGGTGAGGGGCTTCTTAAATGCACCATAAGTGCATGTAAGAGGGATAAGGAGGCCTTAAATGCCTTCAATGCATTTCAAAAAGGGAAGCCCTCTTTGTTGACTTTGGGGTAAGCTTAAGAGTTTGGCTAACCTTGTTTAGGGAATGTGACAAGGTTAAAGGAGGAATTAGGATAATCTTAGGATTAGGATGGGTGAAGAGGTTGGGTTTGAGAAGATTCTAGAAGAGTCTAGAATTCTTCTTGGTTTTATGGAATAAAAGTTTATTCATTTCAAAAGCTTAAGTTTTGGGAATATTTATTGAAATATTTTCAATAAATATGAAATTTAAATATTTAATCTTAATTAAATATTTGGCCTTGGGATTAGGGTTAGAAAAGATGGGATTAGCCTTTTAATCGAGATTAAGAAGGAATTAGAAGATTTTGGAAGAGGTTAGTGGTCTAAAGGAAATTGGCCAAGTTTTGGGCAAAAAATAAATTAATTATTTATTTTGGGATTTTTGGTCAATTTATTAATTAAAATAATTAATAAATAAGGAGATAATGTTTAAATAAGATTTAAACATTTTTGGAAGGGATTTATTAATTAAATATTTTTAATTAAGAAAAAGGGATTTAATGACATAAAAATAAATTAATTAAATAAATAAATAAATAATTAATAAATGATGATGTCATCAGAGATTTTTTAGAAAATAAAAATACTTTATTTTCTAAAGGATTTTTAGGTGTCTACAGGCACCTAAGTCATTTTAAAACCCCCCATTTAATGTAACATGTTATCTCTTTATTAAGTTAGTTACAATAAGTGATCCTGGAAGCCACTTGTAGGCCTCGGTGCTTATTGCAAGCCACACTCATCTATACACCTAGATAACCTACCCTAAGCTCATAAGTCATAAAAATATATCATAAATCATATAAAGCATGATAATCAATTTCAATTCCATAAAAGATAACTGGAACTAACAGTGGTCCTCAAACAATAATCTCACAATTACAAGTTGGTCTTCAAACCATAACATGATATAAAACACCCTCTCAAAGAGTTCATAAAATAATGAGCTTAAGAAATTAAGTTGGATAAAAATAATCGTGACCAAGTCAACATTACAAAATACTAAAAATGCACATGTCACATAGAAGACAAACCCCCCAAGCCTCTGTATACCACCCCTAAAGGAAACGCAATTTTCCCAAATAAACATCATCAAACAAGGCAATAGAATATACCAAGTAGTCAAAACCTAACACAAGTCTCAGTTGTTTAAGAACAGTCAATTTTATTTATTAAAGTCTAGTTTGAAGTTTATTAAGAAAACATTCATATAAAGTCTCATGCATATATACTTTTTTAAATAAGAATTTAACTAAAATCTCCATGCATATTAAAACACCATATATTTAATAATAAAATAATATTATTAATTTTCTATATAAAAATATTAATATTAAAACCCGCATGTAAAATAAATCAATTAATAATTATTTTTTAATTATTATTTTTTTAAATAAATAAATTATTATTATTTTATTTTACTTTTTATAAATTTAAATCTCAAAATTAATAAATAATAATAATAATAATGTAATTTTATTTTTATTTTTTAATCTATATATATATATATATATATATATATATATATAAATTTACTATATATAAATAAAAATATTAATATTAATATTAAAACCTCCATGTAAAAAATCAATTAATAATTATTTATTAATTATTATTATTTTTAAAATAAATAAATTATTATTATTTTATTTTACTTTTTATAAATTTAAATCTAAAAATTAATAAATAATAATAATGCAATTTTATTTTTATTTATATATATATATATATATATATATATATATATATATATATATATATATATATATATATATATATATATATTCTTTACTACTTTTTTTTTAATTCTATAAAAAGATTATGGGCATATGCAAATATTATATATCTATTTTAATTTGATCTAATTCCTATGGTTTTAACAACAAATACAAAAAAAACCTTAATTGAATTAATTTCAATTTTTTTCCTATTGTTCTTCAAACAAATTCTGGGTACTGAGGGTACTCTCACTACTTTTGCAAGGGTGGCACATACTACTGATGACTTGCTTCAATTTGATAAGGTTTGTTTTCTAATTTATGGTTTAAAATCTTTTCCTCCATATATATATTCTTTACTACTTTCTTATAATTCTATAAAAAGATTATGGTCATATGCAAATATTATATATCTATTTTAATTTGATTTAATTCTTACAGTTTTAACAACAAATACAAAAAAACCTTAACTGAATTAATTTCAATTTTTTTTCCTATTGTTCTTCAAACAAATTCTAAGTTTTTCACAAAAGAAACTCAATAACCAATTCAAATTGAAAATATTGAAAAATCAACCAGTGATCCATAATCCAAATAAAACCATAATTTTCAACAATAAATTCCAATCACAAAGTAGACAATCTTTTCAAAAGAACGATAAACATAGGTTTTCAAACCCTACCTGAAATCCCCCAACTGAATACAACAAATAAGACCAAATCTAAGACTCCCAAAAATTCAAGCTTTAAAATAATTCTTTAACTTCCAAGCACCACGATTCTCCAAAACCCAATTGATGTAATGAAATAATAACCCAAAACCCCCTAATATAGAAAACTTGACAAGCTAGGTTTTCAAAACATGCAACTCCAAATATAAGACAAACTCCAATAAAAAATAATAAAAGAATTACTTAACTCAAAATCACCAAAATAAGAACTTAACTCTCAACCTTATTTTTATCAAACTCATTTGCATGATTAATTATAATTTTAATAATAAAATATGCACTTTTCATATTAACAACTCCAAACTCAACTTTAACCTAAATTCATATTTCACTTTATTAATTAAATGTGTAAATTAAATTGTATTTAATATTTTAATTTACAAATTTAATATTTATGACATCTTAATAACATGCAACTTGATAAATAATTACCAATTGATGTTATAAATACATTTAAATTTAATATTTAATGACATCTACAATTTTCATAATTAGACTTTTAATTAAGTCTTTCTAATTAAACAAAGGTATTTAATTACTTCTCAATAATTAAATCTCCTCATATTTAATATTTCCATATTCACAAGATATAATTATTATAATCTCATAATCAATCTTAATTTAATTATATTAACCAAATAAACTATACAACAAACTCACACGACTTATAACATATGAAAATCAACTAACTCAAATAACAAACTCAAGGGAATGACTCATGAATTCATGTCACCTTGATGAATTCAGATGGGTAAAAAATCAAATACATGTCCACTATTTAAGGACAATTAATGGGTTAGGTTGGGATTTGGATTTGTACGTTATCACCCCTCTCTTACCATTGAGATATTGCGATAGGGAATACTCATCTTGACAATTCAGAGAAGTTGATGTCTAGTAACTTAAATCCTGCATAAAAGATGAGCATGTACATACATGTATAAATATATACTAGAAAATGGCAGGGATCAGTCGATCGTATGTATCTCACAAGAAAGTAAGTACGACTTTGTCCATAAACCACATTAGGCACATCAAACAGAAAAGTAAAACATACACATGCAAGTATGCAATCATTAAAACCAGAAATATAAACAACATCATCAAATGTAGATAATCAACATGAAGAGTGGCCTAAAAGAGTCTGGCCATAAAAACTAAAAAACAAACTATGGGAGGGGTATTACATCCACCTCCCCTAGAATTAGGCTTACTCTTGGAAGCCTACAAACAAATAAGGATATGCATCCCTCAATTCACGAAGCATCCTACTAAGACAAAAGACAAAATAATATCTAAAAACAAGCCAGAAAATAAGGACATGATATATAGTCATCAAGAGCAATATAATTTTGGTTTAAGAATAAACCAAAAATGACATTGATTAATCATTCATTATTTAACAATTTAAATAGATATAAATCTTTATTCATTCACCATTATAGAAAACATCTAGTAATCAATCGTATAAAGCACACATTTGTATATACATCAAATAATAACTTAAGAGGTTCATGAAAACCTAGTTAATGCAACACTCATATAAAATCCAATTCAAACATACAAGTCTAATTTCATACCTCTAGGTTCATAAACAATAGTCTGAAATACAAAAGAGTTATATGTCTATGTTTTTGTTTCAAGTTTTGACATTTTAGACATCTAGTGGGCGTTCGAATTCCCAGAGTTCCCAATGTAGAAACTCGGGCTCTAATACCAAGTGTAAGGCCCCATCAGGGAACCCAAGAGAAATTAACCTAAAACATGCTATCAAGTTTACAAAATAATTTTTTTCTTAATAGTTTACAATCAACAAGTACATTATTGTGGAAGCAAAACAATGTAATAACAAACATAATCATAAAAGTAACTCAACGCATAGATTAAAATTATCAAGGGTTCCTTAATGTAGAATTACTAATAATTTAATTAATCTACTAAGTACAATAAAAATATAAAATCTCCACCTAATGTAAAAGAATAACAAGTACAATATCATATAAATAAAACATAGATACAACTTATACAATAAGGTATACACAATGAACCATTTGTTGGCTCTTGGTTTAGCAAGATTTTAATACCTTGGAAATGCAAAGATGCACCTATGGGTCAGCTTACTTCTGACAATTAGTACATTCACAAAAGAACAAGGGCCAATTAAAAAAGCACAAAGGCTTTCTACACTTTGAACTCTACAAAATTTAGGCGGGTGTATCTAGGATTAGGATCACTTAATTTCACTTTTCCACTAATCCTCACAAACCAGATAGGTTCCCATAATACTTCTTGTTATTTGTGACATAAAGGGATAGGATGTGAAGCTAGACACACTACCAAATTACTCACCAATAAAATAGGGGCTTTTTCTATTAAGTCCATAACTATTGACTTAAGATACAAAATTTGATTTTTTAGGGGTAGAACTGATAGACAAGAAAGAACATATGTTTGACAAAATGTTTGTGATCAGTCTCTTATCCATTGGGCTTAATCAGAACAATTCCTCACTGTATTTTTTATTCATATCATTTACCTTACAAATGAAAATTAGATTATACGAAGAACCTCATTGCTTACAACAATCCTCCTTAATACCTTGCAATTCTGCCAAGTTACACTAAGCACTTAACTTCTCGAGTTAACAACAAAGCATATCAAGACATACATAACTAAATCTGAAGCTATGGACTTGAGTCTGTCAATTCACAAGATAATAGGAAATTGCAAGCCATTAAATTAGGAGACAAGATTCAAAGTAATTCATGTAATCTTTGTATTAGTTTTCATGGAACTGATACAAAAGTGATGTACTGAACATAGAATACTCCACAAATACATTAGAAAATTGTATGGTTCATTAGGATCTCTGTGAAACTAAGAGGTTACAAACCTCTTCTGCCAATTCTTGAATGAAAACTAGTAGAAATTTTTCTATTATGTGGTTTTGCAGGTAGGCCAGTCCACAAATGGAGAAAGGAGCAACTAGGAAGAGACCAGATCTTTAACTAGGAAAAAGACAACCACTAAATGACCATGGGAATCCTTTTATATAAACAAGGACTGCAACAAGCTTAGGGTCATTTAGGGAAAAATTAGGGTAACGCTGTCAACCATTACATGTAAAATAAGGAACTGAGTTATTGCACAAATGACAAAGAAGATAGCCCTAAAATAATCAAAAAATATCAGAAATAAATATGATATTCTTTACATTTGAAAACCCCAGTAGCCAAGCTTCAAAATTAGGGTATGATCCTTTGAATCCTTGTAGAAAACATATCTCATCTACCACTATGTACCAGGGACTTCATTTTCTTGCCAACTTGTCCTAAATCATAACTACTCCATCCAGAAGAAACCGCCTGCAAAATATCAAGCTCAGGGCAGCAATAGAATAATATCTTTGATCACTTCCGGGTCAACCACCATAGAATCAATTCAATTATCAACTAAAAATTCATCCTTTATGACCTGAGAATAATCAAATCTAATTTAATTTCTCCTTTCTGGCTTACCGACTTCCTTATCACAGAAAAAACCTTGAATAAAATTTGAAAAATTGACCAAAATAGATAATGAACCAGGTTTAAAACATAGTCATCGATCGCCACCTTTCCCGGCACATCAGACAGTTTTCATAATCCTGCAATTGGTAACTATCAATCACTTTCTTATCTAGGCTTTACGACCACCACACGATCAAAAATATATGATGGCACTCAAATGGTGTTTTCTTTAGCCCCACTTATTTACCTTTTACCAATTTGACGATTGGATGGTAGACATGATCCCGCAATCACTAAGAAACCTGCATCTTTCAATCAACTTTCCATCCAGGCATTACACCTAATGCATGATCATTTTTGGTCTACACTGCCATTAATACTCTAGGTCCAAGAACATGACATCAAAGAAGACACGCATCACACAGTTGTGATCCTGTGATGGATAAACATCATGCAACTTTAGTTCACAAGAATACGCCCTTTGTCAGATCAAGCTTGATCTAGTCATCCTTTATCATCTCTTCATTTTGTGTTGTGACATCAGCTAGGATACATGCCAACAAGGCATGATCCCGCAATCACTAACCTTCATGCAATTTTCCATAGTGGTATTATGCATGTCGTTAGATCCTCCAGATCTAACTAATATTTACTTTTACTTCAAACTCGTGAGGATGATGTCATATGGGAGAGGTGTTTCCTAGTCGTGATGCCGCAAAGAATAACCTTCGTGCATCTTTACATTGCATTATCACATCGACCGTTACATCATCCAGATTTGACCGCTCTTTATCTTTTTCTTTAACTTTGACCTTGGCCCCACCAACTACAATGAAACCATCACCACAAGCTCCACTGATAACCTCATCAGCAATCAGGATGCCCAAAAATGTTCCCTAGGAATCATTGTTCCCCTACGATATCTTTATTGCCATAAGATATTTTGACACATCAGTTGGGGATCAGAGCATTTGAAATTAGTCTTCACTGAAGCCTTTTCATGTCTGATAGAAATATCGGTGGATCTAATGTCGATGTCATAGTTTACAATAGATTGGTTACACATATGGTGATAAAGGAATGGACATCGCGTGATCTTAAAATGAAGACTTCTGATTACCGATGAGGTTATCGGGAAAGGTTTTGGCAATAAGAAATTGATAAATACATGTTGGTACTGAGGAAATATGGTCGGGGACTTAGGAACCTTAGGAAATATTAAACTCGGGCCTGCTACGCAGAAGGACTTGAAACAAAACATGGCCCTGCCCGATGACTTAGAACATGTGCCAAAAAGGGAACTTAAGTGGATGAAAAAGTGATGAGGAAATAGAATGAGGGTAGGGTTTTAGATTAAAACAAGATTTTTGAAACCCTTGGAACATGATAAACCCTATTTCCTCACACCTAAAGCAAGAAATGGTAATTTTCAAAGGGTTTTTTGCATTGACTAGAAAATTGACCATTAGTGGCTCTGTCTGGGGATGTATGCCTCTTGTAGGCATAGAAAGGATTTAGAATTTATGGGAGAGAAGACCACAAATCTGACCAAAACTTGCAGGGAAAACTCAATAAATTGATCGACCTAAAGTAGGAATATAGGAAGGGAAACACAGAACAAAAGGGGAATATTTATAGACCTATAGGATTGGAACTTTATTTGGTGGCCCTAGCCACCAAAAAAAATACTAGAATTTCCCTTTGTCAAAAACCTAATTTTCATTCATATATGTGACCAGCCACCTAAAATTGTAATAATAAACTTGTTGCCAACATACATGAAAATTCTTAGGCTGAAAAATAACTTTGTATTCACAACTTCCCTTGTTTTTCTAGTCACAACCACCATCATACTCATACTCAAAAAAGTATGGAACATATTTTACCTCATCTTGAGGTAGACTAGAAAGACAAAGTTCATCCAATAATGCATCAAAGTATAGTTTGCAATGATCAATATGAATTACAACAAACTCACCTCACTGAGAAGGAACTGTACCTTCGAATTTATCTATATGAGATGCTTCAGCCACTAACTAACTTGGTTCCTCAATGATATCATCATAAAATAGAGTGTGAACCAAGTGAAAATTTTCTTCATAAATATTGTGACACAATGTTTATCTCACCATGTATAGAATAAAAATTCCAAATAGTGAGCATTTTGGGGGTCTCTTAGTCAAAATTGGATATATTTTCAAATACCCTTTTTCAAAGTTTTGTTTTCTTAAGGCAAAAACCAAGTCAAATCCTCATAATTTTAGACTATCAAAGGAATTCAAAGGATTGGTCATTAAAAGGTTTTAATCTCAAACTTTCAATTATTGTTCATGTCAGTCTTCACCAGATCCCATCATATTAAGATATCTTTGCAAGAAGATGGAACATACATTATACAAGAAATCTCTTATGAAGACGAAACCCCACAATCTCTTTTAAAAAATTTTGAAGAAGAACAAAGAGATCGTATCTTAAATCTATTTAAGGAACGAATCAATTTGATGTTAGAAAATTAAATTAATTACGATCAAGATCAAAACCACCATAAGGAAAATTGAGATCAAAATCGTCATAGGCATCAATACGAAGAAGTAACTGAAGAGAGATTTGATGAGGCACCTCAAGATCCCTTGTTCCTTAAAGTTATGGATAAACTTTTAGAAAGGGATAAAGAAAGACACTTTCTAAACTTAGCTCGATTAGGAGTTAAGCTTCGACATGACTATGACACATCAACCTTGAAGAAGGATAAGGAAGAAGAAAATCCACTAGGGGCTATGAAAAAATAACTCAAATTATTTCAAGTCCAAATTGATAACATGAAGAAGGCAAAGGCACCTAAGTCATTTTCAATTGAGGCCATATGCCCCTTTCCTTTCAATAAAACTTGATCATGGAACCTTTTCCTCCAAATGTGATCTTTCCAAGATATAATAAGTACATGGATAAATCATACCCACAAGACCATTTGAGATAATTTTGTGCCCTAAGTATTGTGTAATGCCCTGGCAGGGAACCCAAGAGAAATTAACCTAAAACATGCTATCAAGTTTACAAAATAATTTTTTTCTTAAGAGTTTACAATCAACAAGTACATTAATGCAAAAGAAAAATAGTATAAACATACTTATAAAAGTAACTCAACTCATAGATTAAAATTCCCAAGGGTTCCTTAACATAGAATTACTCATAAGTTAATTAATCTACTAAGTACAATAACAATATATAATCTCCACCTAATGTAAATGAATGACAAGTACAACATCATATAAATGAAGCATAGATACAATTGATATCATAAGGTATACTCAATGAGCCACCATCCACTACACAAGTCGTAGGATGTGTAATAACCAATCATATACAAGGTACATGTACAATATCCTAAAAGATAAGAGCAAGTCTCCAAAAATGATGTACAAGGAAGAAGGTAACAACTCAGCAAGGATCATTCAACACCGATTAAGGAATGTCAAAATCTCAATGGTAAAAGAATCACTACCACCCGACCACGTAGAATCAAAGGTCCACTCCCACCATGCTGAGCAGATAAAAATATACCCCACTCGGATAAAAAACACCAAAGTCAACCATCATACAAACTAAGCAAGGGATCTCGAAAGCTTTGTATCTTAAAAGGTACAATACAACTGCAAAGATAATACATACTAATCAAGAGGCAACCAACACATGTAGGAAACCCAATATGTATATAGGAAAGTGTCATCACATATGTCTAACCCTTGAGTTTTGTCCTGACAGACTCTTTGGACCCCAACAGTCAAGCGACCACATGTGGCATCAATAAACCTCTCGTACGGACAAGGCTACATCATGCAAGACCTCAATCAAGCATCTTCTCCCACTCCTATCCTAGTTAATACCTCAATCAAGTACTTAGATATGGGCAAGAAACATATCTTATTAATTTATTTTAAAACCTCCCATTTAATGTAACATGTTATCACTTTATTAAGTTACTTACAATAAGTGATCCTGGAAGCCACTTGTAGGCCCCGGTGCTTATTGCAAGCCACACTCATCTATACACCTAGATAACCTACCCTAAGCTCATAACTCATAAAAATATTTCATAAATCATATAAAGCATGATAATCAATTTCAGTTCCATAAAAGATAACTGGAACTAACGATGGTCCTCAAACCATAATCTCACAATTACAAGTTGGTCTTCAAACCATAACATGATATAACACACCCTCTCAAAGAGTTCATAAAATAATGAGCTTAAGAAATTAAGTTGGACAAAAATAATCGTGACCAAGTCAACATTACAAAATACTAAAAATGCACATGTCACATAGAAGACAAACCCCCCAAGCCTCTGTATACCACTCCTAAAGGCAACACAATTTCCCCAAATAAACAACATCAAACAAGGCAATAGAATATACCAAGTAGTCAAACCGTAACATAAGTCTCAGTTGTTTAAGAACAATCAATTTTATTTATTATAGTCTAGTTTGAAGTTTATTAAGAAAACATTCATATAAAGTCCCATGGATATATACTTTTTTAAATAAGCATTTAACTAAAATCTCCATGCATATTAAAACACCATATATTTAATAATAAAATAATATTATTAATTTTTTATATATAAATATAAATAAAAACATTAATATTAAAACTCACATGTAAAAAAAAATAATTAATAATTATTATTTTAAATAAATAAATTATTATTATTTTATTTTATTTTTTATAAATTTAAATCTCAAAATTAATAAATAATAATAATAAAAATGTAATTTTATTTTTATTTTATAATTTGAATATATATATATATATATATATATATATATATATATATATATATATATATATATATATATATATATATATATATATATATATATATATATATATATATATATATATATATATATATATATATATATATATATATATATATATATATATATAAATTTACTATATATAAATATTAATATTAAAACCCGCATGTAAAAAATTAATTAATAATAATTTATTAATTATTATTATTTTGAAAATAAATAAATAATAATTATTTTATTTTATTTTATTTTATTTTACTTTTTATATAAATTTAAATCTAAAAATTAATAAATAATAATAATGTAATTTTTATTTATATATATATATATATATATATATATATATATATATTTCCATTGGTTTTATAATTCATGATTTAAATTTTTTCCTCCATATATATATTCTTTACTACTTTATTTTAATTCTATAAAAAGATTATGGGCATATGCAAATATTATATATCTATTTTAATTTAATTTAATTCCTACAGTTTTAACAAAAAATACAAAAAAACCTTAACTAAATTAATTTTAAAATTTTTTTCTATTGTTCTTCAAACAAATTCTGGGTACCGGGAGTACTCTAACTACTTTTGCAGAGGTGGCACATACTACTGATGACTTGCTTCAATTTGATAAGGTTTGTTTTCTAATTCATGATTTAAAATCTTTTCCTCCATATATATATTCTTTACTACTTTCTTTTAATTCTATAAAAAGATTATGGTCATATGCAAATATTATATATCTATTTTAATTTGATTTAATTCTTACAGTTTTAACAACAAATATAAAAAAACCTTAACTGAATTAATTTCAAATTGTTTTACTATTGTTCTTTAAACAAATTCTGAGTTTTTCGCAAAAGAAACTCAATAACCAATTCAAACTGAAAATACTGAAAAATCAACTAGTGATCCACAATCCAAATAAAACCATAATTTTCCACAATCAATTCCAATCACAAAGTAGACAACCTTTTCAAACGAACGATAAACATAGGTTTTCAAACCCTACCTGAAATCCCCCAACTGAATTCAACAAATAAGACCAAATCTAAGACTCCCAAAAATTTAAGTTTTAAAATAATTCTTTAACTTCCAAGCACCACAATTCTCCAAAACCCAAAACCCCCTAAATAATAACCCAAAACCCCCTAATATAGAAAACCTGACAAGCTAGGTTTTCAAAACATGCAACTCCAAAAATAAGACAAACTCCAATAAAAAATAATAAAAGAATTACTTAACTCGAAATCACCAAAATAAGAACTTAACTCTCAACCTTATTTTTATCAAACTCTTTTGCATGATTAATTATAATTTTAATAATAAAATATGCACTTTTCATATAAACAACTCCAAACTCAACTTTAACTTAAATTCATATTTCACTTAATTAATTAAATGTGTAAATTAAATTGTATTTAATATTTTAATTTACAAATTTAATATTTATGACATCTTAATAACATGCAACTTGATAAATAATTACTAATTGATGCTATAAATGCATTTAAATTTAATATTTAATGACATCTACAATTTTCATAATTAGACTTTTAATTAAGTCTTTCTAATTAAACAAAAGTATTTAATTACTTCTCAATAATTAAATCTCCTCATATTTAATATTTCCATATTCACAAGATATAATTATTATAATCTCGTAATCAATCTTAATTTAATTATATTAACCAAATAAACTACACAACAAACTCACATGACTTATAACATATGAAAATCAACTAACTCAAATAACAAAAAAACTCAAGGAAATGACTCATGAATTCATGTCACCTTGATGAATTCAGATGGGTAAAAAATCAAATACATGTCCACTATTTCAGGACAATTAACGAGTTAGGTTGGGATTTGGATCTGTATGTTATCTCCCCTCTCTTACCATTGAGATATTGCAATAGCGAATACTCATCTTGACAATTCAAAGAAGTTGATGTTTGGTAACTTAAATCTTGCATAAAAGACGAGCTTGTACATACATGTATAAATATATACTAGACAATGGTAGGGATCAGTCGATCGTATGTATCTCGCAAGAAAGTAAGTATGACTTTGTCCATCAACCACATCAGGCACATCAAATAGAAAATTAAAACATACACACTAACCATACACATGCAAGTATGCAATCAGTAAAACCAGAAATATAAATAACATCATCAAATGCAGATAATCAACATGAAGAGTGGCCTAAAAGAGTCTGGCCATAAAAACTAAAAAACAAACTATGGGAGGGGTATTACATCCACCTCCCCTAGAATTAGGCTTACTCTTGGAAGCCTACAAACAAATAAGGATATGCAACCCTCAATTCATGAAGCATCCTACTAAGACAAAAGACAAAACAATATCTAAAAACAAGCCAGAAAATAAGGACATGATATATAGTCATCAAGAGCAATATAATTTTGGTTTAAGAATAAACCAAAAATGACATTGATTAATCATTCATTATTTAACAATTTAAATAGATATAAATCTTTATTCATTCACCATTATAGAAAACATCTAGTAATCAATCGTATAAAGCACACATTTGTATTTACATCAAATAATAACTTAAGAGGTTCATGAAAACCTAGTTAATGCAACACTCATATAAAATCCAATTCAAACATACAAGTCTAATTTCATACCTCTAGGTTCATAAACAATAGTCTGAAATACAAAAGAGTTATATGTCTATGTTTTCGTTTCAAGTTTTGACAATTTAGACATCTAGTGGGCATTCAAATTCCCAGAGTTCCCAATGTAGAAACTCAGGCTCTGATACCAAGTGTAAGGCCCCATCAGGGAACCCAAGAGAAATTAACCTAAAACATGCTATCAAGTTTACAAAATAATTTTTTTATAAAAGTTTACAATCAATAAGTACATTAATGTGGAAGCAAAACAATGTAATAAAAATACTCATAAAAGTAACTCAACACATAGATTAAAATTATCAAGGGTTCCTTAACATAGAATTACTAATAAGTTAATTAATCTACTAAGTACAATAAAAACATACAATCTCCACCTAATGTAAAAGAATAACAAGTACAACATCATATAAATGAAACATAGATACAACTTATACAATAAGGTATACACAATGAACCATTTGTTGGCTCTTGGTTTAGCAAGATTTTAATACCTTGGAAATGCAAAGATACACCTATGGGTGAGCTTACTTCCCAGAATTATTACATTCACACAAGAACAAGGACCAATCAACAAAGCACAAAGGCTTTCTACACTTTGAACTCTGCAAAAAAATGTTTGTGATCACTCTCTTATCCATTGGGCTTAATCAGAACAATTCCTCACTGTATTGTTGATTCATATCATTTACCTTACAAATAAAAATCAGATTATACTAAGAACCTCATTGCTTACAACAATCCTCCTTAATACCCTGCAATTCTATCAAGTTACACTAAGCACTTAACTTCTTGAGTTAACAACAAAGCATATCAAGACATACATAACTAAATCTAAAGCTATGGACTTGAGTTTGTCAATTCACAAGATAATAGGAAATTACAAACCATTAAATTAGGAGACAAGATTCAAAGTAATTCATGTAATCTTTATATTAGTTACCATGGAGTTGATACAAAAGTGATGTATTGAACATAGAATACTCCACAAATACATAAGAAAATTGTATGATTCATTATTATCTCTATGAAACTAAGAGGTTACAAACCTCTTCTACCAATTCTTGAATGAAAACTAGTAGAACTTTTTCTATTATGTGGTTTTGCAGGTAGGCCAGTCCACAAATGGAGAAAGGAGCAACTAGGAAGAGACCAGATCTTTAACTAGGAAAAAGACAACCACTAAATGACCGTGGGAATCCTTTTATATGAACAAGGATTGCAACAAGCTTAGGGTCATTTAGGGAAAAATTAGGGCAACGCTGTAAAATAAGGAACTAAGTTATTGCAAAAATGACAAGGAAGATAACCCTAAAACAATCAGAAAATATCAGAAACAAATATGATATTCTTTACATTTGAAAACCCTAGTAGCCAAGCTACAAAATTAGGGTATGATCCTTTGAATCCCTACAGAAAACATATCTTCAAATATATATCATCTACCATTGTGTACCAAGGACTTCATTTCATTGACAACTTGTCCTAAATCATAACTACTCCATCCAGAAGAAACCTTCTACAAAATATCAAGCTCAAGGAGGCAACAAAATAATATCTTTGTTCACTTTTGGCTGAACCACCATAGAATCAATTCAATTATCAACTCCAAACTCATCCTTTATGACCTGAGAACAATCGAATCTGATTTGATTTCTCCTTTCTGGCTTACCGACTTCCTTATCACAGAAAAAACCTTGAGTAAAATTTGAAAATTTGACCACAACGGATAATGAACCAGGTTTAAAACATAGTCGTCGATCTCCACCTTTCCTGGCACATCAGATGGTTGTCACAATCCCGCAATTGGTAACTATCAATCACTTTCTTATCTAGGCTTTATGACCACCACACAATCAAAAATATCTGATGGCAATCAAATGGTGTTTTCTTTGGCCCCACTTATTTACTGCTTACCAATCTGACGATTGGACGATAGGTGTGATCTCACAATCACTAAGAAACCTGCATCTTTCAATCAACTTTCCATCCAGGCATTACACCCGATGCACAATCATTTTTGGTCTACACTACCCTTAATACTCTGGGTCTGAGAACATGACATCAAAGAAGACACGCGTCACACAGTCATGATCCTATGATGGATAAACATCGTGCAACTTTAGTTCACAAGAATACACCCTTTGTTAGATCAAGCTTGATCTGGTCCTCTTTTATCATCTCTTCATGTTGCGTTGTGGCATCAACTAGGATAGATGTCAACAAGGCATGATCCCACGATCACTAACCTCCGTGCAATTTCCCATAGCGGTATTACACCTGTCATTAGATCTTCTAGATCTAACTAATATTTACTTTTACTTCAAACTGGCATTGATGATGTCATATGGGATAGGTGTCACTCGATCGTGATGCCGTAAAGAATAACCATCATGCATCTTTACATTGTGTTATCACGTTGACCATTACATCATCTAGATCTGACTGCTCTTTATATTTTTCTTTAACTTTTACCTTGGCCCCACCAACTGCGATGAAACCATCACCACAAGCTCCATTGATAACCTCATCAGCAATCAGGATGCCCAAAAATGTTCCCTAGGAATCATCATTCCCCTACGATATCTTTATCATCATAAGATATTCTGACACATCAGTCGGGGATCAGAGCGTTTGAAATTAGTCTTCACCAAAGCCTTTTCATGTTTGATAGAAATATCGGTGGATCTAATGTCAATGTCAAAGTTTACAATAGATCAGTGACACATATGGCGATAAAGGAATGGACATCACGTGATCTTGAAATGAAGACTTCTGATTACCGATGAGGTTATTGGGAAAGGTTCTGGCAATAAGAAACTGATAAATACATGTTGGTACTGAGGAAATATGGTCGAGGACTTAGGAACCTTAGGAAATATTAAGCTCGGGCCCGCTAGGCAAAAGGACTTGAAACAAAGCATGGCCCTACCCAATGACTTAGAACATGTGCCAAAAAGGGAACTTAAGTGGATGAAAAAGTGATGAGGAAATAGAATGAGGGTAGGGTTTTAGATTTCAACAAGATTTTTGAAACCCTTGGAACATGATAAACCCTATTTCCTCACACCTGAAGTGGGAATTGGCAATTTCAAAGGATTTTTTGCATTGACTGGAAAATTGACCATTAGTGGCTCTATCTGGGGATGTATGCCTCTTGAGGCATAGAAAGGATTTAGAATTTGTGGGAGAGAAGACCACAAACCTAACCAAAACTTGAGGGAAAACTCAAAAAACCAATAGACCTAAAGCAAGAAAATAGGAAGGGAAACACACAACAAAAGGGGAATATTTATAGACCTATAGGATTGGAACTTTATTTGGTGGCCCTGGCCACCAAACAAAATACCAGAACTTCCCTTTGTCAAAAACCTAATTTTCATTCATATATGTGACCAGCCACCTAAAATTGTAATAATAAACTTGTTGCCAACATACATGAAAATTCTTAGGCTGAAAAATAACTTTGTATTTGCAACTGCCCTTGTTTTCGTAGTCACAACCACCATCATACTCATACTCAAAAAAGTATGGAACATATTTTACTTCATCTTGAGGTGGACTAGAAAGACAAAGTTCATCCAATAATGCATCAAAGTATAGTTTACAATGATTAATATGCATTACAACAAACTCACCTCGTTGAGAAGGAACTATACCTTTATATTTATCTATATTAGATGCTTCATCCACTGAATAACTTGGTTCCTCATTGATATCATCATAAAATAGAGTGTGAACCAAGTGAAAATTTTCTTCATAAATATTGTGACACAAGGACAACTGATATGCATCATTATTTTCCTCAAAACATTTATTGCCCTTATCATTGAAGACATTGTCATCAACACTATCACAATAACCTTCATCAAAAGAAGAAAAAGAACATGAATAAGAAAGCATGTTCATCATTGTAGTCTTCATGACAAGATAACACATTTTCATGGTCTTCATTATCTTCTCCTGCAAACTCACTACATGAGGGGAAATCTTGCAAACATGAATCAACATTAGGAGGACTTTTATCAGTAGCACCATCACTATCAGATTGATGACAGGGAGAATCCATAGATAGAAGATCCCTTAGGATTTTAGATTTTAATTTATCCTCAAAAACTTCTTCCATCACAAAGGCCTAAGAGAGTGACCTAGGCCATTCTTCTCTCAATGTGGATCTCAACTGGCCAGTGAAAGCACCAAGATAGAGCAAAACACAATCCTCTGAACTGGGCTTATAATTTGTTGGAACATCAAACAATTCTTTTATAAATCTATAGTTTAAAGATGAAACTAGCTCACCTTGTTCTATTTTGATGTCCAATAATCTTCTGAGTGCCACAGTTGGACTGGGTTTATAAATGATGCACTCAACTCTACCCAAGAGGAGATTGAACCTATCAGTAGGAGTACAAACCATTTCCTTACATTATGTGAAAGAGATTACACAAGAAACCTCATGGTAGCATCCTCATGTTCAACCTCGAACTCATCAAATATATCCATGAGATCATCCAAATGCTAACTTGTTGAAATTGATCCATCAATGATAGATTTTGGCAAGCATTTCCTAACCTCAGTAGGAATAATATTGGGGGCACCCTCAATATTATCAAAACAAAAGGGTATGTACTCCTCCATAGAGAAAATACTGCAAGAGCTTGTCATGGGTTATTTTTTATATGGAAACATGTCTGGTAGCTTCTCAAACATGTACATGGAAATCACACCCTTTACAAAATGTTTAGTTTTACAACTTGTAGTAAGAGCACATCTTTTATCAAAGATACGTACATACTTCAAGACCTCAAAAGCATAAGCTAGAAAAATCATATCTCAGTAGCATGTAACAACCATTCCCTTTCTTCAGTACTAAAATCACTCAATGGGAACAAAATCCTTTTACAACTGATCTTATGAAAAGGTACATAAAGATAAAAAATACCTGGAAGTGTTGTGGTTGAAACTCAAGCTTTTGACTGGAAAACCTTGATGGATATGAAACTTGCTTCACTAAAATATTTGTAGAGTCACCACCTCCTTAAAGAGGACAAATATTCTAACCATTGAAAACTCTCTTTGTATCCTTTTTCCATCAACACAAAACTTCAACAAGGTCTAAAAATTGTTTATCAGGACTGCAAATACATCATATTTTTCATTCTAAGCATGCACTGATCAAACAAAGAACTTTAGAGTTGCCACTCACACATGGTGAGATTATATAAATCTTTTCTGAACATAAGCAACTTATAACCAGTTCCAAATTGGTCCTTCAATGATCAACACCAGATAAATAGATGAGAAGGTCGGGAGTCCAACTCAACTTGAAACTTGTGTCATCTTAGCTTCATATATCATTTCCCAGTAAAGTCACCACTCTACTGGTTGACAAGGATGGGTTAAATAAATCTGGGTAGTATATACTTTATGAAATACCAAAGATTCTCAAAAGGTTTTAACACTTTTTTATGTTGCTCCCCAATGGAGTCACCATTTTGTTGGCTCTTGGTTTAGCAAGATTTTAATACCTTGGAAATGTAGAGATGCACCTATGGGTTAGCTTACTTCCCATAATTAGTATATTCACAAAATAATGGACCAATAACAAAGCACAAAGGCTTTCTAAACTTTGAACTCTGCAAAATTTGAGTGGGTGTACCTCAAATTAGGATCACTTAATTTCACTTTTCCACTAATCCTCAAAAAGCAGATAGGTGCCCATAATACTTCTTATTATTTGTGACATAAAGGGATAGGATGTGAAGCTAGACACACTACCAAATTTCTCACAAATAAAGCAAGGGATTTTTCTATTAAGTCCACAACTATTGACTTAAGATACATAATTTGATGTTTTAGGGGTAGAACTGATAGACAAGAAAGAACATTTGTTTGACAAAATGGGTGTGATCAGTCCCTTATCCATTGGGTGTAATCAGAACAATTCCTTGTTGTCTTGTTGATTCATATCATTCAACTTGCAAATGAAAATCAAATTATACTAAGAACATCATTGCTTACAACAATCCTCCTTAATGCCATGCAATTTTGCCAAGTTACACTAAGAACTTACTTAACTTCTTGAGTTAACAACAAAGCATATCAAGACATATAGAACTAAATATGTAGCTATGACCTTGAGCTTGTCAATTCACAAGACAATAGGAAATTACAAACCATTAAAGTAGGAGACAAGATTCAAAGCAATTCATGTAATCTTTGTATTAGTTACCATGGAACTGATACAAAAGTGATGCACTGAACATAGAATACTCCACAAATAAATAAGAAAATTGTATGATTCAATAGGATCTTTGTGAAACTGAGAGGTTACATACCTCTTCTACCAATTCTTGACTGAAAACTAGTAGAACTTTTTCTATTATGTGGTTTTGCAGGCAAGTCAGTCCACAAACGGAGAAAGGAGCAACTGGGAAGAGACCAGTTCTTTAACAAGGGAAAATACAACCAACAAATGACCTTGGGAATCCTTTTATATGAACATGGACTGCAACAATTTCAGGGTCATTTAGGGAAAAATTAGGACAACATTGTTAACCACTCCATGTAAAATAAGGAACTGAATTATTGCAAAAATGACAAGGAAGATAACCCTAAAATAATAAAAAAATATCAAAAACAAATATGATATTCTTTACATTTGAAAACCCTAGCATCCAAGCTACAAAATTAGGGTATGATCCTTTGAATCCATGTGGAAAACATATCTTCATAAATATATCATCTACCATTGTGTACCAGGGACTTCATTTCATTGACAACTTATCCTAAATCATAACTACTCCATCCAGAAGAAACCTCTTACAAAATATCAGACTCAGGGTGGCAACATAGTAATATATTTGATCACATCTGACTCAACACCACAAAATCAATTTAATTCTCAACTATAAATTTATCCTTTATGACCCAAGAACAATCAGATCTGATTTGATTTCTCCTTTCTGGCTCACCAACTTCTTTATCACAGAAAAAACCTTGAATAAAATTTGAAAAACTGACCACAACAGATAATGAACCAGGTTTAAAACATAGTAGTCAATCTCCACCTTTCCCAGCACATCAGACGGTTGTCACGATCTCATAATTGGTAACTATCAAGCAATTTCTTATCCAGCCTTTATGACCACCGCACAATCAAAAAGATCTGATGGTAATCAAATTGTGTCTTCTTTGGCCCTACTTATTTACCTTTTACCAATCTAACGATTGGATGGTAGGTGTGATCCCACGATCACTAAGAAACCTACATCTTTCAATCAAATTTCCATCCAAGTATTATACCTACCACACAATCATTTTCAATCTACACTACCCTTAATACTCTGGGTCTGGGAACATTGACGTCAAAAAAGACGTGTCACATAGTCGCAATCCTGTGATGGATAAACATCATGCAACTTTAATTCATGAGAATATGCCCTTCATCAAATCAAGCTTGATCTAGTTGTCCTTTATCATCTCTTCATTCTACATCATGATGTCATCTAGGACACCTGTCAACAAGGTGTGATACCGTGACAACTAACCTTCATGCAATTTACCATAGCGGTATTATGCCTGATGTAAGATCCTCCAGATCTGACCAAGATTTACCTTTACTTCAAACTGGCGAGGATGATGTCATATGGGATAGGTTTCACCCAGTCATGATATCGCAAAGAATAACCTTCATGCATTTTTACATTGTAGTATCATGTTGACCATTGGATCATCCAGATCTAATCGCTCTTTATCTTTTTCTTTAGCTTTGAACTTGGCCCCACCAATCACAATGAAACCATCACCACAAGCTCTGTTGATAACCTCATCAGCAATTGGGATACCCAAAAATATTCCCTACCGATTATCGTTCCCCTCTGATATCTTTATCACCATAAGATATCCCGATGCATTAGTCGAGGATCAGAGCATTTGAAATTTTTCTTCGTCGAAGCCTTTTCACACCTGATAGAAATATTGTTGGATCTAATGTCGATGTCAGAGTTTACAACATATCAATGACACATATGACAATAAAGGAATGGACATCGCGTGAGCTTGAAATGAAGACTTTTGATTACCGACGAGGTTATCGAGAAAGGTTTTGGCAATGAGAAACTGATAAATGCATGTTAGGACTTAGGAAATATGGTCGGGGACTTAAGAACCTTAGGAAATATTAAGCCCAGACCCACTAGGCAAAAGGACTTGAAACAAAATATGGCCCTACTCGATGACTTAGAACATGTGCCAAAAATAGAACTTAAGTGGATGAAAAAGTAATGAGGAAATAGAAAGAGGGTAGGGTTTAGACTTAAACAAGATTTTTTAAACCCTTGGAACATAATAAATCCTATTTCCTCACACCTGAAGCAGGAAATGGCAATTTTTAAAGGATTTTTTGCATTGACTGGAAAATTGACCATCACCATCATCCACAACATAAGTCATAGGGTATGCAATAACCAATCATATACAAGGTACATGTACAATATATTGAAAGATAAGACCAAGTCTCCAATAATGATGAACAAGGAAGAAGGTAACAACAACAAGGATCATTCAACACTTGTTCAGGAACATTGGAATCTCAATGGTAAAAATCACTACCACCCAACCTCGTGGAACCAAAGGTCCACTCCCAATGTGCTGATGAGATTACAACAAACCCTACTCAGATAAAAAACACCAAAGTCAACCATCATACAAACTAAGCAAGTGATCCTAAAAGCTCTCTATCTCAAAAGGTACAATAAAATTGTAAAGGCAACACATACTAATCAAGAGGCAACCAACACATGCAGGGAACCTAAGATGTATATAGGTAAGTGTCATCACATACGTCTAACCCTTGATTATTGTCATGGAAGCCGCTCTAGACCCCAACACTCAAGTGACCATATGCAACATCTATAAACCTCTCGTACAAACAAGGATACTAATCATTCAAGATCTCAATCAAGCATCTTATCCCACTCTCATCCTAGTCAAGACCTCAATCAAGTACTTAGATATGGGCAAGAAACACATCTTATTAATTCATTTAAAAACTCCCCTTTTAATGTAACATGTGATCACTTTATTAAGTTACTAACAATAAGTGATCCTGGTAGTCACTTGTGGGTCCTGATGCTTATTGCAAGCCACTACCATCTATACACCTAGATAACCTACCCTAAGCTCATAAGTCATAAAAATATCTCATAAATCATATAAAGCATGATAATCAATTTCAGTTTCACAAAAGATAATTGGAACTCGCACTGGTCATCAAACCATAATCCCATAATTACAAGTTGGTCCTCAAATCATAACATGATATAACACACCTTCTCAAAGTGTTCACAAAATAATGAGCTTAAGAAATCAGGTTGGGTAAAAATAATCGTGACCAAGTCAACATTACAAAAATATTGAAAATGCACATATCACATAGAAGACAAGCCCCCCAAGCCTTTGTATACCACTCCTAAAGGCAACATAATTTCCCCAAATAAACAACATCAAACAAGGTAATAGAATATGTCAAGTAGTCAAACTGTAACAGAAGTCTCAGTTGCTTAAGGACAGTCAATTTTATTTATTAAAGTCTAGTTTGATTTATTAAGAAAACATTCATATAAAATCTCACGCATACATACTTTTTCAATAAGTATTTAACTATAATCACCATGCATATCAAAACACCATGTATCTAATAATAAAATAATGTTATTAATTTTCTAAATATAAATATATAAATAAAGACATTAATATTAAAACCCGCATGTAAAAAAAATTAATATTTATTTATTAATTTATTGAAATAAATAAATAATAATAATTTAAAAATAAAAAAATAAAAAAATCTAAAAATTAACAAATAATAATAATTTATTTTTTAAAATAAAATGAATAAATATATACATTTATTTTTCCATTGGTTTTCTAATTCATGATTTAATATCTTTTCGTCCATTGATATATTCTTTACTACTTTCTTATAATTCTATAAAAAGATTATGCTCGTATGCAAATATTATATATCTAATTTAATTTGATTTAATTCCTAGGGTTTAAACGACAAATACAAAATGCCCTAACTGATTTAATTTCAAGTTTTTCCCTGTTGTTCTTCAAATAAATTCTAGATTTTTCGCAAAAAAAATTTAATAACTGATTCAAACTAAAAATAATGAAATATCAAACCATAATCCACTATCCAAATAAAACCATAATTTTCAACAATCAATTCCAATCACAAAGTAGACAATCTTTTCAAAAAAATGATAAACATAAGTTTTAAAACCTTACTTGAAATCCCCCAACTAAATATAACAAATAAGGTTAAATCGAAGACTCCCAAAAATCTAAGCTTTAAAATAATTATTTTATTTCCAAGCACCACAATTCTCCAAAACCTAATAGACTTAATGAAATAATAACCCAAAACTCTCTAATATAGAAAACCTTACAAGCTAGGTTTTCAAAACATGCAACTCTAAAAACAAGACAAACGAAAATAATAAAAGAATCACTTAACTCAAAATCACCAAAATAAGAACCTAACTCTCATCCTTATTTTTATCAAACTCTTTTGCATGATTAATTATAATTTTAATAATAAAATATGCACTTTTCGAATTAACAACTCCTAACTCAACTTTAAACTTAAATTTATATTTCACTTTATTAATTAAATGTGCAAATTACATTGTTCAATATTTTAATTTACTAATTTAATATTTATCACATCTTAATAACATGTAACTTGATAAATAATTACCAATTGATATTATCCATGCATTTAAATTTAAATTTAAATTTAATATTTAATGACATCTCTAATTTCCATAACTAGACTTTTAATTAAGTATTTTTGATTAAACAAAGGTATTTAATTAATTCTCAATAACTAAATCTCCTTATATTTAATATTTTCATATTCATAATATATAATTATTATAATCTCATAGTTAATCTTAACTTAATTATTTAAACAAAATAAAGCACACAACAAACTCACATGACTTACAACACATGAAAATCAACTAACTCAAATAACAAACAAACTCAAGGGAATGACTCATGAATTCACATTGCCTTGACGAATCTAGATGGGTAGAAAATTAGATACTTGTCCACTATTTCAGGATAATTAATGAGTTAGGTTGGGATTTGGATATGTATGTTATCTCCCCTCTCTTACCATTGAGATATTGTGATAGGGCACACTCATCCTGACAATTCATGGAAGTTGATGTCTAGTACCTAAAATCTTACATAAAAGATGAGCATGTACATACATGTATAAATATATACCAAACAATAGTAGGGATCAAGCGATCATGTGGATCTCACAAGCAAGTGACTACGACTCCGTCCCTCAGCCACATCAGGCACGTCAAATAGAAAAGTAAAACATAAACGCTAACTATATGCATGCAAGTATGGGGTTAGTAAAACCATAAATATAAATAACATCATCAAATGCAGACAATCAACATGAAGAGTGGCCTAAAAGAGTCTAGCCATAAAAACTAAAAAAAACTATGGGAGGGGTATTACATATTGAATTTATGCATGACACAACATATTTAACGAGACTATTCCCAAGAACTCATAAAGGGGAAGCAATGAAGTGGTTTTTGAAATTACCTCCAAGTATAAAAACATTTGAAGAGCTAGCCTCCAAATTTGTGACCCATTATTCTTATAACATTGAACACAAAGTCACCATGTTGAATCTATGAAATACCAAACAAAGAGATGGTGAATCCTTCTTATACTTCCTACAAAGATTGAGGACAATTTTTGCTTGTTATCATAGAAATGTTCTCGAGAAAGAAAAAATGGACATTTTCATGAATAACCTAAATACGGAAATGAACTATTGATTACAACTCCAATGTACACCTACATTTGAAAATATCATTGAAAATGGGATCAAAATAGAGGAAGTGTTAGTAATAAAAGGAGAAATCAAACTCTACAAGGAAAATAAGAATTTCTCTAACACTAACAATAATTTCAATAACAGCAAGGTGGGTAATAACAACAACAAAAAGCGCAGGTTTTGGCTAAAGAATACCAATAAGAACCTTGTGAATAATGGGGTTGTGGAGACTAACAACCTTAAGCCTACTCCTTTTAATTTATCAAGTGGGTCTAATCAAACCAACAATGTCAATCAAACAACCAAGACCCCTTTTAACAACAATAACAATAACTCTTTCAATAATGAAGGAACCAATAAACCAAGACCTTTCTTCAATTCAAACCAAAGGATAAAATTCACACCCTTGGGTAAACCCCTTGAAAACGCACTAAGAATTCTCATTGCTAACAAAATCAACACTTTTCTAGAGTCAAGACCCAATGAACTACAAGTCAAACCATCATGGTTGAATGATGCCCATCATTACAAATATCATAGAAACAAATGGCATAAAACAAATGAGTGCATGAGACTTAAACATGTGGTTCAAGACTTGATAGATAATGGTACAATAAAAGTGGATGATCCCCAAAATAATGAAGATCATACGACTTTCAAGACCCCTTTCTCGAATCATGAGAAAGGTGAATCATCCAATTTGAATCAAAGAAACAAAAGAGGAAATGACAAAGTTAATTTTGCCCACACTTATTATAATACTATCAACTCTTTATCAGGGTATAAAAATACCATTAATGTCATAGTGGTGAAACATAAACAACAAAAGGAAACCTCTAATGTTATGACTAGGGGGAAAGCGTCAAAGATCACCTTGCAAGGGACTACCCCTAAAATCACTTTTCTGAATCAAGTATCATCATCTTCAAAACAATACAATCTTGTTGACCAACTCTAAAGGACACCAGTGCAAATATCAATCTTGGAGTTGTTAAAACTTTCACCAACCCACAAAGAAATATTGTAAAAATCTCTTGTTGAGACTACCATTCCTAATGACTTGGATGTTGATAGATTTCAAAACATGGTTGGACACCTCATTACACCATATTGTTTATCCTTTTCTAAGAAAGATGGCATTTTCTTAAATCATCCTCAAAATCTCCCATTGCATATAGAAGTCTTGATACATAAACATCGTGTCAAAAGAGTCCTCACTGATGGAGAAGTTGGCCTAAATATTTGTACCTTGAGTCTTGTGAAAAATTTAGGATATTCTGAAGAATCCATTGATCCTAAAATAAAAATTACTATCAAAGCTTATGATGATGATGAAAGATCTTCAAAAGGAATGGTGGTTCTTCCCATTCGAGTTGGCCCAATTGAAAAATAAATATTTTTCCAAGTTCTTGACCTAAAATTGACATAAAATATTTTGCTAGGAAGGCCATATATTCATGAAATGCAAGTAGTGCCTTTGACAAATCGTCAATGTCTAAATTTTCCTTATATGGGTCAAGAAATCATGGTGAGTGTGGATTTAAACCTATTCCAATATTGGAATAATATAAAACCTTTGAATGACTCATTGGTCCCACACAATATTGAAGTTGCTACATCAAGCATGTCAAAAGAAATGATTCATGACCAAAGTTCAAATGTTGATTCCATATCAAAAGGAAAAGAAAGGATGGAAGAAGAAAGTTTTTTTTAATTCCAATCAAGAAAACACTAACTTACCTACATCGACTAAAGGAAAATAGAAAGTTAGTTTTTTGGGTTCAAAAGAAAGAGAGGGAAAGAATGTTAATCCAAGTGTTTCACACCAAGAAGAGGAAAATTCAAAATCCTCTCAAATTGAAAAAGAAGAAGTCAAAGAAAAATATTATCAAAAGATAGATACAATGATAAAAAATTTGAGAAAAAATGCAAAATCAAGAAAAAAGGTGTTGGGGGATATTCCTTATTATTGATGGACTTACCTCTTTCTCCTAGATCTCATGGAAAACTATCTAGTTCTAATCCTCTTCAAAAGTACAATGAATATTTTGTAAGAGCTAGTACTTCTTCACCCATAGAAGAAGATGATAATGAGATCCTAAAATGGCTTTATAAAGATGAAGAAACATCAAGTTCAGATCAAACATCAAATGAAGAAAGGGTTCAAAATATCAGCATCCCAACACCCCAATATGGTAGAGGATATCAAATCATGCAAAATATTGGTTACAAAGTAAAAAGACTCTTGGGAAGGAAAAATGAAGGTTTGTTGGAACCAATAGAAACAATTTAGAGAGATAGTAAAGAAAAATCAGTGCTAGGATACCTAGAGCAAGGATATACTAAAAAGAATCATCCACAACTTTATAAACAAATTTTACAATTAAATTCCAAAAGTGATAAAGATTCTAATGAATGGGAATGGGAATATTTGTCCGAAGGATCTCGCCAAGATAAAGAAGTGGATGTGATTCAAACCTATGCTCCTATATCTAGTTCAAGAAGAGGAAAAAATTCCAATCAAGAGTTAAGTTCAAACCAAGCTTCAAGTTCAAATCAAAGGTTTAATTCTAATCAAGAACCTCACTCAAGACAAGAATCAAGTGGGTCTCAATAGAGGGGAGATCCCTATTTACCTTCATAGTTACCAAGAACAAATGAAGAGTCATATATATCACCAAGATTAGGATAATCTAATGTTAGGTTTAACCCACAAGATTTTTATCCTCTAGAAACCCAAGAGGACTCGAGTGAGGAGAATTTTGATCCAAGTTCTATGGAACACCTTGAGAAAACATGTATCATAGATTTAAGTGATAAAATGTATGAACCCTCAAACAAAGTCATGTCCTTGAAACCTATAAATTTGAGGCTATCCAATGATTCCTTATCCCTTATGCATCATGAACTATTGATTGGGATTATATTGAGCCAAACGACATACCCATGTTCCCAAATAATGACTCGTTGGCCCTATACCTAAATGAATTTGAACCCTCTTTTATCAATGAAATATATCAAGGAGAAATAAGGGAGGAAATTTATCAATCTCTTAGTCACAAAAGAAAATAAAAGAAAAAGGAAAAAATCAAAAGGTCTAGTGGCGAAAACCACAAAGTGGCAGTGCTAGACCAAGAAAAAGTAAAAATAAAAGACATTTCTGAAGGTGAAAACCCAATTGTGGCACCTAAGGAAGAGATATTGGACACTTTACTAGAGCACTATGAGAAAAGATCTTCTATTTTGATTGAACCCACGAAAAAAGTCAATATTGGTACAAAATTAGAGCCAAAGATCATTAACCTTGCAACAACATTAACATCGTAAGAAAGAGAAGAATTTATTGTATTTTTCAAAGAAAAAAAAGTAAATTTTGCATGGTCCTATGTGGATATTATAGGATTGGATATAAATCTCATTACGCATCATTTGAATAATAAGCTGGGAGCTAAACTAGTCAAACAAAAATTAAGGAAAATGCATACACACATTGCATTACTAGTCAAAGCTGAATTGGAGAAGCTATTGAAGGTTGGTTTGATTAGAATAATTGATTATGCTAAGTGTATTTCCAACATTGTGTCAATTTCAAAACCTGACAAATTAATTAGAGTATGCACAGACTCCACTACCAAGTATTAATGCAATAGTAGATTTGATAGAAGGTCATTCTATGTTTTCTCTCATGGATGGATTTAGTGGATATAATCAAATCAAGATTGCTCCCAAGGATCAAGAGAAGGCTTCTTTTACATGTTCTTGGAGAATCTTTATTGGAATGCGATTCCCTTTGATCTCAAAAATGTTGGAGCAACCTATCAAAGAGTCGTGACTACCATATTCCATGACATGATGCACAAGTTCCTAGAAGATTATGTGGATGACATCTTGGCTAAATATCATCAAGAAAAGAACACTTGAAAATTCTAGAGAAGATCTTTACAAGGCTAGAAAAATTTAGAAAAAAGGTTGAATCCTAAAAAGTGTGCATTTGGATTACAATCTGACAAGTTACTTGGATATATAGTATCAATAAAAGGTATTGAGATAAACCCTGCAAAAGTCAAAGAAAGAATAGAAATGGGGGCACCAAGAAACATAATCCAAATGAGATCACTTCAAGGAGGGCTACAATCCATAAGAAGATTCATTTCCCAATTAGTCAAAAAATGTCATTCATTTACTCGAATCCTTCACAAGGACATAGTATTCAAGTGGGATGATCAATGTGAAGAAGCCTTTGCACTTCTCAAGGAGTATCTTATGAATCTACCTATATTAATGCCACCAATAATAGTCAAGCCTTTACTATTATACATTTCAGCAATGAAGCATTCCTTAGGTACATTTCTAGCTCACGAAGATGAAAATGGCAAAGAGAAGCCAATTTACTAAAATAGTAGGACCTTGGTCAAATATGAGTTGAACTATAGCTTTAGTGAAAGAGAATGCCTAGTATTAGTTTTTTCTTCACAAAACTATGACATTATATTTTGGCACACAAGATATAACTCATAGCTAAAATTGATCCTTTGAAATATCTATTAAGCAAAACAGCCATAACGGGAAGATTGGTTAAATGGGTCATGATGTTGAGTAGATTTGACATTAAATATGTGGATAGGAAAGTAATAAAAGGACAAGTCATACTAGACCAATTGGTAGAAGCACCTTTGATAGATGAATGTCCTATTCAAGTAGAATTCCTAGATGTGGAAATTATAAACATTGAAGCCAAGACATGGAAACTCTACTTTTATGGTTCATATACACAACATAGTTTAGGAGAAGGCATCCTATTGATTACACATCAAGGCTATACTATCCAAAAGTATTACAAAATTCTTTTTACAAGTACAAAAAACATTTCCAAGTATGAAGCACTTGTCATAGGCATGAAAATAGCCCTAGAATGGAGAGTGGTAGAACTTCAAGTGTATGGTGACTCTCAACTTGTGATAAATCAAATCAATGACGATTATCAAACAAGAGATGATAAGTTGATGCCCTATAAGAGGATGATAGATTATTTGAAGGAATACTTTGACTTAATAACTTTTGAGAAAATACCAAGGGAGAAAAATAAAGCAGTAGATGTCATGGTGATACTGGCTTCTCTTTTGCAAGTACCAGATCAAAGTGCGAGATACAAATTCTTGGTGGAAGAGTCAGTGAAACCTACATTTGACCTTCTCGAATCCCACCTCATTTTTTTATTAGTTGGACATGACTCTCCTTGGTATGGATCTATTTATACCTATCTTAAAGATCAAACTTTACCCTTGGACCAATCCTAAAATTAGAGAAGAAACTTCATACACCAAGCTTCCCACTATACCCTTATTTCAGACAAATTGTATAGTAAGAGTCTTGATGGAATGCTTCTTAGGTGTCTATAGGATGAGGAATCAAAAATATCTTTACAAGATGTTCATGAGGGAATCTACAGGTCACATTTGAGTGGTTTAACCTTAGCTAAGAAACTTCTTAGAATAGGATATTATTGGCCCACAATGGAGAAGGATGCTTGTCAATTTGTAAAAGTATGCCAAAAAATCCAATATCATGAGAATTTAATTCATGTACTGGCATAGTAATTACATCCAATGACCACACCTTGTCCTTTTTATCAATCGGGGTTAGATTTAATTGGGATGATTTACCCATCTTCATCCAATGGTCATAAGTTCATTATAACAACAATAGAATATTTCACCAAATGGGTAGAAGTCATGTCTTTATCAACTTCAACAGAGAAATAGATTGAAATATTTATCTTGAATCACATAATTTGTAAATATGGCATTGCTCATGCCATCATAACAAATAATGCAAGACATTTCAAAAGTAAGGATATCGATAAATTGTGTGACAAGTTTCACATCATCCACCATTCTTCATGTCAATTTATTACCCTCAAGGGAATGGACAAGACGAGGCTACAAACAAGAATATCCTTAATATTTTAAAGATAACAATTGATAATTTGGGAAGAGATTGGTATGTACAATTGAATCCAACATTGTGGGCATATCGAACAAGCATAAGAACACCCACCATAGCTACACCATTTTCATTGGTTTATGGAGCAGAGGTAGTGTTACTTTTAGAAGTTGAGATTACATCATTAAGAGTCTCCTTGCATGGGTTATTGACCGATAAAGACTATAGAGTTGATAGACTCCAACAACTTGAGTTACTTGATGAATACCAAAAAAAAGCCTACAAAAATCTCAAGGTTTACCAAAATAAAATGTCAAGGAACTACAACAGGAAGACAAAACCAAGAGAGTTTCAAGTGGGTGACATAGTGTTAAGAGAGAACCTAAAGAATCAATCAGATAGAGAAAAGAAAGGAAAATGGGAAGTAAATTGGCTAGGGCCTTTCATTGTTACGTCTTCCTTTGGGACAAAAACATACAAACTAGCTAATTATAATGGTGAGGAACTACAAGAACCCATTAATAGCATTCACTTAAAGAGGTTTTATACCTAATCAGATGAAAGTGTATCAGATTGAAAAAGTATCGGATGAGAGTATATCAGATGAAAAAGCATCACTCCTTGTACAACATAAATTGATCTTGAGAAAATCCAAAAACATCATAAAGCATAAAAGAAATAAAAAATAGTGAAAAGAGTTGCTAATTTTTTTTTTTAAAAAGTGAAACAGAGTTCCAAAAAAAATAAAAATAAAAGTAAAAAAGAGTTCATGAAAAAAAATGAAAAATAGTAAAAAAGAGTTCCTAAAGAAATCAAAAAGTGTGAAAAAGAGTTCCTGAAGAAATAAAAAATAGTGGAAAATTGATCATGAAAAAAGCAAAAACATTCAAATATGGATCTTGAAAAAAATGGTTATCTTGGTAAAAACTTGGCAAACATGCACCTTGGTAATACAACAAAAATGAAAAAAAATGAAAAATGAAAAATAAAAAAATATACAAAAGAAGAAAAAAAAAGACAAAAAGAAATAAAAGTGCCTTGGTGAAAACCTAGAAATAGGTGCCTTGGTAGGAAAAAAAGCAAATAAAAGAGAAAAAGAACAATAAACTCAAGTGTTAAAAACCTAGTAAACAAGCACCATTTGCCCATAAGTTAACCTAAGGTAAGTCAAGCCTAGTTGCATCTTCCATCTGCATCTTTTCATCATCCTTGTATATATTCCTGCATTGGCCATCATTTCTACATATTGCATAATAAACTCAGAGCTGCATTCACATATACCCAAGGCTTTCGTCATGGTTTGGAAGATTGTCTAAGTCCAACATCGTTGTGGAATCAAACTAGGGGCACTTATCCCAAATCAACTGAGTTTCATAAAAAAAACACCAATCGACACAAATCAATGCATCAAACTACAAAAGTGGACACTTAAAACTTTGATTCGTATCAATTTCCAAAACTCATTTGATCTCAAACTTAAACAATTGACACTTTGATCCTCGAACTAAAAATTTGACTTATCTTTATCATGATAAAAAATACAAACAAAGATCAAAATAGAGGGAGTTCTACTTGAAATATGGATTTGAAAACAATGGAAAAAATGTTCAAGGTGTCACTTGATTGTGGAGTCATGTCTTTTTAGCAAATCAATGAGGTCTTTTGACTAGAAGAGCAATGATAAAAGCATGACATTTTTCTTGATTTTTGCATGACTGTCTTGAATTTGATTCATCAATGTATGTAAAATCTGACTAATGACATGATCATCGAAGTATCGTCAAGGACATTTAAATACGGAGGGAATCATATATTTGTCTATTTATGCAACAAGATACCTTGGCCATTTAGATCTTTCATATCTTAATGCCAAAATCCACTTATAACATTGAAACTGACGAAAGAGTTATTTAGACTATCATGGTTGTAAAATCAAACCAATAAGGGTTGTACCAATTTCATGAGAAAATTTTGAGAGAAAGAGGTATTTAGACCATCATGGTTGAACTAGTGATGATTGTACCAATTTCATGTTCCAAAGCTCAATGATGAAAAAGAAGCATCTTTATGATTAAAAGAGATAGCTAGCTGCATCCATATAGATTAATTTTGCATGTTAAGTGTAATGAGATTTCTTAAGCACAGGGGGTTGCATGATTTGTAATCACACCCTCACAATCTCTTTATTTGATCAAGTATGTTGGATTTAATTAAAAACATAAGAGTGCATTAACTTGCATTTAAATCTTATTTAAGTTCATGCAGCTTTCATCAATAATTAATCATTAAATCATGTAGTTGTATTTATTAAGGTTTGTTAGACATATTCATGTAGACTCAATCATTCAATTACATTCATTTAGATTAATCATTAAATTGCATTCATTTAGATTCTTTAATCATTAAGTTGCATTCATTTAGATTATTCATTCAATTGCATTAATTTAGATTCATTGATCATTAAATTGCATTCATTTATATCATTCATTCAGTTACATGCATTTAGATTCATTAATCATTAAATTAAATTCATATCATTCATTAAATTGCATTCACTCCATATAGAATCACATCATAAATGCAATCATTAAGCATATATATAATCATGTTAGAACACATAGAATTCATGTAAGTGCATCATACATATCATATAGGCACGTCATTTATCATTAATCATTAAAGCATCATAAATAGAATCATTAAATGCATTTCATCAACATTATGCATCCATCCATGATATGTCGTATATAAAAAATCCATCCAAAGAACGTAAAATAAATGCATTCATATTTTGCATCACAAATAAACAAAAACAAGCATATAAGATAGATCATCTAGAGCTACATATATATCATCGAAAATCAAAGATTCCAACATATAATGACATCATCAAAGAGATAATTAGAGAGATAATTAAATGTCATATCAAGTGTCCATCAATGTCCAATAAGGGCCCGTTTGGTAGCAGGAATTAGACTGGAATTAGCATTTGTTAGTTCCCATTTCATCGAATCCTCAGTTTGGGAGTGCAATATGAAAATAGAATAGGAATATCTAAATGCTCATTTTGCCAAAAATGAGCATTTACATCTTCCATCTAAAAAGGTGGAATTGGAATTTGAATGGGGGGAAAGCAAATTTTTAAATTTTTCATGTCTACACTTAATTTTTTATTTTTTTTATTTGTGTGGGGAGGGATTTAATTTATTTTTTATTTGTCTCAGTGGTTTGTAACTTTGTTATTTATTTGAATTTTTTCGAAAAAAAATTCAATTTTTTTGCCGAATTTTTTTGTCAAATTTTTTTTCAATTTTTTATTTAAATTGATTTTTTTTTTTTGAATTTTTTTTCCAAATTTTTTTTTGAATTTTGGTTGCAGTGATTGTAACTTGGTTGCCTGCCACCAACTTTGGCTGCCTAAAATGGTCTGCGATTCTATTTTAAATTTAATTCCATTAATAAAAATGAATTATTAAATTCAAAAACATTAAAACAATTAAATTTTTTTTTAAAAAAAATCATACTCAAATTCCAATTCCAATTTTAAAAAGTGGAACCAAACGGTCCAAACATAATCCAGAAATGAAAAACTGGATTATCAAATCCATGATTTGACCATTTCCAGCATTTGATCAAATCCATCATTTCCTAATTCCCATTACCAAACGGGCCCTAAAGTACATCAACAAAATCATGATCAAATACATTATGATACATAATGACACAATGGTGGAGTCATACAATCTCAACTAGCAGCACTGCAATATGTACCACTTGCACTATCACTACTTATACCTCCTGACCCACATGTATCTGACTAAGGAGCCTGGCTAGTGCTAGCTACAGAAGGTCTATGTGCCATAGATGCCATAAAAAACTACATCAAGGTAGAAAATTGATCCAATCTTCTCTCAATTGAGGCCACACTCACCTACAAAGACCTAACCTCATGTGCCAAGACATCTGATCCCTATGAAATAATGGGTGTAGCTAGTACCTAAGAAATAATGGGAACCTGAACCTATGACATTTGAACATGTGGATATGGGGGTGCATGTATTGGTCTACCCACTATGTGACCTTGTCGACCCTAGTCTTTAATGATAGCTTAAGGAGGAACCCTACCACTTATCCCACCACCCCTCATCCTAACTCTCACCCTATCTAGCACAAACTCGACCTCCTCTCACCGTACCTCTCCTCCTCCATCCTCTACCTCTCCCATCTCCTTCGTCGTCATCATTTGATCACTCATCAATGTCAAGGATTGGTTTTGTTAGATCTATGAATTGAGGGAATGGATGTCGAATGAGCTAGTTAGCATAATCATCTGTCATGCCCAAATCCACAACTTTGATCTCTCATATCCCAAGATAAATAGGGCATACCAAGGATCTCATCATGTGCTACTTGATACTCTACTTGTGGACCCCATAAGGATCTCTCAACCTATACTTGTGCATAAATTACCAAACCCTGTGACATACCATGTACATGGCCAAACTATCACATAACCCTGTGAAAGTAGAATCTCTCAATAACCATAGAAGCGTGACCAATCATCCATCATGGCATGAACATATATAATGACTCAACATCATCCTCTTGTCATGCCTTGCAACCAAGGTGGGGATGACATCTCGCTTGATCAATATCATCAAGCATTCACATCCAATAGTCCATCTTTTCCAAATGAGGTTGTACAATGACTTCCTCATAGATGTAAACGTAAGGCCATCCAAGATCCCTATCTCAAGTTGTAATCATCCTAGTAATGGGAATGTGCTCCCATGTCCATAATTATAATAATACTGCACCGACAAAAAGTGTAACACCCCATCTATATACAACATGATGCAACTCATGATACAACTAATCTAGCACATGGGAACCCCAATCAAATTTGCAGAGATGGGCTATTATATCCTCTAAAATGCAACCTCAGCTGACTACAAATCTGTGACCTCATCTGTCAGGAAGGAGGAAGTTGCCAATCAGAACACCTAGCACTACAATAAGTGAAGGGAAAGAGCTGAATTGAGCTCATGGTATATAGTCGTCAACAATAGATGCATCAATAAAGACTCATCTACAAGTTACACCATCATATATTTGATCATAATAAAACCAACTCACCCCGTGTAGGAATCCTTAGCAATCGATATACATCCTCGAGGGTGATAGTCATGTCACCCATGGGTGAATGGAAGGTGTTATGGTCAGAGTGCCAGTGCTCTTCCATAGTAGTGAGCAGACCACAATTCGCTCATAAATGAGGCATGTCTAGTAAGATGAATAGACTACATCGACCAATAACCCATTGATCTTGATCTGACAACTGATCTACCATCTCTAATGGCTAAGGGTATAGACACTAGATATATAGTTTACAGAGGTGAACCTTTTTCATGAAGTGTAATGAAATCAGTAACATCATTTAGCTAAATCATCTCAAGTCAATCAAGCTATCCTATCTCCTATCACTCACCTAGAGCACATCAATATATTTTCTAATTCTAATTAGAGAGGACATAAAAACATCAAATCATCCTACCAACCTATCTAGATTGATAGTCAACATTAATCAAATTGATCAAACTAACATCTAAACATGTGTTTTCATCACAATAATAACACACATCATCAATCTGTCGATCACAGTAATCAAAGAATCAAATAAGCATTTAGACAGGTCAAAAAGTCAAAGAAAACATCATACACATCATTTCATTTATACCTACGTAGTGAAATAACCAACGCGCTACTATTTTACATAGTACATGCTACTAAAATTGGTGCATGTGTTAAAATAGGTTATACATGCTATTTGGCATTGTACATGCTACTCCACACCATACTACACGCTACAAAAATTCTAATTTTGTACTATAGATAGCTATGTGCTATTACATCTATCCTACATGCTAAAAGAAACCTAGGGTTATCATTTTTAAATGTTATTTCACTCTATCCTAAGTGTTATTTTTAAACACGGATGTGCTAAAACTATTTACTATGTGCTAATAAAACTATCATATGCACTATTTGGCAAAATTAAGTAAAAACCTAAAATTGTAGTGCCTAAAAATCTCAATTTTTTTCTATAAATCCAAACAATTGGAAACAAGGAAGGATCTAGGTACTCATTAGAGGTCCATAGTTGGCTGGGTGCTGGTATCTATGGCCTCTCTCGAACCTATGCTCATGAATGAGGATCATCATCACTGCAATCTCACTACAATGTCATAGAAAACATGGAATAGTGAAAGTGAAAATGAATGGTGAAAAAGGATATTTTAACTCCTATTTATACCGTTTCACCTAAAAAGTGCCTTTATATCACTTTTTCTTTTTTTACCAAGGGTCTTGATTCTATATCAAATTTTTCTGCAACTGGGGTATTATTATCAAAATGTTTTTCACACCATTATCAGAAATGAAATCGAATTTGTAGAGATTTATTGCAAAATTTTGGAAAATTTGTGAAAATTATAAAATGATCAAGAAAAAATATAATCAAATCAACTTCCATTTCATTTCTAGGGAGGGCAACATATCAAAATAACTAGCGATCAAAGCAATCAAGGAATTTTTAAATCAAGGGCAATTGAACGTAAAATTTTGAAATCATAAGTGGGGCATCAAATCAGGGAATCTTTTCAAATCAAAGCATCAGATCAAGAGTTGAGTATCATAACATAAATTTGCATCATCAACAAATTAGGGTTTTATCATTGGAACCAACTATCAAGATCAAATCAGACATCAATTAATTGAATCAATCAAACATTCTTTGAACCAACACACTTTACACATTGATTCAAAGAGGGGCATTTGTATAACCCTAAAATGGTCAAGAAAAATTGAAGTGATCAATCAAGGAATAAATCATGAATTAATTAAAATCAAAGCTATTGGATTAATTAAATCAGATAATTGTGCAATTGATTAATTGTATAGTTGAAATCAAATCAAATCCAACCCATTCAAGGGTAGACATGGCTAAAATAAATCAATTAAATCAATTGTTAATTCTTATTATCCTCACCCACCACATGTGGAAAAAATCAAATGAACCAATGGGAATGAAGGAATGAGCTCACATGGATCAAGTCCAAATCAATTCTACACCACTCATCTTGGAGTTGTATCTTGACCCTTCATTTTGTCTATTTGCTCCAACATTTGAAACCAAAATCTTTACTTTGTCTCATCATTTGAACCATTAAATTGACTCAAATTTGATCAAGGTTAACTTCACTCTACCCCTAAGCTTTGGGAAACTCTATAATAGTGGGCAAAATCATGAGTAAATCTGTAAGGAAACTCAGGTTCGGAAACAGCTTCCTACGCTAATCTCTATAGGAGAGTATTGTGCAAATTCTTTTAAAACCTTACAATTTCAGATTCATTAACTACTTTAACAAAGATATTGCAACCACATACCATACATACAGAAAAATAGAGAATGACACAATGATATACCCTGGGGAAACCTTTCGGTAAAAACCCCAGCACTCCAAAACCTGCACAATGTATTGATCAAAACTATTACAGCTTACAATACACTTGCAATGCAAGTTCTTTCAGAAGATTTCTAAACCCTTGAAGACAAATCACGGCATCATAAAAATGTTCCAACAACACACTCGCATCATATCTCTTTGCAACCCTAAAAAAAACTTATATCATGCGCTTCACTTTTTAGGGCTACTCTCTAAGATAATCGTATTAGGGTTTTACCATTCTCCGAGAAAATAGGAACCCCAAAAATTTTGATTGGGGAAGAGTGTACAGTACTCAAATTTATCAGTTGCCACATGTCTTCACCTATCATTGAATCTTCCTGACATAGCTCTTATGTGTCATATGAATCCATCATAATCATTTTAGCCATGATCTCCTTACACACAATTCAAGATGCTGACACATCAACATTATTTGCAAGAAATACATTTTACAAAACAAATAATAAGAACAAGAATTATCCAAGGTTGAGACACCTTATTCCTAACAAAATCATCCGTGAACATTCTTGTTAATTGCATCATTACTATAGGAATTTAGTTTTGAATTCATAGCATAATTGAGTTAGATTGGTAGAATTGCATTCAGCATAGGTTTAATTTCTCATTCTAGAGTTGTCTCTAATGATGCTTAAGCTAAGAGCACTCCATTAACTTCTTTAGATAGAGAGCCACGCGATGTTTCTTGTTATTGCTTTCAATTCAATATGATTTATTGTTGAATTTGATTAATTTGAGTTGATTCCTTGATAAACTAATTGAACATGAAGGTATTTTACATACACAGATGTTAAAAGAGGTTTTGGGTTGAATCTATTACCATTACTTTGTACCTAATTAGAAAGCCTCCTACATTAGCTCTTATCGATAAAATGCCTATGTAGGCATGGACAAGTCATAAGCCTTCATTAAAATATCTTAGAGTTTTTCTTTACTATGAGGCATATGTATATGTGCCAAAAAAAGAAGTGAACAAGTTGGAGACAAGGTTCTAAAATTTATCTTCATTGGATACAGTTATGGTGTGAAAAGATACATGTTTTGGGACCATGTTGCAAAAAAGGTAATACATAGTAGAAGATTTATTTTTGGAGAAACTAACTCTCCTTATATGACATTGCAGCCAAAAAAAGGTAAAAAGGAAGATTTGATTCAACTACCTTCTATGCCAAAGTTGAATCAATGCCCCTAGATAGAAAATAAGTTGAGGAGAGCTCATCTAGATTTGAATCTTCAAAAAAGGGAGATAAACCTTTGAATCAACTTGTTTAAAGATCTACAAAGCACTGAAAAGCATCTGAAAGGTATTTTGCTAATGATTGGAAATATATATTTTCTTTTTATAATAGCATGGACGAACCTAGATCAACATAGTAGTGTAATCACCCTAAATTGGGCTTATAGAACCAAAGGCCCTATTTTCCCTAATTTGGAACAATTTCCTAATTATGTTAATTTGATTATTTGATTATTAACATAATTTGATAAAACTTCTTAACCAAGTATTTAAACATCATCAATTGATCAAAAATCATATTAATTACATCTAGCCTAATTAATTAAATCAATCCCACTTAAATACATGGCTAAAGTAATTAATTAAAACCAATTAATAAAAAGACTTAAGATACATGTAAACTCTCAAGGGACAACAAGGACACAACCAACCAATAAGAGGTTAATCACATGGATCAACTCACATGGATGAAAGGAGGATGAATCTCAGTCACTCCTCTCAAATTGAATCTCAACCGTCGAATTCACTAATGTTTCTATAAAAGAAGAATTTTAAAACTCACAAATCACCTATTTAATTGCACTCATACTTACATGTTGTCATTTTAAATTCATAGTTTAATTCACATTTCAATTCATATCTTAATTGGTAATGAGTTAATGAAATTTCATGAGTTAACTTGATTTCTCAATTTCCTAGCTTAATTGCATTGAATCTCTCATTCTAATAGTGTTTAATGTCACCATTTGAAGTCTAAATTTGAGAGAAAAATAGGCTTTAAACACACTCTTTCTAGTTAGAGAGCAATAAGATGAATTTGCTTAGTTTCCTTGATTTTACATTTGATTGAGAAACTAACATTCTAATGTCTTATTGAAGTGTTGTGTTGCAAGATAATAGGTACAACAATTAACACACAGAAGTAGGCATTATGTGTGAATGACGTAGAATCCTTGAAAATCACCATGGATGAAGAAATGGAAGCTTTGAAAATGAATGACAAATGGGATCTTGTATCATTGCATAAGGGAATAAAACCTATTGGTTGCAAATGGGTGTTCAAGAAAAAGATTGGTTCAAAAGAAAGCATTGAAAAGTATAAAGCAAGATTATTTGCAAAAGACTACTCTCATGTTGAGGATATTGATTATGGTGAGATATTCTATCTTGTTTAAAAAATGACATCCATTAGATATTTTCTTTCTATTGTTACTTCTTATGATTTAGAGGGTGAGTGAACGGACGTGAAATCTACTTTCCTTCATGGTGATTTGGAGGAGGATATATACATGACATAGTTAGTTTAATGAAGGAAAGTAGATATCAAATCATGACATGATATTATTATATATATACATGACATGAAACTATTGGAATTTAATTTAAGAATGTAATTATAGTTTTGTTAGTGATTATTTTTAATAAATTAATTTCTATTATGGTATTTTACAAACTAGTTTATTATTATTAAATTCTTATGAATGTTTTTCCTTCTACATTTGTGGGTTATGAGGGAATCTTTTATGTAATCCTTTTAGGATTTTTACCAGATGCGGGGTTAGGCTTAATGAATTATGTTTGTTTTCCTTGCATGCTTTTGTGGCATTCAACTTTTTTATATAACCCAACCTTGTGGAAGCTTTAGTTTTATTATGATGGAAATTGGTTATGCGAGTGTTCATGAGATACTTTGGAACCAGGTTTTGATTTTATGATTCATAATGATCTATGAAATATTTTTGAGAGTTATGAACTTAGGGTATATTATCTAGGTGTTAAAGGGGAAGTGGATTTCTTTGGAAGCTCCGGAGCCTATAAGTGGCTACCTGGGTATCCTTATTAGGTTACTTAAATAACTGATAATATAATACATTAAATAGGGTTTTAAAATGAATTAATAAGATAATAGATTCCTCACCCATGCCTTGAGTGCTAGTATAGGCTAAGGATGGGGGCAAGAGAAGATGCTTTCCCATCTAGTAGTGGCGGTGAGTTTTGACATGATCGATTATCCTTGTCTACATGAGAGGATTTTAGGATCCGCATATATTCACACTTGGGAGCCAGAGTCTAGTGAGATCATTCCAAGGGGTTGACATATGTGATGACACTTCCTTGATTTCATCTTAGGTTTCCTATGTGTGTTGGTTGCCTCTAGATTAGTAGGTGTACCTTTGAGTTATTGAGTTGTACCCTTGAGATAGGAACTTATAGGATCCCTTGCTTAGTATTACTTGATGATTGATTTTGGTATTGTTATTTGAGTGGGGTCTGATGTTATCTCCTCAGCACGGTGGGAGTGGAACCACATGTTTCCATGAGGTCGGGAGGTAGTGATTCTCTTGGGTCATTTGAGACTTCGACATTCCTGTACCAGTGCTAGATGATCCTTGATGCGATTGCTTCTTATCCTATCTTCCTTGGAGATTTGTGTCTATTCTTTCATTATTTGTACTTTTTACTCAGTTGTATTTACATACCCTGTGACTTGTACATTGGGTGTGGGTTATCATGTATACTTTATAGTTTAGATGTATTTGTTTATTTTGAGATGGTGTACTATGTAGAAGATTTATATGATTATTGTACTTAATAGATTAAATTATGTTTACGTAATTCTACATCAAGGAACCCTTGAGATTTGTAATCTGTAATTGAGATTGTGTTTATGAGTAAGTAGATCGACTTTATGTTATTACTTTCGTTTAATTATTTAATATTATTTGTAAACTCTTAAGAAAAAAATTATTTTGTAAACATAGTAACAATTTTAGGTTGATCTCTCCTGGGTTCCCTGGCGGGGCATTACAAAACACCTGCCAAGTTATTGCCCCTTCTCAAAACATGTGAAAATTTGAAATCTTTATAAGAATTTAAAATATTGCAACCCATTTTAATACATTTATTTAATTTCCAAGCTATAGACTCCCCTTTTATTCACGAATTTGCAATTATTAGTGGATCTCCTTCTACACAAACTTTTTTTGCATTTAGATATTTTGCCATAAGGACAACTCCCAATTCTACTTGGACTTCAACTTCATTATTAGTCATATCTCGCAACCTCTTTGCATCAATGACCAAAATATTACTTGAACAATCACGACCAACATATCTCACACCAAATGGTCCAAGATTACCCCTGAAAGCTTTGTCAAAATTTACTTTAATCCAACTCAGTTCTAGAACTTGCCACTCTCCCATGATCACCTTACTTTGCACTGGATCAACCCTTCTAGGCCCATCAGCATGCAACATACTATTACTTTGATTATATATTAATCAATTTCTATCCAACATAATTAGAAAACTTATGAAATCCTATTTCTATCGAGAATCACTACCACAATAATTAATAGTTTATATATTTAAATTTCAATTATCTCAAAATTTTAATAAAAAATTTTTAATACTTTTTTTACAAATGATAGACAAAGGTTTAAAAAATTAAATACTAGTTTATTATTATAAATATTTCTATAATTAAAATTAATATTATTCTAATTATCAAACCTTCACTTACTCTTTAATTTAGAATATATTAAAAATTTCTCCCTATTAATTTTATAAGGTGATTTTATTTACCAATGTCATAAAGCAATATGAAATGGTTTTTAGTGTTGCAATCACAATTCTCAGCTAATAATAATATTAATAAGATAATAATAATAACCTCATGTAATTAGATCAGATTTTACTATCGTTAATATTTAAATAACAAGAGCTATTCACAGCAGGAGTCCCTACCTTATATTAGGAAATAAGGTTCTATGTTTAGTAAATAAATTTTGAAGTGCTAATCGAAATCAATCTATTAATAAATTGACTAAGACTTTGTACTAAACGTGTAGATCGTGGATGAATGAATTTGAAACCAGGATTTTATTAATTTTAGTAATATGCAAAAGTGTCACTTTTTGTTGAGACTGTAGACATGTATAGATTGGGAACGCATGATATTTTCATAGTAAATGGTAGGTATGTTCTTAAATCTTAATAATCGATGTTTGTGGTGGGAATAGTTTTATCTAGGTGTGTATGTTCTTAAATATTTATGATAAATATATAAAATAAAATATATAAATTTTAGAAATTTGTTTAGTAGATTAAAAAAGCTTGTAGATATTATATTATTATAGACAAAAATTTCTAATTTATGATATTAGTATATGTTTCTATATTTTTTATTTAGAATCTTTTCTAAATAGAATATATAAATTTTAGAAATTTGAGATTTTTGTAGATATTATTAATTTATAATTATTTTCTAATTTTATTTTTTAGCACAAATAAAAGTTTCTATGTATTATTAATTTAGAATCTTTTAAATTTAAAAGAACTTAATATAAATTATTCACAAATTTCTTTTTAACAATCAATATTTTTCATAAAACATAAAATGAAAGACATTAAACTGGCCAAACCATCATAGAAAAATTATATGGCAGGTGACCATCAAATTCTAAGTCTCAAGATATTCATCATGTTGTCAATAATTAGTCAACAAAAATGAATTTGATAAATAAATATACACACGAAAAGAAAAGTCTACGTAATAAAAAATAGCCTCTACATACATAATCAACAATAGATACTAGTGTATCTATAAACCATACACAATATAGATGAGGAATACATAAAAGAAAACCATCTCCAAACTGACAATAAAATAATTTTAAAACAGTAGTTAAAATTATTGATCTTTTATCATTAGGCTAAGTTACACATCTATTTCACTTCTATTTTCCTAATTTTCTGAAGTATTGACACTGCTTTTACCATGTGAGGTGCTAAATTTTCAAATTGCTTTACGGAAAAGTGTAGGAAAAAATACCATAAACTTCTATCTTCAGCTCGTAAATTTATAGCCAAAATATTGGAAATAAAAGGATACAAAAAAGTGAGCAACAAATAAATGTTTTCAAAACAACATTAGGTATCAGTATTGCACTGCTGAATAAGAAATATTACTGATTGTGACAAAAGCAACTTTTAAGAAATCTTTAAATTTGTTTAGAATAGAATCTTGAACATTTATTTACATGAATTTCTGAACAGCAAAAAATTATTTTATAAATTGTCAAAAGATTTAAATCAATACTTATGAGAAAAAATAATTCAAATTTCAGACACATTTACAATGATGTTGGTGAGGAAATGCACCTAAAATCACACTATCCAATTCTTCTAATTGATCTAATATAGGTATAAAATCTATTGTTAAAGTTATCCTGTGTTGTCTTTCTTTATAGCTTTAATGTCTATAAGTGCTATAACAAATCTTTTTAGCTTTCTTGGTATATGATGTCCTGGTTTTGTGGGCTGTAACAATATATGATCTAAACAGTTTTGAATATGAGAGGGCTTGGAACCAATATCAGTTAACTAGTGTTTTCCTGATATCAGAATGAAAAGGCTTAGACTACATTATAGTGCCATTACTTGAGACTGAATAGTACTAGATTAAGCAAGAATTACAAATGAGTATGGTTTGTAGAGATCCAGGATTCACGACAGGCTGTAAGAAATCATTCAAAAACACCATCTTGATAAAGGGCTACGAATTAAACAAATGACAAAATAGCTAAGCATCAATCAGAACATGGTTCATATTTTCGTGTTAACTTTTTGTGGGGTTGCTGATATTTTCACAATCTTTGCTGATGGGTTTTTTGTATTTCATTTTCATGGAGGTTGTTATGCCATTATCGAATTTGTTTTACTATTTGATATAAGAGAACGAATGATTGATACCTCTTCAGTTAAAGAGGCAAGGACTGGGGGATATCAATTCTGCTGAAATTGCGCAGGACAAGATCTCATCCCTCGTATCATACCTCTGGTGGTTCAAACATTAGTTGATGGCATAATTAAGGAACATATCATCACCCTGCAACTGATTGTGCTCAACTATTTGAAGCCAAATTCCATTTGAAGGCCCCAAAAATGCAAAATAAGAGATGTCTAATTTAAGCAGCCCTTGTAAGCATCTGTTCACTAAAAAATAAATGTTTAATTTTCAGAAATGTCAGAATTTTTCTCAAAGTGCCATTTGGATGACCCTATCTGCTGCCATAATCATGCCCGCTAAGTTTTAGGACATAATGTGAATAATTTAAGCAGCCCTTGTAAGTATGCAAGTATATGTCTATTAACATCATCTTTAGAATAGCATATGAATTTGTTCTTTGTAAGACAGTGTGAATTGTTAAATATTTATTGTGACAATTTTATATATGAGTCTGGTAATGCAAAGCACAGATGCCTCCTCCATTGACATCTATTTCCGGATACCAAAAAGCTTTTATACATGCATTCTATTGGGATATTTTTAATAGAAATTGAAAAAGTTTAGACAAGCCGCATGCAATCCTTCAAGGGTTAAAATGTTTCAAACTTAATATACATAGAGGATTTACAGTGGGAGTCCTTTATGCATAATTTTACATTAACTTATTCTATCCTTTTAATGTTTTTCTCACTTTTTGACATATTTAAATTAAAAAAGTAACTAGGTTCAGTCCAAACTTATTCAAGTGAGTGGTCCAGCATGCCTGGTAAATATGGATTTTTAAATGAGAGTATAACAAAACATTGGATAAAACCTTAATTCCTCCAAAAGCATTTTAGGGTGCTTTGATCCCATAGTCAATACTTCATAAAGCATTGATTAATGAGTGCATCCTCATAATGCACATTATAAATACAAGTAATACTTTCATAATGATAAATCTTGCAATATAATGGAGATTTGTTTCGTTTTCAACCATTAAAAATGAATAGCAATGAAAATACACTATATTTTCATTTTTGACATTGAAAAGGTATTAGAATTACCAGGCAACTCTTTTGGTTTTCTCATAGGTACAAATTTGGCACCAATTGCCAATGCAATTGAAGGACCAAAAATAAATCCCCTAGCTTCGATTCCTACATATTTTTACAAGCATGGTATGTTTGTTTATATCAGTAATGATGTAGTAGGGAACCAAAAACTTTAAATAGCATGGGCAACATAGATAAAACATGTCGACTTTATTTTATGCAGACATTGATGGCCAACATTGGAAGATGGACAAATTTGTGCCATCCATTAGCTCGGGATATACACCAGAAACAAACATTCATTTTTGCTTCAAGAGATTGACTTAAATTAGAAACTGGAAAATGATAATTATCAAGACAGTGACAAAGCATACAATAACAACCATCCATATATAAACCAAATAGAGGGACAATGTTAATGCAATGTATTTTCAATTTATATAACTGATTTTTCTAGCAATGTTTTCTAATTGCCCTAATACCCCACTGAACTACTTTGGTAATCAATGGCATTAGGATGATCTCTTCCATCCATTTTTTCTTGAATCAAAATGTCCAAAAAATCCATAGTATCTTATCCTTACTGGCACATTTTACTTAAATTTAGCACAATCATTAAACTGTATAACTTGAAAAACATACTCAATATTTTAGATAACAGATAAAATAATTGAACCCCAACTCTGTTTCATAATGTAGGGTTCAATTCTTATATTTCAGTAGTAATATTTAACACAATATTTTTACAAAACAAAATGTAGGGGGGATTAGATAATCAAAGATAGTTGCAAGTGGCGTGCATACATCATGTTACAAATTCAAAATACAATCCCACATTTATGAAACACGTCTAAAAAAATATTTATACCACTAAAGCTAAAACATCAACTGCTACAACAGGAAAAAAATAAACAAAAACTAGTTGCGAATGAGGGGAAATAAATAGATATCTTATTATATTGTAAATGTTTACATTGCCATTCTTCTTTTTTATAAAAGATTCGTACCCAGGCTTAGAGAGAAAAACTACAACTTAATTACAAGCCTAATCATACCATTTTGGGATTGGAGCCGAGCATTCTTTTAATCAGGTTCCAGGCACCAGACGAAGCCAATTTGGGCATTTGAAATCATTTTCTAAAATCTGTGAAACCCGTTTCATCTTCCTCAATTGCCTCCTAAAAATGAAGTTTCAGAGCATTTCATTAATAATGTGTTTAACAGTTAACATAAAATAATTGGCGTTGCCTTCTGATAAAGAATATATGGGTAGACAACCACATCATTTTGAAGTTGAAACATGTCACTTCTGCTAAGCTTGATATTATTATGAATAGGGCATCCTACGTTTGTGAAGAAATGCAGGCAGTTTACACTGTAAAGTGAGGCCTTTTGGTAGTGGGTTTGTGACCAGTGTGAATAATGCTCGAGCTAAATACAAGAGTTGGATGTGGTGATGGGATATTGATGATGCCATGGCCAGATCCCAGTCAGGCAGCTAAATCTAGGTTTAACATATGCAAGGCTTACCCTCAACATTCTCAAGTCAGTTCTTGGTTTAAATATGCCATTATACATGTTTTAAAAAATAGATAGCATTTTACAAACTACTCAAATTTTCAAGATTACACACAAATCCACTTGAATCCTAAAATGTGAATGTTCCTAATCTTATTGCGGGTTTTGACATTTCTTAAAAATGACATGTTAATTAAGCAAAAAAACCAAGAAGAAGAATATATGGGTAAGAAATTAAGTATATGCAATTTTACCTTGTATACAACACCAAATCCATCATCTCCAAGCTTGTTAGATCTCCAGTTGCAATTGCAGCTCAAATGTTTCCAAAGTAAATGGCATTTGATGATGCGGACTAAATGTCCTCTCTTCTCCGCCCACAGTTATATGAGTAAGGGGGGGAATTTGGACACATTTGTAAGAGACTTGCAGGAATAATGAGTAGGAAGAGATAATTGCATTAAAGACTTTGAGGTGCATCGATTTTGAACAGCAACCCTAACCCTAACAATACTAGGAGGGTTATGAAGCAGCCAAGCGAGCCAAGAATCATGCGTAGACTCTTCTGCACTGCCGATTTCACAAATAGAATACATGAATGAAAAATAAATATAGTCCAGTTAAGCACCAGAAGCTATTACTTCAATGTTGATGCAAAAACACAGAGAGGGAATGTTTGATAGAAGTGAAACCAGAGTTGCAGACTTCGTTTATCGAAGAGGTAGAAGATATTGATGTCCGACTGTCGTTTAAGGTACAAAATGACGATGCCTTCAAGAGTACGTAGGATTATATTGCCAACTATAAATCTTAATGTCACTGCAAATCGTTAGAAACAGCTGTCCACCATTTGTTTATTTATTGGTATTTACTAATCTAAAAATTGATTTTTACCCCAGGAAAAATGCTCTTATCCAATTAAAAATTAAAAATTTTGTATTTTTTGAAAACAATAAATCCTATTATTCAAAACATTACATATAACATTAGAAATATATTCAAATGGTTGAAAAAAATTGCAAACTGATAGAAAATAACTCAGATGAAAACATAAGTCTCTGCCTATAAATAGGCAGGGACTAATAAATAGGCAGGGACTAATAATAATAAAAAATGACATACTACGAAATAAAGCACATTCAAACATAGATTGCGGACATAGCTACTCGCCAGGTTTATAAAAGTTTAAAATTCCTGCGAAGTCGAGCTCATTTGTTTTATCGGGCACCACTTTAGCTTTCATCGACAATTTTCGACTGCCACAAAATGAGAAAAATGAAAATTCTCCCGTTACAAAAAGCCAGCTAGATACTAAATGCGCGTCATTCCATCCGTACAAAACACAGAGTCCAACGTTGAGCCTTTTCATCAACTATAAGTAATGGATGCTGCTTCGCTGTTATCATTCTTTAAAGCACAGAGTCCAATGTTAAGCCCTTCGAGAAGCCAATTCCATTTGTAGTTATCAACACAAGTAGAATTGTGAGCCCCTGAGCATCGAAGAAACCCTAGTTGATACGATGGCGAATCCTCCGAAGCCATGGAAAACAGAGTATGCCAAGTCTGCAAGATCGTCCTGCAAGGTTTGCAAAAATACCATCGAGAAAGATGCCTTCAGAATCGCCAAAATGGTGCAGTCTCAACAGTTTGATGGCTACATGCCTGTAATTTCTCCTCACTTTTCTTTGTAATTGTAGCATTTTTTGAATTTGTTAGCGTAATGTCCTGTGTTATGCCTTTTTGCATTGAAAACTTTCATTGTAAGGTTTTGTATAGCATTAGTGTAGTGAGTTGTTTAAGTTGAGTCGTATTTCTCCGGAAACTTTCTTGGCATTTTTCGTTATATTATGAAGGGCTTGTAAAGTATTAGAATCAAGCTGAGTATAGATGGAATGCTCTTTGTTACATTGTTTACTTGCTCGCATGAGCTGCGCTTGGCCTAATTTAAGCATCTGTAAGCATTCTTTAGTTCAATGTTGGCCCAATTCAGGCATTTGCAGACATTCGTTTGCATCAGTTTTTGGTTTAGTGAAGCATTTGTCGGAATTGTTATACTTGTATCTGGGTTTAATGAAAGCATTTCAGGCTTCTTTTTCTTGTATCTTGGTCTAACGAAAGCCCTCGCAGGCATTCCTGTAATTTCTCCTCACTTTTCTTTGTAATAGTAGCATTTTTTAAATTTGTTAGCGTAATGTCCTGTGTTATGCCTTTTTGCATTGAAAACTTTCATTGTAAGGCTTTGTATAGCATCAGTGTAGTGAGTTGTTTAAGTTGAGTCGTATTCTCTGGAAACTTTCTTGGCATTTTTCGTTATATTATGAAGGGCTTGTAAATCATTAGAATCAAGCTGAGTATAGATGGAATACTCTTTGTTACATTTTTTACTTGCTCGCATGAGCTGCTCTTGGCCTAATTTAAGCATCCGTAAGCATTCTTTAGTTCAATGTTGGCCTAATTCAGGCATTCATTTGCATCAGTTTTTGGTTAAGCGAAGCATTTGTTGGAATTGTTTTAATTGTATCTAGGTTTAATGAAAGCATTTTCGGGGTTCTTTTCCTTGCATCTTGGTCTAATGAAAGCCCTTGCAGTCATTCCTTTGCCATTATCTGGGCCTAACAAAAGCATTCGTAGGCCATGTTTCACTTAAGGCTTGGCCCAATTTAGTCTTTGTAGGGATAACTATACTTGAACTTTGTCTAATTCAAGTCTCTATAGGAATACTTTTGCTCTTTTCTTGTCCTAGTGGAAGCTTTTGTATGGATTTTTTTTGTTTAATCTTGGCTTCTTAAGATATTTGTAGTTATTGTTTTAGGTCCAATTAAAGCATTTTTTGTCTTCTTTTTCTTCAATCTGGGTCCAACTAAAGCATATGTAGGCATTCTTTTTTCTAAATCTTGGTCTAACAATAACATTTGCACGCATTCTCTTTCAATATTGCTTAATTAAGTATTTGTAGACATCTTTTGTAAGCAACCTTACGCATTATAATTTGTAGACCTTCCATGACTTCAATCCTGGCCTACCTAAAGAATTTGTAGACCTTATCTTGGACTATTTAAAATATTTGTGGCCATATTGTTGCTTCAATATTAGCTTATTAAAAGCACTCTAGATGTTCTTAGGCAAAATCTTTGCTGCATCAAAGGCTTTGTAGGCATTCGTCTGCTCAAGTCTTGGTGTATTTATGCATTTGTTGGTGCCTTTTACTTGAAGATGATGTTTCCAATTTGTTTGAGAAGAGGCTTTTAAGGAAGGTGACCTCAAATCAAGTAAAGGAGGAACCCAACTCCACCATGGAAGAGACAAAGTGTTCTATTTTAATTTTCAATGTGTTTGTTGGGCCCAAACGGAGACAAGGTGTGCCAAAACGGTTTCCTCACTTCTCTTTTATCTCCACTCATTTATTCTTTGCATTTTCTTTCAAAATGGAAAAGGCAAAATTGGAACAAATCAATACAGACATAATACACTAAGGGCCCGTTTGGTGCATGGAATACCAAATGCCAGATATAGTCAATTCTGGAAGATCCTGCAATTTTGGAAGATACAAATTCTGAAAATGATTTCCGCAATATGGGATGACATGTTTGGTTCACCCGGAAGATGACTGAAGAAGTACTGTCAAATTTCTTAGTTGAAAGAAGTGGTTTGGGAATGAGATTCAATTACAGGGCTTGGCAATGCTGTTCATCCATGTTCGCTGGATTCGTCTCACTTCCAACTCTCAAACAACAAATGGATGAGGGAGGAAATCTCCTCGGTGCGGACTTGCTTGAAGGATTCGATTCTGTTTGCTGTAAAACAGCTGGACGTTGCAAATTTACCTGATGTTTCGCCAGTAAACAGCCCGAAGTTTTTGAAATCATACCCAATATGCTTACCTGCAGAGAGAAGTGGGCGCGAACCAAAGGTGCAATGCCAGTATCATCGGAAGGCAAGTCTAAGTGCTTTGTGTTCTGTTCAACGAAACTAGACAGAATTGCCATGCACTTGCACTTCCACCATCGACGCTGCTTTGTCTTTGTGAAAATGACCATAAATTTCGGCGATGAAAAGAATGAAAATTTCGGACTTCAAATATCATAAAGAGCAAGTGGACTCGACGACACATAAAATGGGCATTCGAAAATGGGAATTACAGCCTCTAATTTTAATTCCACCTTTTCAAGTGGAAGATGAAATGCTCATTTTGTGGGCAAAATTGGAATTTTGAAATTCCAATTCCTATTTGTTTGGATGGACACAAACAGGGAATTCACTAATCTGAAAATGTTATTCCGGAATTAGAGCCCATATTCCATGTACCAAATGGGTCCTAAGCATTATGGGGTTCAGCCTTGATGAGCCTAAAGGAAACCTAACAATGGTATATCACAAACCTAGCATGAAGAGGTCCCATTTTTCAACTGGAAACAATTTTTCTTACCACTTGGGTGTAGTGGTAGGGGAAGGATTCAACAAGAATCTCTAAACCCAACTGATGAGCCGAATGTTAGACCTTCTTTGCTAAGAGGGTTGGAAACATTCTGCAAGTGGGCCTGCGACACCTCAACCTATTGCAACATTAGAAAGTTTAACAGAGTCTTGAGAATCTGTTATGGTAAATTTTCTCCAAAAACAGTCAGGTAGCACAGACGAAAGATTGATACTGGTAAACAGGCAACAATACAAAAGTATTTCAAGGCGTAGCCAGATTTGAAAGATAAAGTAAATGCATAAGAAATGATTTGTGATGATTTTCCGGTGAATCAACGAAATCTCAGCAAGACTTACCTAACCAATGTGGAGCGAACACAACAGAAAGAGAATGAAAATGAGGGGTTACAAGGAGAGGCAAAAGCTAATAAGAACCCCAAAGAAAATTTGAAACAAGCAAAAATATGCACAATGAGAAAAGATGACAGCATTGAAGATAAACAAGACAACAAAATTTTGTTATAGCCCAACTTCAACACCATTGTTGTGGTCTTCTGAGCTATATGTGGAGGAGCTCATGGACATAAAAAAGAGGCTTGAGATGCTAGAAACAAGGAATTGGGAAGAGGAAAACAAAGTGTACGAGGCCATAGAATATACAAGCTAAATAGAAAGAGAAAACAAAACTCTTAAAGAACAAATTTCAAACATGCAGATGAAGATGGAAATAGGACACCAAGAACTCCACACCATAGAACAAGAACTAGAGTAATGGAGACTAACTGGGAATAAGGGATTGGAATTGGTGAAAGAAAATGACACAATGCAAATAAAGGAAATTCATTTAGCCTTAGCTGACATGGAATCTAAAGAGTCTCAACTAAGGGAACAAATAGAAGAGGCCAAATCTTGGTCACAAGTTGTAAATGAAACAAACAAATAAAAGGGAATCATTGAGCAACAAATCAAAATACAAATAAGGGAAGAACAAGACAAGTGTGGCAAGGCTACAAGTATCATTATCAAAGGATTGAAAGAATTAGGAGAAAAAGAGAGAACCGACATTCCAACAAGGGACTTTCTTAGAGATAAGCTGGAGTGGACATAGAGTATTCAACAAGCAAATAGGATTGGTAAGAGGATAGATGGAGGAAGAGATAGACACATAAGAGTTATTTTGAGAAGCCTAGAGGATAATAATATGATCCTTAGAAATAGAAGGCTACTTAGAGGTATGGTTGAAGAATGGGAAAGCTCAAAGTAGCGAGCATTTATTAAATAAGAAATAGAAAATAGGGGCCCCATGGGATATGAGTGTAGTAGGTTGGAACTGCAGAGGTTATCCATGGAGAAGAGGTCTTGGAGTGGGGCCCATAGTAGAGGGGAAAGATATTATCATTCTTGTTGAAACACATGAGCATGACGGTTTCGAGGTGGATTTACAAGAATTTTTTAGTTTGGGATCAAAGGGAATGAGTCAGGTAAAGGATACGATAGAGTCACAATGCTTATAAATGAGAAGGGGTATGATATCGTAAAATTTGAAAATGAAGACCCAAATAAACAATACATTTGGCTGTAAATAACAGTAAATGAGATAACTTTTAGGTTGGTTGCTTGTTACTACGCTCCAAAAAACTCTAAGTTCTACAGGAGGAGTTTAGACAGTTAAGATCCATATGCATTATTAATAAAAGATATCTCTCTATTCAACACCTTAGGAGAAATAATGCTAATAGGGGATATCAATGCAAGGACATCTAATAATCAATCTTTATAGCTGATTAGTGGTGAAAAAGGGGAAGATAATCCTTTATGACTGGAAGGTCAATCTTGGAAAAGAGCTTCACAAGATGGGTAATGAGGGCGTCTCACATTTTGGGGTAGAATTATTGGGGATGTGTAGTCTGTTTGGCATGGTTATTTGCAATAACATGAGAGGCTGGCCAACTTCAGGGGGTATCACTTGCAAAACCTATAATGGCCAGACTGTGGTAGATTACGTTATTTGCTCCCAAAATCTTACATCTAGAGTGCTGGGGTTTGAGATTGGGGAATGCCTTATAAAGATGAAATCAGATCACATGCCTCTCTTTGTTAAGTTAGACTTTCCTCAAATAGCTCACATAATAAACAAGATCTCCACATGCAAAAGAAAGCAATTGCTAAGGGCAAAGTCTTCATAAATTAGGAAAACAATGACATCTTCAATGCTGCTCTTAAGCAACAATTTCATGAAATATATAATGTCTTGGCAAATGAAAGGGTCAATAAGGAGAATGGTCATGTTCATAGTAGGTTATTGATTCCTATAATACACAAGGCTTTAAGTCCATGCAAAAGGTCTTGCAGTAGAAAGAGGGTTGCAAATACTTTTCCGATGAATCCGTGGTGTGATGAAGAGTGTAAGGCAGCCAAGAGATCTATAAAAGGGAAAGATTTGAGAAAAGAAAACAAGGAGTTTGCAAAATTGATTTAAGCAAAAAAAAGAAGAGTATGTAAATGCAAGAAGGAAGGAGTTGATTTCTCTTAGAAAACACAATCCCAAGGATTTTTGGAAGGTTCTATAGTAAAGGAGAAGAAAAATTGAAAACAATATTACAGATTCTCAATGGCTAGATTATGCAAAGCTACTTTATGAGTAGATACACGAGAATAACTCTCTCTCATAGTGAACACATCAGTGGAACTCTTCACGGTGGATGATATCAAATAGGGAATAAATAAATTAGCAAGTGGTAAGGCTAGTGACATTGATGGACATCAAGATGAATTTTTAAAATGGGGAGTTGAGATCCTTGCCACTCACATAAAAGGAATCTTCAATAATGTCATTCAGGATGGTTTTCCATTGGATTGGACAACTATTGTGGTTATTCCCCTCTTTAAAAGTGGGGACATCAATAACCCATCTAACTATCGCACTATTATGGTCAACCCCCTTCATGGCAAACTTATTGGGAGCATGGTGGAACGTAGAACTAATAGTTGGGCAGAAGGGGAAGGAAAAAGAGCAAAAGGGGAAGTTGGTTCTTGGCCTAGACATTCCACCATTGATCATTGCATTAGCCTTCGACATTTGATAGAGAAAATATGGGACAATTAGGGGGAAGAAGCATATTGCTGTTTTGTGGACTTCAAGAAAGCCTTTGACATGGGACATCAATAACCCATCTAACTATCACACTATTATGGTCAACTCCGTTCATGGCAAACTTATTGGGAGCATGGTGGAACGTAGAACTAGTAGTTGGGCAGAAGGGGAAGGAAAAAGAGCAAAGGGGGAAGTTGGTTCCAGGCCTAGACATTCCACCATTGATCATTGCATTAGCCTTCGACATTTGATAGAGAAAATATGGGACAATTAGGGGGAAGAAGCATATTGCTGTTTTGTGGACTTCAAGAAAGCCTTTGACACGGTGGCTAGAGACAAGCTATGGACAAAATGGAAGAATTAGGTATCCCTAACGTGTATAGGCTGACAATGCATAGACTATATGAGAGAGTTAGAGCCTAAATCAAAACTAGTGAAGGAATATGCAAATGTTTTAGTAGTGACATTGGTGTTAAGCAATGATGCCTTTGATCCCCTACTTTGTTTGGTTTATACATTGATAAATTAGAAACTTGGTTAAACAAAACGGATGGACAACTAGCAAGATATGTGGTGAAGCTACTTTTATACGTTGACAACCTTATCTTAATATAAAAAACAACTCATGGATTAAGAGGTCATTTAAGGGCCTTAGAACACTTTTGTTAGGAGGTAGGGATGCAGGTGAATTTTACCAAAACCAAAATCACGATTTTCTCTTTAAAGAGGAAAGAAAAACAAATCATCTTTCTTTTTGAAGGCAACCTGTTGGAAATGGTGAAAGAATACAAATATCTTGGGATTGACTTCCACTATAAGCTCAATTGGGAGACTTGTAGAGCAAAAAGGATATAGGGGGGTGTTGATGTGAGTTTTGTTCCACTACAACATACGGAATCGAATACTTAGTATCTTAGGATGAAACACCAAATCTCCAACTCTCTCTTGAATAAGGATGCTCATATGCTAAACAATATATGTAGATTGTGTGATCAAATGAGACAACCTTAGGGTTCCTTATTATTGTGGACTTGACTTAGTTTTATGATGTGATATGCTGGTTATCACAAAGGGACTTACACTATTCATTCAATGGATATCAACATGCCTTTAACTTCTTCAATTAGTTCCACCCAAATAACTTGCAAGGAGATAAAAACTATCTAACTCTAAGAATGTAAGACAATGTTGATGATGGGGTGAACCTCTAACCAATCCTTGCTTCACCGCGTGAACTTGGCATAGGAGGGTGCTCGCTTCTAAGGATACAGGAATGATTTTCACATTGTCAATATTCATCCAAATACCCTATGAAGGTGCAATCTAAATGAGCATCTCCAATAGAAGTTAAACACTTGTAATTTAGGCCCAAACTAACCTTGCACTGTTACTTACAATCGACAAGTACCAAAAGGTATGGACACTAGCTCAACCATTAATCACCATTTAACAATATCTTCCATCCATCTACTTCCACTTCTGCTTAACATGAAATAAAATTTAATTTAAGTGTAGAATTGAAGAAACCACACAACACTTCAAAGCAACATTAAGTAACCCACCATGAAAACCAACAATGAATCATCAATTGCTTTGATAGTATTATGGCAAGAATTTCATTAAGTCTCCTCTCCTACTCTACTTCTACTACTAGCTCCTCTTTAATGAATCTACAATCTAACCCCTTACAAATAAGAAGGCCTTGGCCATTTTATAGTTGTTCAAATACAATGAAGGGCCAAGATCGATTCAAGATCAAGGGCCAGGATTAACCCATTACAAACCCTAATTAGGGTTGCCACACTATCATCCAATTACATGAAAGCACCACCCAAAGGGCCAATAAGAAAATTACAATGCTTTTGAGAACCAATGAGAAAATGGTTCACTTGGCATCATATGATTGACCGTGTTGAACATATGTAACTGGAATTTTCTGATTGGTTGAAGACAAGTAGGCACCACCTTAGCATCCTCATCTTGTAGACTTGATCAATTGTTTGTGATGAGAAAATATCTCTTGATACTCAATATTGCCAAGCCTTCAATTGTGATGGCATATTCCCAAATTTTGCTGTATCTTTTCAAATTTTCTCCATCTTTGTTCTTGGAAATTTTCTCATTGCCATGATGCAAACTTGAACCTTAAACTTCTTGAAGTGATGAAGTCCTTCATGTAGCTGGACCCTTCAAAATGAACTTGGATTTCCAAAGGAAACTCAAGTTGGTGATAAATCTTGTCTGATTTTCTTTCTTCTTGCTCTTTGCTTTCTTGAATTCCATCTTGATCTTGCATTGAATTTGCACTTTGATAATCTGATGTTGATCTTCCTTCTCATTTGAAGTCCTTGATCATCCACTTGCTTGATGTCTTGAATTTAGCCTTGCCACCACCTCCTTGTTCTCCAAGCATTTCCTTGAACGATTAACCTTGCAGAACAAAGGAAAGATTTCACTAAGCTCACAAAATTGATAGGAAATAAACAAAATGAAGGAAATATGAAATGAAATTGCATCTAAATTCCACCTTCTACATCGAAACAAGGAGGCAAAGGAGATTTGACCAAATTTATCCTTCTTCTTGCAAATCCCAAGTTTGATTTCGTTGATAGAATGATTAAGTCTTGCAACTTGAAGTGGATTCACTTAAAATCTGGAAAATAACTATGTTTTTCAATTCATAACATGCCCAAATTTGTGATCTTTGATTTTTGAAGAACTCTGACTTCAATATGTAAAAAATTGATGTCTTTTGATGTTTCAAGTTTTGACAAGGATGTAGTTGTTCTTCAACTAGATAATTTGTCTCCTCCCTTGGATAGTTTGTTGCTTCCTCAAAATTATTCACTGTTCCTCAATAGTTTGTTGTTTATGATTGTTTCTTTTATAAACATCGTCTTTGTAAATCTATATAAGGAGCTTTCATCTCCTCTGTTTAATAACAACAACATCGATTTACCATAACATGGTATCAAAGCCAACGGGAATTTTCAGATTTTGGCAAATTTTTTAATAAAAAATTCGTCTGCTGTTTAGATTTTATGAATTTTTTTTAAAAAAAAAAAAACTTGTTTTTATTTGTAGATGCGAAGGGTTTGTGTCTATTTTCGAGGACTCTTCGCAGGCATCTGTGTTTGTGAGCCCTTTCTAGTATGTGCATGGGTTGTTTTGCCCACGTGCGAAGGGTTTCTGCTCACGTTTGAGTGCCATTTTTGGTGTCACTCGTGTGTGTTTTTTGTGCTTAATGGTCGACGAGATTTCTTCTTCTTGACATCTCTGCAAAATCAACTTGGGATCGTTTGCCGTTTTTCTTTAGACACCGTTTTCTGTGTTTGGCCTAGGGTTTTCTGCGACGAATGGTTTTTGCTGTGCTCTCCAGCCGGCATTTTGGACGTGTCTATATTTTGGAATCTCACATGACTTGTTCTCCCATGACGACACCTGTTTTCTCTGTATTTGGTGTGTAGACTTTTGCTTTTCAACTCACAATGACCCAACTTTTTTGTGGATTTATGGGTGTTCATCTCTTGTGTGACGAAGCACTTTCTGCTTCATGGGTTTTTTACAAACCCGAGTTCTTGTTTTTGTAGCTCGGGAGGGGTCTTTGATTTTATGGGTTTCATATTTTTTGCCATAAAAATTCAAGACTGTTTTTAATAATTTTTTATTCATAAAAAATAAATTCTGATGGGTCTTTTTATAATTTTTAACCTAAAAAAAATTCTAGGCAAGTTTTATATTTTTTTGTCCTTAAAAAAATTGTCTAGTTTTGATGAATTTTCACCTCAAAAATCGTGTCTAGTTTTTCCAAATTTTCGTCTAAAAAAATGTGGCTTCTTGTAGTCTGTGTTGAGTCGTATTGCTCATCTGCAAAAGTTCTTGGTGAATAATCTTGCAGTTTGTTTTGGGGGTATAGTGCTCATCTGCGAAAGGGTATGGTAGTTTTCCTCAAAATTGTGGTTTGAATTTCATCTCAGTGTCTTTGGTTACGTGAAGTAATACCTTTGTTACACAACTTTAGATTGGATGGCTTCTTGGTCATTACATTTTGAAGATCCAGGGAGGGTCTCAACAGCAGCAGAATGTCATGAAGAATTTATGACCACAAGATATGTATAGTCTTTTGCAGGGTAGTTAGACAATGACCATTAAGGGAGAAGGGTATTAGAATATTGTAATGTTTCTTTAATGGTCATCTTAGTTAGTCTTTAGTTTATTAGGTAATTTCTATTTTCATCTTTAGTTGACAATTTTTTCTTTTAAAAACATTGTCTTTGTAAATCTATATAAGGAGCTTTCATCTCCTTTGCTTAATAACAACAACATCGATTTACCATAGCATCTCCTTAGATAATCTGCTTTTGCTTATGACAATTTGCTGTCCTTATGAGGAGATTGGTGCCTTATGGGGATAATTTGCTGTCAAATAGGTAGAAGTCACTGTCCAAGGGCAGAGCTGTGTTTGTTTTTTGAATGACATTGAAATGGACTTACATCTCTCCCCTTATATAGGCATTCAATTATCATGAAGAGGCGTGTCTATTAGAGGGCCGACTTGTTCTTTGGGCCAATAAAATCATTTTATTTAATTCTTGTAACTTACCTTTCTAGGCCGATCTGATTAAGGGATCAAATGGATGTTTTCTTTGTCTATTTATTCCTTAATTAAATTGCCTTCTTGCCTTTTGATCGAGCCTTTTTTCATAGGCAAAAATCTAGCAAGGTGGAATCTGGTTCCTCTATGGGCGGCGGAATCTGCCACTCTTAGAGGAATTTTCCTCGTCTTCATTTTCTTTCAAACTCCATTCTTTATTAAATTGGCTTAGCTATCTCACCTTTCTTTTTTGTTGATCTTTACTGATTTTGGGGATGCCTCAAAACATGTTTTCATGTGATAAAGGCAAGGCGGAAATCATGATGCTAAGAGGAATTTGGATTCCTCACCTCAACCTAATCTCCACTTCAAAAAAACTTGGCTCAAATAATATTGATTCCTCTCTCTTATAATCAGATTGCCTTCAAATCTTGCTTTGCTCAAGTCTAGGGGCCCCAAACTTGCACTTTCTCCACTTCTTCTAGGGATGGAATTTGAGCCTTAGAGAGGTATTTGGACTCCTCCAAGGCTGGCAGATTCCGCCATGCCTAGAGGAATCACCTCTTGCCCTTAGGTTTCAACTTTTCACCTCAAACTGCTCGCTCCCAACCTTCCATCTACTCCTTGTTTCCTCATTGCAATGCAAATTGGAGTGATTTAATTGAGTTTGACTAAGTTTCAAACAAGGTAGAAATGGAGGCATGGAGAGGAATTTTGAATCCTCTCACTCCAAACTTCTCAAATTTGCAACCTTCATAAGACCTTGCTCATGTCTTGATCTCCCTTACACTTCTCAAGTTTCTTGTTCATTGTTTCATGAAGATGGGAGAGCAAATCCATGTTTTTGCCATTCTAAGTACAAGGCAGAGATTGGGGTGTAGAGAGGAATCAAGATTCCTAAAGGGTAGGCGGATTCCACCCTGCCTTGAGAAATTTTCTTCCACTTAGAATCATCTCCCTTTGTCATTTTACTAATTCTCCAAACTTCCAGCTTCTCCTTAGTGGTTTCCCCATTCATCACTTCATCATTTTTGCCCTCAATAAGGTGGCAGAAATCAAGGGGTGGAGAGGAATTTTCTCTCATTCATACTTCAATCACTTCTATTTTTCTTGTTCACCTTGATTCCATTTCAAACTCGCAACCTTTATTGCAAAATGGACTTGTCTCACCTTTAGGACGCCCTTCAAAGCCAAACTTGAGGGCGGAAATTAGAGGTATGAGAGGAATTTTGATTCCTTTAGAGCTGGGGGAATCCACCATGCTCAGAGGAATTTTCCTCTTGGTTTGGCCTTTTCCCCACTTTGCCATGCAACTCAGAATTCATTTACTTCACCCTAAGCTCTCTATTTATAGCAATCTAGTTCTCAATTATGTTTCCAAGGTGAAATGGATGATTGTTTCATTCTGATTTTGTCTCCATTAAGTCTGATTTCATGCTTTTCTTCCTCTTTCTCATTCTGATTTTTCACTTTATCTTGATGATTTGTGTTCAAAACAACACCACTTACTCATCTAAACTCCTTAACGACTTGCCCATTGGCAGATTTGAGGGAGTGGACAGTAATTTGAGTGACACAAGGGGTGCGGAATTTGGGCACCTTAGAGGAATTTGGATTCTTCTAGGGCAGGCGGATTCTGCCCTGCTCAGAGGAATTTCCTTTACAGTATGTTGTCCAAACTTAGTTGATTTCTCCCTTTCTCCAAGTTAGACTCAATGCAGATTTTGCTAAGAGCCTGTCTATTAGTTGAGCTTGGTTGATTTGAGCCAACACCCTCACTCATCTTGTCCTCTCGCTCAAAATGAAGCTCAAGTCTTGACTGATTTCGAAAAATTGCCACCAACTAAAAGCACCTAAGACGACTACTCCTACCAAAGCGAAAAGAGGGGGTCTCCATTTGCAATGGGGCGATGGTGTGAAAACCTCACAACAAGGGGATGAAAAGCCTTGTATCTACTCCAAAATAGGTGCAGAAAAGCCAAACTTTAGGGCTGGAAAGCAAAGTAAACTCTTTTCGGTTTGCTGCTCACACTGATTTTTCTTTATGGTTGCGAAATTTGAAGAGGCAACATGTCAAAATGTGGATGGAGATAGTTAGAGAGAATTCAGAAGCATCTAATCACAAGCAATCTCAAAGTTAAAACCTCAGTACCATATGAAATCCTTTTAGCGGAAGAACATACTTTTCTGTTGGAGGTGTCAACATGGATAACCAACGCTATTTAAAGAATGTTGAAAACATGGATAACCAACGCTGGCTCGAAACTGGGTTGAAAGAGGATCTTGATCTTAGGAAGAAAACTTGGATGAAACAAAACAAAAAGTGGTCGGGGAAGTGGAACATCAAGTTGCATGAGTGTCCCTATTACAAATGAGGAAATAAAAAAAAATGTCATAGAAAAGTTTTAGGTTGCCGTGTAGGCTAATCATATTGGTTGAAAAAAGGATTATTACATCAAAGAATTTAACCCAACTCGGAAACATGGAGAGAAGACATTTAGGGGCAGCTATTAAAGGGAAAGAAAGCCTTTTAGTGGCACAATTAAGGATGGGTTTGCATCATCTCAGGTGCAAGATGGGTAGGTGGAGGAGGCCCAAAGAGCTATGGGAAGAGATAATCTGCATGTTCTATAGGATGGGTGCAATGGAGACAAAATGACACTTTCTCATATAATACATACCGTATGAAGATATTCGTGCTTAGTACAAAATCATCTTGAAGGCTGCCAACATGTAGTTTATTTGATGTGGATAAGATCAACCAAATTGCTACCTTTGTAGTCAAGATCCATAGTAGGAGATCAGACATTGAAATGAATATGGAGATAGCTTAAGGCTGTGAACCCTTGGTCCCATCGACTGATTAGTCTTGTGGATGTCATTAAAATCATTCATTCATTTAGTTTTACTTTACGATTTCTTTTTGGTTATGCATCATTTCTTAGAGATAGTGCTAGGTAGGTCTATATTTTTAATGGAGCTAGAATATTGTTGATGTCATATGATTTTGAAGCTGTAGACTCGGTTGTTGGAAATCTCCAATAGATGCCTTGGTTGGCCATCCCCTAGGAAGTCTAGGTTTACCTAGTCACAAGAGTAATCACCTGTTGCCTTTTCACGAATCGCCCCATTACAGATGGGGGCTCCCAGTTTCTTTTGTTTCTAGGGTTTTTAGTCGCCAATTGTTGAGAGTTTGGAGATAGAGTTTTCAAGTGGTCATCAAAGTTGATTCGGAAAATCATTATCGGAACAATGTTTGGATGCCATCAAAGTACTTAGAAGGTCCAAGGGACGAAAAATGCCTTTGATTTGAGTCAATGTGGATACAACTTTCTATTTTTAGAAAGTTTTCTTTTTTGCTTTTTCCTATATTTTAGGAACTTTTGTATTTGGCACTTTGGGCATGATCTCCGAAATGGCTATTTTTAGAAAGTTTTTCCTATTTTTTAGGGACCCTTGATTTTTTCTATTTTTGGAAAGGTCTTCAGAATAAAAAACTAGCATCTCTAAGGTTGAAAATCACTAGCAAAGTCCATTGAGTGTAAATGGCAGAAAAGGTTTTAAATGGAGATGGACATGTCTCAAGCTAGTTGAAGTTCAACATGAAGGGAAATGGCCAGTCTTGTGCCATGAGGAATTCCGCTCAAGCAAGACATAAAAATGCCCAACATATGATCAACTCCACCTTGCCAAAATAAAAATGGTTGGCCAAGCACGAAGTTCGCCCAAGCAAAAGTGGCTAGCCAAGCATGAAGTTTGCCCAAGTAAAAATGTCCAACCAAGTATGAAGTCTGCCCAAGTATAATTGGCTTGCCAAGCATGAAGTCCGCCCAAGGGGAGATGGCAATGTCCAAGCAATGTTCAATCTCGCCTAAAAATGTCCAACATATGATTAGCTCTGCCTTGGCAAAATGGCAATGGCTTGCCAAATATGAAGTACGACCAAGGGGAGATGGCAATGTCTAAGTCATGTTCAAGTCCACCAAAGATTGTCCAACCAAGCATCAAGTCTGCCATGGATAAAGTGGACCAAGTTTAGAAAGTCAAAGAAATTAATCCACATTTGGAGAAATTTTCAAAAACATTCAACTCTTAGAAATGAAAATTCAAAAGATTCCTTGCCAACAAGAGTGAAAAGTTTCTTTTGAGGTCTTTTGAGAGGATTAAGTTGCCATTTCGGTGAAAATGAGAAGAGAGCCAGGTTTAATGAATCTGCCCAAGAATGCAAAGTTGCTAAAATGATCGAATTCTCCAACTCTATATCAACTTCGACTTGTTACTTCCTTTTTTCATTTTTTCTAAGGTGCAAAGGTCAAAAGTTTTTCTCTCTCAAGGTCAAGGAAGGAAGATTTTGAAGTTAAAAGTGAATTTTCTTGGTAAAGGAAGGAATTTTCAGAAGTGAAGGCATATGTTCATCAAGAAATCTTTTCAAAAGTATAACTTTTAGGTTTAGATTTTGAGTTATTGACTATTTATTTCTTATTTCTGGACTAAATTTGACAAAATTTGCTAAGTATTGAGCAAACTTCCATTTAAAGTCGGATTTTTCACAAAAAATTAGCTTTTTGACAGATTGTAGGTTAAATTTGAAGGCAAAAGATCCAAAACTAGGGTAAATTTTTTTGAAGTTTACTTGGAAATGAGATTCACTTTACATGTTTTCTTGCTGGTAGTTGATGACCACTCAAGGAGGGATTCCAAAGAAAGTACAAATGAAATTTGCCAATAAAGGAATGCAGCCTGAATCTAAAATCAATTCCATGTGGCAAAAGGTTGTAGACAACAACCTTGGACATGTAGACTCCAACGAATTCAGAAGGAGAATGTATAGGCATGATGGATACTTACCAGCACCAATTGCTTGACAAATGATGAGGAATGGCCTTGTCCAAGCAGCTGGATTCCCACCAGCTGTGGAATGGGTTGAGTTAATGGTTGAATGTGCTATGCATTATAATGTCCAAGAAAGACAAGTCATTGCATTAGACAAAAGGGTATTGGCTTATCTTGGAGAATTGGCAATCCGGGGAGCATTTGGGATCCCAAGCTACAACAGGACTTCATTTAAAACCAAGGAGGAAACCAAAAGAATTTATGAGTACTAGCTTGAGCCTTGTGCGACAACTGTTAATAAGTTGTGGCTGGAAAAGCCAAGGCCCAACCTTAGAAAGCTGCCAAAGAAGTTGCTTTGCACTGATTTTAAAGAGGAATATGGGGACATTATTTTGCTGCTAAATAGAGTTATGGGCAGCCCTTAGGGTGCACCATTTTAAACCTGGATGCACTATTTTATTGATGAGATCACTTTAGGGGTCAAAAAGCTCAATTGGTCTCGGATAATCAACACCTTGATGAACAGTTGAGAAATTTGGAAAGGACTAAATCCTTTTACATGAGTTCCTACATTATTTACCTACTGGCAAGAAATTACAAATATAGAGGACTGATTTGCAAAGGCGTGGTAGGGAATGGTGAGAATTCATTCAAGGCATATGATTTATCCATAGCTGCAACTTCATGAAAAGTCCCATTTCAAACGAGTGAATGGTGCATTTTTAATGTACATCACTAGGACATTGCAGGGAGGAGGAACTCATTAGAGGCTCACTCAGGAAGCCAAGAGCTTGATAAACAAGTATGGATCCTGGTTCGTCCTTTATCCAAGATTTACATATATAAGAGTTCAAATACCGACTTCCAATTTATACGACCAATAGAATGATATTGCTTGAAGTTCTAAGGCAATTGGAAACATATGAGGGCTTCCAAAGAGCAAAGCACAAGACTGCCTTTTCCTTTCCATTTTTCATTGGAAATATGGTTGAATCTTGCTTGTCAGCACAGGTAGCTAAAAGTGCCAAGCTAGAGATGCAATGGTATCCATTCATATTTTACCGATCCAGGGTTGATTTCGACCCTCACAATCATATTGGATTGGTAAATGGAGAAAAGTATAGACACATAATAGACCTTGAGGACTTTTGAGCAAATGTTGCGAATGAATTTGATGTCAAGAAAAGACTTTGGTCTAGGCTGCCTATAAGTTTGATCAGAACAACCGAGCTTTTCGGTGTACCTGATCAACTAGAGGATGATGGAGACTACACTTAGCCAAGCTTTGATGAGAATATGCCACTTCCTCCTGTGAAATGGTCAGAACTAGAGCTCATTGATTTAACCTTGATGCAGCCAGTTGTCAAGTAATCACAGTGGTGGGTTGAGAAGCAAGTCCAGGAGTTGAAGCAAAATAATATGACTTTCACTTATAACTTGATGGGCGTAATAGAATCTTATTCTTCTAGTGAGGGAGCATCCCAAAGTATCGAGCCAATTGAAAGTATTAAATTGAAGAAAAGGAAGGGGGCAGTTGATGACTCTACAATGTCAAAAGGAAGAAAAATTGTGAATGGAGAACTTGCTAAAAGGAGTTAGAAATCAGGCCCCTCCCATTCTGCAACATCTAGGAATTTGGACAACGTGTTGATTCTTGCGGAAGAATCACTGGCCAAGGTAAGGATTCCTTGTCCAATCCTTGAAGAGAATATTGAATCAATCTAGCAGGAGGATCAAGAGCCCTAATCTCCTTCAAACATAAAGATAATTGAGTCAGAGAATGAGATGGATATCTTGGACGGGGAATTTCAAGAGGGAATGATTTCTGCTCTTAGAGGAGTACAAGATCTTCCATATGAAGAAAGTAATCAGGAAGAAGAGGGTATTGAGCAGTCCACAATTCTTGAGTGGTTAAAAGAAAGAATGAAGATGAAAGCGCCTATGGAAGCTCAGGAAGAAGATGACACAGCTGATTTCTTGGTTATATTAGAGAAGGTGTTAGTAAAGAAGATAACCAAAAGGTTTTTCACAATTCAGAGGGATGAGATGGGCTGCCGTTTGGTTCAAATTGCAGTGCCAAAAGTTGATAAGGCAAAAGAGGACTTCACTCCTCAGGAGTATGAAATTATGACTATTGACATTGGTCAAACCATGACATTGGTCAAACCACCAAGGGTCACAACTATCAAGGTGAGACTGGAAAATGAGGTAGGGAAGAAAAGAGAATACATGAAAGAAATTGAGTGCCTAAAGAAGTATATTCAACACTTGACCAAACCTCTTGATAATAATGATACAATGGTTCCCCCACTTTTGAATATCTCATAGGAGACAATTGGATATTTCGAGGATGAAAAGGTAACAACAAGAGAAGCTAAGGAATGGATGGCAAGCAAGTGAAGAAGTTGGCACATTTGTGGAAAAGTTGATGTTGACATATGGCCAGACTTCTTTGCTCTTGAGAGTTGCAAACATGGGATGATCTTCACTCTATTTAGGATAGAGGAATCTCGCGCCTAAGGGTGTTGAAAGGAGTGTCTACACAGGAATTAATTGAAAGGAGCAAATGATATGTGGGTGGAAAATCTAAAGCTCAAAACTCAGAAGAATTTCTTCGCCATCACCAGACCAATTCTGAAACAAAATTTGACTAAGGCATTGAATTTATTTTCCATTTGGGATGCCTTTTAGAAATAGGTGTTGGAGTGGGAGAATGCTTGCCATGTATGCAGATGAATTGGATGGAATGGAATTCAAGGTGAATATGCTGCCACATGTTGCAATGGAAGAGGTCATCCCTCTCGTGTATAGGTTCATGGAACATGCCACTATGGAAAAGAAAGAGGATTCACCTTCCTAGAAGATAGTTCCTCACGCCACTTGTCTTCCATGCATTTGCTCTTATTGTTATTTTGGGAAACCCTAATTAGGGTTGTTATGTTTTAAATCTTGAGCGCTGATCTTGGATTGATCTCAACCTTTCATTTATTTTAGAAACTCTATATAAGCTCCTCTTCTCTCATTTTATTGTGTGGAGAGATTTATAAGATTGTTGCTAAGAACTCTATGATAATAAAAGCTCATTCACATCTTGCTTTGATTCCTTATTGTTATCCTTTAGTTGCATGGTTTTATGCTTTCTTCAACATAGAATAGATTGGCTTTACGAAGTTGTTAGATGAATAAAAGATTTGATAGTATAGATTGGTGAAACTATTGCACATACTTTTTTTGAACAAATGATTTGTGTTCATTGTGTAAAGTTAGCCCGAGCTTATATTGTGGAAACTTTAACTTCTACTTTGGATAAATATTGTTTGCTTGATGGTATTATTCACGCTAAGAAAATCTTGAGCTCAAACCTAGAAGATTGCTCTTACTTTGTGTAGTAGCTCTTCGTGTGGCAAAGCAAATTGTTGTTGTTGGTTTCACCTAGTCTTTACCGTCTCTTGAATTCTTAGGAAAAGCTTAGAACTTCTAAAACCCTTCTCCTTTTTATCCTTTTTGAGGTTCAAAATTTGAAAAATGCCCCAAAAGAATGAATTTTTTTGTCAAATTCGTCTAAGTCCTAGCTTCTGAATCATATCAGTTGAGCGTAAGTCCCCTTGCATGTTTCATTAAACATCACCGAGGAAGCTATCCAACACAAAGTCGCTTGTTCACACATATAAACCTTGAAGTCAGTGTGTGATCTTCATGCAATCTTAGCGCACACAGTGATTTTGTTCAAGAGAGAGTAGAGCATCCTTGGATTTTTTATTCTATGTTAGGTAGATGATAAAACGTACACCAACATCACCCCAGTCCCACAAATGGTAAAACTAGCCCCATATATGGTAAAATTCCAATGGTTTCTCTTCTGTATATTTGACAAGATTGTTTGGCCTACCTTACTGGAGGTTGTCATCAGAGCTAACAATCTGGTTATTTCCTTATCAGTTCAAAATGAAGTAATTTTCTTTAACCACATACATACATTATATCTATAGTTATACACATGCATATTGTTTGCAAAATCCAGTTGCTAAACTAAAGTTACTAGCTATTTAAGACTTTTGTGCCTGGCAAGTTAGGGCCGATGAGGACTCTGTCTTCATGATAGTAACAATGCTGAAATGCAATGTATTCTAAGAAGTATTATACACCTTCCCCAGTTGTGGATACTGATTTCTTGGATTTTTGTTTATCTCACTCATCTGGCTGTATGTGTTTCTGCTTTCTTTGCGGATAAACATCTTTTAGAGCTAAATGCTTTTCTGATCTGTTACTCTTTTATACTGTTCGAGGTGGACAGCATGAGGGGGAGTGTAGCTTGAGAAGTAAATTCATGTTGCATCAGTAAATGTCTGATTGCCTTAAGTGGGCAGTACCTGCAGGCCACTCAGGGTTATGCATGTACTGGAAAATGGAAAAAGCTTGCTTCTTAGGCTTCCAGGGAACTCAAAAGTCTTCCTATTTCAAGAGGGTAGGTTTGCTATACAGATGGGGCTATGGAAGATGTTCTTAAAGGATATGTTCATGGATCAGTTGCATCATAGCACAAGGTCATTTACATGCAATGACGATTTAAATCGATAGGATTCTTTATGCTGTTTCTAAAGGATTTAATGACCTTCATGGATGATTAGAAGTCATCAAATCCCAATTCTACAATCTGTGAATCAGTTTGTTTCAAATCAGTTGTTATGCTGCAGTTCTTTGTGCTCAAAGGATACAGAGACAATTGTGAAATTGAAATACAAACTAATTAATTATCTAGTAATGCTTTGTTGGATCACAAATGAATCATAGACAGGGGGGCATTGCACTCACTGATCTTCAACAACAGATTCTACTTGAACATTCCAGCAAGAACCCTAAGAAAAATTCCATTTCAACCACTGATGGGAACAATTAGCAGTCAAACATGTTAATTGAAGTTGCATGCATGTAAAGGACATAATGAGACAAGAGTACAGCCATGTATAAAAGCAAACACACAAGTGGAACACAAGTTTCACACCTGGTGAAATTCTAAACAAGGAGGAAACTCCTGAAGAGTGAGCCTCAACTCCTCATACCTCCAAGTTACAGTTCAAAACAAGCAATTACAGAAGTGCTAGGTCAAATAGAAGCTTCTACAATGAAATAAAACACTCAAATCACATTCAACAATCCTCTTCACCTCAAAACATTTAAAAATTAAAACAAGTGAAGTAACCTCCCACTCAAGTCTGCAGGAGAAGGCGCCTTGTAGCCCTTTTCCTCCATAGTAATTCCTGTAACAAAATTCCACCAATATGGACTTGTTGCAACATTGAAGGGGATGTTGTTGAAGTACTAGAAATCAACACATTGAATGTCTACTTGTTGATGCACATCGCTGTTCCAACCAGTACCCTCCAATGATGGCTGTGCTCCAAGTGTGTTTCTGTGCACAAAAAGTCTATCTATAGAATATGATTGTGGCACAGATGGTGGCGGCCTACTAGAAACAGTAGAAGTGGTGGCCGAGGGGATAGTGGATTTGTGAATACGTGGGCCACGAAGAGAGCCCACTATGCCCTCAAGTGCTGCTGCTTCTTCAAGGCTGACTGGGATACTTGGTCACAATCCACATTATTTCATTATGATCCTTTATATTTTGAGTTGAATCTAAATTGTTTTAGCAAAATCCAAACTAATAATGGTGATTAGAAAATAATAAATGATTCTTAAAAATGAGACATAGTGGGATACCTTGAGATTCAGAAATGGCTGCCCTCATGGCTAATTTTGCCTTTTCCCTTTGCATTTTTTTCTCTTCTTGGGTAGCGAGCAAGGCATTCATCACTCTTTTTATTTCTTTCGTGGTATTCTCACAAACCTCTGTGTCATGCTTTGTGATCCCTCCAAGGTGGTATTTCAAATGAGATATGCCTCCACTGATTAATTTTTCACATTTTCTTCATATCACAATATTAACTTTGGGTTCATCAAAGCAATACTTCCAAGCCTTATCTCTAGCCCTTTAGGGCACGTGCCTACATATCTAGATGAACATGTGTCTACTAGGGCATTGGCAGACCCTGTAGCTGACCTAGTTGTGGATGTATCCCTATTTGCCATTTTAATGAAATTTCAACCTACACATACAAATTGAAACTACAAATTAATATACTATATTTTAATACAGAAATTTAGCAAATAAACTAAATTAGTTTAAAACTTTAAATAATTTTAAACATAGTTGAAACTTGAAAAAAAACAAAAGTGTTAGGGTTTGAAACTTTTAAGAAAATATGAAATTCTTGAGGAAACTATGAAAATTTTTACAAAAATTGCTAAAAATTGGTGTTAGATATTGTTCATTACGCTCTAAAACAATTTAGAGTACAAAACAATGATTTAAAAAAAAAGAAAAAGAATTTTGAAAACTTACTTGTGAATCCAATTTTGCTTGAAAAATCTCTTCGAATCCACAACAAATTGCTCTAAAACGCTGCAAATCACATTTTTTTCTCCTTTTAACCACCACTTTGCAAATTACAAAATGTCAAATGAATGCTTTTTGGGCTGTTAGTCCCTATTAGCGGACTGCGACCGATATTTTGGCAACTTACCGCTGAAATATTGACGATAAGTTTGGTTTTTCTTTGCAATAAAATGTCAAAATATCCGCGATATTTTTCTGCGATAAAGTTACATATATTATCGCCGGCTCTAGATTATTGCGGTAAGTTGTCTTATTGACGATATTTTGATCTATGGTCTATAGCATGAACAATATGAAGGATAAAACATGAGATTTAACCTCACCAATTTCATTTTCAAGAGACATATACTTTTCCTATTACCTCACACATACTAAAAATGGAAGATCAACCGTCAAAAAGGTGATTTGTAGTTTAGAAACCCTATAGATTCTATATTTATTGTGATTTGTAGTTTAGAAACCCTTTAGATTCTATATTTATTGTATTAACTTTGAAAAATTCACCGCTTCCATTGGGAGGTGATTTTGAAATTGCTGTAATCTATGATGATTTTGCCATGTTAACAAACTGGGAAGTTTCCTAAAATAGTTTTTCTACTTCTTTTGAACACTTGCACTTTTGTTTTAGGGCATCCTTGAAATGCTTTTGTTCAACTCAAGCATGACTTTGACAAATAAATTTATAGGCTTCTTGACAACAAAAATATAGTGAACTCATGTCTTTGTGACTTCTAAGGGAACTTCTTGACCGAAAGTAATAATATGATCCCAATTGTCCGACATCTTCAATTTGGGTTTTTAGATCAGAAATCTTGTAAAAAGAAATAGTTGTGTTTTTATAATTCACTTGAAATGCTATGAATATGCCAAGAGTGAAGTGTTGAAAATTTAGGATAGCATACATGAAACAGTCTTTAGCTAGTATACATGAAAGTTTGTACCTTGAGATATCACCATGAATGATTTGTAAGTTTGCACTCATCTTGATGCATCAATGTACAAAATTAGGTTGGTCTTGGTGTTGTCTTGTGTACTTTCTAATGAGGTTATTTGCAAATTGGTATTTTGATTTGTATTAATGATTAGATTATCGTTTTTGGATTCGGAACACCATTGAGGCTATTCTCTGGTAGCATGTTCTAGAGGCTTCTACCTCTTGAATTCTTGTTAAGATCATAGGTTCTTTATCTAATTACTAGCCAAACTATTTACCACACTTAGGCTTGCAACAGAAAGCCTCAATTGTTATTCAGAAAGCATAAACCCTAATTCCAAATTTCCAACACTGTACGCTCTCTTTTTGGAAATATCTACTGCTGAGTCCAGATACTCCTTTGTCCCTCCTTGGGCACACATATTTGCATATCCGATTTGGACACGTATCGGATACACTTTGGATACGTCAAATGTTGTATCCATGTGTTTTTTCCAATTGTGCCGAATATTATGTGATTTGATTTTTTTTAAAAATATAATGAAATCTTGCAAATTTAATTTTAAAAACTTCATTTATGCAATTTTTCTGAATTTTTTTGTTCTAAACAAAACCTACACCAAATGAGAAAGACATGAAATGTTTTTCGCTTTCAATAACTTTTTTTTTTCAGAGTATCCGAATCCTCCTTTGCCCCTTCTTGGGTGCACATATCCTCGTAGTTGATTTGGATATGTATCGGATATGACTTGGATATGTTAGATGTTGTATCCATGCTTGCACAAAAAACCTCAATTTTCCAATTGTGCCGAATACTATGTGATTTGATTTTTTAAAATTTGATGTAAATCTTCAAAATTTAATTTAAAAAAACTTCATTCATGCAAATTTTTAAATTTTTTTTGGTACAAACAAAACCTACACCAAATGAGAAAGACAAGAAATGTTTTTTCCTTTCAGCAAACCATTTTTTGGGTTATCTTCCAATGCAACTCTACTATTTTTGCATATTGTAAAATGTTAAATTAACTTATAATTATTTATGTAGCATTTATGTGTCTATATTGCTTTTGAAGTAATGAAACTCTCCACTAATAAATTAGAAAATTGTGTTAAATATAGGTGTATGTGTTTTTTATTAATGCTATATCCAGTCGCATCCATATTTGATAACGTATTTGTATTTGTGTGCAAATGCAACTTTGATTTTTTTTTGGGTTATCTTCCAATTAACTTATAAAGTGTTAAATTAACTTATAATTATTTATGTGTGTATATTGCTTTTGAATTAATGAAAATCTCCTTGAATAAATTAGGAAATTGTGTTAAATATATGTGTGTGTGTTTTTTATTGATGTTATATCCAGCTGCATCCATATGGGGGGTCTTAAAAAATGGCCGTATTCGTATTAGATACCGTATTTGTATTTGTATCCGTATGTGTGCACATGCAACTTTGATTTTTTTTTGGGTTATCTTCCAATGTAACTGTACAATTTTTGCATATTGTAAAGTGTTAAATTAACTTATAATTATTTATGTAGCATTTATGTGTCTATATTGCTTTTGAATTAATGAAAATCTCCTTGAGTAAATTAGGAAATTGTGTTAAATATGTGTATTGTTTTTTATTGATGTTATATCCAGCTGCATCCATATTGGGGGTCTTAAAAAATGGCCGTATTCGGATCAGATACCGTATCTAGATTTGTATCCCTATGCGTGTCCACACAACTTGGATTTTTTTGGGTTGTCTTCCAATGTTACTCTACTATTTTTTGCATATTGTAAAGTGTTAAATTAACTTATAATTATTTATGTAGCATTTATGTGTCTATATTGCTTTTTAATTAATGAAAATCTCCTCTAATAAATTAGAAAATTGTGTTAAATATATGTGTATATGTTTTTTTATTAATGTTGTATACAACCACTTCTATATTGGGGGTCTTAAAAAATAGCAGTATTAGTATCCAATAATGTATCTGTATTTGTATCTGTATGCGTGTCCGTATTATAATTTTAAAACTATAAAGTTTCAAACCATAATGTATAAAGTCTAACCCTTCATTAGCTTGCTTGTCACAAAACAAGATGACCTGTTTGAAGCCTATGACTATATTGGGAAACATTCATCTGTCATTTAAAAATGAAAAGAAATCAATGCCAGGAACATCAATCTCAAAATATTACTTAAGAATCTTCAATATCTGATCCAAAAGGAAAATGTTTCCTCTATCTCCCTTCATGGCTTGACCAAGATTAACATGCCATAAATGCTTTTGATTGAAAGCTTCTTTAAAATATATAATCAATGGATTACTCTAATTGATTTTGTGCAATATTTGCACCTTCATTGAAAGAAACTAGATACTCATTTGAAATGAGTTACAAATTTGGGCAAGCAGGAGGTGTTTCTTGGAATATACACCATTTACTCTTCTTACTAATAGGCGCATTTTCCATCTAACAAGCAAAGAGAAGGCACAATAGAGCAACAATCTATGATGATTTTGATATTTATCCATAACAACTTGCCATAGGGAATATTGTATGAATTATCACTATTGCAAATTGAATGTGAAATGAGGTATACACCCTAATTATATTTAGAGGATATTTTCTAAATACTAATACCGTATAATTTTGGCCTTGCCTATCTCATTCCCAATGGTTGACATGTGATCATATATGGGCCTATTGGTACATATATCAATATGGATTCCATGTGATTCATATTAGGCTTACTAATTGGTTCTTATTTATCAATTTTCGTAAGGAGTATAATAGGCAAACATCCCAAGGAATCAAGTAAGTCTGGTTTACACTTAAGCGCAAGCAATACTTACATCAATAAAATTAAGGGTTTTTTATTTTAAAAATTACTATGAAGGGCTATTCTCAGTACTTTGTCATGACATTTAGCTTCAAAAAATGTTTCATCTACCTTCCAAGTGTCATGAGTTCTATCTTTAGGTCTTTACTTAAGCAATTGTCTCGCTCTTCTTTGATGACTTTGTCATATGGTCAAATATTATAGATAAGGCTACCTTTTATGTGTTGATAAAGTATTGCAAATATTGAAAAGGCAATCAACTATATATGCCAATAATTCGACGTAATATCCCCAAATAGGGATATTAGGAAAAGATAACAAATTCAACAAACTGGGCACTAAAATTCTGAAAATTTATTTGCATGTAAAAGCCTCAATTACAGTCTCAGATATTATGTTAGAATCAGATCTGAGTTTACCAACTAAAGAAATAGTTTTCAGATTATTTTCTGAGTTTAGAAACATACAACAACAATCTTAGTATCTGCCCAGATTTTTTTTTACTGAAATACAACTTCCCTTACATTTTTGGAGATAAAATAGTGATAGATATGCAGATTTTAACATTCAACTTGCCCTGAAGTCTTTTGTCCACAAACAGAAATAAATTATAGGGTTTATACCATAGTTACACCGCCCTGGGGGACGGGGGGACGGCAGGACGGGGGGACAAGTTTCTGGGATGGGTGGACAGAGGGGCCTCAATTTGGGGACAGTGGGGGGATGGCGGCGGGTGAGGGGGGGGGAGGGGTGTATATAGTATATACTATACATGTGGTACTTAAAATGGTAGTTATGAAAAGATGTATAACAATATAAGAGTCTAAGACATAAAGATGTAAAGTTAAACAGTAAATACTAAAATCATTGAACATTGCATTGTTAATATATTGAATCATTGAACATTTAACATTGCATAATGCATTGAACATTGAACATTGCATTGGACATTGAACAATAAATTTTAAATACTCCAATCAACATAAGAGTTCTATTAATCAGCATAATAAATATCAAAAGTATGAGTATCTAACTCATCATAAAGATGATTACTGTATTACATTGAGTAGCATATATCAAAACAAGTACAAACAACAAAATCAAAATGCCAAGGAGGCCTCTAATCATCCATCCCGGGGTCGGCAAACTCATCATCATCAGAACTATCTCCAAGGTTAAGAGCTGCTAAAGGAACATTGACCAGCCCTGCATCTAAAGCATCCTCATCCTCATCAGTCTGTGATGGCTCCTCTGGCTCTACATCCCATCGTGCTGCTAGGCCCTCTTTGTACACACGTGTCCTGCGATCAGTGATATGCAAGGCACTATGTACAGCCACTAACTTCTCCACTCTCTGAGAGGTAAGTCTGTTCCTCTTAAGAGAGTGGATGAAGCTATAAGTAGACCAGTTCCTCTCAGAAGCTGAAGAACTAGATACCTGAGATTATCAAATTTCAATTGAATGACTAGTGTGAGAAATTGAGAATTTAGAAAAGTTGAATCTAAAGTTAAATCTTTAAAAGTTAAAATATTTATTGAGTTGAAGAACTAGAAACCTAAGACAACAAACGAATGGCTAGTGTGGTAGTTGTTGATTTCGGTCCATGGCAATTCCATCACAAAATCAGATCCTCCTGTGCCATAGTTTTTATGTCCGCCTTTGCTGCAGCTGCATAACCCCTAAGAGTAGCAAATCTGGTCCACTTAGTGCGAACCTTCCCAACAGTCTCTGCATCATACATCCTATCAATGCACTTGAAGAACCCTTCCTTCACTTGAAAAAATAAAAAAATAAAAAATTTTAAAATTCAAATCATTGGCAAATGAAATAGAACTCTCAATTCTGAATTATTAATAAGACATAAAGATGATTACAATGAGTAGCATCAAACTTGATATGAATTTTCAATTACCTCATCATCCTTAAGTGGTATTACTTTGCCAGGCCTAGGTATGTACCATTTCGGATTCAATGCATAAGCAGCCATGTGTAAGGGAGTGTTTAGGCTGTCCCATCTCCTCTGAATAATAGGCCGAATGTGGTCATTGTAGAAGGCTAAAGTGGGGTCCTTCTCTCGCACAATTTCCCTCATTTGGCCAAGCATAGAATCAATGCACTCATACACCTCTCCAAGGCTAGGTGCATCCCCATCCCCTTATTTGATGACTTGAAAAATTGGATGGATGATAGAGACTATGTATTTTGCATCACTCCAAAATACATCACTCTTCACTATCTCCTTCACCCTCCGCCCCTGTTCTGTCCTGGATCCATCTCACTGATTCCACTCATTCGTCATAACCATGAGTTGCAGTAGCTCTTGCAACTCAAGCATTCTCTCCAAAAGAATGAAATAGGATGCGTATCTAGTCTTAACTGGTTTCAAGAGCTCCTTCTTCGCGAAGCTCCTGAAGAGTGCATGTGAAGTGTGGTGGTTGCAGATATACATCTGCACATCTCTAGCATCTTTGACCACTCCCTTAATCCAGTCAATCTTACCCATGTCCTTGAGTGCATTGTTCATGGCATGCACACAACATGGAGTCCACCATATCTGTCTATAGGCTGCCTCAATAAGCTTCTCTGCAGCTTTACACATAGGTGCTGCATCTGTCACTACTTGGACCACATTTTGTGGCCCAATCTCCTCAATAGCTGCCCGAAGGGTGTCAAACTGAAAATCAGCATCCTTTCGATGCCTTGAACAATCAATTGCCTTGAGAAAGAATGGGCCCTCTGTGCATGTAACTATGATATTGATGAGTGGATGGTTCCTTTTGTTCGTCCACCCATCCATGATAATGTTGCATCCAAACTCCCCCCAAACTGCCCTCATGCTCTCCATTGCTGTACCGATCTTGGCATACTCTTTATCCAAGATTGTGGTCCTCAACTTGTGCTCACCTGGTGGCACAAATGATGGTCTTCCCCCCCTTGCCACCAACTGCATCATCTCCTTATAATAAGGAGTTGAGCTACATGAAGTGGTATGCCATTGGAAAAATAGGATCTCCCAATGGCATCCTCTATCTCCTCTTTCATGTGTGCATTAAACAAATCTGCTATGGGGTTACTTTCAACTATCACCTTTCATTTCCCCTTGCTCGGTTGTGCTTCAGGCATAGCACTATAAGTGGAAGAAGGTCCCGAGGCTGTCCCTCCCAATGATGTTACTCTCTGCTGCGATCTAGGAGTGTGAATATGTGGCTGCCCCTGTATATGCTGCTCATGAGCCTTCTGAATACTCTGAATCTGTTGTCTACTAGATAAAGTAGTAGGCATTGTAATTCCCAATTCATCTGCAATACCCCATAGCTTGTTGAATTTAATTCTATAATGCAAATTTTTAGGCTTTTCCAAAAACTTACATGGTCCCACACCTTTGTCTGTCCAAAAAAGGAAGTGTGCATTCACTCTAGTGATGCTACCGAACCATTCTGTACTACAAATGTTGCATTTCCACTTCCTTGTGCCACCTGATTATGTTGGGGCTGTTATCCTCATTGCAAACTGTCTAAGAGGAGATTTAGGATCAGAGGCACCTGATGCAAGGGCATCCTCGGTTCCTGAAGATTCTGGCAGTCTCAGTAACTGTCTGGTGGAGTTCAATTAATTGGCTGGTGATCTTAGTAGAAGATTGGAGTTTCTCAGTCTTTGGTGGTCGTTCTCGGTTGGAGTCTGCTTGGCTTCATCGATGGAGCTTGGTGGATGATGGTCACTCAGTGACTTGGTGTTTTGTTGCTCGGTGCTCGGTTACCGACGGGGTCTCAGTGTTTATGTCTGTTGCTCGGTCGCTGAAGTGGCTCGGTCGCTGGAGGACTCGATTGCTGAGGGAAGCTCGGTCATGGAAGGAGACTTGGCATTTCTGGTGCTCGATAATGCTTGTGGAGCTCGGTTGGTATGTTTGCTTGGTATATTTCCTGGCACTCGGTAGTTTGGCTTACCGACAGGTGTTCTTGAAGATTTGGGAGGCCGACTTGGTGCATTTATTATTGGTAGCTGATGTTACATTCTTCTATGTGGACCTGGAGGCTGACATGTTAAATTTAATAATTGTAAGGTTGTTTGAGAGTTGACTTGTATTGCATTTAATGTTTGTTTGTAGTAGAAGCCGACTTGGCTTGGAGGGTTAATTGTTTCTTCCAGCCGACTTGTGGCTGAAGATTAGTATTTAAGAGGGTGCTTGGGTAGTTGTTTAGAGAGTTGGTCAGAGTAGAGATCTGGAGACAGAGTAGAGTTAGTAGCTTGCGAGCTTAGGAACAAGAGGATTGCTTGGTGGCTTGCGAGCACAAGTTTAGATCTTTCTTGGAGTGCCTACTAGTGTCTTGTTGTGTTACAGACCTGGACTAGCTGAGAGATGTGTTGGATCCCGTGCAATCTTGTAGAATTGTTTCTTTCTTTGTATTTGGCCGTAACTGGGAAGCCCTTACAGGCCGGCACATTGCATGTAATTAGTTGTTGATGAATAAAGATATCTGTTTTCTTTCAGATCTGGTTTTAGTGTTGTGTTATTCCGCTGTGTTGGTGTCTGGCTGCAAGTTTGGGCAATCCTTAATTGGATCCTCCATCCTTGATTGCATCAGAATGGTATCAGAGCTAAGTTGATCTTGTTGAGCGAAGGTTGACCCAGCAAGGCTGATCTTGCGAAGTTGATCTTGTTGGCGAAGAGATCGTATGATTTGAGTTGCAGATCCGTGGCATTGAACTTGTGGAATCTTGCCCTGGTTGTTTGTGCGAGGTGGCAGGTTCTTGGAGGTTGTCACAAGGTGGTCGGTGTAGGGTTTTGTTGCAGAGGGTTTTCCTATCTTTAAGGATGTCTCCGAGAAGATTGGACCCTGGTGCGATTGCAAATCTTTGTGATGTGGTGGAAGCGAAGATTTCTGAAAGGTTTGCGCGGTGGGAAACGGATTTGTTGAGCCGTGTAGAGAACCGGGTTGATAACCTTGTGAAGGAAAGTGTTGTTGAGCTTTGTAAAGCTTACCGGAGTTGGGACATGCCAGTCCGGATGAAAGTTATTTGGCCTGTTAGAAGACTGGTTCGAGAGAGAAGACATCTTGACAAGGTTGTTGTTGTTGCTGCTGAGTTACCTTTGCTTACCGACGATGTTGTTGACCTTGTTGAGGTTGGTGAGGAGATTGGTTTTCATGTTCAGTCGGTTGTGCCTGACATGGAGATTGGAGAGCATCTGGTTGTGCCTAATCGGGTTGCTGTTGATGAGGAGTTACCTGTTGTTGAACACCTTTGTGATGATGGTGTTACCGAATTGCTTTTGCTCGGTGCTAAGGTGCAGATGTTGTTTGCTGGTTGCGGACTTGAGGTGCTGGTTGACAGTAATAAGTCTTGTGATGAGATTCTGAGATGGGATTTTGACTTGATACTTGGTGATGGGTTGAAGGCTCGGTTTGTTCGGGATGTTGAACATACTGACTGGTTGGTTGAAGATCAGTTAAGGAGGGCTTGGCTGATGAACTTGTGCATCTTCCTGGCTTCGTGGATTGACAAGCCTTGTGTGAAGATGAAGTGGATGGCGGATTTTCTTGGAGGAGAAAAGTGTGGGACACACTTTCTTATTTACCTCGGGTGTCTGATGTAGGGGCATCCTCGGTTCCTGAAGATTTTGGTAGTCTCGGTAACTGTCTGGTGGAGTTCAATTAATTGGCTGGTGATCTCGGTAGAAGACTGGAGTTTCTCGGTCTTTGGTGGTAGTTCTCGGTCGGAGTTTACTTGGCTTCACCGATGGAGCTTGGTGGATGATGGTCACTCGGTGACTTGGTGTTTTGTTACTCGGTGCTCGGTTACCGATGGGGTCTCGGTGTTTATGTTTGTTGCTCGGTTGCTGGAGGACTCGATCGTTGAGGGAAGCTTGGTCATGGAAGGAGACTCAGCATTTCTGGTGCTCAGTAATGCTTGTGGAGCTCAGTTGGTATGTTTGCTTGGTATATTTCCTGGCACTCTGTAGTTTGGCTTACCGATGGGTGTTCTTGGAGATTTGGGAGGCTGACTTGGTGCATTTATTATTGGTAGCTGATGTTACATTCTTCTATGTGGACCTGGAGGCTGACATGTTAAATTTAATAATTGTAAGGCTGTTTGAGAGTTGACTTGTATTGCATTTAATGTTTGTTTGTAGTAGAAGCCGACTTGGCTTGGAGGGTTAATTGTTTCTTCCAGCCGACTTGTGGCTGAAGATTAGTATTTAAGAGGGTGCTTGGGTAGTTGTTTAGAGAGTTAGTCAGAGTAGAGATCTGGAGACAGAGTAGAGTTAGTAGCTTGCGAGCTTAGGAACAAGAGGATTGCTTGGTGGCTTGCGAGCACAAGTTTAGATCTCTCTTGGAGTGCCTACCAGTGTCCTGTTGTGTTACAGACCCGGACTAGCTGAGAGATGTGTTGGATCCTATGCGATCTTGTAGAACTGTTTCTTGCTTTTTATTTGGCCATAACCGGGAAGGCCTTACAGGCCGGAACATTGTATGTAATCAGTTGTTGATGAATAAAGATATCTGTTTTCTTTCAGATCTGGTTTTGGTGTTGTGTTATTCCGTTGTGTTGGTGTTTGGCTGCAAGTTTGGACAATCCTTAATTAGATCCTCCATCCTTGACTGCATCAGCACCCCTAGCCCACCTTGCCAAAAGTGTGGAGGGGCAATCAATAGATGGTGGACCAGGTGGCCAACTATCTGTGGACTCAGTTTGCTCATCCCCCTCATTGGTGTCATGATCATCACCATGCTCAGGTTCGTAATCTAAATGACTCACTGCTACTATGAGAATGAGTTTCCAATTCCACCTCATCATCATGTGTTTCATTATCAAAACTGTGGGAGCTCATTTTGACATTGCATTTCACCAAATGAAAAAAAAAATCAATAAATACATGGTTTCAGACTTGCAAGTTTGAGCCTATGCCCTACATTAAATTTTTAAATTAATTTATTAAACAATAAGAATTTCAATTTCTAGAAATGAAATTAATAATTATGAAATCAAATAAGTTAACAACTAAAAGTCTAAAACTTAAAACAACAAGAAATGAAACAACAAGAAATGTAAAACGTAAAACTAAAACAATGAACATTAATTTGAAAATGAGAAAAAAAATAAAATCAGTTACAAACCCTACCTTTCTCTTGATAAATTTCTTGCACAAGGTGAAGAATCTTCTTCCTCCTCTTCTTCTTGCTCCTTCTCACTCCTCTTTGACTTGCAATCAATCTTTTCACTCTTACAATCAACCTTTTTTAAGCTATTCATTCTTCTTCTTGCTGCTGTTGCAAAAACATAGAAATGAAAAACTCAATACAAATGAATCTTGAAAGTATTTTCATGCAATAAAACATAATAGATGGGCCCCACATATGTCTAGGGTTACAAAGTAACCTATTAAACAAATTAAAAACTTGTGTTTTTTTTTCACTTTATTGGGCTGCCGAAACGGGGGACGTTTGGGCGTCCCCTTCAAGGTTGAGGGACGTCCAGGTGTCCCCTTGTCCCTGTCCGGGATGCCAAGATGTCCCCGCGTCCCCCACTGGGACGGCGGCGGAATGCCTGCTCCGCCCAAACCTCCGGGACGCCGTCCCCCTGTCCCGGGTGTGTCCCCGTCTCGGGTGCGTTTGGGTTTTAGGGGGGGGACGCATCCCCGGGTTACTCTGGTTTATACATACCAAACATGCAAAGTTGTCCTTGAAATGATGGCCACGTTATAATGCCCAAAATGAGGTTTCAAACCCTAGTGCAATTAATTCAAATGCCCTGAAATGCAGCTCCAAATTGAGGCTACTAAGGTCTGCTATAAAATTGGCCAGGGTTTGCTGCTCCATATGGTGATAATGTCTTCTAATAGCTCACAAATCTCCTTCAGATAATCATGCTCCAATCTTAAGGAAAAATCCTAATTAAATGATGATAACCAACATCAAAAACGCTGCTCCAAGGGTGGTGAACAGGTCTGCTCATAATCTGAAAATGAAATTAAACCCTAGGCTCCACAAAGTCATCCAATTTGTCCACTAGGGCAAGTCGGCCCCTTCTACGATATGACCCCCTTCTACGATATGGCACTCCAAATCTAGGGTGAAACCCTAGACAAATAATAGCCCAACTCGCAAATTGAAAAAGCCCTAATATCTGATCTTCAAACCCAATGTAGAATTTCTGCTCTTTTCACCAATCAATCATCAATGAAGTACAAATAGATCCCCTTCACGGAACCTCCAATGGATGAGCTAGGTTTCTGTCCAACTCACCGAATTCACAAGGGTTTTCGTCCTTGGAATGAAGTTGAAACGAAGTTGCAGCCAAAAGGAAAATCTTCCACAAGAAGAGATAAACTCAATCATACCTCCAAAATGAAGATAGAAGTCCTTATAAAGATTTTGTGGATGTTTCTAGAGAAAAAGGAAATATTTCACATTTTTAAATAATTTTTTACTTCCATAAGCTGGCTGCCTCATATGAGGGAAAATAAATTTTATTTTATATATTTTTATTTCCTTTTCCCCAATTTTTTTTCTAATAAAGGCACTTTTATAATATTTTACTTTTTAACAAAGAGTCATATTTTAACTTATTAATAAAATGTAATATTTCACTTTTATAAAACAAAGTGACTCGCTGGGTCACACACCTCCTTAGCCATTATATTGAATTATTTTATTAATTGGGTATATTACATATGATGAGTGCAAATATTGGGGAAATGAGGTTGAGTATCTATCACATGGCTTGTCTTTAAGGGCTGAAGATGAATACTTGGTAAATAATGGCTATTATATGATAGCTCATTTTGGAGGTGATTAAAATTCTCCACGGTCTTTTGAGCTATAAGTGTAGTATTACAAATTTGGTAGCATTGTTACCTTTGTAGAGGCATTTTTAATGATTAATTATTTTGTTTAGTCTTGTGAGGTTGCCTAGGCACTTTGCACCTCAAGGAGTTTGTGGCTTCTACACATGCATTGGAAACTTGGCATTTTAGCAACACATTTTGGTTGAGTGAAGCCTTATGGCAATCGTGTGGTGTGGTCTTGATGGAGGATGTTATATGCTATTCTACACGTACATTGGAAACTTGGAATTTTAGCAAGGCATTTTGGTTGAGTGAAGCTTTATGGCAATCGCTTGTTGTGGTCTTGATGGAGGATGTTATACGCTATTTCTAACAAATCAACCTATAATTTTTGTCAAAAAAGTTCTTCAGATCATCAAACATATTCTCATCACAATACCAATTAACTTATCCACCCTATTGTGGGATACATTCTTATTTTCATTGGTGGACACCATTTTATCTCCACATGTGATTTGCCACAAACTGTTGATTCTGAAAGTGATACCATTAGAAGAAGCCCACGATTTATAATAATATGGACAAAACAAGATTCACTGCAACAACTTGCTTCATCTTCAAAGAACTCCAAACATAAGAAGTTTGCAATAGCTTACAAAATGTATACCACTGTGTGTTTTCAACCAACTTTGCAACACTTAAAAAAAGATCAATTAGAATCTATAGGCAAAAGGTATGACCTTTGAAAGGTCAAGTACACAAGCAACACTGGAGGACAATGTATCTTAGTTAAATTCAATCAAGCTTAGAAAACAATTTGAATTTTAAAAATTACTTAGAAATTAGAATGTGGCAGGAAAGCATTATGTAGATATGTTGATTTAAATCCTCTTCCTGAAAATTATATTCAATGTATTGATGATTTGGTAATTAACTAGGCAAAATAGTACAAACAAGTGATTAGTTATGTTAGAATGCTTTGGTGTTTTGTCATTGATGTCAAGTTCAGAGATTCATACCTGTACAAATCTATATGTTGGTTTTGATTTGTATCAACGATGAACAATCAATATGCAAACAAAGAGAAACACATTCTGTCAAATTAGTTTCATTAACTGTGTCTTGTTGTTGATCTACACAATATATACAAGTCTGAAGACAATGATTTTGATCGAACATAAACTGTGTTTCCTCGATACCTGTATGTATTACATGGTAAAAGTATTTGATATGTTTTCATATTTCCAATCAGTGATGGCACAGTTCAGAGAACATCGGAGATAATTTATCAAACATGATCACAGCATATATGCGGGTTGTATTAAAACTTTGATTGAACATCTGACATAAACTCCGTTGGATATACATGGGTTGTATATTTCAAAAGATGGATATTTTTTTCTCAATGTCATAAGCAGTTCAATTGGTTGCAGCGTGAAATCACCTTCCAAACTAGTATTATTTCTTTTACAGAATGGCATGAAGTTAGCAACGTCCTGTCCAAGAAAAGAAGATATGCAGGCATTAACATTCTACTATCATATTTGAAAACAATGCTAAAGCAAAAATGCTTTTCTTTGTCGGTTATGTAACACTGAATGGTAAGGTGAAACATTGTCCGACAACTAAGGCTATATGAGACAAGTTGAAGAGTATCTATGAAGGAGATGATAAAGTTAAGTAGGTAAAATTACAAACTTACAAGGCTTACTTTGAAGGATTGAAGATGAAGAAAGAAGATGAGATAGTAAATGCAATCAAGGGTCTTGGAGGAAAAATGAAAGACTTTGTGGTTGTCTAGAAGGTTTTAAGATCTTTACCTTGGAGATATAATGCTAAAATTCCAGCCATACAAGATGCAAGAGATCTTAGCAAGATACAATTGATAACTTAGATGGCATTGTAACATCATATGAAATGAGGATGGTTGGAGAAGAAGATACTAAGAGAGAGGTTGCTTTTAAAGAAACAAAGAAAGCTTAGAGTTAGACAAGTACAAAGGGAAGCCCTTCAAATGCTTCAGTTGTGGGAAAATAGGCACTTTGTTGCTAAGTGTCCCTATGTCAAGAGTGATAAAGATAATGAGGAAGGCTTCAAGAAGAAGAACAAAGGTTAGTCTTCTTACAAACAACAAAATTTCTCAAAGAAAAAGAAAAGTTTGTGCATAAAAGAAGAAAGTTGAAATTCATATAATAGTGCAGAATCTGATGCTGAATGTTGCGAGACTTTGTACACGGCAGTTGGACCTCTCACTACAGAGCAAAACGATGAAGATTTGCATGATGTTGAAGAGGGTGAAATAAATCTTGAAGTAGAGCTATTATGTGCCTTAGAAGAAATCAAGAGATTGAAGAAGGATAATTCTTAGCAAAAGATGTCAGCATTGAAGGAAAGTGAAGCTTTAAAGAAGAAACTTGAAGAAGCAAACTAGATGATCATCAATTTAAAGATTGAAATTGAAGAAGGTAAAAGACAAGAAGAGGCAATTAGTTTTGAACTCTTGTTAAAATCTTATTTTTTTTCAAATTTATAAAGTGAAGTAGTAACTTTGAGGAATGAACTTAACAATTGAAGATGGTTTATGATAGAAAAGTTAAGTTTGAGAAGAGTTACGATTTACTAGATGAAATGTTAGCCAAACAAAGATAAATTTGGTTTGGGTTTTGATAAGGCCGAAGTTCTAGTAATTCTTTCAGTGAAAAGGACAATAATGATGGATTTATTAAGGGTTAGAGGTAGAAAAGGTATTCATAGTGGCATCATCCTATAAGAAGGATGACAACAAACATGTTTTATCCTTTTTATGGTTATTGTAACAATTTTTGTAATTACTTTGGTCATAGAGAAGTTGGTTGTGGAGTTGTTGCAAGAAGGAAAACTAGTTTAGTCAAAATCCTTTTGATTCCTTGAAAGATCTTAGTATGATTTGTTTTATATGTTAGAATGTTGGTCATATTGCAAGGAATTGTCATACGAGTTTTGCAGAAAAGAAAAGGGCTGAGAGTAGGTTCTTGAATAAAGAGGTAGAAAAAGAATGGAAAAATAAGGGAAAGAAATCCATGATTGTTTAAACTGCATTGCATGCAAAGAATCAAAATTGCTGGATAATCATGTTAATCTTAACCGGTTACTGAGAGGGGGGGTGAATCAGTAAATACAATTTCTATTCCAATTTAGCCTTATAAATTTATTCTTGCAGAATTAAAATAATATAATCAACACTCATAAATAGAAATAGAAATACACAAGTCAACACAAAATATATACGTGGAAACCCTTAGTTAGAAGGAGAAAACCACGGTGGGACAAAACCCACAACTTTACTACTGCAGTAATAAAGGTGCCCTGTTAAGAGCTTACAAAGCACTGGTAAGAGTGCTACTCGGTAAAGGGATTTGGTAGAAGACCTGTTAGGATCTTGACCCTGTTAGGAGTCGCCTGGTAAGAGGACTTTCAACACCAATAAAGATGTTACCCGGTAAAAGGATTTATACAAAGAACCTATTAGGGTTCACCCTGATAAAGGGATTTGAATATGCTTCACAATCTTAAAGCAATGATTTGTAATGACACTTTCTGTTTGATTAGATCATACCTGTTACCCTCTCCTTTGCTCAGCTATTGAACCGTTCTCTGCCTTTCACTTCTTGTGACTGTAGCTCCTCGCAGAAGATATCTCTCTCTTGCTCTGAATATTCAACAACACACCTTGTGTATCCTACGACCTGTATTTATAAGAAATTAATCTTATTAAAGAAATACTTTTCATAGTTTCGCCAGGTGGTAAACTCACCCATAAATCATGCATGCGAAAAAGCTTGCAAAATGATCTTGAGTTTACCTTGAAACACTCGTAGAAGAAATGAAGCTAACTCCAGTTAAAAAGCTAATTTCAGTTTCAACTGTGAATGCTCCGTATAATCCGGTTTTAACTGAGATCGCTCCGCATAATCTGGTTCGGATTATCATGCACTCAACCGGTAATAAACTTGTACTCGATTGGTCATACTTTCCCTGTATGTCTCATAAGACCGGTTGAAAACACTTAGACCGGTATAAGCGTGACTAGCAAAGTACACCGCTTACTTGTTTGGTCTACTGGTGCACACTTAAGATTACTGGTGTGATGTACTGGTGCTCTAGTAGGATTGATGTTTGCCTCTGACTTTACCAATGACAACTTAAATATGTCAACAAATCAAGGGTGGTTGCTCAAATCACATGACAAGTGATAAAAATAAGTTTACTACCTTCACTACCTTTACTAATTGGAGTGGTGGTTTATTAAAGTTTGGTGATAGATCTTTACTACAAATACATGGTAAAGGTTTCCTAAGCATTAATGGTACTCTAAAAATACATAATGTTTGGTATATAGAGAGATTGAACTATAACTTGTTAAGCCTTAGTCAGATGTGTGATAATGGGTACTTTGTGTTTTTTAGTGTTTCTTAGTCAATTAGTTTTGTGAATTTAATAGGGCACATGCCTAAGATCACAAAGCCTAAAAATATTGTTTGTAAATAATGCCAACAAGGAAAACAAACAAGAGTAAGTTTCACGTCTGAAGAATACTCAAATTCACAACCTTTAGAGTTAGTTCATATTGATCTCTGTGGCCCCACTAGAACTAAGGGATTAAAAAATGAAGGATTCTACTATTTGTGGATGATTTTTCTAGAATGACATGGGTAACTTTTTTAAAGGAAAAGCCTAAGGCATTTGAGAGGTTTAACATTTTTAGAGTCATGGTTGAAAAAGAAAGTGGGCTTCAACTTAAATGTCTTAGATCCGATAAAGGTGGTGAATTTATTCTTAACAAGTATGATGAATATTGTGAGAAATATGGCATCAAAATACATTATTGTGTAGTGAGAACACCACAGAAAGATGGTGTAGTCGAAAGAAAAAATCAGATGGTTAAAGAAATGGCAAGAACCCTTCCAAATGAAGCCAAAATATTTGACAAGTTTTGGGTGGAAGCAGTGCACATGGTCGTATATACTCGTAAAATTGGGCTTCAACTTAAATGTCTTAGATCAGATAAAGGTGGTGAATTTATTCTTAACAAGTATGATGGATATTGTGAGAAATATGGCATCAAAATACATTTTTCTGTAGTGAGAACACCACAGAAAAACAGTGTAGTCGAAAGAAAAAATCAGATGGTTAAAGAAACGACAAGAACCCTACCAATTGAAGCCAAAATATTTGACAAGTTTTGGGTGGAAGCAGTTCACATGGTAGTATATACTTGTAAAAGAGTACAATTGAGGCCCAACAATAAGAAAATTCCCTATGAGCTTTGGTATGGCAGACTTGCTTCTGTTAAATATTTTAAAATTTTTGATAGTAAATGTTTTATTAAAAGAGATGAAGATAGTTTGGGTAGCTTTGACCCTAGATGTGATGAGGGCATATTTCCTGGTTACTCTACTTTTAGTAAGGATTACAAGTGCTACAACAATAGATTGAAGAAGCTTATTGAAAGTATAAATGTGAAAGTTGATGAAATTATGTAGGAAGATAACTTTGAAGACTGCACTATTGAAAAGGAATCTGAAAATCTTGTTAAGTATTCTGAAATTAATGCTCCTAAACATGATGTTGAAATAGGTTCTGACAATGATAGTGAAATGACGTTTGAAAATGATGATGAAAAGTCTCCTTCAAAATTTGTGAAAAAGAATCATCCAGAGCAGCAAATCATAGGTTGCAAAGATGAGGGCGTTCAAACATGAAGAAGAGTTGCAAAACAACATAATGAAGAGTATATCTTTTTTTTACTATATGCAATTGAGCTTGGATCAAAGCAATGAAAGAGGAGTTGAGTCAGATAGAGAAAAAAAAACACGAGAGTTAGTTCCTAGGCCTAGTGATAAAAATGTAATTGGCACTGAGTCGGTATTTAGGAATAAACAAAATGAAGATGAAAAAATTGCTAGGATTAAGGTTAGGCTTGTTTGCAAAGGGATTGCACAGGTAGAGGGTATTGACTTTCAAGAAACATTTTCTCTTGTAGCCCGGTTAGAAGCCATAAGAATGTTCTTAGCATTTTCAATTTGCAAAACTTTCAAAGTGTGGCAGATGGAGTTAGAATCAGCTTTTCTGAATTAGAATCTATAGGAGGAAGTATGTATGTAGCAGGTAGAGGGTTTTCAGTCTCAAGGAAAAGAAGGGTACGTTTGTAGGTTAAATAAAGCTTTGTATGACTTAAAATAGGCTCCTAGGGCTTGGTATTCCATGCTTGACCAATATCTTCTTCAACAGGGGTTTAGTAGAGGTAATGCAAGAAGCAATCTACATTTCAAGTGTATAGATGATCATGTGTTTGTAGTAGTCATTTATGTTGATGATATTGTTTTTGGTGGCAATGATGATATTTGTAAAGATTCTGCTAACTAAATGCAAATAGAGTTTGAGATGTCTATGATTGGAGAACTCTAATTTTGACTTGGATTGCAATTTTCGCAGTTGAATATAGGTATATTCTTATCTTAGACTAAATAGGCAAAATAAATGCTTAAGAAATTCCAATTGGAGGATTGTAAACTAATTGGTACACCAATGATTAGTGGTTGTATGCAAAGTAAGAATGATGACTCACTTGATACAGATGAGACATAGTATAGGTCTATGATAAGCAGTTTGACGTATCTTGCTGCATCAAGAGCTGACATTATGCAAGTTGTTTGTATGGTTGCTCATTTTCAGTCTGCTCCTAAAGTTTCTCATGTCAATGCAGTAAAAAGAATTTTTAAGTATCTCAAGGGCACAATAAATTATTGTTTGTGCTATCCAAGGACTAACGATTTCACATTAACAATGCAATTCAATTAATAAAAATCAATCATGTGGATTGATCATTGAATCGCAAGGATGGATTGTAGCATTTATAAGAGTTATTTGTTACTATTTATTATAGCAGATTATAAGAGGTATTTATTAACATTTTTTATAGCAGATATCCTCTAAGCAATTTATATAAAATTTATAGTAATATCTTTCAAATAGGAAGGGGGCTAGGTCTCCGAGTTCTTAAGATTTGAAGTACTGACCATTCTTCATCAAGTATGTAACCCTGAGATGGGAGGCAAAGGAGTGCTGATGGGCTTGTTGTGGAAGGTAGTCTTCATATGTTTATCAAGCATGCCACCTTGAGATGGATGGATTTGGAGGTCTTCGCATGCTTGTGGGTTGGGAGGAGAATGAGTTCTCTTGGGCTTCATCTAGGATGATGAACAACGTACAAGGTGGATTGAGAGATGGAGTGGATTCAAAATCCTACCATGTTCGTAGGCTAGAGGGGTGTTGAGGATCATGGATCCAATCATGCCCTTGGGAATCCACTTGTGCTCTAGCAATACAAGGACAACTATCCTTGAGATTGTTGTTTGCAAATATTCCTATTGAATTCCTAGTATGGTTATAGGAATAATCATTGATCATAATAGTAATTACGAATATGTTGTGTTGAATTAGATATAAATGATGAATATATTGTTTTAAATGTTATTAGGGATTATTAATGTTTAATGTCCTAATATGAGTTTCTAGTGATTAACGGTGTGTGCAAGCCCTAAATTGTATATATTTCAAACGGGACCTTACAATTGGCAATTAATAAAGATAATGCGATTCTCAAGTTGGAATCAAATTTTAAGACTGAATGCAAGTAAATCCCAAAATGGGACATTACAATGAATATTAGAGCTTTGATCTTGCCAGCTTGTGGATCAAAAGGTAGTATATGCAATTAGGCCAAAGAACCCAAAGAACTTTGGTAAGAGGAATTAACCCAATGCAAGGCGATAAAATGGGTGATAAACTGGAAATGAATTGAGGGCTTTCATGGAACAACAAGAGAAGACAATTCAATTACTTACCCAAACACTCCAAACATGAATAATCCAATCATTACTCTTAGACCCAACCAAACTAATTGGAGGGGTGTTAATTCTAATTTAGAGAAAAACAATAGAATGCCAGTAGGGTTAACACCTAGGTTAATAAGATCCTTCTCACCTAGAGAAGTGCCAACAGGAGGAGAAACTAGCCTACTGGTTATTGACATTGATGAATGTGTAGAAGTTTGTTCAATGATTGAATGTGAAATTAGGTGTTTGTGATGCTAGGACACAAAATACCCCTAGAAGGGAAATAGGACAACCTAATAAAGATTTATGCTGAAGAGTGAGTAAAATGACTTCCTGATTTCAATTTGTCTGAAAAATGTCAGTATGCATTCATGGATGTAAAGATGGACACCTATTTATCCTTTAGTCCCAGGACAAAGGAGGATGCTATCAAATTTTCCATTTAACATTAGAAGGGATTGCACCCGATGGGTGGCATTATGGTATTATTACACAAGGGGCACCCAAATGTGGCACCTATGTTTAATTTACACAAAAGTTTGTGCTTACGGTTTTCCTTGAGACACCTGCATAGGGGAGTAAGCATGCATTGACATCATGTGAGGATGTGCAAACATCACCACAACAACAATAGCTCACAAGGTATTATAGTGGGACATGAATGTCTTTTAAGAGCACAAAAATCTTCCAATACATTACACAATGCAATGCAAGATTTGATGTAATTTACAAAATCTTCTCTTCCTAATTGCTCTCCATATTGCAAATGTATTGGGAGAATGATGAAGTTTGCATGAGATTTAGGAGCAAATCGATCAAGGTAAGAACAAGCTTAGCTCTTGTCCTTGTGGCAATTTGATAGTCTTTGTGCCTCTACATTGACTATTGTATGCTGAACAAAATCACAGTAAAGAAGTGATATCCCTTTTTGCATATTAATGATCTTTTGGACCACCTCCATGGTGCACAATTCTTCACAAAGATTAACCTCAAATCAAGATATCTCCAAGTATTGATTCATCCCATAGATGCCTGGAAAAACTACATCTAAACCAAGGAAGGATTATATGAATAGATTGTTATGTTTTTCAATCTTAACCAATGCATCAACAAAATTCATGTGCTTGATGAATATCCTACAACACTTCAACAACTCCTTTGCCATTGTTTACTTGGATGACATTCTCACTTTTGCACCAACACAAGATACAAGCTAACTTTAGAAAGTGTACCTCTACACAATTCAAATCCAACGTCTAGGCTGCATCGTAATCATTAAATCATGCAATTATCCATGTAGATACAAAGAAAAACAAGGTGATTTGGGATTGGTCAATTCCACATAATAGTTGCTTGTCCTCAAATTCTCACACATCATATTGCTACTAAGTTAGATTATGTGCGCCAAGGGAGCACAATGTGTGATACTTGATAGATATTTACCCAATGGAGGAGAGCCTATATAACTTCTCTTTGTTCACATGCTTGTAACACCCTATAATACACAAGGATCAGGGCTACATAGCTTTTTATAAGGTGAGGATCCTTTGTCAAGATTTCTAGGTAACACTTTTGCATATTAAAGCCATGCTTTCAATCATGATAACTAACTGTTAGTTATTCAACATAAGAATATTGCATATCATTCATACCATTTTTAACCTGGAGAACGACATAGAAACAAGAGTAGTTAGACATACCCATCTACATCCCTTGTAGTAACTCTTTACAACAATTTTTCATCTATCGAGACACTACCACACTAATAAGTTATGGTGGCCAAGCTTGAATCCAACCACGTTACAGCCCTTGCTCATTCAGAGTTCAACTATAAATAAGATGTTTAGAAAGCATTGCGCACAAAATATAACCAAACATTTGTATTTTCCAAAAGAATATAGATATATGAAGGTTGCTTGTAGGGAAAGCAAAGACTTCTTATTGCACAATGAAAAAACTCAAAACCTTGATAGACCACACATCAAGCTCTCTTGATCATTTCAATCCAACAACTTTCAAAACTCAATCTTATTACAAGTGATATCATAAGAAACCATAAAACAAACTTACTAAGAATGGATAGACCATTTCCCCAAAATTTTAGAAAAGCTTTTCTTAAATTAGTAAGAGAATGCATGTCATCTAGTCCCATTGGTCACAACCACCAAGGCCAAGGTTATTACAAACAACTCACTCTGAAAATTGCTAGGGATTCTCCATGGTTGGTAAGGAAGCCCAACAAAAATTGCCTTGCAAAAATGAAGAAGAAAGTAATATAAAACCATCCAAATTACAAATTGTTGGCCATACCCAGTCCATCAATAGGATTCGACAGGTTATAATAAATTTTTCCTTGATGCTCCTTCAAGTCTCCTACATGGATCCTTACAACTTATTGATGTTTCTAAGACAAATTGTGTTGGGATTGATTGGGACTAAATCCTACAAAGAAAATATTATATTTTTTCATGTTCAGAAACTTTAGATAAATTCACTTGCAATAATGTGATGCCCCCTTTTTGGCTCACCATGGTTGGTTGTTTGGATTAGCCTATCTGTGGCCCTCGTAGGCTAAGTTAGATGTTGAGGGGGTCTTAGTTGGCAGAACCGAAGGCCAATTCCCATTGGAGAGGACATAAGAGTTCAAGATTGCTCTTCGTTTGGTTTAGTTTGGCGCACTTACTATTTATAGTAAGTGTTTTTTTTAGGAAAGTCTGGTTTTCCATCTTTAGCAAAGCGCTTGAACAGGTTATGATGCAATGTTAGTTCTGACAATTTTGGCTTGAGTAGTTATTCAGAGACTTACTATTTGTAGTAAGTCAGTTTTGCAGAATTGCTACCTTTGGCAGGACACCTGGACATTTGGCAACTACAGTGGATGTCTGGATTTTTAATTGAATTCTGGGAGGAGATTCAGTAGCTTGGCCTCATGATTTAATCATTAATAAAGTTGAAATTTATTAATAATATGTTATAAACATTTATTATAAAGTTATAAAGTTAATGGGGCCAAGTCTTCATTACAGTGCATTAATTAGTTAAATCACTTGGGCGCCCATACCAAGGAGATATTAAATTGATATAAAGTTAATTCATGGCAATGTAATAAGGCATAAAAGTGTCTTGTCCAAGAAGTCTCATGGTCAAACTTAATGGAGATTATATAAAGGCCTCTTCAAGGAAATTGAATTATTATGCATTGTTATTTGTCTTGAAATTGGTGTGAGCTCTTGGAAAATTTGGTGCATTCTACATCAGGGTTTCTGCACTTGGAGAAGGTTGATTCTTCAAAGTTTTACAAGCATTTGAGGTGTTGAAAGATACACTGATATTTGCTAATTGGGTAACTCATTTCAGGGTTATCATTTGTGCCTAGTTGTTAAGAGTATTCAATTGGATTGCAGCGATACAAGGGTTTGAAATCATAGTATAAGGCAGATTGCTTGGAGAGGAGTAAGAGGCAGCCATAAGCCAAAACACAGCCTCTGGAATCAGTGTTTGGCATTGATGAAGGAAGCCGCATTGGAGAATAGAAGCCACGTGAGGTCATGAAGGGAAATATTCAGCATTTTGGGCCCCATTCTCATTCAGCTTTGGACGTTTGAGGGTTTCATGAATTATATGGAGATATTAGGTTGAATGCTGGTGAAATTCAGGCAGCTGCATTTGATTACCAGGGATTTTGAGCTGCATTAGTATACCAGGTTTCAATGAATTGATGTAATTGCATTACTTTATTATCAATAATTGCTGTTTTACGCAATCAGATTTCATATTGAATAAATTGGAATACTTCTGTTTGGATTAGGGAAAAAAAGTTTATTTCATGCATTGCTATTAATTTTCAAAATCTCATAAATGTATGAAACCCCAAATGCATTAAATAATTGAGAACTTTGCAAAAAGGTCCAAACTTGGTCAATTGTCCGTGTGATTTGAGATTGAGCTAGCAGGGCTCATTACAAATAAGAACACATGCACCACAAATTCCTAAGTCATGGTCTCAAAAAGATGAAAGACAATACACATGAGGATCCTGAACATCATAAGTCTCTTCCTTTTGAAAGACACAATCTAACACTATAGGTTGAAAGTGAAGCATTTTGGAAACTCTCTGATTGGCCTAGTTAAAGAATATGAGAATAACAAAAATGGATCAAAATATATAATTTCATTTTGGAAAAGAACATTGCATTTAATAACAGATGTGTGTCATACTTCTAATCCTCATCTTAATATATGAGAAGCTCACCCTTTTGCTTTTATATCTACCTCATAATTGTTTGTTTGACTACTACTTTGACAACTCTTCAGGGACGTCATAGTAGCACGAGTTAGAAATAACCAAGATAATGAAAGAAACATTATTTGGTGTAGAAAGATTCCTGAATTATATCAGAGTTGCACAATTGGAGCTGCAAACATCACAAGAAATATCTCAGGATTAGAAATCTCCAAGGGTTTGTTTGGGCTACTCACTTTGTCAAAAGATTCAGTTAACAAGATTAAAATTGTCATTGCATCAGAACAAGCAATCTTGGGAAGGGCAGACTCTCATTTCCCGCCAATCTAAAAGTGATCATAGTCCTTTTAATATTGAAATCTGGCAAAGGAAATAATGTCAGTCTTCCATACAAGTCCTTTTAAACTAGTTAAAATAATGTCAGTGTTACATAATGTCATTGCATAATAACAATTTCTGATCTGATCTTAATTGCTGATATAAGATGTGGATCTGACCTTATGAGCACTGATACTTATTAGATTACTGTCCTTGATGGCTCAACTTCAATCTATATACTTGGTTAACGATTACTAGATCTGCTTGATAAATATGATAAACTAATTTCTTGTGTAATATATGTGTACGCTGACAAGATCTGCTTGAGAAATATTATAGACTAATTTCTTCTGTAATATATGTGTACGCTGACCTGTTTATTACTTATCCCATGTCCTGTAAAGAGCCTGTCTGGCTCTTAATATTGCAACATTGATTTTCTAGAGAAATTTGATAAATTGAATACTTGTCTTCCTTTGTAAATATCAAATTCCTCTAAACTTCGAATTTTATTATTGATCAACAAATTAAGATAACTTTAATTGAATTGAATTCAGATTCAAAGTAAAACATTTACACATTCAGATTTCATCATTATTACGCTGGCTGCAAATTGTATCACTTCAGAGATAATTAATATGAAAATAAATGGCATCTGGCAATTTATTGTTTACTTGCAAACTATTATAGTCTCCAACCAAGCCTGGCGCAGCACCAAGACTAAGATAGCTGCCACCTTAAGGAGTCACGTGGCAGCCTGGAACTATACACAGGCCCTTTGCTGTGTAAAAACGGCCCTCAAAGGAAAACGTGAGAGCTGCAGATGAAGCGTTTCAGCTTTCCAAAACCCCACGCACTTAGCTTGCTGGTTGATGCAGCATGTAGATGAATTACCCATGCCGTGTAGCACCCTGCCTTTCCTCTATTTGAAACGCAGCCTGTATAGAATCAATGAGACTTGAACAATTACGAACTTCTCCAGCCAATTGCTCACAACCGTAATTTCTCAAACAAATTCAGAACTTCAGCAGGAAGACAAATCAAACCTCAGGAGAATTAATTGATTTGCCTGTAGAATAAAACTTCTCATAAATCCAGTATACTTCAACACTGGTTTATGACCTCAGATACAACTGCAAAATTCACCATCAATCTGTAATGACTCAAATTGCCAGAAGAGGAATCAGTCCTCAAAACCCTAGCCGGGTAGTCTCTCTCACAACTTCAATAAAATCATAATTCAACAATGGATGATTTTCCTTTCACAAAACATTGCTTTTATAATTCAAAAGTATCTTTTCTCACACACTTTTCACTTAAAAGACTTTTTATACTTAGGCACATATTGAATAATATAATTTATTAATACATTTGGCTCCAAAAAAGGCCATTTCACCAATATCATGAAATTATGACATGCAAGGTCCCTGTTTCTTGTGCCCAAGATTTAAAACTTTTCATCCTGGTTCCAACGAGTTATAACACTAAGGTATCCAGCATATAATACCAACAAAAATGGCAACCTTGACAAATTTAATTAAATAATACTAATAAACCACCCGTCTTGCGAAAACCACTGAAGAAATGTCGGAATCAAAATCTGTCTACACAGGATTGATCAAGATGATGAAAGATGATGAATGAACTTGACAGGGTGACTTACTAAAAATAGACGCTCTCTCCAAGATTCTTGGAGCCCAAACCGGAAGCCAGAAATGAAAACCGAGAGCATCATTCAGCTCCTCTAACTCATCTGAGCTTATCAGAACTATCCATTGACTTACTATAAATAGTAAGTTCACACCAAAGACCCTCTAAACACCTCGCCAGACCACGAGGATCACAATAATGACCTGGCACCATCAGATCAATGACCTGCAAAAAATGGGGACATTACATGTCCCTTCCACCACCATGGTCTTCTTGCTTTTATATCTTTTTGTCTCTTTGAAGAAAGACGACTTTTGGAAGTTGTTGTCTCTTTAGAAGGGTCATAGCCTTTCTTAATAATGCCTCTTCATGAAATCGCTTCTATCAATAATTGTTATTACTTTATGCCTAGTATCAGTTGGCCTGCTTTAAAATAAATTGTTTATATTCTCTTGAATTTGGTAGGCCCTATTAATTTCTATTGCTCAAATATCATTTTTATTTATAATAGTAATTTTCGTCGGCCCCCTCACTACAAACTTTATTTATCCTTTATCTTGAGTTGGCTGAAAGCAATAATTTTGATTTATTTAAACATCAAATAGGTCGGCCTTAATACCAAATCGACTCGATAATGTTAATTTTTTTATTTGGATGAAATTCATCATATCTAGAGGTCAGCCTTAACAGATTCAATCTGATTTTAGCTATCTTTGTTTTGAGTTAGCCTTCCTAAAGTGCTGTGATCTGGGGTATAATGCTCTTATCTCAGGCAGGGCATGACAAGAATCAATCAGCCATGGAGTGATTGGATTATTTTATAAAGGAATGAAATACATTGTTCATGAAATGAGCAGATAGCTAGATCATCAAACCAGCAATGGATTTCGTTTAAAATAATTAATCATGTGGATTGATCATGGAATCACAAGGGTGGAATATAACCAGCAACACACACGCACACATATTTCTAGTAAGTTGCTCAATAAATATTTAGTAAGATTATTCAGGATTATAACTACTTATTGATATGTATTATAGCAGATTTGCTTTAAGCAATCTATTTTGAATTTATAGTAATTTCTTGCAAATAGGAAGGAAGACCAGCCTTCTAGGTTCACGAGAGTTGAAGTACCAGCCATTCTTCATCAAGTATGCCACCCTGAGATGGGTGGACTGGAGGCTCTGCCATGCTCATGGTTGGGAGGCGAATGAGTGCTCATGGGCTTGGTTGAGGAGTACGACCAACTGCCAAGGTGGAGTGAGGGATGGAGAGGACCCAAAATCCTTCCATGTTTGTGGGCCAGTGGTGTTGAGGACAGGGACCCGACCATGCCCCTGGGCTTGAGGGTCTTTGCAAGAATGCCACCCCTAGATGGTGAATGCACTGATGCTCTCGCAATACAAGGACAACTATCCTTGGATTGTGGTTTGCAATATTCCTAATGAATCCCTATTATGATTGACTAGAGGAATATGCTTTGATCAAATAGTAATTATGTAATTGTCATATTGAATTATACATTAATGATTAATAGATTGTTTTAAATGTTATTAGGGATTATTAATATTTGTATTCCTAATATGAATTTCTAGTGATTAATGTTGTGTGCAGACACTAAACCAAAAATATTCCAAAAGGGACCTTACTGTTGGTAACTTTGTTACAAGTTGGCAATATTAATAAAACTAATGCAATTCTCATCTTAATTTGGACTTAACGTTTTAAGACTAACTTCAGGTAAATCCCAAAAGGGGACATTACATTTAAGTATTCTCATGATAAAAGTACTTGACAATCATTTCAATGTGGAGTTGGGGGTTAAGGTTCCTGTTTGTCATGCGAGGGGTAACCACGACGTTGTAGTTTTCAAGCTAACAGTTTCACATGGGCTTTGATTATTTCTTACTTGCACCACAGTATGAACATTGCAAAATGATACTAGAAGTATAATGGATCTTGTTGTTGAAATTGATAGCATCGTTCAGATAATTAATATATAAATACATATATGTACATATTAATGTATATGTATTTGCTAATACATACACATTAATATATACATATATATATTTTATTATATTTGAAATAATCTATCAATATATATATTCTATTTGAAATAATCTATCAATATATATATACATTAATATATACATATATATTAATGTATATGCAATTACTATTACATATACATTAATATATAAATATATATTACTATTTATATATTTGATATGATTTATCTAATACCAACTATATCGTTTTATTAACACTACAATAATAAACATCGAATACCGATAAGTATCGGTTGGAATGAAGCATGTATTACTATCAACCTAACCGATATTAGTTATCGGTATTATCCTCTAAGTTGACAGTATTCACAACTCTCATAACTATTGTGTGGTATTATTATTGCTGCATCGTTATTGTGGAACGATACGTATGTAACAACATCGTTATTACTGTGTTATTATCGTAATGAAATGATACGAAACAGTCGATGAGTATTATTTGGACAGTCATGACTTGATGAGTCGTGACTCATTAATGAGTCACGTCTCATCAAGTCATGACTGCCTTTGTAATATACAATGTAAGACATTCGATGATTTGAAGACATGGAAATACAGTAATTGATAAGTATCTAAGTGTCTATTAAATCTCTGCAACTTTAATTCTGATAATTCAATACTAATATCAATAGAACTTTATCATCTTTTACATGGTATCAGAGCACTGGTTCTGAAGGATCCAAGTGGCTGATAAACTTGAGAAATGAGATTTAGATTGAATACATTACATTCCAAATGGAAAGCATTATTAGATTCGAGGACAGACTTGAGGGTGTAGACAACTTTCAATCATGGAAGTTTAAAATCATAATGTTATTAAAAGAAAATAAAGTCGAATCTTTCATAAGAGAAGACAAATTAAAACCAGAGGCGGAACCTGACATATCAACTTGGAATGAAGGAAATGATAAAGCAATGAAGATCATCATTGATGGAGTTAGAGATCACATTGTTCCAATATTAACAAAATACGAAAGAGCATATGAAATGTTCAAAGCACTAGAGAAAACTTATGAGATAAGTAATGCAAGCAAGAAATTAGCCTTGAAGAGGGAGATAAATCACATAAGCATGAACAAAGATGAGAAAATAAATTCATACTTTATGAGAGTCTCAACTCTAAGAGATCAATTATCAACACTTGGCTATGAAATTGATGGTAAGGAATTATCATTGATTGCATTAGATGGCCTGCCTGAATCTTGGGAGACTTTTGTCTCTGACATAAGTGCTAGGTCTAAATTTTCAAAATTTGACCGACTGAGAACAGATTGCCTTCAAGAGGAATCAAGACTAGACAAGAAAGGACTAAAGAAGAAAACCATTGATGAAGATCTTCATGTACTAAATGTGGATACCCACAAGAAGAAAAGACACTTCAAGAAAAGGAAATTTAGTGATGAAAACAATAAAAGAGATATGTCAAAAGTCTGATGTTTTAGATGTGATAAATATGGACATTATGTAATAAATTGTCCATATAAAAAACCATCAGGTTTCATTCACCAAAACAAAGAAGAAGACTAAGGAAGAACCTAAAAATGAGAAATTTGTGCTCTACTCTGCACTTTCAAACCAAGTCTCAAATAAAAGCACCTGGGTTATCGACAGTGATTCTTCAAGACATATTACAGGATTTAGAATACTAGACTCTATGGTAGAAGAATCCGATGAGGAAGTAACTATTGGAGACGATTCTGCTTATCCAGTAAAAGGTGTTGGGACATGCACTATCAAATTAAAGACCGGTATTTCCATTCAACTTACTAGAGTACTGTTTGTATCAAGTATCAAGAGGAACCTAGTGTCTATATCTGCACTTGAAGATAATGGATATAGAGTAACCTTTATGGATGGTAAAGTAAAGGCCTGGCCAAAGAAATCTACTATTAAGCAAGCCCAAATCATAGGTAGAAGGCAAGGTTGTCTATATGAGTTATGTACTGAATGCAATCAAGTCCTAACTAATGAAATCACTAACTCAAATGAGATATGGCATAGAAGACTAGGACATTTAAACTACAAGGCTCTATCTTCTATGGAAAATTTAGTCACTGGGTTACCAAAACTTAAGTAGTATCACCCTGGGGCATGCAAAGGTTGTGCTTTAGGTAAAAACACAAAAGGGGCATTTCAAAACAGTTCTAGTTGAACAAACAATGTATTAGAATTAGTTCATTCAGACCTACGTGGACCAATGTCTGTTCCATCAATAGGAGGATGTAAATACTATGTAATCTCTGTTGATGATTTCTCCAGGAAGACCTGGATATATTTCCTTAAACATAAAGAATCTGAGAAAATCCTGAAAATGTTCAAAGACTTTAAATCAATTATTGAAACCTTTTCTGGAAAGAAAATCAAGACCCTAAGGTCAGATAATGGTAAAGAATATACATCAGACATTTTCAAGGAATTTTCCAAAGATGCTGGGATTAAGAGGGAGTACACTATTCCTTGCAACCCACAACAGAATGAGGTTGCTAAAAGGAAAAATAGAACAATTATTGAAGTACCAAGGCAATGCTTCTTGACCAAAACCTTGACACTTCTCTTTGGGCAGAAGCATCTAATACTACTATATATATTCAAAACAAATGCCCGCACTCCCACATTGATAGTAAAACTCCTGAAGAAGCTTTCTCAAGGACAAAACTAGACATCAACAACTTACGAATATTTGGTTGTCCCGTATACATACATATACCAAAAGAAAAGAGAACAAAGTTAGAACCATCTGGAAAGAAAGGTATTTTTGTAGGATATAGTGAAACTTCAAAAGCATACCGAATATATATATCTGGTCAAAATCAGATTGAACTAAGTAGGGATGTAATCTTTGAGGAAGTCATAGCATTCTCTAGAGCTAGAAATTCTTTAGAACCAGAAACACATGTCTCTCCAGAAGAAAATTTTACACCTGAGATTCAGAGGGAGTATTCTGAGGAAGAAGAAAATGAGGAACACCTCTCAACATTAGAAAATCCCAAAAAGAGACCTCTCTAGGCCACTAAGATAATAAAAGAAGTAAAGTCTTATGGAGCTCCTTCAGGGACATTCAAGGAAAATAAAAGACCCTCAAGATTATTTAGTTATGTAGCCCTAATGTGTGAACTCTCAAAATCAGAACCTGCAAATGTTCCAGATGCTATTCAGCAACAAGTATGGAAAGATGCTATGACAAAAGAATATCAGTCTATTAGAAAGAATGATGTATGGGACATTGTGCCTAGACCCAAAGAGAAATCAGTAGTCACCTCTATATGGCTGTTCAAAATCGAACATGCTGCAAATGGCAGTATAGAGAAGTACAAAGCAAGGTTTTTAGCCAGAGGCTTTTCATAAAAGGAAGGGATTTACTATGAAGAAACTTTTGCTCGTGTTGCCCGATACACTTCAGTTCGAACAGTCCTAGCCATTGCAGTTGCTAAAGGATGGAAAGTGCATCAGATGGATGTAAAGACTGCCTTCTTAAATGGAACCATTGAAGAAAAAGTATATCTAGAGCAACCTGAAGGGTTTGAGATTCACAATTCCAAAACTCACGTGTGCAAACTAAAGAAAGCCTTATATGGACTCAAACAAGCTCCCAAAGCTTGGTATGAGAGGATTGATAATTACCTTATGTAGTTAGGATTTTCCAAAAATGATGCTAATCCAAATCTCTACTTCAAACTAAACAAAGGTGATATGTTGATATTAATTCTATATGTTGATGATTTATTGATTATAGGAGAGGATCACCTTATTCACCAATGCAAGAAGAATTTAGCCAAAGAATTTGTTATGAAAGACTTAGGTCTATTACACTACTTTCTTGGTTTAGAAGTTTGGCAGAAATTAGATAGTATCATCCTGAACCAAGGAAAAGACACTCTTGACATTTTGAAGAGATTTTGGTATGTTAAATTGTAGACCAATTTTATCACCCATGGAAACAAATTTTCATAAGCTAAAAGATGCAGTAGCAGAATCCCCACCTGCAGATCCTACTCTATACAGGCAGATAATAGGTTCTCTAATGTACTTGGTAAATACCAGTCCAGATATTTGCTTTGCAGTAAATACCTTAAGTACTTGGTATGTTAAATTGTAGACCAATGTCATCACCCATGGAAACAAATTTTCATAAGCTAAAAGAAGTAGCAACAAAATCTCCACTTGTAGATCCTACTCTATATAGGCAGATAGTAGGTTCCCTAATGTACTTTGTAAATACCAGACCAGATATTTGCTTTGCAGTAAATACCTTAAGCCAGTTCGTGTGTGAACCTAAAGAGATTCATCTCACTGCTGCAAAACATTTATTGAGGTATCTTTAGGGTGCTCTAAACTATGGACTCAAATATGAAAAGACAGACTAAACCTTCATGGATTCACTGACTCAGATTGGGCTGGAAGTGTGACTAATCGAAAAAGCACCTCAGGATGCTGTTTTAGTTTGGGATCAACTATGGTATCATGGATTAGCTGAAAACAATCTTTAGTGGCTCAAAGTTCTACATAGGCTGAATACATTGCATCTTCGATGGCTGCTAGAGAAGCAGTATGGCTCAGAAAACTACTTATTGGGTTATTTGGTAAACCGTTAAAACCAACTACTATCCATTGTGATAACCAGAGTTGTATCAAGTTATTAGTGAATCCTGTGTTTCATGACAGATCGAAGCATGTTGAGATTCCTTATCACTATGCCCGAGATATGGTTGAAAGGAAAGTGATTCAATTGGAATATATTAGTACAGGAGATCAAACTGCAAATATTCTTACGAAAGCACTTCCCAAGGTGAAAGTTGATCACTTCAGGAAAAATCTTGGTATGGTTGTAATATGATTATTGATTTGTATTAATATAATAAAGATGTTTAATGTGTAAACTTCTTATGGGCTCATCCATCCTGTGTACATTTTTGAGAGGTGACGACTTTTTAGACAATGAACACTTGTATTAGATGTTACAAGGTGACGACCTTGTAATGGAGATTCGTTATTCTCAAATTACTATATCCTTGTATCACGATCTGAGGTGATATGAAAATTAGGTATCACGATCTAAGGTGATTCCTCATATCACGATCTAAGGTGATATGAAAACTAGGTATCACGATCTAAGGTGATTCCTCATATCACGATCTAAGGTGATATGAAAACTAGGTATCACGATCTAAGGTGATTCCTCATATCACGATCTAAGGAGATATGAAAACTAGGTATCACGATCTAAGATGATTCCTCATATTACGATGTAAGGTAATATGTAAAAATCAGGTATCACAAGTTAAGGTGATTCCTGACTTCACAAGTTAAAGTAATGTGCATAATATCATTTACATGATGACTTCTTGTATTACATGATATCACAAGTATGGTGGTATATGGCAAATTATCTTCCCTAGCTAAGAGGGAGTGTTGAAATTGATAGCATCGTTCAAATAATTAATATATAAATACATATATGTACATATTAATGTATATGTATTTGCTAATACATACAAATTAATATATACATATATATATTTTATTATATTTGAAATAATCTATCAATATATATATTCTATTTGAAATAATCTATCAATATATATATATATATATATATTAATATATACATATATATTAATTTATATGCAATTACTATTACATATACATTAATATATAAATATATATTACTATTTATATATTTGATACGATTTATCTAATACCGACTATATCAGTTTATTAACACTGCAATAATAAACATCAAATACCGATAAGTATCGGTTGGAATGAAGCATGTATTACCATCAACCTAACCGATATTAGTTATCGGTATTATCCTCTAAGTTGGCAGTATTCACAACTCTCATAACTATCGTGTGGTATTATTACTGCAGCATCGTTATTGTGGAACGATACGTATGAAACAATACATATGTAACAGCATGGTTATTACTGTGTTATTATCGTAATGAAACAATACGAAACAGTCGATGAGTATTATTTGGACAGTCACGACTTGATGAGTCACGACTCGTTAATGAGTCATGTCTCATCAAGTCATGACTGCCCTTGTAATATATAATGTAAGACATTCGATGATATGAAGACATGGAAATACAGTAATCAATAAGTATCTAAGTGTCTATTAAATCTCTGCAACTTTAATTCTGATAATTCAATACTAATATCAATAGAAGTTTATCATCTTTTACACTTGTAAGCTGGACTTTGTCCCTTAATTATTCCAAATTTGGTAAGGCAAAGTTACTATAAAAACAATTCGTAGCCACTAGTTGAAATATGCTAATACAAAACCTTGCAATCACAATAATAATTGAATTCACCAGCTCATAAACTATGTAAATCCAACTATAATAGATTTACAGAAGTAGTCCCAGTGATTCAGTTTCCTCGGAATTCAGTTGAAATAGACTTGTAAAAGCAGAACACCATAAACACAGATAAATAAATAGCAATGTTCAGTTCAGACATGGATTTGATTGTTCCAAATTAAACACTGTAATTATTTTCCCTCTGGTGTTAACTTTGATGATCTGCACTTTGTTCAGCATCAAATTTGTCTTCAGTCTGAGCAAAGATTATGTGCAATGGACCTGATCAGACTCCAGCGACGAAAAATCCAACTGTGTTTCCTGCTTGCTTGGGATTGATTAATGATTGTTCACCTTGAAAATGGCACAGGTTGCAGCAGTTTATCTCCTGTTCCTTTAGTATGACACCCCTGTTGGATATCCCATTTCCTGCGTGTGCCTATTCTTCCCGCAATAGGTGGTTGGAGTGTTCACAGTAATGAGATATATGGTGGTTGAGCCAATAGTGCAATGAAAAGTCAACAGACGGGGCCATTGTCTTTCCTGGTTTGTGCTTCTGAATTCTTTGTCCCAGAGGCAATTCATTCTTGTAGAAGGAACCTACAATCATTTTGTATGACCTTCCATCTTGAGTGCCAATAAGATGTTTGAATTTATGAATTTTCCTGGTTGGCCTAAACTCAGCCAAAGATTGCAAAGGACCCACATATGTTTAAACAAGTCGGCCTATAGGAAAATAATTTAATAATTCCATTTATTAACAATTTATTTGTTGTTCATTTAATAATTTATTTATTTAATTAAAAACTGTAACACCCGTATCTATACTTAAAGATAAAAGATGATACTAAAGAAGACACAACCATAAACAAAACCACATAGAAACATAGTAAATTTTTTTTTCTTAAAATTACAAATTGTACATATAAATATAACAACTGCTTCTAAGAGCTTTATAGATCTCAACTGAATTACATCAGAGTAATAAGAATACTCTTTATTCAAAGACTTAGTCTCAAAACAAAATTTCCTTTTTAACCAATCCTTTACATTCTACGAATAGTCCTGATAACTAAAAACCAAGAAATGATCTGTTTCCCATAAATCTTAACAACTGCTATCCACTGTCCCATACTCATTGATTTATCCATCTAAAAACCTGAAAATCAAAATGAACACAAATGCAAACAGCAAACAGGGCTCAGTTACAATGATAAAGAAAACGAATCATCTCCAATTATCTGCAATCATAAAAGTCAGTATAATAAAACATTTATGCAGATTAAATACAGATGTAATTGAAAACTAAATAACATAATTCCATTCTTTTACACCAAAATCATCAAGCACTATATCTCTTTCTAACAGAAATAAACTCGCAAAGAAAATGACAAAGTAATGATCCAATAGTTCATGGGTGTCCACATAAGGACCTACGCTATGTATCCGTAAGGAACCTCGTAGTAATCCATTATGTCTGATGAAACCATAATGTTTTATCTTGTTAATTGAAACCCATAACCCTTGAATTTATAATTATCACTTAATTAAACAACTGATAGAAATTCTTTCCCATAAGGATATAGACTAGTGTCAGTCACAACTGACAGAAATTCTATCATCACAAGGTACTAGACTAGTGTCAGCCCCCAATCTAAGGATCATACTTGCATTATCTCAAACACACTTGATCTAGCAATTAATGAAAGCAGTGAAATGAACTACATTACACAATTTCACTAACACTCCGTTTCTATTGCATCAATTTACAAAATTGAAACAGCAATCAGAGATCCATTATAAAACCATGTTTCCATATTCCTTAACATACATTCATAAACATGATGTTTCTCAAAGATGAAAAGATCACAATTCTTTCTCCATCACAAATCCAATCAATTAATAATCCCCACATTAACTTAACATTAAATCTGAAATTGTACAATAAAGTGTCCACACTGAATTCATGATTCCACTGAATAGAAAAGAACTTAACATAATCATATATCAACTGAATCAACACAACACCCATCGCTTTTAACAAACATACTAGTTTGCCATAACCGAATTATTAAACTAATTAGCCATACATCCTGCTCTATTAATTACAAGTTTATACCATTTATATACATGTTGGCGTATGTACATGTATACGCCACGGCTTGTGTATACATATACATATCCCAGCAGGTATATATATATGAATATATAATTATATAAGCTTGTAATAAATAGTTCAGAATGATAGTCATAGCATCTATTATATACATGTTGGCGTATGTACATGTATACACCACGACTTGTGTATACATATACATATCCCAGCAGGTATATATGTACATATCTAATTGCATAAACTTGTAATTTAATAATTTAAGTCCATAAATATACAATAGAAAAACCATACTAATTATCTCAGTTCTGTCACAGAATACATCTACCATAATATACTACTAAATCTGCCGAATACATAGAATAATGACAGAATAATAATAATAATAACCGACTTCTACCTCTAAACAAAATACCAAAATGTTTTCCCTTACTGTCAGAACAAGATAGTAATTTACTTTCCTATAAATCCCTTAACATTTCCTAACGTCGTTACAACTGTATTACACACTGGTGTTAATTACTGAAGATACATAAAGCTCACAATCAAGTTTTGATATAACCAAAGATATACACATTTCTCTATTGACTGATACATACAGTGACAAACACCCATTTGACAAAACATCGACACCAGAAAACTAAAGGAGTTCACCCACCAAAATACTTTAACCTACACTTATGTTGCAAGTGTAAATACAAAATACGACAGGTATCTAATTACTCTATGAAATACCACTAATCTCCATTTCCTCGATACAACTCAAAAGAAAACATCGATACCAACTTCAATTAATAACAGTGGTAGAAAAACCCGACACCACCTTATAACCAAGACTTTTACAAACTGAATACATTATGCTGCTATAGTGTTCCTAACAACAGGTACAGTGCGAGAACACTGTTAACGAAGTTTTTTAACAAACACTCATCCTGTATTCCAAATTGGTTCTCATTCCCGATTAACTTCCTTTATACTGACCAAAGATAAAGTATACATTGACACCAAAACACACTAGGAAATAACCATATATCATCTGCAAACTATATTCCCATAGTTCAGCACAACTTTAACTAAAACATTGCCAAATTCATACTCAGTACAGAGAAAACCCCTCTACACATTATGCTCGAAAACAGCATATTAAAATCTTGTGTTTAGTACCACACTAAAACCAATCTCTTACTAAACAGTCGTTTGTTTCCAAATTTCTCCACTAATCACAGCATTTATTAACTAAAATGACTTCCTAATCTATCCAAGAAAGAAAAAGACTGATTCATGACCGAACTCACAAAGTATTCAAACACAAAACCTCACATTCATCAACTAGTAAACAGTGGTAATCAAGATTCCATTAATTTTCATTTGCAGAACATAAAATGGAAACAGAGGATAAGGTGAGAGAATGCCCCTGCCTGGTATTCGTGTGAGGAGATATCCAAAACTGAAATGCCAAAGCTAGCCCCTGCTTGGTGAGCTTCACAGATTGCCAAAATGCCGTGCAAGAGAGCCCAAAATGCAGAGATAATGGTATGAAACACCCAACTTCCTAAATGACCATGAACAGAAGGGTTTAACTTGCCGTGAAAACCCCTTTCCATTCCAAGCCACTTATCATGTAAGATACAACAGGAAAACAAGTCCATAACCAACTGTTTACCCAAACTCTCGCAGAATAACATGGTGGAAAATGGAGTCAAAATCCAACTGCAACTCTTCACCAGAGCTAATGGCGGTCACCAAACACAACAATGAATTTTCATCGATAAGTTCATTCAATGCAAACTTATCTCTTGCAGTAAACACAACACATTATCTGCCAAATGTCCAACAAAGTACAATTCCACAACCCGAAAAACAGCTTAAACCCCACTAACACCTCAATGCGATGATAGTGCATTTAAAACCCTGCCGATAAGTCATGTCTTCGAGCCAATTTATAATAAGAAGACTTAGGGATAGATTAATACATATCTTTGTTAATAACATTAGTCATTTACTAACTTAAACATCTAAGATAACAGCGCATGACAATGCCAAATAACTAACACTTCATCACACTAACCTCCTACTAACATACAAAAATAGGATATACTAACTTAGATAATTCATATAGTTTTAGTAAAAGATAAATAACATAATTACTAAAACAATTGCTCATATTTATATGTATAAAAATACATATATACAAGTTTATTTATTATTGAATTCAGAATTTGATTAACATTAAATAACAATAAATCTCTATATACTGTCTATAGTCAATAAGATACAATTAACCATAATAATAATAATGAACCAATAATCTGACAATTGACTAACCATTTAAATTGTCCTTATTTCATAATCAAACCAATATTCAAAATTCAGTCTAAGCCAATTCTGTCATCAGAAAAAGACTCATTAAGCAACAGAAATAGACATAATTCTCTGAGTGTCTGGCAGAATTACAGAGATAAACATATTTAATCCAAATAACAAAGTTCAAATGAACGAAGTCAGAGTTCGAACTCATAGAAGTCTAACATAACATAACATAACATAAAAAAGTAAAGCCTGGAACTGTCAGGGGCATGACAAAAACAGTAGCAGATAAAAGGGGTGTTATTTAACACTGTCAATAATGAGGCTGGTTAACCCAGCTTCTAATTGGAGACATCACACTAGTTGATGGATATTTCATTATTTTGAGCAAATAGCCATATCCTTGAATAAGACCAATCAAATGGCAAAGGAATTATTTTTTTTCGATTAAGAACCATAGTGTAACACTTCCAAATCCAAGTCATTATTGGCATTAGTCATACTGATCTTTGCACAAGATGGTCTAATAAGTATTGATTTAGGCGTTAGATTGTATCTTATTTATCACTACAACACAAGGATGAGAAAACTCATCTTTCCCTATTCTTTCTTTGTTTACAATTCTATTGTGGCTAGCTGTTTCAAAGAAGCAACACAGAGATTTAGGTTTTCTTAATTCACTTCTTGGGTTCAGAACATCATCACTACATTTAAAATTCCATTGAAGTGCATCTTGTGCATAACCAAGGCAACATATGGCACCAGCCCGAGATGGAATTCAAACAAAACATAAATGTAACGTCATGCCAAACAGCTAAAAGGGCCTTACTGGCTATAGAAACCACTGAAAAAGGCAAAGCATATAAGTGAAAAACTCAAATGAGATCACCTTGTGTGTATTGTTGCCATGAAGAAACATATTTCTCCTCATCAGAACACAAACTCATGTTTTGTAAGAAGCAAGCTGCACAAACCTACAACCCAAAACAAGGTAGTACTATCTGCAGAAGAGCCTGAAATACCATGCCTCCCAAGATTATACATTTAACATAAAGAGCCTATACTGCCATTCGACATACCATAAAAAAATCCTAACACCACTATCTGAAACACAAAACTGAAGCCATAGAAAATACCACCAATAACACAAGGCTTAAGAAAAAGCAAACCCGTTAGATTCAGCAATGAACTGAAGCTACCTAAACTCTAGTTCAAGAAATGGATCAAATAAAAACTGGTCTAGCAATGATACAGAATCAAATTAGCGGAGTAGGGTTAGTTCGCATATGATGTTTGCCTTCATTCAGTGTGCAAATATATTGAGCTGAAAACAGGAGACTTTCAAATAGTCCAAAAAAGCTACAGTAAGTATATTTGCTTACTCCAGTGCATCATTAGTACCAATTAGAGTTGAAATCTTGCCAGCTTGGTTTGATCTAATATTGTCTACATTTTTATTATGATCTTTGGCATTCCTTGTCACACAATTTCTTCTAATGTTGATGTTTGTTTTATGATGATTGCACTATTACACTCCTGCAAAATAACTCTTTTAATCCTTTATGGTTCAGTTGTGGAATCATGCAGGGTGTATTCTGAAGAAACGTGGTCAAATTCGAACGTATGTAACTATTCCTCATGCATTGAATTGAAATTTATTATCTTGGCATTTACTTTGGTCAAGTCTTCAAGGCACGAATGCTAAACTATATCGCTAATGTAATTTCAGATTAGATGACGTGGAAGGGGTTGATCTTCTTAGATGGGAAGATCAGCAGAAGCTGAGGAAGTATGTGGAAAATCCTTTGGAAGGGGCGTCTCCTAGTACTGGTGTAAGTGCTGCAGAGGATGATAACAATGAGTATGTGATTGAGAATGCAAAAAGTTCTCGTGCAACATGCAAAAAATGCAATGAAAAGATAACAAAAGGAGAGGTAAACTACTGTTGTTTGCTCATTTAGGTATTCACATGCAAAACATTAATCAGAGATGTTCCTGTCAGAAGCATTAATATTCAGTTCTTTTGTGTTAGCTCTTTGATATTGATGAGCCTTTGTTACCTTGGAAGTTATTGTTTGAAACTTTTATTGTCAGCTATTCAATGATGCTTATCCTTTGCTTGCCAAATTCTATTGGTTGATGCATATTTTGATCTCTGTGATTACATCAAGGCAGCTAGTCATTTGCACCTATTTGAGTTTCGCTTCCTGACTCCATTATCATGAAAGTTTGTGAGTCTTTTGTTACTGCTTGATATTATTTGTCTTAATATAAGAGCTTAGGTGTAGCACCTTGTACAGCTATGTCCAAAGAAGGCCCACTTTTGTTTCATATGCTAAACCAAGATGCTGGGTGCTTTATTTTGCACTGGCACTGATGCAATATAGAATTATGGCAGCAATAGTCAATTTTAAGTATATAAGGCATGTAGTGAGGAAGGTATCATTTTAGATTCTGATATTAAATTGTACATTTGATTACAAGGAATGAATGTGGAAATGCTTTCAGGATGGCACCATAGAGATGCCATTTTGCTAACACTCTCAAAAGATCCTATTTGCATTCGGTGCAGTCTCTGCAAGTCTTTAATGGACAAGTTTGGGCTGAGGAAGGAAAAGGAACTTTAAAATGCTAGAAACAACATAGGTTCATTTAGCTTTAGTTACAATGAATCAATGAATCCCATAATAATGAGAACTGATTACGTCGAATTCCTGGTAGACTAGGATTTTTTTGTCTTGTAGTGGTTGCTGTTGTCCTTTTGTAGTATGGCATATTGTGTTTCACTGCCATATGATGGTAGGAACATAAAAATACCAGTCGAGTATGCTAAGCATCTTTTGGAATGCTTGTCCATGATAATGCATGTATGGTTAAAGTTGTCAACCTGCGATAGTTCATCACTTGTCAAAGTGACTCTCTAGATAATTGATGGACAGTTTGAACTTTGATATATCTTTAACTTCCACATGAACAAATCTTTGTTTTACTGTTAGTTGCCTCATTAGTTTTTTGGCACATTCAAAGCTTGTTTATTGGCAGAGAGCAAATCAATTGTTGCCACATGTCAATGATACTCTTGACTTTGACATGCTTTATCAGAGGACAGATGGTTTTTAGTTTAATTGATACTTAGAGGTTAAATGCTGGCTGTTTTTTCTTCTTGGGATCAAGAGTTGTTTTGTGGTAGAGTAAGCTCCAGCACACTTAAGATTTGTCTTCCACCCAAGTAGGTTATAAATGATTTGCTACACTTTTTTGTGATCATCAGGGAGAATTGAAATTAGTGAATTACCCAATCTATCATAGTCACACCGATCAGATTGAGGCTCACTGTAACTACATATGGCAATTGTTGACATTGATGATAATTTCGCCTCTAATGCATACCTTTTGGAGTAGTCCGCTAATCTAATTTCTGAACCTTTTGGTGCTACTATCTTTGTACAATTTCAGGACAAAATTAGAGTTGTCTTTGGTCTATTCATTAAAGGGGTTATTACTTATTATATATAAATTTATAAAATCAAATTAGAATATGCTCTTTAAATATACATTTCTTGCTTATGCTAATGATGAGATACTATCTTTTTTAAAATTTGAGGACAAAATTAGAGTTGTCTTTTTTTTTTCATATAAATTTATAATATAATCGCAAGCTATACTTTGTAGATATATGTTTTGCTTATGTTGATGATGTAATAAAAGTACATTAGTTAGGTCTAACTTTCAATGTGGGTTACAATCAAATAACTTCCTTGTGCAACGACAACTACAAGCTAATGTAGGAGCATCTGGGTTCATGAGAAATTCTGCATCACATAGCAAATAGAATAAGATAAAAGTAACGTGAGAAGAATTCTGTCTTTGGTGTGTGTTTAGGTGAAATAGCATATTCAGGCAAATCGGAGTGTCAAAAGAATGTTCTAGGGGAAATCGCTATCAATGAACCTTATGGTACATTTTTAGCAGCACTTGATTTTATTTCAGCAGCATCAGAGTATAGTTACATCTTCAGCAGTAGCCTATCATCTTTTGCAGTAACATGAATGCACTTCAGAAGCCACTTGCAAGTCAGTTTGATAAAAAGTTGTGTGCAACTTCAGTAGCATCATGGATTTGCTTCCATAACACTATAATGTCACCAGCTACTTGGATGATTTCAGCATCAAAATGTGGCCGATGGTTGACAGAGACAATTGTGATAACTCGGACCTCGGAGGTCACTTGGCATCATCTTTGTCTAGATCAAATTCATTGAAACCTCTAGTTGTCAAATAGATCACATGATTTTATTGGCGAATATTATTCTTCTCCAGCCATTTCATCAAACAGTTAGTATTTGTTGAAGCCTTAGCATGATTTAAAAATGGGTTTATTAAAGTAGATGAAGAGTCATGGGCAACAACACCTTTGACAGAAAGGTGTAACTATAACTTAGAGCCGTTGTTTTTGGAGACCAATGTGTGTATCCTGATGATTTATGTTTAAGAAAGTAATGATGTGGTGTTTAGAGCAGATGAATAAATCCAAAACTCTATGCGGATTGAAACAGGAATAAATGAGAATAGGCTGGTTGTTCTTTGAACAGAAAGTGTGCCCAATTTCATCACCAATAGAGAATATTTGCTTAGGCAAAGGGAAAATGTGAGCAGTAGGTCATCGGAATCCAAGAGGGTGACCATTTAGAACAAGAAGACATTGGGAAAACACAAAAAGACAAAATAACAAAATAAGGAAAGATAAAATAACTAAGAAAAGAAAGATTAACTTAAGGTTTCCATTCTTACAAAGAAATATACTAGATATATGCCATATTCAGATTTGTAATAATTAGGGCATTTAATTTTTAGCATGTTTGTAAGCCATTGAAGGTTGTTTTCAATTTTAATGCAAGCAAATTTGGTCGATGCTTCATTTTACATGTTCGGTTTCTGTTTTATGTTTGTTAGGTTTTCTCTAACTAGGTACGTTTATCAAGATTTGACCACAAGCATGCATACATTGAAGTGTGTGGCATCCAATTCTTTTGAACTTTATGTAGTCATTCTTCCAAAAACTTGGTCTTCTTATTAGTCATTAACTTATTCTCTTGCTTTATCTTTTATAATGATCATCTTTGAGACACTTGTTGTGGGGAGGCATTTGAACTTGTACTAGTGACCTAACATTACCTTCTTATCATAGTTGATGCTAGACAAAGTTGTCCTTAATGTCAAAGGTTTGTAGGAAAGGCTTGTACAAACTAACCACAGGAATTTTTCTAAGCTATTCCTTACTTAAGAACCTCATTCTCTAGGTTCCTACAAATAAGGCCACCAAGTTTTTATTTTCGTGAATGGGGCTTCAAAGAGGGGCAAGTTGGTTCTAGTTTGGTCATCACAAGGAGAAATGTGCTTGTATTGAGCAAGCTAAGACAAAGATACAACTAAATTAGAAAATGTATATATGTTACTTGTATGGTTTGGTAATTGCTTTTTTAAGATGAGATATGAAGTCTTGAATGGCTCTCAAAAACCTAATTGTTCCCTTCTTGCCTAACTCTTTAAGTTATAAAACTTAATATGAATGAGTTGAGAAAGTTGTTAATATATTCAGATTTATGTAAGGAAAAATACAATCTATAGATAACTTTTAAGACTGAAAATAATAATGACAAAAATTAACAAAGAAAGGAGAAGATAATACCCAATTTGTATCAAATAATTCCTCTTCACTTTGAGCCTAATGTTCTTCCATCTTCAGCTGCATATCTTCTTCTAATGTGTATGAGAAATGAATAATTATTATTCAATGTATGACTGCTGCAATAATCAAATTCGGATCTGCTTGTAGATCGAATTTCCTTGACATGTTATGTCTTCTATATCTTAGATAATTCGCATCATAGGTCACATATATAAGTATATATATGTGTGAAGACATTCAAAAGACACACCTCAACATCAATGGTAAAGGCCGACCTTAATCGGCTAAGTATATTTCGCATAGTATTAACACAAGTTGTCCCTTTTGGACAATATGAAGTCGTCCCTCTAGGACAATATAAAGATGTTTCTTATCTTTCATTCAGAGTTTAATACAATAATTAATGAGATGTATGTTGAGATAAATAATAAATAATAGGTATATTATTTATTATTCATCTCAGCATACATGTCATTGATTTGATCTTTTCGAAAAGGCCACAAATATCAACACTCCCTCTTGGTCTTGAGGGAAGATCAAGATAAATCTCATAATTAACATAATGTAGTTAGATAATGTAATCAATCATATCATGTCCCAAGAATATCTCATGATGTAAAGTATAATCCAAGAGCCTCAATGCTCAAATATGCAAGAGCCTCAACGCTCAAATATGCAAGAGCCTCAATGCTCAAATATGTAGGAGCCTCAAGGCACAAATATGCCAGAGCCTCAAGGCTCAAATATGTAGGAGCCTCAATGCTCAAATATGCAATGCCTACAAAAGAAAATGTATGGATATGTTAGTAATTAGTATAACAAAATACTCATATTTTCACCATGCCAAGTTTATTTCTAAAATGCTCAATTTTGTTCTTAGCAAGGGGTTTGGTTAGAATATCTGCAGTTTTCAGTACAAACATATTTTAATTTAATAGCTTTCCTTTCTACCATGTCTCTAATATAGTGATATGGAATTTCAATGTGTTTGGATCTATTGCGGAACACGGGGTTCATAGCAAGTTTAATACAACATCGATTATCACAGTGAATAACTATAGGTTCCATGGGTTGACCAAATAATCCTACAAGGAGTTTTCTTAACCAAATTACTTCTCGGGCTCCTAAGGAGGCAACAATATACTCAACTTCAGTAGAGCTTTGGGCAGCGAAATTTTGTTTCTTTGTAAACCAAGAGATCATAGCTGACCCTAAGCTAAAACAACATCCTGAAGTACTCTTACGATCTGATGAACATCCAGTCCAATCTGAATCTAAGAAACCCTGAAGTTCTAATTCCTCGAAGATATCTTAAAATGTGTTGGACTGCACTCATATGAAGTTTTGGTTCTACCATAAATTGACTTAGAGAATTTACAACATATCATATGTCAGGTCTAGAGTTAATTAAGTACATTAAGGATCTAATAATTTGCCTATAAAGAGTAGGATCTGCTAATTCTGAACTAGACATAGCTTCTCTCAACTTGAGAAGATTTGTTTCCATGGGAGTTGACATAGGTTTGCAGTCCATCATGCCAAATCTTTTTAATATATCAATTGTGTATTTACCTTGATTTAAGATGATTCCATTAGATTGTTGCCACACTTCTAAACCAAGGAAGTAATGAAGGAGTCCTAGGTCCTTCATTTCAAATTCCTTTGCAAGATCTAGTTTGCACTTTTCTACGAGGTATTCTTCACCTGTAATTAGAAGATCATCCACATATAATACTAAAATTAACATATTACCATTTGTAATCTTAAGGTATAAATTAGGGTCTGCATCGTTGTTAGAGAATCCTAATCTGAGAAGATAATGATCTATCCTTTCATACCAAACTCGAGGAGCTTGTTTGAGCCCATCTAGTGCTTTCTTGAGTTTACATATGTGGGATTGTTGATCATGAATAATGAATCCTTTTGGTTGTTCTAAATAAACTTTTTCTATTTCTCCATTTAGAAAAGCAGTTTTCACATCCATTTGATGAATCTTTGCATCCTTTGGATGCTGCAATGTCAATTATAGTTCTAACAGATGTATAACATGCAACAGGTGCAAAGGTGCAACATGTTTTATTTTGAATATCCATTTAGAAGATACTACAGATTTGTCTTTAGGTCTAGGGACGATGTCCCAAACATCATTCTTAATAATAGATCTATGTTCTTCTATCATAGCATCTTTCCATGCCTGGTGGGAGAGAGCCTCTTCAGAAGAGGAAGGTTTTGAATCTATAATCTCACTCATAAATGCAGTATAGTTAGTATATCTCTTTGGTCTTTTGCTTTCCCTAAATGTTCCTGGAGGAGCTGCATAGTCGTTTGCATCTTCCAACATCTTTGTGGCCCAAAGTGGCCTCTTCTTGCTGATAGTGGAAGGTCTAGGAATGCATGGGCTATCTATAGGTTTAGGAGCATCTTCAGTGATCTCATTTCTCTCCCTGCGAATCTCGGAAGGTTGAATTTTATCAACGGATTGAGAAAATTATTATACTCATATGAATTATCCTTAGATTTTGAGAAGGCAAGGTCTTCTTCAAATATTACATTTGTACTCAATTCAATTTGATTTTGACCCAGAACGTAGATTCCATATGCTTTGGTTGAATCTCTGTATCCTACAAGTATACCTTTCTTTCCTGATGGTTCTAATTTAGATCTCTTCTCTTTAGGAATATGGAAGTATATAGGACATCCAAAGATTCTTAGGTGACTGATGTCAGGTTTGTTCCTAGTAAATGCTTCTTCATGAGTCTTATTTTCTAAGGATGAATGAGGACATCTGATTTGAATATAGACTGCAGTGTTAGATGCCTCAGCCCAGAGTGGAGTGAGAAGATCTTGGTCGTGAAGCATAGCTCTTGTAGCTTCTACAATGGTTCTATTTTTCCTTTCTGCAACACCATTTTGTTGGGGATTATAAGGAATTATAAACTCTCTCTTAATTCCTACTTCTTTACAGTAGGTGTTGAAGACCTCAGAAGTGTACTCGCCTCTATTATCTGATCCAAGAACTTTTATCCTTTTGTTGGTGAGATTTTCTATTAGAGATTTAAACTCTTTAAATTTCTTGAGAACTTCAATTGATTCGTTGCTTTTAAGAAAGTATATCCATGTTTTCCTAGAGAAATCGTCCACAATTATAATATAATATAGACATCCTCCTATGGATGGTACAGACATGGGCCCACAAAGGTCAGTGTGAATGATTTCTAGAATTTCTTTAGTTTAATTTTCATTGTTGTTAAAGGTAGTCTTAATATTCTTTCCTAGAGTGCAACCTTAACAGACACCTTCATGTTTTAAGGGTAGGTTAGGAAGACCTACAACTAGATTGAACATAGATGATAATGTCTGAAAATTTAGGTGACCTAATCTCCTATGCCATAGTTCACAAGGATCAATGGATACAACCAGTGTTCCAAGACTCGGACTCGCCTCGGACTCGAAAAGCTCAAAATGGACTCGGACTCGAACTCGGCGCCTGGACTCGGCAAGGACTCGGCAAGGACTCGACAAATCAAAAAACCCATGAAATGCAAAGATTTTTAAGGATTTTAAGTTTTTTTCCTGCAATATTTAGTCAATTAACATCTAATACACAATAATTGAGATAAATAGAAACTCCTTTGCACACATACACAACTTTGCATAGATCACATAAGTAAAAATACGGATTTCTGAAGAAAACTAGTTAAAGTTACTGACACTGTTAAACCAAATAACATATAGAAATCTGAAATATAGTGTCACTGTCAAATGATAAATCAAAATGTCTACAATATTCATGGAATATGAAATCCATGGAATGAGAAGTTCAAAACATATATCAAAGATTCAAAATAAAGGCTCATAGCCTCATAGTAGCCTATGTCCTCCTACGAGTACGCCTAAAATGACAAATGGAAGACTCTATAGCCATCCTCTCTCCCTGTGTCTGAGGCTGAACCAAAACAGGATCCTCAGTGACATGCTCATCGGAAACCTCCTCCTCCTCATCATCCTCCTCATCATCACCCTCCTCATAATCCTCATCATCAGACTCGGATCCACCACTGTTAGCCTCAGGAACCTGCACTGGGTCTCCTCGTGCTCTAGCCTCCTCCTGTGCCATCGCTACTGCCTCTGCCTCTCGATACACCTGATCAACCCACTCCAAGTCTCTATCACTGAAGACAGGATCATTCATCTCAGTGTTCCACTCTTCTTGTGGATCAATGTTCTCTAATTGAATTGGAGATGTGTCAGTGCCCAAGATACGTTTGTGAAGAAGGCGAAGGTTGTAGTGAACAAACACAAGATCATTCATCTTTTTCACGGCCAACCTGTTGCGCTTCTTGGAGTGTGTATGCTCAAAGTACAAAGTTGTACATGCAAGCTACAAAGTGCAACAAAGTTGAACAAACAATCAGCAATTCTTCAATGAGAGCCAACCGGTTTTCTTCCTAAAACCCCAGTCCTCTTCTCTCAAGCCTTTTTTCTCTTTTCTTTCCTTATGCAAGTGATAGAATGACCTTTTTAGGTCAAAGACATATTATAACATGCATAACAAACCAAAAAAAACAAAACAAAATAATTAAAAAGTGCTTTTTTAAAGCGCTGAAAAGCGCTCACTGCCGGCAGAGTCCAGGCATCGGGACTCGCCGAGTCTGGCGAGTCCATGGACTCTGCAGGACTCGGCGAGTCCATGCCTGACTCGGCCGAGTCCGAGTCCAGAGGCAGCCAGACTCGGCTGGCCTGACTCTGGCTCGGACTTGCCGAGTCAGGCATGGACTCGGCGAGTCCTGGAACGCTGGATACAACTGAGAGAGCTTGAAGAGAGGTTGTATCAAGCTTATATAAACATTCATGACGAATTCCTATAGTATAGGCTTGTTTTAGATTTGAACTTTTAGGCCATGCCAATACTTTCCCTTCCATAAAGGTGATTCTATAGCCTTTATCCTCAAGGGCTGATATGGAAACAAGATTTTGTTTAATGCCTGGGACATATAAGACTTCAGATAGTTGAAGGGTTATCCCAGATTTCAATTGGCTAAGACAATTCCCAATTCCCATGATAGGATAAGAGTTATCATCTCCTATGGTGACTTCTTCTCTAGAGGTTTCTATAAATGAATCTAAATTCTATTTGAATCCAGCTATATGCCTAGAAGCCCCGCTATCAATAACCCAAGAATATCGATTAGATGTTTGAGTTGATAGGGCAGAATAGAGGGCTAGATTATCCATAATTTCTAAGCCTTAAAAGTTTGAGATTGTTTTCCTAAAATCTGAGATTGATCTTTTCTAACTTGGCTTTGATACCATGTTAATATATTCAGATTTATGTAAGGAAAAATACAATCTATAGATAGCTTTTAAGACTGAAAATAATAATGCCAAAAAATAACAAAGAAAGAAGAAGATAATACCCGGTTTGTAGCAAATAATTCCTCTTCTCTTTGAGCCTAATGGTCTTCCATCTTCAGCTCGAGTGAATGCAGGCACATGATGCAATTTTTTATGCCATCCAAGACTTGGTGCAAAACCCACAAATTTCATAGCCACTCAACCTATAGAGATTTTTGCCTATCAGAGTGACATTTATAGCTAGACATTGCCCTATTGGCTCTAGTGACTAAAGGTTACTACCCATAGTATAGTACCACCTTGGCTAAAGTTTTATAGGTGCAAGCACTGTACTTCATGCTATCATTGTCACCACCAAATTTGTATATTGAGTCCTTTAGACTCATTAAGGTCTCCACGACCCATCCAAGACTTGTCGGCCATTACTGACAATAATGGTCTACTAACTTAAGAATGGTACACATTAGCATAAGCAAAATCCCTTATTGTTTCCATGGTTAATGACCAATCTATAGGGAGTCTCTTCCCAACAGTTTGTCGTTGTTATAAGCAATAAGGTGTGATTGACATCAATAGTTTGTATTTGATTCAATTCCATTATCAAGATGAGAGAGATATTGATAGTTATGGCCAACATGAATTTCTAAGAATGGTATTAACCATTTTGCAAATTCATAATTAAGTTACAATTTCTTATCTTGTTGTACAGTTACAAAGTTGTCATCCTTATTCCCAAATGTTATCTGGATATGTAAGATTCATAAAGGCATACAAGTTATACCAGCATTAACAGCCTCATGAAGAATTACAGATTCATATCCAATTGCAGAATTTATAATGCTATACGGATCAGGTTTAAATTAGTAGACCCATAATAGGTTTGCACGACTTTGGTTTTTCGTTTCTTGTTTGATACAGATTATGTTCTCTAACCAGATTTAGTTTGGTATTCAAACAAGGATTCAATTCTCTTCTATCTCACATTCCAAGCTTAGGTTTCCATTCCTAATGCAGATCTCCATCAAATGACAAATTATCAAGGAAGTCATTCCCAATCCCATAATAATTGCTGCAAATACTTATCAAGAATCAATCAGTACAGGATGAAATGTATGAATCAATACAAGATGCAATGTACAACAACAATTTTTAATGATCTATGCAATTCAATCCATGTATATCAATTGTTCAATCGGTGATAATAAAAGCTTCGATACGGAATAAATAAACATGAATTCATAGTAGAAGGATTTCTTGCCTAGTTAAGCGATGAAAGATGGAGAACATTAGGAATCAAACCCCTTGAACGATATGGATGTAGAGTCACAAGCCACCACTGAAGCTCCAAGATTAATACGGTATTTTCTAAAGGTCAATAACTTAAAAAGATAGCAGGTGCAAGAGAGACTTTCTCTCATTCAAATGGGTGAATTTGTCTAGTTTGCAACGTTTCTTCAAAAGCATCTATGTAATCCCTTAGAGGTATCCTGCGTGGAGATGATTTAATTATCATATAATCCTTTAAGTTTGGTTGATAACAAAGTCAAAATATAATAATAATAAAACGATATCGAACGGGGTCACGAACAAAGTTTTTCTTTCTGGTTCTTTTCTCTGGGAGCCCCTTATTTTAGAACCAGTGAAAAATTGTAAAAAACTTATTATTATATATATATATCAAGTGGCACTGCCACCTTTCGGAAAAATAAAAAAAATAAAATGATATCGAGCTCAAGATGCACTAGATCGCATAAAGATTACCTTTTGATTGAATACACAGATAACAAGTAATCTAATGTATGCACAAAAATCTAATATTATTTCAATATGTACAGATAATTTCTTTCTGAAAATACAATAATATTATCTGTTGCTTACATCTAATGAATTGAGACCTTGACCCAAGAAAAAGCAATGTTTGACCTTGACCCATATCCTAGCCATGATGTGTAGAGGAACAAATAATGCCTTTGTGAGATATCATTATATTAACTATTTGGGAGATATGTATAAAAGATTTTTTAGTTATTTTAAAACTATGTTGTCTTGTTCGTTGGTCTAGGCCCTTGGTCTTCGTCTGGTTTGAACCTAGTTTGGTCGTGGGTACAGATTGAGAGAAATGAATTTTGTTCATCCTAAGCGTAGCTAGATTGAACCGAGAACGAATTTCCTTGTTTCTACTTGTTGTTGCAATGAACCCTAGCTGTATTTTGTGCCATTTCAACTCTATTTCTATAAATTTCGTAGATCGTTTCCTCTCATGTCGAGTGAACATAATTTATTTTTCTTTTTGTGAATGTAAATTTCGTATGAAGTCACGTTATTTATTATAAGAACATTTAGATTTATTGCGGTCAAAATAAAAAAGTTTATCATCTTTATCCGTGAAGGCTCTTATTGATACTCATCTTTATTACATTGCCAACGTCATCTTTAATATATCAACTATTATTTATTATTGTTAACTTTCTTTTATAGTTTCATTATGATTTTATAATATATTTTATTTTTTTGATAGGTCATGATAGATAATATTATAAATATTAATATTACTTTTTATATTTTATTATTAGATTATATTTTAAATTTATAAATATTTATTATATATTATTTTTATTTTTTATTAATATTAATTTTCTTTTATAATTTTATTGTGATATTATATATTCAATAGATTAATGTTTATTATTCTTTTATATATATATATTTGTTTTTGTTTCTGTACTATTGAACCCAAACCCTATTTCAAAATATTGTTGTATTGGTGAACCGGTTCCTCGAACTTGTATCTAAATCCGAACTTGCAACTTAGTTTTAAAATTTAAATTATATATCTTTATATTAAAGTTATTTTTATTTTGAAAAATACTCACTCTTATCTTTGGTATCTTTTTTAGAAATATTTCTTTAAAAGAAGAGAAGTGATAATTTAACTTGCTAAATTTAAAAAATATGGCATGATATATCTCTTAATTCATTAGTTGGCACACATTTATGTTTGGTATCATGGAGGCAAGAATGTTGATGAGAAGACAATGAGAAGAGTTTGTAGGAAAAATATTACTTTGTCAATGACAATGTTTCGCTTTCTTACCTGCAGCTTTCCATGGGTGAGTTAAATTGTCAGTCTACAATCAAACGACCATTAGGTGTAAAAAGAAGATCAAAACAAAACACAAAGGAATTTAGTGAGATATATTCATCTAGGGTTGAAAATAAAATTGATGAAAAGGCAAAATATATAGTTCTACCGATGATGGTGAGCTTGTACTAAACGACCTTGTCAAGAATGGAGGCGTTGGCAAAAACAACAAAGTCGAAGCCTCTAGCACAGCTAGTAATGTGACCATTCATTGTCACAGTTGGATGTAGGTGTAGGAGGAAATTATCTTCGCTCTTCTCACATTATATTCCTCCAATGAAGTGATTTCTCCTATTGCAATCATTTCTATTTCTTCAAGAAATCTGCAAACCCCTTGTGTAAAATTGCAACCCTGGCTGACGCGGACAATGGAGATCAAACCTCTACTTCTCATCGACTATATATATATATATATATTTTTCTTGGAAGAAACACTCAACATTTCTTTTAATACCACATAGCATAATATAATCAACAAAACCAACATAAACTGTAGTGTTAGTTAAAAGTTAAAACATAAATGATAATATTATGAAATAGTCATTGTTCAAACTTCAATATTAAAATAATAAGTTCAGCAATCTATTTTTAGTTTCATAAGGATTTTCTAATTTATCATCAACATCACCAATTACATTAGATGATGTTGGAACATTTGAAGAACCACAAGAAGTGCCATTCCATTTGTACTAAAAGTGTGCTCACTTTTGGACTCAAGTGCAACATGTTTGAAAGTGGAAGCATCTAAGTTAGTTTTCTTTTGCTCCATGGGGTCCTAAGGGCAGTGGCCCCTATTGGGTTGAGGGTTAGCGCCCCTAGGGGGGTTTGGGGGCAACACTCTTGGCACATTCCCTATCATGATACATAGTGGGGTTGAGGGGTAGAGCCTTCATCACCAAGCCCAAATAAAGACTTTCAAAACCTTGCAAGCCTTCATGTTGCACACCAATTTCATAATTTTTCATGGGACAAAGTCAATGGTAGAATTAACGAAATAGAAAAAACAAATTAGGAGAGGGAAAATGGATGGACTCGCTCTAGGCTCGCCTAGGTTCCCTTGGATCCTCCTTGGGTTCGCTTGGGTTTGTCCCATATGAACCCCACTCTCATGTATATTGCCTGTATGTATAGGGGGGTTGGATTGGATCACAAATTTGTTTCAAATTGAACCTGGATCCAGCTGGGTTTGCAGGCAGATTTAGTAATATACTTGTTATATTCACTCTAAAATTTGCTAATTGATATCTCATTGGTTGCATCTGTGTTTGGCTGTAAGACTGTAAGTCACTGATTCTGGCAATTCCTATATAATTCTTTGCAATTTATCTTTTGAGTGATTCAGGTTGCATGTCTCAATTAAAAATTGTATGGTAGGAAATTCGATATTGGAAGAATGGTGCGGTAAGTTGACCATTGGCCATCAACTTGCAAGAGAGATTGTTTGTGATATGCAAGACACATAGTGATAATAATATAATATAAAATAAAAACATTGTAGAATTATTTAATTATGAGATAAATTTGTGTGAAGTTTGGTGTGGTATCCTTGGGGAAGAGATCCCACACAAGTTCTTTTTGTGTGCAATGGTATTATGCCCATATATTCAATATCATCGACTCTTGGATTCACTTAGATTGACAGTTTAAAATAGTTTATACACTTGTCACTAATTCTATGTTTTTTAATAGACATATAATTGGCCACATCTGGATTTGGTGGTAGGCCAGTGGTTATGGCGATTCATATCATTCATTTTGATTTTTCTTCTGAGTGATTCAGGTTCGCATTGCAATCATGTCTGAATCAGATAATCCCCGGTTCCGTGGAAAAGTACCTGGTTGGCATCATGCCAAATGCTTTCTAGAAATGTGTATGTGGACTGGTCCAATGGACAAAATGCCTGGCTGGGACTCCCTTACTGCAGAAGATAAAGAAGCTGTTCAAAATATTGCAAAACCATACATTCAAGGTGCAGAACAAGTTAATATATCTTGTATGATTAAATTTGATGGTAGAATGTTTTGTAATTGATAAATTCTAATAAGCACAATTTTAGCATTTGTTTTTTCATCAAAAATTATTTTGGTTTGCTTGCATGTCTTTAATTTTATCCAGATTCAAAAAAGAAAGTGGAAGATTCGGTGGAAAAAGTTAGTGAGATTTCAAAGAATTCCAAAGATGCGGAAAAAAAGAGTGTACCGGTAGTTGGGAAATCCAAGAAGCGCAAACCTGATGAAAGTGAAATACTACCTCGTAAAAAGCAGGGTAAAGGGTCCTCAAATAACAATTCCAAGGAAGTGGACGGAAAATTAGAAGAATCTTCTTCAGGAAACAGAGAATTGGAACGGAGTTTGGAGGAGCAATCTAAGGCATTGTGGAAAGTCAAAGATGAGTTACAGAAGAATGTCAAGTTGGCAGAGTTGAAAGAGATGCTCATAGCTAACGATCAAGAACCAAGTAGTTCAGAATATGATTTGAGAGAACGCTGGTATGTATTGGCATGCACATGCATTGATGCTCGCACACACACCTGCTTTGATAGATATAAGAGAAGGTGGTAGCTGCCATATATGTCTAACCTGAATGCTGCTTGCTGTTAAGTACAACAGTGATGCTAGAATTTTTTATGTGCAGATTTTGCTGATAGATTGTTGGGTTTATTTTGTGTTTAAGTGACCCTGATTTCTGTGTTGATTTTCCCGTGGTGACAAATATGTTAACTTGTGGTTCAAACTTTATTTGATTCTGTGCTAGGCTTTAATACCGTCTAGAGCTAGTTTTGGTCTCCTGTTTGGGTTGACACAGGCTTACTTCTTGCGTTACTGGGAAACCTTACTCTAACATGGTTGTTTGCATTTGAATCACATAGATTCAGAACTGGTTTGATTTTATCCAATTTGAGTTCACATTCTCTAATTATGCTTTTGCATTCTTTTCGCTGTAGTTAGATTTTATACGTGTTATTTGAACTTTCAGTTTCAAGTCCCGTTAATCAACTTCTGTTATTCCTGGATGTGAATATAATTCCTTTGTTTCTTTTGTTGTTTCTGTCATTTGTTATTTGTATAAGGCACGAATATTTATTCTCTAAACAAAAATAAACTTGTGTTCAAATCCTGTATTACTGCTGCCTCTTTCTGCGATGTGTCTAAAAAACTAGCAGATTATTTTTTTCTTGCATGATCGGTTTTGTCATAAACCCTTGTATGTCCACTGTCTCAACCATGTTCTGTCTGTTCAGAGTTGTATAACAAATGACTTCTAATCTCACATGGAAGAATCCCAAGAATAACAAATATTCATGCCCGGGGGCAGTCACAATTTTCATTGTCCAGACTTTCAAATACACCATCTACTTGAAACCTGCTGTACTCAAATGCTTTGACAAGGAAAAAAGTCTTACTAATGAAATGTACCGTAACAATGAAATTTGAGTTATAAAACTGAAATAGAAGTTAAACCATGAAGCATCAAAATCTTTCTCACCACTTACGGAAATTTGTGGCCAAATTTCATTAGATGATATCTATCTAGTCGGATTAAACATCCATACTTATAGACACTCTGTAGTAAACAAGGAAATGGGAATTGAATTACAAGGAATTTATAAATAACTTAAGCTGTTAAACATGGGAATTCCTTAATAGAATGTGTATCTAGTTGGATTCCCTGCTAATAAGTTCCATGTTTGAGCTACAACCAGAGCACAATTTTATGGAGCATAGCAATTATGTCACAATTTATTGAAGTGCATGGCTTCACATAGCCCAGTGGATCTCCTCTCTCTATCTCAAGAAAAAACACACTTTGTTTTGTAAAAGGAGATTGGTTTATGCCTGCAATCACAAAGATTTAGACAAAGGTATAATGCTAAAAAGGATGGGACAAAAGAAAGGAAAGAAGTAAAGCAGCACCATAATGGAAATGGTGAAGTACAACTGTTTGAAGGGTTGGATAAAGTCAGAGTAAAGCCTAGGGTTAAGGAAAGACACTGATAATATCAATTATGCATTTAGTTTACAAGATAGGGTTTCAAGGGTATTCTTGGATTAAAGGTACCACACAAAGGGGCCTTCCTACTAATTACTTTGTGGTAATAGAGATTAATATGAAATAAATTTATAGAGATACACTTTAATCTAAGCTAGAATGTAAACTATCCATCTACTAAGCGTTAATCTAAGCTTGAATGCAAACCATCTATCTACCTTCATTTCTCATTATTTTATATTCGAAATAAAAAGCCTGCTTGAAAGTTTGCAATTTCTAATTTCCAATCCTGGATGACCATACAATGTATGTAGATTTTCAACATTTGAGATAGTGCTAGATGTAATCATCATTGTACAGGTTTCATGATTGTTGGTTAACAGATTGGCCTTCTTTTAATATTGACTCAAACCCTTGAAAAAGCCTTTCTATTAACAATAGTTGAACAAACTGTCAACAATTTGATCTCTGAATTTTAAAGGTACGGCTCCCTTTGGTAGATTTGCGATGAATATATATATATATATTTTTGGGTTTTTAACATAAATGGGTGTATCCTCTTAACCAGAGAGCAGAAAAGGCATCTAATGAATACCCATCACCATGAGATATGCACGAATCAAACACAGATTAAATGCTTAAATGTGAAACTTATCTCTGTATGCTCGATCCCACAACCATGAAAATCAGATACAACATATAACCATAAGACAGATAGAATTGTAAGTAGCATGAACAAACAAAGAAAGGAACCAATAGTGTCGCACAAAACACCTTATAACCACATATTTTAAAACACTGTTAACATCTACAATTAATTCATTCTATTCCTTCTTCATTCATCCATTCGACAACAAAATGATGAGAATAAATCAGTGAACAACTACCATGATCCAAATTTCAAGACTCACTCAATTGTCACAGCAAAATGGGGAAGTTTGAATAAAAAATTGTCGATCCTTTGCATATAGTTCCAGATGCATATAAATAGTCTCTTTACTTTCTCCATTGGATGGTTACATAACAACTGTCCTTTAAAGAAAATAACCATTATAAATTAAAAGAAGTGCCTTTGAAACAGGAAACTAATCATAAACATAAGTAATCGAAAGTTCTTCGAGCATGGGTGTCAGGGGGCTTCCTTTTCTTCTTCTCCACTGACATATTCCTTCTCTTTCTCTTTGCTGGAAATAGCTGCCTCTTGAGTTCCTTGACTTTCTTTATACTTCTGAAGAGCCACCGTCACATGGGTAATATCATCAATTTCAGGTACATTTACATGGGAATTTATGATTGCCCAATTGATAGTATTATCCCTTGTCTCTTTAGCCTTGGCTTTGAAAGTAATATAGTGATTGCCACAACACTTAAGAGTTGCATCAATCTTGGTCAACTTCTGATGTTCCTCCTTACAATAAACTTGTGCACTACTGATGTTATCAATATTTTGCTGGTAAATTGTCTTCAACTCATCCATGGTAGTTACGCTTTTATCTCCTTTATGGTGTAGATCACAACTGATATTTGAGAGGTAAGTTCTTATCTGATCAATATTTTCTTTGGCCTCTTCCATAAGTTCCTTTAGTTTCTTGGTGCTCTTGGTAATGCACCCACACTTATAACCTAGACTGTACATCCGTTTATGAAGTGGCTCATTAGGTGACTGTATTATGCCAAGACTCATAGCAATCCCTTCTTTCATATCCATTACCTCTTTGATTTGCTTCATATCTTGCTAATAAGAATTGTGTTCCATCTTTGCCATTCTTAATTCTGAGGTAATATGATTCTGAGCCACTACCAAAGCATCAAGAGAATCACTTAATGTAGTCATAAAAGGCATACCACGTACCTTAAGGTCCTCTAGTTACAACTCCAAGGTGGTTGTCTGCCTGCAAGCATGAAATCAACGCTGTATTCTTGTCATTTGTAGGGTCCAATATAGCATTGGATGTGCTCTCCATTTGAGAAGAAAGTGGTGCCAATATTTTCCGAAGGCTACCTGAAAGTAAACCAACCATAACCTCTAATTGTTCTTTGTCCATCTTGGTTTTCTCCAACCTTTTGTGCATCCTCTGATGTGCATGCTCCCAGTTCCTCATGTCTTGGTCATATTTGGGTTTGCCTATATCTACCCTTGTTATATGGAAATTGGTTGGTGTGACTACGTCAGGATCTTTTGTCTGTAAGGGTTGAGCCAATTCCAAAAACACACGTCCTGCTTGTTCATCCTCTACCAGGCTAGAGACACTTTTCATTTTCATACTCTTTTGGGCTGATGGGATTTGCAGCAACTGGGAGATGACTTCCTTTGAGAGTTGCCTATCTGTGTACCTCTTTCTTTTCTTCTCCAGTGTTTCTTCCAACCAAGTTAGAGTAGTAAGGACTCGTGAAGCACTTTTCAAAGATTCATAATTAAGGAACAACGTTCTTTTAACAGGTGGGGTTACAGTTTGAACAGGTTTTGAAAAAGGAAATCTAGGAACTTTATTAGAATCTGAGCTTGAGGGGGGGGGGGGGGGGAGTGGTCTTGCATTACCTTTCCTCCTTGATCAACTTCTTTTTGAGGGGTCTCTGTTTCCTCCTCCTGGGCCCTTTCTTCCTAAACTTCCTCCATGATTTCTTCTTCTTAGCCTCCCTCTTCCTGAGCTTTTTGTTCCTTCGGAACCTTTGAATTCTGCTCAACAAATTCATCTCTAGTCAGATCTATATGGGGCAAGGAGCCAACGCCACAGGTAGGTTTTGTGCTCTGTTCTTTCTCAGGTGGCTCGTCTCCCCCTCCTACAACATTTGATGGAGTTTGTACAGGTACACTGGAAACAGGGGCCCTTGGTACTGTAGTTACAGGTGTGTTCTATGTAGGGGCCGTGGAGGCTTGTGATGAAGTTGCTTCCTTGTTACCTCCTTTCTTTCTCATAATCCAGGCTTCAGTTCTTTTCAGAACAGGGCTGTTCTTACATTAATGTTATCTAACTCTGGAATGTCCTAATTGATTGATTTCAACGGAGTACCTTGAATCTTTGCCAAATACTTAGGATCTACCCGTTTGGATCCATCTTCTGTTATTCCTTGTATAAGAGTAATCCATAAGCCTTCGCCACCTAGAGGTAACCAACATATAACCAGGTGCAATGTGATCGCAGCAAGATGCAATATAGTTCCCTCTATAAGGAAGTGTATCCATACACATATATATGATTATTAGTAAGGATAACATATATCCATATAATGAATGCTCCCATGCATACAACAACATTAATTCTAAATGTATGTTCTTAAGAGATATGCCTATTCTAACATATGCCAAGGTAAGAATGTTCCAACATTTATTAACCAATAATGTATGCACCTATGCATAAGGAAAACAGTAAGTAAGTTATACTAGCAATCAACTGTGAATGTTCCCAGAACAGCATAAGGTATAACATGAGTCATAACAGAAATATGTTCTCAAATAACCATGAATACGAGCCAAAGAAGATATATAAATCAATGCTAACATAACCAAGATATGTATTCACTCGTATAGTTTCCTATTATAAAAGAAATGTGTTCACACATGAGCACAACATAAGCAAGGTAATGTAAAAACATAATATATGCCACAGTCAGAATATTACAATGTATGTTCCTATATATAAAATATGCCAAATATGCCAATATCTAAGTTGAATAGGTAGTTATGTATGTTGCCACCCATACATTAATGTAAATTAGTTATGCTAGAGACCAGCAGCGTACAGTATGTACATATATAACATAAATATGTCAGAGCTGCAGCATAATGTAAAGTATGCTTCTCATAAACAACAGATACAAGGATGCAGATGAAAGTAACCAGCAGAAGGAGTTTATAACTTAGATAATTTCACAAGTGAGCTCATATATAAAACTCTCTCTCAAATTGCAACTCCCTCTCAAACTGCAAACTGCTCAGATTCTGGTACTTTTACCTCCACAAAGGATGCTTGAAGGTTGTTCCTCTCAGGACAATTTACAGCTATATGACCAAACTTCTCACATTTATAGCATTTAGTTTTAGAGAAGTCTCTCTTGAAAGATTTCCTCTTCTTAAAGTAATTCTTTCCCCCTTTGTCCTTTGAACTTCCTTCATTTTCATTCCCTTGGAATTCTCTCTTCTTGAATTTTCCTACCCCCCCTTTTGAGTTTTGGGAGTAAAGAACTTGAATGTCTTCCTTGAAGATTGAGCCTCTTGATATTAATCTTGCTTCTTCTTGAAGACAATCGGTCTTTAGTTTATCAAGAGTAGGTAATTTGGAACGTGCACTAATCCCTTGAATGAATGCTTCCCAAGTAAGAGGCAATCCGTTAAGAGCTGTCACAGCTAGCTCTTTATTATCATAATTGAACCCAATTGATGATAGTTGATTCCTTAATTCATTGATCCTCATGAAGTATGAAGTGATAGACTCCCCTTGATTCATTTTTATTCGGGAGCGGTTATTTTTGAGAGCTAGGACCCTGTTTGTGTTGTTGATCTGAAACATGCCAAATAATGAAGTGAACATCTCATATGCATTCTCTAGATTTGCAATAGTTGGCACAATGTGGTCTTTAACACTATCAATAATTATCCTCATTGCTTTATTGTTGTTTTTGTTCCATTCCTTCTTTTCATCATCATCCATATTATTTTTAGGAGGACCTTCAATGACTGCAATAATTTCTAATTCCCTTAGAATGATTAATAACCTCATCTTCCAAGATGTAAAATTAACATCTCCCTCAAGCCTATCTTCGGGTCTAATCCCGGTTGACATGATAACCAACTTAGTTGAAAGAGTTAGTTTGAATTCCTAAATCTGAAATGAATCTTTGCTCTACCTAGGCTCTGATACCATGTTAATATTTTCCAGATTTACCTAGGAATGTTCAAGCTATAGGGATCTTTCAAGACTAAGCATAGGATATAAAGAAGAGAGCAAGGAGTGATAGTACTCGGATTGTAGTTCTGAAATGATCTTCAGATCAGTCCCTTCTAATTCTCCAGGATGAATGGATGTGAATGGGCTAGGTTAGCTCATTTAGGGCTTCCAAGATGACATCAATTTGATGTTTACTTTGACCTAAGATCAGATCAATACCAATGTAAATCTGCCTTGAGATTTGCTCCAGAATTTGCACCTAGGTATGCTGCTATTAGGGCAAAGAAATTGCTGCTACTTAGACTGAGATTCGCTGCCCTTCAATGGTGAAATCGCTGCCCCTCAATGGATGACTTCGCTGCCACTTCAATGGATGAATTCTCTGCTACTTTATGGAATTTGTTGCTGCCTTATGGAATTCGCCGCTGCCTTAATGCAGCCTTAACCGATTCTTGGGAGAGGAGAATATGTTATGTTTTTGATATCTCTCCTCCCAAGAATCGTCCCTCGTATATATGAGAAGGGAGAGCCTCCCAAAGGGGTTGACCTGAATAAGATAGAAAAAATCCCAAGGGGGCCGACTTAGGGTCCAGACAATATAATCAATAAACAATGAATATTAAATGTGAGATACTTAATATTATTATTTATATATCGAAATATATGTGTCATATATTTAATATCTTATCCGGTGTAAGTGATATTTGCCGACAAGGCCATAATATCAACATCAACAACCTATTTTAAAATAAAAACAATAATAAATCAAAATCAAGATTTAAATTAAAATTAAAAAACATAGAAAGTTGACTAAACTAAAGTCTAAATTTCTAAAAATATTTAAATTTTAAATAATTCAACTTACCTTCAAGAGCTCCAATTTCAAGAATTGTCTAAAATATGGCTTGTGGCATATGGTGGTTTGTGACGAACATTTGGATCTCTTGTGCATCTTCATACATTTTTTTGATCCACTCAATTTTAGTGCCAATTTTTTGCAGCATTAGGTTGAGTGGGTGGATAGCACAAGGTGTCCAAAAAATGAGTTCGAATTGCTCCTCAACCAATAACCCGACAACCCTATAGTTCTTGGCATTGTTGGTTATTTCCTGAACAACATTTTGAGGGCCAACTTGCTCAATGGCTTGGATGAGAATGTTTGCAATGAAAGGACCGTCCTTCACCTCCCCTTCACTATCCACAACTTTCAAAAATATTGCACCTCTTGTGGACACTACAATAACATTGACCACTGGACGATTCCTCGTATCTTTTCATCCATCAGATACTATGGTCACACCTGTTTTGATCCATGGATCCTTGATGGGCTGCATGGAAGCCTCTACATGGATGACCTCTCTATCCAATAAAGTGGTGCCTCATTAATTGATCTCACCATTTTTTGCCAATACGATGAGCGAACAACATTAAATGACAATCCATTTAAATAGATGCATCTCGCTATGTCTTCCTCGACAATGTCTCTAGCTTCATTCTGAAATGATATTTCCAAGGGCACCTTTGGTCTCTTATTTGTCACCGGTTCTTGAGGAACACGCAAGAATGGATGGCCTTGTGCGGGTGGTTCATTGGAAGTGGAAACTAAAGACATGTTTTATGTTTTATTTCTAGACTTTTGCAAAGGATGAGAATGTGTAGTCTCAGCTGCTTCATCTACTTGTTTTTTCTGTTGAATATATTTGTTCACAATATGGTGTGGAAGAAGGGTTTTAGGTAGTACCCCATTAACTCTTGGCTTCCTTGTACAAAACTTAATGTCTTTTTGAGGAATAAAGCACAAATGTGCTTTTACTCTACTATAAGAGCTACTAATTTCCTCTTTTCAATGGCTGCAAATCCACAAAAAACCTCCTCCACTTGGTATTGGTTGAACCATTTACACAAATTTCTATAGTGGAGAGGATTGGTCTGTTTTGAAGCAGGAGTTTCCAGTGCTAGAAACACTTGCCATTCTACGAATCTAGAAACAACATACAAAGCCACAAAACAAAATGAAAAAAGAAAATAAAACTAGAGAGCTCGTTTCATTTTGCAAAAAAAATGCAAAAAAAAACTTTAAAAATCAAACAAAATAAACAAAAGCCTACAAACCAATGGCTTTGAGGAGTTGTCCACATTTGCAACCATGTAGGAATAGCTCATAAACAAGCTTAGATCATGCAACAATCACCTGGCAACAGTCCTTGAGCAATGACAACCAAACAAGAAAGTTTAGCAATGGAGGCAAGAAGTTTTTCTTTTCATTCACAAATGCACAAATGACATAAAACAACCTTTTTGGTCTTTTTAGTGGTCACTTTTAGTGTTGGAGGGTTGAATAGACGTAATTTGGCAAGAAAACTTTTTGAAAAAGTCAATGAAAATGACGTTTTTGGTCAAATTCGCCCAAAATTTGTTTCAAGTTCTTGTGTTCAATTCAAAAGTCTTCAAAATTCATCCAAAAGTCCACCTAAGTCCCTTTGAGAGACTTTTGCGCGAATTTGACAGTCTGCGACAAAATTTAGAACGAATTCGCACCGAATCCGAATTTGCAGCGAACCAAATCTTGAATTCCAGCTTCCAGGAGCGAATGTGGTAACTTAGAATTTAGCCATAAGAGACAAAAAAGAAATAAGTTTGCACTTATAAAATTCAGTCCTAAGAACAATGCTTGTTGCTGCTATAGTCAAGGTGATCACTGTTGTAAGTACCAATAGGAGGATCAACTTCAAGTCCTTAACAACTGGGTCAAACCTTTTTTTTTCTATAGCCAATGTCTTTCTTATCTTGATTGGCTTTGGAGTACTATGCAGCTGGTCAAATCTTTAATTTGTTTAGCTCCTTTTTATTTATGTTGTTCTTGGCTGCTAAAGCCGTGCATTTTTAACCTCCTCTTTGTAGACAATGGTGAGACCTTTTCCTAGAGTAAAGAATATGTCTCTAGGAATTTCCAATGCCATAGAGACACATTGAGTCTCCGTAACAGACCTCCTTTTGCCTTGGAAAATTTTTTCATTCCTTTTTTCTTCCAAATTTTCCACAAGATCTCATCAGTAAAATCAAACCAGAAATCATTTATAATAATAGAAAATGTTTGACAATCCCAAATAAAATGATAAGAGTCCAGATGAGCTCACATTGAGTCTTAGTAACAAACCTCCTTTTGCCTTGAAAAACCTTTTCATTCCCTTTTTCTCTCGAAATTCGCCACAGGATCTCATCAGCAAAATCAAGCCATAAATCATTTATATTAATAGAAAAGGTTTTTGACAATCCCAAATAAAATTTCAAACCAAGTAAACTCGTCTTTATTGTCCCATTCAAACCCGTTTGCATGTAAGAACAAAGGTTCAAGGCATATTGACAGTTAGAAAAAGAGGTTCTATAGTTTCAACTCGGTCACATATCGGGCAATGCCTAGGAGTACCATTAGACAGTAATTCAATATTGACAAGCCAATACACAAGAAGTCATCTAAAACATGTTTTTTTAGGTTTGACTTTTCCAAACAAATCTTATCAAGCACACAAGTCCACTTAACATCAAACAATCAAGGTTCCTGTTTCCATTGAGGCAGTCAATTATTTCCCTTGTATCAATAAGCATGTTGTAGATTTTCTTTTTCATCATATGCCTAATGGTACCTTGTATCAATAAGCATGTTGTAGATCTTTTTTTTCATCATATACCTAAGCACTGTACTGTTTGTCCAGTTGAAATTCATCAAAATTTCATTATTAATTGCGAGAGACATAGGGAATTTGGTATTATATATTGTTTTTTATTAAAACATCATAGGTTTGCCCTTGATTAATAAGAACTCGAAATTTAGTTTTTGTACTTTCCTAGTCTTTCAATTTGGCATTAACAAAAGTAGACTTAAAACAAGAAATGCCTCTAGAGTCCTAGGATTTTGCGAATATCCTTGAGTTAGGCCAATGACTTATTGCTCCAATGTAGATTCCACCACATGGATCTATATGTTGTGAACGTACTTTAAGTTTTGAAGACAACATTGTTATTTATAATCAAGTGTCCAACACTCCCAAGCCTTCGAAAATCCAATTATTGCCACACAAATTGGAGAGAAAAGCTTTAACAACAAATTTACCAAAAATCAAGTTGTTATTGTGAAGTGCTGCCCAGCCCCAGCCTATTTTTGGCCTTGAAAGAGCAACATTTTTTCTTGATCAGTGTTTTCCATGACTCATTAAAGACCTTCAATATCCATTTGACAGCTAAGGCAATACCTTGGTTTTTAAAAATCTTCAGTGCTAGACCACTTTTGTATTTAGGAAGACAACAATAGCTTCAATTCACAATAAGTCTTTTTTATTAGCTTTGCTCTTAGTTTGGTATTTGATTTAGGGTTTTTAGGGCATTATTTCTTATAAATGTGATGCTATTATCCTCACACTTAGTTTTTAGGCCTTTACATGCAAAGCCTCATGCTATACCATCTTATGTTGGCATCACACACCCTCCCCCTCTTGTAATGGTTAATAGGGGAAAACTAGCATTGCACGAGCCAAATAATATTGTTAAAATACTTAAGTATTTTGTTCTCTAGTGATCCCTCTTTGAAGGGTATATAACAATATTTGTTTTTAAATATGGAAATAAAAACATTTGAATTGGAAATCACAGATGCTTTCCTTAGTTGGGACAATATATGTCACTCAAGAAATTGCCAACATACACAATTTACCATTCCTCTACTTGGTTGTTTGGTAGCTCTCGGTTTATGAAAACATTTCAAAAATTGCCTCAATAAATATAACAAGGTTTATTTAGTTTGGTGTTTTATCCAATTTAGGGCATATGAAAAATATTTAAAATTTGCAAAATAATAAAAACGTTTGTCGACTTTCACATGTATCACTGAAGACAAATATAAAATAAAGTGTGAAGTAAAATGTAAAAACCAAATATATATAAATAGGGCTTTTAAAGTTTTGTTCTATACTATAAGATATATAAAATTGTTTACTATGAGAATATTTATATAACTGTTGTATCTAGCCTTATCTACATTAGTGGGTCTCAAAAATATGTTTACATATCAGATACATTATCCATATTCCATATTGTATCCATTTCCATGCAACTCCTATTTGTAGTTTTTGAAAACTAATAAAAACCAAAATGACCTAAATCAACTAGAAGGTTCAAGCCGAAAATGGCTAAGCACAAGCTATATGACTTGAGTATGCTTAAAAATTGCCTTCATAGAGAAAGGCCTTTCAAGGGAAAAAGATGTTGATGAATACTAATTCTATAAATAGGTGTATTTACATGTTCATAGAAATCTTGGAGTAAAATTTTAACATTTCATCATCTGCTACCATGAAATGGCCAATAACGTATAGCATATAGGGAAAATGAAGTCATGCTCAAAAGTCATGGGAGGTAGAAAAGGCCACCCCATTGGAAGCTGTCCAAGCAAAAAAGATTGACAAACTTTGAGAGGTAGGAAACATTTTGGTAATATGTGCTTGCCCAATTTAATCCACAAATAAATCAAATTTATTCTGCGTAGAATTAGTATGGAGCTGGAGTTTCATTGTCTGTGTGTGTAACCATTTCAAAGCAACAAGAAGCATTGGGGGAAATCAATGGAGCATTAGAGATACATTTTTATCATTCATTCAACATTCTCAGCTATGCACTGCTTGGAGTTTGTTTCAACTAGAGTGAGTGTGCACAAAGCTAGCCGGAGCATAGGTGATCACTTGGACACTTTTTTCCACTTAGTTGCATAAAGTATTAGCAAGTATGGGATGCTAAAGTTGATTGGACACCTTATTTATCGTAGGAGGTGTTGTGAGCTTGTAACGTTGTACTATTAGTGGACTTTCTTGCAGGATTTCTCTCTCTTTTGGCTCTCTTTTTGATTTCATCGGGTTTTGATTGCTTGTTTTCCACTTATTGCAAGTTGATTACACAATTTTAGAATAGCATTGAAATATATTTCCATTGTGTAAAGTAGTGTGAGCATGTAATGAGAAATGTGCCAATTTGTGCAATGGAAGCTAGAGATATTGTTTTGTTAAAACTTAAGAATAGAGTGGAATATCTGCCAATTTTAACCAATTAAGTGATATTGGAGTGGTTTTCCTTGTGCATGAGGGTTTGGCAACAACATATTGTGTATGTAGCTCTCGAATTTTCATAGCCATAGTTGTTTCAAGAGCACAGAAATGGGAAATAACTTGAAGAGAGCAAGATATGAAGGGTTGGAAACAAACAATTAACTTTTTGGAATGGAACGATGGATTGAGGAAGAAGTTGCAATACAAGAGGAGAATGATGAATTGCAAGTTTGGTTGGCAAGTCATATAGACTTCTAATGGGCATCATAGGATTGCTGCAATTGAAAGAAGAGATGTTGACAAAGTACCAATGTGATGGTGAAAGAGTGAAGTGGGCAAAAAAAGCCTTAATGAGAGATGCACAAACTTGAATGGAGGTATGCACAATGGACACTTAACCATATTTATTTTCTTCCCATCAATATTCTTTTGGTGGTTTTCAGATTCATACTAAATAAATTGGGTTGAAGATGTTATAAAGACCAAGACTATTAGGTTTTGGATTTTTGGGTGGAATACAAGGGATTGGAGAATGTTTCAAAACTGCAACAATGAAGAAAGCTTGCAAAGACAAGGAACCCAAGCTAACAATTTCAAATAATCAGCCTATAAGTTAAAAATTTCATTCGTTATGTTGAAGCTAAAGATGATTTGAAGCGTTTATATTTTGAGATGCTTGATAAAGATGGAGTAACACTTCAAAGAGACACAAATGAGTCTCCAAGAAGATGGGGGCATCTGATCAAAGTTGAAGGGGATTAAAAGATGTTATTCCATATCTATCAAGACAATTGCAAGATGGCAAGATGGCATATCTATCAAGACAATTACAAGTTGACAAGGAGGAAAGGAGTGTTCAACAAGAGGTTGCATGGGGAAGGACATTCAAGAGGAGTGGAAATCATCTCTTAAGAAAGAAAAATATCACAAAGTATGAGGTATAATTTCTAACTTACGAAAGTTGCACAAACCAACCTAGGAGTTGCCCATGGAAGAAAGCAAGGAGTCCAAGTAAGCATCCAACAAGGTATGTAAGAGGCAAGTTTTTTGTTGTTTGCTTCATTAGCATAAAGGGAGGCTATGTAGCCCAAGATTGTTGGGATGCACATCCAGATTCATTTTGTCGTTTGGTTAACCCCTTTTTAGGCTAAGTGTTGGAAGAAGAAGTCCACTAATGGAGAGCAAAGTACCTTCAACGGGAAAGATACTTGTTCTAGAGGCAAGGGAAAGAATTTTGCATTTATTGCAAGAATTTTCACACTTATTGCAAGAATTATGGCATTATGAAGTAATACATCGAAGACTTCATACACAACACTATTCAAAGAATTGCAAGACGGAAGAGTTACCCGTGAGCAAGGAGGAAGAGGTTGCCAAAGGAGAAGCAAGGTGATTGGAGGAAGATGCCTCCAAGAGGGTGCAGCCCAAAGAGGATTCCACATCCCCAATTCAAGGAGGTTATTGTAAGAAGTCTTTCCTTAACACCTTAAAGCTTGGGTCAAAGGATTACACTAGTTACAGTTGGAAAGTGAGGTAGTGTGCTATCCTTCAAAATTGCTGTTTGTGTCTAACTTGTTGATTGAAAAGGAAATTGGTATATTTGTGCAATAATCCTAGAAATATGGAGGAGCCATAATTGAATTGTGGAGCCAATGCATGAGCAACCTACTAAATTAGAGAGGTGATAAACAAATTTTTTGTGTCACTTTTCCTTGCAATTTTCATTGGAAATTCAGCAATTTTAGCATATCTATTGATGAAGCATGCATGTGAATATGTAGCATGGAAACCTTTTTACCTCATTTCAGTTTTTAGAGGTTTTACCATGCTTGGATTTTGCTTTGATATGATCTAACACATGTATCAAGAAGTTGGGCTTGTATGAACTTATGCAAAGATGCAACAAGTTTTTCCAAAGACAAATTTTTGTAAGATAGCAGGTTTAAAAGAACATTTGAAGCATCTTCATCGTTCCAAAGGTTCACAATTCTTACAATGGGGTAAAACAATTTGCTAAATCTTTGGGGCAAATGGAGGAGGTATGAATAGCACTCTTGGTTGGTGAAAGTCATGCCCTGCCAGGGAACCAGGGAAGAGAACAACAGATTCTCTTAGGAAAGAAAACCTATGTAACGGAAAATGAAAAATTTCGAACTTTAAAAGATTTACATGTATAATAACATAAACAAGGTTTAACTTAAATTCCTCCCATGGCTCCCTACTAAAATTCTAACAATCCATTTTAGCTTCATTAAAGATACTAATAATTTGAATAACTTTAAATCAGTTATATTATAACATTTGAAGATCTTAAAAGGAAATATAAATGCTTTCATCCAAATATTTAACTCAACATTTTAGATCCATCTATATTCTCAAAATATTACATTATGAACAACATAACATTTGAAGTATTAATCCCATATAAATGAATCATTTAGGAACTTGAATAAATATATATATGAAGTCGTTCCATTTGAATTATTAGCCTTTCTTAATCAACAACAATACACAAAATTCCATCTTACTTTGAAACTTACTAAAATCTTTTCTTTTAAAACAAACATGTTTTCCGTAAAGATTACATTTCCCTTTTCCTTTCCCTAAATCTACCCATTCCAAGTTACATCAATTTAAGAATACAATAAAGATTAAATTACGTCCACCTCCTCTTGGGAGGTTACAATAACGACACAATTTTACATTGATAGGAAATAATGAAAGATAAGAAAAAAGTCTTCTTTCTTCAAAATTGGAATAATGTACAAGCAAGTCCTTTTAGCACTACAACTGCAACTGATACCTCGATAAAGAAAGATTTACCACCCAACCACGTGGATACCAAAAGGCGCACTCCCCCGAGCTAGGAGATAAACACCAAGATCCACACAGGAAGGAATAACTAGGTCATTCGTAGGGTTGAGATAACCTTTCCCAAACAACAACTGAAAAAGGAGCGAAATTCAAATACCTTCCCCAAAGGTTCACAAGACTTGGTAGAAACTCTAAGCGACAAGCTAGGTGAGTGTCATCGCATAGCCCTCACCCCTTGGGTTGTCCTCGTACTAGCCACTCTGGGCCCCGACCCCCAAGTAGGCACATGCGGAACCGAATGCCTTTCGTAAAGACAAGGTCATTCAGTCGTACCTCCACATAGGTACCTTCTCCTACTCCCATCCTTAGTCTTTACTAGCACCAAAGGCATGGGCGAGGCTTACATTTATCTTATTTAGTGTTTGATTCCACCCCATTAATTTAATTAAAGTTATTACTTGATGAAAACAACTCATCAATGGGTTTTCTTGGTACTAGCCACTTAGGGCCCCGACCCCACGCTGAGAGCCCCTCACCTAGTGTTCTTAGGTTTTCTACCCTTACCCAAGCATCATAAACATTCAAGATATGCATAAAGACAAGTCATAGAAACATTCTAGCACTGCAAGCAAGAATCAGAATGGTTTAGGTAGTCATATAGTTGTCCTTGTCTAGCGGACAACCCTAAACTGTAATCCAGATTCCTAAACACTTCAAGAAGCTTAAATAGGCATCATAACACGTTAAACAACATACACCTGAAGAGACAAGTGATACAAAGTGATCCAACATCACTTAGGGTTAGCCCCAAGTCACCCGAGAACCCTAAAACATCAAAAAGGTCCAAAACTAAGGCCTGGCAGAGAGCTGCGTAGTTGGTCCATCAAGCTGCCCATTTGGGCCATGAAGCTGCACAGTTGGTCACTCAAGCTGCGTAGTTGGCAGCGTGACCTGCGTAGTTGGTCAGGGGACTGTGTTTTTGGAAAAAGAGACTTGCAGAGTTGGTTTTCGGGAAGAATTGGGCAAGATGGAAGCATTGGATGCAGAATCAGGGAAAGACCTAGTTGAGATCTCCCTGTCTTCCTTCCAAGACGTCCCTCAAACCCATCCTTCTTGCAAGGTACCCCTAGTCTAGATCTGAGAATAAGAAAAGGTGCATAGTCCAGAATGCAAACAAGGAAGGAGAATAGATCTTCCTAAAATCTGAGAGTGCCTTCAGACCTCTTAAACACACAAGGAAGTATAACAAGGATCCTAAGAAAATTCTAGACTCTATCAAATACATGGATGAAGATAAAATAACTCATATAGAAAGTACAATAGTTTATGCAAACAATATATTTCAAACATATACATAATTATCCTTTCTCCTAACACTATCCCATTCAACAATGCAGACAAAATACAATAGCATAATCATCTTCTAAATTGCAAATTCATATACGACAGCAAGTAGATATGCATTCAAGCAAAACAAAGCAAACACATTAGGAGGATCATCTTCCAGGATAGAACCTACTTGGTGTCTTGCGGAGAAACCGTTGGAGAAGAAAGTCCATAATATCTTAGCCTACTCCCAACACTCCTCCAGATTCCTTCTGAATGCAGACACAACCTCCTCTGGAATTACAATGGTTTCAAATAATGATATCCCAAAAAACAATAAGGCTTTCCTGAGAGATTATTTCCAGCCAACTCCCTATCTCACACAGACTCTTCCCGTAAATAAACTAAGGAAGTGGTTGCACGGGAAAATCCAACCGATGCAACCATCCAAACTAAAGGTTGGTTAATAGTTAGGCATAAATTATTCCCAATGAAAACCGTTCCCGGAGAGGGATAAATAATAATAATCTCACACACAATTTGTTAATTTAAGGAAGGCAAATAGTAAGTTTTAACCTCTAAACATATTTACTATTTCTAGATTACCTAGTTACCTAGGCTATAATAAAGGAGGTGACCATTTAATATTTACTTGACATCCCATAAAAGTAATTTTGTTTAATCATTTATTAATATATTTTAGTGTAATAATTTCTTAATCACAAACAATTATGTAAATACATGTAACCATATGCATACTTGTGCACCCATATGCCTATGTGTACATATACCCTTCTGAATATTATTATTAATATTATAGAACATATTATTATTAATATTATAAAATGTTATTTTATTCATACACTAAATCAAACTCTTACAAGATACAATAGTTCATATAAGGTAACTACTAATAAAAGATAGAATATTCCATTAAACAGAATTAGAGTTACCATTCACAAAATCTCATACTCAATAAATGCAAAAGACAAGAAACAAGATTCACAGAATCTAACAAGCTGAGACAACACAATAATCCACCATCCAACACAAGATTTGACTTAGGAATTCCCAACCTAAGGAGCAGAAGGGGTCAGAGGTAGGGTTCATTCTCATGGAACCTTGGTGTTATCTCCATAGCAAGAACAACGATCGAGGATTTTGAGGGCATGCTCAGACTTGTGAGACCAGGTGGAGTCGATGCCCGGTACCTGCAAGCTTGCATCATCGAGAAGAGATACATGTTACATGTGCATATATATATATATATATATATATATATATACAATAAGACATTTGCAAATAGATGACCATGATGGATACATCGTTTGGACCTCAACTAAGTGAGTAACTACGACTTCATCCTGAATCATGAAAACACATTAGTCATATATACATGAAGCATGAGACATCATAGATAATAAAGGTTAGATTCCAAATCCTTGGGTTAGCTCTATTATTTGCCATAAGCATATATAAGATAGATGATTTTCAATTTCATAAACATTAAACGATAATCATAAATGAGTATATCTAAATATCTGATAAGCATATCATCATCCAAATAAGCATAATTGTAAACATATAGTTCTAACCATGATTATGCAAAATGTCCAATCTAAGAGAAAAAGTATAATCATCTGAGAGGGTATTACATCCTCCCCCTTTAGAGTTAGGCTTACTCCTGAAAGCCTACAAATAGATAAGGATAAGCATCTCTAAGTCTACCAGCATCCTCCCAGGTAGTCGAGGAATCATCATTGGGGTCCCATTGGACCCTTGCTTGATCAATGGTGTGATCCTTGAGGGTCAGTGACCGTTGCTGCAAAATGCGTATGGGCTCTAAAGCCAGTTGCCCATCCGCTACCTGTAACGCATTCAAATCCAAAACATGAGTCACATCAGGAATATATCTTCTAAGGGATGAAACATGAAATACATTGTGAATACGAGCAAGGTTGGGTGGCAAGGCAAGTCGATAAGCCACTGGTCCTATCCTCTCTAGGACTTCAAATGGGCCAACAAATCGGGGTGCCAACTTGGAGCCTTCTTCGTAATGGATTGGACTCTTTCGCGGGCGCACCCTAAGAAAAACTCTATCTCCAAGAGCGAAGTGTACATCAGTCCTGTGAGCATCTACGTACTTCTTTTGCCTATCTTGAGCTGCCATAATATGCTCCCTAATACGCTCCACCTATTGTTCCATATCCTGCAACATCTCAGGGCCAAGAAGCACCTTGTCCTCCAAACGGTCGCAACTCAAAGGTGTGCGTCACGAACGACCATAGAAAGCCTGAAAAGGGGACATGCCTAAGGAACTGTGATATCCGTTATTATACGCAAACTCCACCAAATATAAGTATTCTTCCCAATGGGTCTGTCTATCCATAACATACATTTTGAGCATATCCTCAAGAACCTGATTGACTCGCTCGGTCTGCCCATCGGTTTCTGGATGATAGGCCGAACTGAAGTTGAGCTGAGTCCCTAATGTGTGCTAAAGGGAAGTCCAAAGAGCAGATGTTAATATTGGATCATGATCAGAAGTAATCTTTGCGGGAATTTCGTGGAGTCTCACTATGTCCTTCATAAACACTCTGGCTACCGATGTTGCTGAATAGGAAGATTGCATGGGAGAGAAATGGGCTACTTTGGTAAGTCTATCAACTATTACCATGATAGCATCATGTCTCTGTGGGGTAACTGGAAGTCCCACAATAAAATCCATGGAGATAATGTCCCATTTCCATTCTGGCACAAGGTGAGGCTGCAAAAGACTTGCTGGATGCTGATGCTTTGCTTTCACTCTCTAGCTTTCCAAACATCTTGCCACAAAGTTTGCTATATCTCTTTTCATCCCTGACCAATAGTACAACTGGCGTAGGTCGGCATACATTTTCTTTACCCCTAGATGCGCTGAGTAGGGAGCCTTGTGGCTTTCTGTAAGGATAAGTATACGAAGATCTCCTAACAAGGGCACATAAATTTTATCCTGCTGTCGTAGCAAATTCAGGGGATCCAAGGAATATCCCAAATAACGATCCTAATAACGACCCTACAAGGGTCTTCCTGATTCTAATTTTGCTTTTACCTCCTGATACTAGGAATCGGAAGTGAGAGGCTCTCTGAGTCGCTTTTCCAAATCTACGCTCAGATAAAGTGCCGACAATCCATGCCTGCGCCTGCTCAGAGCATATGCCACCACATTTGTCTTCCCTTGGATATATTTAACCTTGAAGTCATATTCGCACAAGAATTCCATCCATCTGCGTTGTCTAGCATTGAGGTTAGGTTCAGAGAAAATATACTGAAGGCTTTGATGATCTGTATGGAGTTCAAATTTGTGACCCAACAGAAAGTGCCTCCATTTTACTAAGGCATGGACCACTGTTGCTAACTCCAGATCGTGGTTGGGATAGTTGAGCTTATGATCTTTGAGCTTCCTAGATTCATAAGCAACAACATGCCCTTCTTGCATAAGGACTGCCCCAATCCCTTCCAGTGAGGCATCTGTACAGACCACAAAGTTTCCTGAGGGTTCGGGGACTACCAAGATTGGAGCACTAGTTAATCTTTCCTTCAAGCATTGGAAGGCGGCCTCACACTTTTTTGACCATACAAATTTCTTCCCTTTCCTTTGTAAGGAAGTGATGGGATGATCTATCTAAGAGAACTCCCTGACAAATCATTTATAATAACCAGCCAGCCCCATAAAGCTGCGGACCTCGGGGACGTTAGTTGGAGTTGGCTATTCCACTATGGCCTGAATCTTGGCTGGGTCAACTGTGATGCCATCCCCTAAGATGATGTGCCCAAGATACTTAACCTCTGTTTGAAAGAATTCACACTTCTCTGGATTGGCATAAAGTTGGTTTTCCCTAAGGCATTGCAATACTTGGCGAAGATAAATCTCATGTTCTTCAAGAGTTTTGGAAAACACTAAGATGTCGTCCAAGAAAACTATCACAAATCTATCCAAATAGGTTCTGAAAAACCCCGTTCATCAAGCTCATAAATACAGAGGGGGCATTTGCCAGCCCAGACGGTACTACAGTGAACTCGTAGTGTCCATATCTGGTGCGGAAAGCTGTACGGTGAATATCAACTTCCTGAATTTGAAGTTGATGGTATACTGACTTGAGAACAATTTTTGAAAATATGTTTGCCCCTTTCATTTGATCAAACAGGTCGTCGATGCGGGGTAAAGGATACCGAGTTTTAATTGTGACTTTGTTGAGTTGACGATAGTCAATGCATAATCGGAGAGAACCGTCTTTCTTCTTCATAAATATTACTGGTGCACCCCATGGGGACACACTGGGTCTAATAAACTCTTTTTCCAAAAGTCCTAACTGTAACTTAAGTTCCCCAAGTTCCTGTGTGGTCATGCGGTACGGAGCCTTGGAGATGGGTTCCACTCCTAGCACTAGCTCAATCTGGAAGTCAATGCCCCTCGGGTGGCATTCCCGGTATTTCCTTGGGAAAAACATCCGAGAACTCTTGTAATAGGGGATGATCTAGTGTTACATCCCTGCTTTCTCCTTTGTCTAAGTCATCCACTGAGACTGCAAACAACTGGCATCCCTTGCACATGCACTGCTTGAGTTGCATCACAGAAATCATGTGGAGACAGATGGGTCGTTGTACCCCAACAATCTTCTTTGGTTCCCTTGAATCATCTGAACATTGAATACTCTTGTTTCTACAATCCAAAATGGCCTTGTGAGCATCCAACCAATCCATGCCCAGAACTACTCCATACGAACCTAAAGGAATCACTCAGAGATCTACTAAGGTGGAGAAAGGTCCTAGCCCTAACTTGCAACTCTGGACACAAGAGTCAGAGGCTATTCTTGCCCTGGAGGCTAGCTCAACTTGCCACCTATCTTCCTGCCTTACTGCCATCAGCCCACACTGCTCTACTAAAGAAGGAGAAATAAAGGAATCCGTTGCTCCAGAATTGAAAAGAATAGTGGAAGAGATACCCCCTAACGAACCTGGGGTTTCGATCACTGATCCTTGATTTTCGGCCTGCCTATGGTCTAGAGTGGCAAATACTCGGTGAGATCTACCTGCATCACCCACTGTAGGTTCTGAAGTGGCCTGTCTATAGCTAGTTGTTGGGGTAGATTTTTGGGGACAGTTAACTGCAATATGACTGTGTTGACCGCAAGAGTAACATCCTGTATTGTAAGCAAAATTTCTCCCTCCGAAAGGTGCATTGGACTGTTGATAACTACCGCGACTAGAATTCTGAGGTATACTCTGAGCTGGTTGAGAATTCGGATATCGCTTAGCACGTTGCCAGTTGCGAGTATTGTTTGATTGAGAACCCCCATTTTTGTTGTTGTTGCTGTTGTATTGAAATTTCCTTTTTTGGTGGTTCTGACTTCCTTTAGATGAAGAAGGATAGTTTTTAGGACCAGGTATTCCCTGAGATTGATTCCCTTTGAATCCTGTCCTGGCCTGAGAGGCATTACCTCCTTGGCCACCTATCTGACCTCCTAAACCCAAGGCCGCATTCTGTTCCACAATTTGAGCCTTAATGACTGCATCATTAACTGTCTGAGGTTCAAAGACTCGTACGCTACCGGCCAATCGGCTATTGAGGCCTCTAAGGAAGTGTTGATTAAGCATGGGTTCATCATCTTTATATCCTAAGTATGGCTTGAGCTCGAAGAAATGTCGCTCATAATCATCAACTGACATAGTTAACTGCCTTAAATTGTGAAACTCTTCAGCTCTTTCCCGCCTCCAGTGGTCAGAAAGAAATCGGGCTCCATAGAGTTCTAAGAACAGTTCCCATGAAAGAGTAGTTATATCAATGTGAAGTTTGTTTTTCTTTGTTTCCCACCAAGTGGATGCAAAATCCCTAAGGTGAATAACTACAAACCGAGCCTTGGTATTGCTGCTATAAGGGTACATGGAAAATAGCCTATCTAAATCCAATAGCCAAGTCTCGGCGGTGGATCCGCCTTGAGTTCCCTTAAATGGGTTAGTCTTAGTCCTAAGGAGGTCTCGCATATGAGAAGCACGCAAGGCGTCCTCTTCTGCTGCCTGATCTCTTCTCCTAGGGCTGCTTTCCCTTTCCTCGTGGCGAGCGGTATTAGCTTCCCCACGGTGACCCCTATCCTGACCTGCATCTAGCCTCTGCAGTATCTGTTGTAAAAGTTCTTATACCTGAGCCCCCTAGAAACCTCCTGAGTGGTTATCAGATTGATCCCCTCTACCTTCCCCCTCAAAATGTTCTTCTTCCTGAGAACTTTCCTGGTGAGATCTAGGAGGGGTATTTCGGGCACCTCCCCTTCTACCATGGGTCAAAGGAGGCATCCTGTCATAAGTAAGGAGAAGGATAGGTTCAAGGGTCCTAGTCTGATTCTAGTTTAAGATTTTCTTAAATGAACAATAAGTTTAAGCAACATGAGCCAAATTTCCCAGGGCCCCAGTGTCGCAACTTGGCTTTGATACCAAGAAGTCATGCCTTGCCAGGGAACCACGGAAGAGAACAACAAATTCTCTTAGGAAAGAAAACCTATGTAACGGAAAATGAAATTTTTCAAACTTTAAAAGATTTACATGTATAATAACATAAACAAGGTTTAACTTAAATTCCTCCCATGGCTCCCTACTAAAATTCTAACAATCAATTTTAGCTTCATTAAAGATACTAATAATTTGAATAACTTTAAATCAGTTATATTATAACATTTGAAGATCCTAAAAGGAAATATAAATGCTTTCATCCAAATATTTAACTCAACATTTTAGATCCATCTATATTCTCAAAATATTCCTTTATGAACAACATAGCATTTGAAGTATTAATCCCATATAAATGAATCATTTAGGAACTTGAATAAATACATATATAAAGTTATTCCATTTGAATTACTAGCCTTTCTTAATCAACAATAATACACAAAATTCCATCTTACTTTGAAACTTACTAAAATCTTTTCTATTAAAACAAACATGCTTTGCGTAAAGATTACATTTCCCTTTTTCTTTCCCTAAATCTACCCATTCCAAGTTACATCAATTTAAGAATACAATAAAGATTAAATTACATCCATCTCCTCTTGGGAGGTTACAATAACGACATAATTTTACATTGATAGGAAATAATGAAAGATAAGAAAAAAGTCTTCTTTCTTCAAAATTGGAATAATGTACAACAAGAGTCCTTTTAGCACTGCAACTGATACCTCGATAAAGAAAGATTTACCACCCAACCACGTGGATACCAAAAGGCCCACTCCCTCGTGCTAGGATATAAACACCAAGATCCACGCAAGAAGGAATAAATCGGTCATTCGTAGGGTTGAGATAACCTTTCCCAAACAACAACTGAAAAAGGAACGAAATTCAAATCCCTTCTGAAAAGGTTCACAAGATTTGGTAGAAACTCTAAGCGACAAGCTAGGTGAGTGTCATCGCATAGCCCTCACCCCTTGGGTTGTCCTGGTACTAGCCACTCTTGGCCCTAGCCCCCAAGTAGGCACATGCAGAACCGAATGCCTTTCGTAAAGACAAGGTCATTCAGTTGTACCTACGCATAGGCACCTTCTCCCACTCCCATCCTTAGTCTTTACTAGCACCAAAGACATGGGCAAGGCTTACATTTATCTTATTTAATGTTTGATTCCACCCCATTAATTTAATTAAAGTTCTCACTTGATTAAAACAACTCATCAGTGGGTTTCCCTGGTACTAGCCACTTAGGGCCCCGACCCCACACTGAGAGCCACTCACCTAGTGTTCTTAGGTTTTCTACCTTTACCCAAGCATCATAAACATTCAAGATATGCATAAAGACAAGTCATAGAAACATTCTAGCACTGCAAGCAAGAATCAGAATGGTTTAGGAAGTCATATAGTTGTCCTTGTCTAGCAGACAACCCTAAACCCTAATCCAGATTCCTAAACACTTCAAGAAGCTTAAACAAGCATCATAACGCACTAAACAACATACTCTTGAAGAGACAAGTGATACAAAATGACCCAACATCACTTAGGGTTAGCCCCAAGTCACCCGGGAACCCTAAAACATCAAAAAGGTCCAAAACTAAGGCCTGGCAGAGAGCTGCGCAGTTGGGCCATGAAGCTGCGTAGTTGGTCACTCAAGCTGCGGAGTTGGTAGCGTGACTTGCATAGTTGGTCTAGGGATTGTGTTTTTGGAAAAAGAGACTTGCAGAGTGGGTTTCCGGGAAGAATTGGGCAAGATGGAAGCATTGGATGCAGAATCAGGGAAAGACCCAGTTGCGATCTCCCTGTCTTCCTTCCAAAACGTCCCTCAAACCCATCCTTCCTGCAAGGTACCCCTAGTCTAGATCTGAGAATAAGAAAAGGTGCATAGTCCAAAATGCAAACAAGGAAGGAGAATAGATCTTCCTAAAGTCTGAGAGTGCCTACAGACCTCTTAAATACACAAGGAAGTATAACAAGGATCCTAAGAAGATTCCAGACTCTATCAAATACATGGATGAAGATAAAATAACTCATACAGAAAGTGCAATAGTTTATGGAAACAATATATTTCAAACATATACATAATTATCCTTTGTCCTAACACTATCCCATTCAACAATGCATGCAAAATACAATAGCATAATCATCTTCTAAATTTCAAATTCATATAAGACAACAAGTAGATATGCATTCAAACAAAACAAAGCAAACACATAAGGAGGATCATCTTCGAGGATAGATCCTACCTGGAGTCTTGCGGAGAAACCGTTGGAGAAGAAAGTCCAGAATATCTTAGCCTACTCCCAACACTCCTCTAGATTCCTTTTGAATGCAAACACAACCTCCTCCTGAATTACTATGGTGTGAAATGATGATATCCCAAAAAACAATAAGGCTTTCCTGAGAGATTGTTTCCAGCCATCTCCCTATCTCACAGAGACTCTTCCTGTAAATAAACTAAGGAAGTGGTTGCGCGGGAAAATCCAATTGATGCAACCATCCAAACTAAAGGTTGGTTAATAGTTAGGCATAAATTATTCCTAATGAAATGATGAACTACAACTGATTACTGAAATGATATGTAAGATAATTAAATCAGTCATTGTGTTGTCATTGATGTCAACTAATTTTGACAGTACTTATCATGTAAGTTACAAACATCTGAACATGTGTAAAAGAGAGAAATGATGAAGAACTGAGATATCTACATGGAGAAAGATGGATATGACAGATGAGGATAAGGAATACTTTGGGTAACTTGTTGATGAGTCTATGATTTTATATTGTTGACTTGGTTATGTTGCATTAGTCTATTATGAAGAAGGAAGCAAAATTGTACATGACAATGTGGTCGGTAAATGAAGTTTTGAGTATACACCGAGCTGGGGTTGTGTATACCGAGCGATAGTATTAACCAAGCTTGTATTCACTAACGCATTTCTTTGTTAACCGAGTATGGATGAAAGTATTAAATGCTTAGTTTAGCCGACAGAAAATGATGAGCTGGAAATTGTTATGATTTTGAGATTGAGGATAAAGTTTGTTATGAGATCCACGACTGACAAAATTCGGAGAAGATTTGAAGGATGGAATTGAAACGTGTTATTGACACAACTGCTGAGGAAGGTTTAAGAGGCAAAATCAACGAAGAAGAACAAGCGTCAAAATGTGATGGTTGATATGAAAACGATTTATTTGTCTATATAAGAGATATGAGTTTCTTTATTGAAACATGCCGAAAGAGAGAAGACTGTAGAGATTTCGCGTGAGTATAGTTTCATGCATGCCTGATCAGACTGGTTGAAGGAGAACCGAACTGCAGAACAGTACCGCGCATCAGAGAGCTATTACCGAGTAAAAGTAACTTGAAGAAGTGAATTGATATATTGATCAGAGGATTTGTATGGGCTTAGAATAGTTCTGAACATCTGCAAATTGAGTTGTATTGTAATTAGATCAACTACTGTTTCAGTTTAACCATTGATACAGAAAATCTCCTAACTGAGTGGGCTTAACCGTCTTATGTTATGCAGCTATGTCATTCAAGGAATGTACATTGTTATCTAATTGACCCCATAGTGAATGCTGGTCGAAAGATAACTGTTAGTCTTTAATCCTCTAACAAGGTCACACCTAACAATGTGTTTGTAACCTTTAACAGGGTTGGCTCTTCACTGAGCTCACTTCAGAAGAGTGAAAATTATTTTGGGTTACCGGTCCCAGGTGGTTTTTCCCTTAGCAGGGTTTCCACGTTAAATCATTGTGTTATGTGTTTCTGTGATGATTGTTTTACTGTCATACTTTACATATTGCATATTTGATTTGGTTAGTAATCACAGTGAGTTAGTTAACTGGTAATCGGTAAAAGGCACAGACAGTTTAATAGTTTATGTTATCGAGTTGCAGAATTTGTTGAAATTGTTTTGAGTGTTACATCTTTATATTTGGGATTGTAGGATAACTGATCTAATTGATTCACTCCCCTCTTAGTTATTTCTAACAATTGGTATCAGAGTGCATTGGTTGCTTGGAACAAAGTTTTAAGGACTTCAACAGAAAGATTGCAAGATGTATAAGAGGGAAGTGCCGAAGCTGATAAGGACAATTTAGTATATGGGAAAGCCGCATGAGACTTCACATATTTGGGATTGGTGATTTTGCTATAATTTTACTGGACAATGGCTACATATAACCATCGATTGGACCTTTAACTCTTGATCAATTGAGAGATCGACATGAACACAACATTACTATGATGGAGATTGCTGCTGCTCTATCTGATGCTGAATTTGAGGATGTCAAGACTTGCACTACTGCAAAGAAAATGTGGGATAAACTTGCTCTAGTCCATGGTGGTGATGCAAATGTAAAGAGTGCCAGAGCTGAAAGCTTAAGAGGCAGGTTTGATGATATGAAAATGAATAAAGGAGAAAACATAGTATAATACTCAAACCGAATCAAAGAGGTAGTCAATGCTATCCAAGGAGTTGGTGGTGTCATTGATGAAGATATAGTGGTAAGTAAGATTCTAAGAACCTTGTTGCTTGCATATGCAATCAGAATATCTGCTATACATGAAATGAGGTCTGCACCTGGCAACACTCTTACTCTTGATAGTCTGACTGGTAAGCTAACAACCTTTGAGTTGAACAATTTTGATAATAGTGTTGTACTATATGTTGAGTTTGCTTTTATGTCTTCTCTGAAGATCGGTAAATCTAGCAGTAGACATAATATAAGGAATGACAGTGATAGTAATACTGATGATGAGCTTGATGAACTTGAAGCTCTTATGGCTTGGAGACTGCCTAAAGGTAAAGGTAGATATAAGGGAAAATTACCTTTAGCTTGTTTTAATTGTAAAGAAGTTGGCCATATTGTTGCTAGATGCCCGAACAGGAAAGAGGAAGATAAAGACAAAGACTGATCAGGTGATGGAAGCTATGGGAGAAGAAACAACAAAGGTTACCGACACTACAATAGAGACAACCGAGATCATAAAGATAAGGGCAAAAATGCATGTTATTTGGTTGAAGATGAGGACACCGACACGGACATTGACATTGATGATGATGTTGAGGTAGTGTTTGTTGCAATGAAAGATGATTCTGAGGAAGAGGAAAGGTATGTAGAAACAACACTCATTTCTAAAGTTAGTAAAAATGATACATGGATCATTGATAGGTACACATCACATGATTGGTGATGAAGATAAGTTTGATCATCTTGAGCATTATAATGGAGGATCAGTAAAAATGGGTTATGATACACCTTGCATGGTTAGAGGAAAATGATCTTTATTGATAAATGATAAAATCAGATGTGATAATGCTTATTGGGTAAAAGGACTGAATTACAATTTGCTAAGTGTGGCACAACTTAACAACTCAGGTCACCGAGTGGCTTTTGAAAGCAAGAAGGTGAGACTATTTGATGAAAGTGGAAAGCTTGTCAGAACAGGAGGACAATCAATGCTATGAATGAAGAGATTGAAGAAATTGAGAAAAATAAGACATGGACTTTAGTACCTAGACCGAAAGATAAAAATGTTATTGGTACTAAATGGATTTTCAGAAATAAGCTGAATGAAAATGGAGAGGTTACAAGGAATAAAGCTAGACTTGTTTGCAAGGGATATGCACAAGAAGAAGGTATTGATTATGGTGAAACTTTTGCACCTGTTGCTAGACTAGGAGTCTGCATGTTACTTGCATATGCTGCACATAAGAAATTTAAAGTCTATCAAATGGATGTTAAGTCAGCTTTTCTAAATGGAATACTAGAGGAGGAAGTCTACATAGAACAACCAGAAGGATTTGTTGATCTGAATCAAAAAGACATGGTATGTAGACTGCACAAAGCTTTATATGGATTAAAGCAAGCACCAAGAGCATGGTATGAAAGGTTACATACTTATCTTTTAAGTATTAGTTTTGTAAGAACTAGTGAAAACAACAATTTGTACATGAAAGGAGGATCTGATGATACTATTTTGATTGCTGAAATATTTGTGGATGATATAATCTTTGGAGGACAAGATCATATTTGTAAATCATTTGCTGATGAGATGAGAAAGGAATTTGAAATGTCAACGTTTAGAGAGATTAAATTCTTTCTAGGCTTGCAGGTTATTTAGCAGAATGATGAAATTTTCATCACACAATCAAAGTACATTAAGGAAGTATTGAGAACATTTGGCATGGAAGATGCTAAACCAGTTGGAACACCGATGGTCACAGGTTGCAAATTAACAAAAGATGATGAATCTACAGAGGTAAATTAGACATTGTACCAATCTATGATTGGTAAACTGATGTATGTAGTACACAGTAGGCCTGATATTGCACATGCAGTGGGGATTGTTGCTAGATTTTCTGCCAATCCAAAGGATTCACATATGGTTGCAGTGAAAAGAATCTTGAGATACCTGAAGAAAACAAAGGATTACGGTTTATGGTATCCTAAGGAAGACAAATTTGAACTAAGAGTTTACACCGACGCAGATTGGTCTGGAAATATAGATGATAGAAAGAGCACAACCGAAGGAGCATTTTTCTTTGGTGAAAGACTTGTAACTTGGACAAGTAAGAAACAACCTTGTATTTCTCAGTCTATTGCTAAAGCAAAGTATGTTGCTGCTGCTACAAACTGTTCAAACATTGCTTATATCAAACAAGTGTTGGAAGGGATGAATGAGGTAATCATTGAGCCAGTGATTATATACTATGACAACACTAGTACAATAAATATTTCTAAGAATCCTGTAATGCATTCGAAGACAAAGCATATTTCAATTAACTATCACTACTTAAGAGAACAAGTACATGAGAAGCAAGTCAAACTGGAATATGTTACATCAAAAGAGCAACTTGCTAATATTTTTACCAAGCCTCTACCGAAGGACACTTTTGAATACTTGAGGACTAGACTTGGGGTCCATCCCCTGTCTACCGGTCACTAATGTGATCTGGAGGTTGCATCAGCCTATTCTTATTAGAAGATCATGCATGTTGATGCAACATAGCTCACACTTTGGATTATGTCTAAGGTTGTGAAAGATCTGAGGAATTAGAACAGAGAATTTGCATATCAGTATACAAAGATACATTGTCTGCACCAAACAACAGAGAGTTACATGGCTATTGTAGAGCTGTATGTTTTATGTTTTTCTTTGGCATTGTTGTCAAAGAGAGAGATAAACAATATGAGAGATAAACTTAGATAATCTATCTAAGGGAGAGATAATCTGAAGAAAGTCAAGGAGAGATTTGAAGATTTGTTGCTAAGAACAAAAGGAATCTAAGAGCTGAAAAGATCAAATTCGTAGAGAAGAGTCTGCACTTGTAATGTTGTTATGTAACGTAGTGATTAAACATATTAAATATCAAACTAGGGAGAGCTTACCGAGCTACAACATTTACTTACATAGTTGTGGAATACATGTTTGGTATGTGTATGACATTTTTTTCATATTGCTTGTATTGCCATCAATGCCAAAGGGAGAGATTGATGAACTACAACCGATTGAATACCTGAGTGACTTGAAGATCAGTGATTAGAGATCACCGAGTTATTGAAATGATATGTAAGATAATTAAATCAGTCATTATGTTGTCATTGACGTCAACTAGTTTTGACAGTACTTATCATGTAAGTTACAAACATCTGAACATCTGTAAAAGAGAGAAAAGATGAAGAACTGAGATATCTACATGGAGAAAGATGGATATGACAGATGAGGATAAGGAATACTTTGGGTAACTTGTTTATGAGTTTATGATTTCATATTGTTGACTTGGTTATGTTGCATTAGTCTATTATGAAAAAGGAAGCAAAATTGTACAAGAAAATGTGGTCGGTAAATGAAGACTTCAGTATACACTGAGCCAGTGTTGTGTATACCGAGCGACAGTATTAACCGAGCTTATATTCGGAGAAGATCTACGGGATGGAATTGAAATGTGTTATTGACACAACTACCGAGGAAGGTTTAAGAGGCAAAATCAATGAAGAAGAACAAGCGGCAAAATCTGATGGTTGATATGAAAATGGTTTATCTGTCTATATAAGAGATATGAGTTTCTTTATTGAAACATGCCGGAAGAGAGAAGACTGCAGAGATTTCGTGCGAATACAGATTCATGCATGCCTGATTAGACTAGTTGCAGGAGAACCGAACTGCAGAACAATACCGAGCGTTAGAGAGCTATTAATGAGTAAAAGTAAGTTGAGGAAGTGAATTGATATATTGATTAGAGGATTTGTATGGACTTAGAATAGATCTGAACATCTGCAAATTGAGTTGTATTGTAATTAGATCAACTACTGTTTCAGTTTAACCATTGATACAGAAAATCTCCTAACCGAGTGGACTTAACCGTCTTATGGTATGCCCCTATGTCATTCAAGGAATGTACATTGTTATCTAATTGACCCCATAGTGAATGCTGGTCGAAAGATAATTGTTAGTCTTAAATCCTCTAACAAGGTCACACCTAACAGTGTGTTTGCAACCTTTAACAGGGTTGGCTCTTCACCGAGCTCACTTTAGAAGAGTGAAAATTATTTTGGGTTACCGGTCGCAGGTGGTTTTTCCCTTAGCAAGGTTTCCATGTTAAATCATTGTGTTATGTGTTTCTGTGATGATTGTTTTATTGTCATACTTTACATACTGCATATTTGATTTGGTCAGTAATCACAGTGAGTTAGTTAATTGGTAATCGGTAAAAGACACAGATAGTTTAATAGTTTATGTTACTGAGTTGTAGAATTTGTTGAAATTGTTTTGAGTGTTACATCTTTATATTTGGGACTGTAGGATAACTAATCTAACTATTTCACCCCCCTCTTAGTTATTCTAACATGAAAACCATTCTCGGAGAGGGATACATAATAATAATCTCACACACAATTCATTTATTTAAGGAAGGCAAATAGTAAGTTTTAACCTCTAAACATATTTACTATTTCTAGATTACCTAGTTACCTAGGCTATAATAAAGGAGGTTACCATTTAATATTTACTTGACATCCCATGAAAGTAATTTTGTTTAATCGTTTATTAATATCTTTTAGTGTACTAATTTCTTAATCACAAACAGTTATGTAAATACATGTAACCATATGCATACGTGTGTACCCATATGCCTATGTGTACATATACCCTTCTAAATATTATTATTAATATTATAAAACATTATTTTATTCATACACTAAATCAAACTCTTACAGGATACAATAGTTCATATAAGGTAACTACTAATAAAAGATAGAATATTCCATTAAACAGAATTAGAGTTACCATTCACAAAATCTCATACTCAATAAATGCAAGAGACAAGAAACAAGATTCACAAAATCTAACAAGGTGAGACAACACAATAATGCACCAGCCAACACAAGAATTGACTCAGGAATTCCCAACCTAAGGAGCAGAAGGGGTCAGAGGTAGGGTTCATTCTCACGGAACCTTGGTGTTATCTTCATAACAACAACAATGATCGAGGATTTTGAGGGCACGCTCAGACCTGTGAGACCAGGTGGAGTCGATGCCTGGTACCTGCAAGCTTGCATCACCGAGAAGAGATACATGTGCATATATATATATACAATAAGACATTTGCAAATAGATGACCAGGATTGATACATCGTGTGGACCTCAACTAAGTGAGTAACAACGACTTCGTCCTGAATCATGAAAACACATCAGTCATATATTCATGAAGCATGAGACATCATAGATAATAAAGGTTAGATTCCAAATCCTTGGGTTAGCTCTATTATTTTTTATAAGCATATATAAGATAGATGATTTTCAATTTCATAAACATTAAACAATAATCATAAATGAGTATATTTAAATATCTGATAAGCATATCATCATCCAAATAAGCATAATTGTAAACATATAGTTCTAACCATGATTATACAAAATGTCCAATCTAAGAGAAAAAGTATAATCATCTGAGAGGGTATTCCACTCGTGGTTGGTGAAACTTATGGGAATTGACTTCTTTATGGGGCATGAGTTGCCTATCTCTTTTCCATTTGTTAATAAAATGTTGGTTTATACTTTAAACCCAAGATGTAGTAGCCTTTCTTGCTTTTAGTTTGCTGCAAGTTCTTGATCTTGTTATTGCAAGTTTGTGTAAGACCCTTAGAGGGCAATGTTTTTAAAAGGCCAAGGCTTATAAGACCTCGGGTTAAGAGGGTAGGTTTATGGCAATCTTTGTGAGAAACCATGCTAAGTGGGGAAGCTCAAAGGCCCATTTAATACACTTGTCACTTATATAATCTTGCATGCTACTAAGCTTCTAGGGACTAAAAGCTCCATATTTGAGTGGTGTCCAAGTAGTCAAGTCTCGAATTCGAGGTTGCAGATGTTGGTGAAGGTTTAGGCATTTTGATGCATTATGCAAAAGTTATGGCATTTGAAAGTTGAAGGACAAAAATTGATGCAAAGTGGGAGGTTTTATAATTGCAGAAGCAGTGTTACCCAAAAAGTGGTAGTTTCAAAATTGCACTTGTTGGAAAGAGGCAGTTTTGCAATTGCAGGATGGAACCTAGTGGTTTGGTACAGATTTTATGTGGAGGAAGATGAACTGACAGGGAAGTGTCTTTTCTTTGTATTTTTGTTATACGGGTTCCTACTTTCCCTGAAATTCTTATGGTGTTTTTGTAACCTTTCCAAAGGCATCTAGAAGTATATGGAGGATGCAAGGGAGTATTTGAGAAAACTTTTCATCTTTCATTTTCTGTTTGTAGAGTTCTTTGTTGGGCTGCATTGTGCATTGCTTGGAAGTTGTTTCAGCTAAATTGGTGTACGTAGAGCTGGTTGGAGGATAGGTGATCAATTGGGCACATCGTTGGATTTAATATCAGAATGTGTTAGGAAGTACGGAAATGTTAGTGTTGATGGACATCTTATTTGACCCAGGAGAGGGGCTGTGAGGTTGTAATATTGCACTGTTTGCACTAGTAGGAGATTTTTATGTTGGAGTTTTCTCTCTATTTGGGTTTCTACAATGTAAGCACTCTCATTACGTGCTTTATATGTTGAGGGATATACTTTACTTGTTTCCATATTACAAGTTGAGTAGGCAATCATTATAGTTTTGCAAGTAGAAGGGCGTTCAAATAGCTTCCACTGTGTAAAGCAATGTATTTGCAATGATTGATACATGTGGGTTTGAGCATATGATGGTTGATAGAGTTATAAGATCTGGGACAGCAGCCAGTTAAAGTGTTGTGAAATCTAAATTTTTTTAGTGATTTATGTTGCCTATTGAGCCATTGGAGTTCACACAACATGATAGAGGAAGTATCTGTTGTTTGATGAAGGTAGAGTGTAGTCTCCACCTCTTTTTATGTATCAGATACTGTGCTATAGTTTGTCTAAAAGGTGCTTTGCAGTTTGCATTCACATGTTCCTACATAAGTGCAAACATTTAAGGACATTTGTTCTTCACATCCCAACTTTTCTTTGAATTTTTATAATCCCTTTCAATTTAAACATTTGATTTATATGAACCTTAGTGAATATCAACAATATTAAACATTCAGTTTACAAAGTAGGCCATTAACATCCCTAATTGTTGAGATGTCAACAATATTTGTAGTGTTGGAGATTAGTTGGTGATAGTTCATATTCACTACAATTTAAAACTGCCTAAGTTAATGCTTGCCTTTTCACTTTCATGTCCTTATCAGTGCGGATGGAATGCTGTTTGGGGCCCTCAAAGAATGCCCATTGTGTGGTGGTGGATTAGATTATTCTGGAGGTCGGTATAGATGCAGAGGTTTTCTATCAGCATGGAGCAAATGCACTTACTCAACTACTAATCCTGAACGTCAGAAAGGAAAATGGAAAATCCCCAAGGAAACAAATAATGAGTATCTTCTTCAGGTTGGTTTGTCTGCTAAATCTTTCTTCCTTCTCTTTCTAGTTCTTTTTAAGTTTTATGCCTTGAGTATTGATTAAATAGACGTCTGTTGAATAACTGGTTTCGTTTTTTGCAGTGGTTTAAATCACAGAGTAAAAAGAAGTTAATACGCATCCTGCCTCCACAATCTATTAGCAAGCACTCTGAAAATCAAGATATGACAGGGCAAACACAGAATCCCAACATTGGATTCTTGCAGCTGTTAGCAGTGGCAATTGTTGGAAATCTTAATGAATCACATGTATGCAATGCACTTCCATTCTTGGATATTCATAAAAATCTTTAGTATATCCTAACAACTGATACAAATTATAGATGATGTAGATGCTGATGTGTTTTATCACTTCACTCTTTTCAGGAATTGTCTGCAAAGTAACGATTGTGATGCGACTTGGTTTTATCATCTAGATTACATATTTAGGATACATTGGATATCACAAGAAGTGTGGTTTTATTAAATTGGTATAAACTTTTCTGCAGGTTGAATGGAAACATAGAATTGAGGCAGCTGGTGGTAAATTATTGGCCAAGCTTAGACGAGGTAAATATTTCAAAATGATATTGCCAATTGTGGTATGGGCCTATATGCAGTGTTTCTAAAATGAAAAATATATTGTAGATCTGAGGCATGCATTTTAACCATGTGTGGGGTTGTTTCTTTTGTTGAGCTATTGATAGATGCTGATTGTTTGGTCATAAATGAAAGAGAGATTGATAAGCATAAAACTGAAGTGGAAAGAGCAAGGTAAGTTTTTCCCCTTTGTTAGTGGCCCTCTTGGTTTATTCATATTAGTTGTAAAGTAAGAGCATTGTATCATTCAGAATTTTATCTTTTGGATATAATTTGTTATTGCCCGGGCTTGGCAGATAATAGTCTCTAAAATGTGGGAATTGCTCATGTATCTTCTTGTTGATTGTAAAACTCTTGCTGTTTGCATTATGTTTTTAAATCTTTTGTTTTAATGGGATTAAGAAAACAAACAGCATTAGAAAAAAAATGGATTCTTCATGTAGTTTCTTGGCAATAATAAAATTTTAATTTCATTTGGGTTATGTTTTTCAACCAGGAATATGAAAATACCAATTCTTAGGGAATCCTATCTAGTTGACTGTTTGGAAAAAAGAAGGCGACTCCCGATGGATGAGTATAAAGTTGAGGGGAAAGAAAATTTTGTTAAGGTTAAGGTTAAAGGGAGAAGCTCTGTTCATGAAGAATCTGGTCTGCAAGATACTGGGCACATCCTGGAAGAAGGGAAAAATATCTACAATACAACTCTTAATATGTCAGACATATCCACTGGCATTAACAGGTATTCTTTCTCTGGCTTCCATTACAGAAGTTTGCCTCTCTTTTTTTCCCTTTATTATAATAGATGTACATTTTATTGTAATATGGTTTTCTATTAGTCTCACTCACTACAAAGGTAATGAAATCTCATTATATATAGGATACTTCGAATACCTAACCTTAGGGGTTCAAAGGAATTTTGATTTTGGGGTGCCAAAATACAATATGACATGGGTCTAGTGATTCACATTTCAATAGGAGTAGTATAGAGGGTCCTTGGGATTTAAGGGTTGGAATACTGCACTAGTACTCCCATAGAGGTAGGCTGCCATTTTTAACATCAAGGGTTCAAAGAGTAAGAGCAGAGAAGGGGTATTAGGGAGTGAAAGGAAGGAATGCCAATACGTTCAAATTTGATATCCTACCAAGGATGCAAGGTCACTTGGACATCCATATACTTATGATTAGGAACTTTACAAGTCTACCTTTCCCAAAAATTTTCGTCCTTCCCAAGTAGCACCTTGAACTACTACATTCTTCTAGCAAACTAGGTTTTTTGTAATGCTTTTGTTCCTCAACTTCTTCACCTTGGGTATCAATAAGAGCCTTAGGTTTCAATATAAGCTTTTTCTTATCATTTGAGGGCGGCAAATCCATTGATAGTGTGATGTTGTCCAAGGGCTGCCTTGAGGCAAGTCATATTAAAAACATTATGAATCCTTCTATTTTTTGGCAACTCCAACTTATATTCAATTTCATCAACCCTCAAGACCTTGTAAGGCCTACAAAAGCTTGAATTAATCTTTTCTCCCCCACAACCTTATATGAAGGTTTGCCTATTAGGGTATAATGTCAAATACCATATCTCCAACTTCACGACCTTTTTGGGTGACTCTAATTTGCTTAGAATCTCAATCAAATTTGGGCTTGTTGGAGGTAATCCTTTAGAGATTTCAATATCTCCCGCCAATGCTTTTCCAAGTCATTAGTTGTTGGGACTCTGTTACAAGCAACAACTAAATCAACAAATGCTAATTCATCACAATCATATAATGTTATGAATTGAGGCATACCAATCAACATATGCTGGGTGGATTATAAACATACTCACCCAAATGTAACAACTTACCCAAGTTCATTGTTGATTTGAAATATAGATCCTCAAGCAGCCTTCAGCCTATTTATTCACTGTTATGATAAGTTTTGCCTTAGCCAAATGAATAATGTCTTCCAAAAGGAATCGAACAGTCTAAACACATCTTGATAAATAAATCAACCACTTGATGTGCTTTGAGTTCTAAAGAAATAGTAAAGACATGGATGTTTTGTTAGTTTGTCCACCTCAACATAAATGCATTCTTTTTCTAGTGCCTCAGGAAGATTTGTGGCGAAATCCATAGATGTGCTTATCAACTTTTGATTTGGGATAGGCAGTTGTTGAAGAAAACTTGCTTTAACATTTTCTCCTTTATTTTGTTAATAGATCATGCATTCATTGATGTGTTTTAGGACATTCTTATTGAGATCTTTCCATGATAACTTTTTCATGATTTGTGTATAGGTCCTTTGAAATCTTTGGTGACCTGCTAGAAATGCATCATGAAAAGCCCTTTGAATTCTCTCCATTTGGGATTCAGGAACTTAGATTCGATTTTTATAAAGAATGAGACCTTTTAGTACTACAAATCATTCATCTTCTGTCACATTCCTATCAAAAGTAGATTAGTAACAAATGTATTTCTAACATATTTTTCTATATTATCGACCTTCGAAGTGGTAGAAATAGTATAAAAGCATAGAGTAGGCTTTTTAGAAAGAGCATCAAAAACTAGATTTTTTTTCATGTAGTTTATTTCAAAACCATAAGCTTGGAGCTGAGCCATATTTTTTTTCCCTTATCATTCAAGTCATTTTAGCCAAAGAACTTCAGATTGCTATGATTTGTCTTCATCTCAAATATTTCACCAACAAAATATTGGTGGAACTTGGCCAAAGTATGCATGATAGCTAGCATCTCTTTGACATAAATAGAGAGCACATTTTGACTCATTAAAGCTTCTAACATAAATAGAGAGCACATTTTGATTCATTAAATTTTTTGTTTTCAAATGCTATGGGATGTTTGTTTTGTACCAAGACAATCCCAATTACTTGTCGTGAAGCATCACATTATACAACAAATGATTATGAAAATTTGTGATAACACTAACATGGCATGAACTCATTACCTCCTTAAGTTTATAATGTCAATGCACATAAAAGCTTCTTTCTTTTGTCATATGAGTTAAGGCTTGTTTTGTGAAAACTATTTAACAAATCTAATTTTGAAAAGGCCAAAGAGTCTATGAGCTGTGTTAATGTGGTAGGACATCAATACAAGAATGCTTGGATCTTTTGTTGATTTTCTTGACCACTTTGAGGCCTATCACGCTGTTTCTATCCACGTAAAAGCTTCTTTTTGTCATATGAGTTCAGGATGGTGTTGTGAAAACCATTTAACAAATCTCCTATAATAGTTGCAAAGGCCAAAGAATCCTATGGGTTGTGTTAATGTTGTAGAAGGACACCAATTCAAGAATCTTGGATCTTTTGTTGATTTGCTTGAGCACTTTGAGGCCAATGACATGGCCCAAGTACAAGATCTCAATCATCTCAAACTCACATTTAACTCTTTTGCAAAGAGGCTATGTTGTTCTTACATTCCAAGGATATTATCTTGATGCTTCAAACAATCTTCCCAAGTATTGTTTTAAATTAGAATGTCATCAGAGGAGAGCAACACAAATTTCATCAAGAAGGTAGCTAGTGCATTTGACAAGCCAGGGACATGACTAAGAATTGAGGTGCTTGTAGTGACCTAAATGGTGTTATGTACATCCTCATCCATTCACAGATTTGATGGTAGCTTGATCTCAAATCGATATTTGAAAAATACACAACTCTATGCAATTCATCAATTAGCTCATTGATCTTGGGAATGGGATGTTGTGATCTCTTTTCTTCACAAGAAACATCGATGATGCAAATGGGCTAAAATGGGTCTTATGTGACTCATCTATAAGAGCTCTTGATGGTCTTTTCTATCTCTTCTTTGTATATTCTTGGGTGGTGGTAAGGAGTGATCATGACACATTGAAAGCCTAGTTCCAATGCTTTGATATGTGGGAATCCTACATTAGGTTGTAGTCTTGAGACAAATCACCAAATACCATATGGTGTGCATCCAAAATAAATTGAATATCAATATGATAAGTGCCTTGCTTGTACGGTTTGTATTGAAAACATTTTGAATATCAATATGGTAAGTGCCTTGCCTATATTGTGTGTATCCAAAGCATTTTGAATATCAATATGATAAGTGCCTTGCCTACTTGTGGATAAATTTGTAGGCATAATCGAATGGTTTTTTCCCCAAGAAATTGGTCCCTTGGATAATTCTTATGGCATGTGGGATGATGGATAAAGATGGGTAAAATGAGTGGATGGAAGGATGAAATGGGTAAATGGAGGGGATGGATGGATGGGATGATGAGGGATACATAAATGGCGTGGAACCAAAGGGAGTTAGCATTGACAAGCTCACACAACATTTTGTGCTATAATATTAGTTGTTTTATCAAAGGTGATGGTGGCTGTTGGATTTTTGTATTCATAAATTGTTGTCTTTGAGCATTGCAAGCTTTTCTTTTGGATGTTGGATTTTGGATCAAATATTTTTATTGTGAGATTTTATATCAATAAACCATATTGCCAGATTCTGGGAACTGAATTAACTTTTGTGTTTTGTCTTTGGATGAAATGCTTGGAGTTTTGACTTGTGGGTGTTAGGGATTTTATGCATTTAGAGGGTTTTCTTGGGACATGTTGATTGATGCATCCAAGTCTATTTCAAGGTGTGTTGTATGATCCCTTAGTGAGATATTGTCTTGGAGTCCCATGTAGGTGGTGATAGTTTTATCATTATATAATAGGTTGCATGGTGCATGTTTCATTGGTCCAAGGCGGAAAACCACAAAACTTCTTGCCATAAAAATGTTGATGACCTTAGGGAATGTGCTCCAAACGATGGTTTATGTGTGTTGCTTAACAATCTAGCAGCACTAATTTTGATGTATCCAATCTCCTTTTCTGAAAATGGCTTGAGGGATGGTTGATATAGATTTGGGATGGAATTGATGGATGGATAGGATGAGAACTTGTGAGATGGAGAGTTGCAGTTGATTCTCATGTAGGCAAGAATGCGAACATGACAAGTGGCATCATGTAGGCACAAAAAATGCACTTATATTTCCATTGTCATCCCTCGAAATCTGCTCCGCTTATCTATCTTTGTTATTAGTAACCTCAATCATTCTTCTAATGCTAATTGAATTCTCAAGTATTCAATTAACCAATCTAACCTTCTTCTGACATCAATTGAATATATTATCTTTATTTATGAAATTAATTCAACCAATTCATTTCTTTTTTCTAGTGATTCACCTTAATTCAATCACATTTATTCATCAAATGGATCATTGTCCCCAATATTCTCTTGAAAATCAAATAAATATACAATATTTGTAAAAGCCCTCTCACTATTAGTTAAATAAAGAAATCAAGTTTATCAAGTAATTAATCTTGCACATTTGTCTTACGTCAACCTTGCACAACCCTCCGAAACTCGCACAAGTCTCCAAGACTTTGAAGAAGTCTCCAAATTTGATAGATGGCTCCAAAAAGACCCTTTTCAATTTCCACCCTTCATCAATATTTGATCAAATCTCCACCCACCATCTCTCCTTTATTCTTGTGCTAAGCATGTGTACCAGTGACATGATGCTACTTGTCATCTTCTCCATCTCCCCTATGCGAGAATCACCTTAATCATCTATCTCACAAATCTATAAATCAATTGTCTCTAAAGCCCTTTTCAAAAAAGAAGATTGAATGCAACAAGTATGTTGCCAAATTCTATTCTTGAGCAGCCTACCTGAACCACCACTTGGAACTTATCATCTAAAGTGTAAGAGGTTTTATGTGATTTGTCATTATTTGCATTGCCTTTTTGCTAATCTAAGGTTTATGCTTAATATAGAGTAGGATTCTCTTTCATCCATGTTTCCTATAGTTGTATCTAATATTCTAGTTTTCACATTTTGGCACACTATCATAGCCCCTTTTCAGGCGAAGTTAATAAGAGCACCTAAGCCTGTTATCTTATTTCATGTATATTGTTGGGGTGTTGTAAGAGAAATATTTAATAATCTAATGTGTCTAAAAAGTAAGATTATATTATATTTATAAAAGTCAACTTATGTTTCATTAATTAATAGTTATAAAGTGTCGTTGGTGTTGGGGTCCAAAGATAATGTTATTTAAAAGGGACTATCTAAACACGTATCTAAAATAAATTTTGGAGAAAAAAATGAAGGAAAAAATTATTACAATTCACTCAAATGCTTATTTAAGGTGTTGAGCATTGAAGAGGGTTAGCAATGAACTCAAAACCCTATTTCAGAGTTTGAAAATTTTGTTCGTCTTCACTAGTTAATAATGTTGTAGCTACAAACGATCAGCCAGCAAGCTGGTTGAAGGAGATGGTTCATTTTCTCAAGACTGGTGAGTGCCCTCCAGGTCTTGATAGATCCAAAAGAAGGTATTTTAGGCTGCAATCTATACCTTATGTCCTGATTAATGACATTTTATTTAGAAAGGATAACAATGGTGTGCTTTTGAGATGTATTGACACTGATGAAACCAACAGGGTTTTAGAACAATTTCATGATTCAGGAGGTCATTATAGTCCTAAGACAACAGCTTATAAGATCATGAGAGCTGGGTATTATTGGTCTAATTTGTTTAAAGATGCTCATGCATGGTCAAGGAAATGCTAGAAATGTGCCTTATTTGCAGGCCAAGAAAGGCTTGCAGCCTTACCTCTTCAACCTATTATTGTTGATTAGCCTTTTATGAGGTGGGGTATTGATTTTGTGGGCCCCATTAATCCAAGTTCTAGTGCTGGTCACAAGTGGATATTGATTGCAACGGATTATTTTACCCGCTAGACTGAGGCAGTGGCTTTGAGAGAGGCAACCGAGATTTCAGTTCTGAACTTTTATCAAGATCTCATAACCAGGTTTGGTGTTCCTGAATCAATAATTTCTGATAATGCTTTGTCTTTTGTGGGATCTAGAGTTACTGAATGGGCTTTACAGAATGGTATCTACTTGGATGTGTCCTCTAATTACTACCCTCAGGGCAATGGGTTGGCTGAGTCAACTAATAAGAACTTAATTAGGATCATAAAGAGGATTTTGCAGGAAAATCAGAGGGACTGGCACTCAAAGCTGAAATCTGCACTATGGCTGGATAGAATTACTCCTAAGCAGATTATAGGTAATTCTCCTTATGTTCTAGTATATGGGAAGGAAGCTAGATTGCCTATCTCAACAGAATTACCAACACTACAGGCCCGTTTGGTAGCGGGAATTAGGAAATGATGGATTTGATCAAATGCTGGAAATGGTCAAATCATGGATTTGATAATCCGGTTTTTCATTTCTGGATTATGTTTGGACAGTTTGGTTCCACTTTTTGAAGCTAGAATTGGAATTTGAGTATGATTTTAAATTTTTTTTTTTTTGAATTGTTTTAATGTTTTTGAATTTAGTAATTCATTTTTATTAATGGAATTGAATTTAAAATGGAATTGTAGACCGTTTTAGGCAGCCAAAGTTGGTGGGAGGCAACCAAGTTACAATCACTGCAACCAAAATTCGAAAAAAAATTTGACAAAAAATTTGGAAAATAAATTCGAGAAAAAATTCAAAAAAATAAAAAATTATTTTTAAAAAAAAAAACTGAAAAAAAATTCGACAAAAAAATTCGTCAAAAAATTCGAAAAAAAATTCGGCAAAAATTTTGAATTTTTTTTGAAATTTTTTGAATAAATAACAAAGTCACAAACCACCCAGACAAATAAAAAATAAACTAAATCCCTCCCCACACAAATAAAAAATTAAAAAATTAAGTGTAGACATGAAAAATTTAAAAATTTGCTTTCCCCCCATTTAAATTCCAATTCCACCTTTTCAGATGGAAGATGTAAATGCTCATTTTTGGCAAAATGAGCATTTACATATTCCTATTCTATTTTCATATTGCACTCCCAAATTGAGGATTCGACGAAATGAGAACTAACAAATGCTAATTCCAGTCTAATTCCCACTACCAAATGGGCCCTTTTATTAAGGAAAAACACACATTAGAGCACAAATTTTGTAGGACAAAAAATTTATCAGTTTCCTCTTTGGATTGGAGGATAAAATTTTTCTTGTCCTTTCAAGGTGATTCTACTCAGGGATCGCAGATGTGTTAAAAGTTTGCAGTTAATTTCCAGTTACAATTGGTGATTTAATTTTTCCAAGAGTTCGAGAATTTTTTATGTGATTAGTTTGGGTGGATTTTGCTGATGCTTAGTAATAAATCATTTTATATTATATTGGCCACCATATTTTGGGTGGCTGTACACATTCTTATGGTAGCTGTGCTAAAAATTGGTGTTTTAAGTATATGATTGAGCTACTAGACATCAAATATTTTGATCACCGTTACTATACTTTATCAAACACTGTTGGTATTATCATCTTGGTTTGAAAAAGATGAATTTCCAGCCAGTGATACTGTTATTATCATCTTGGTATTACCCTACCTAAACCACCAATTGATAGAAACCACAAAGAACAATTCTAAAACCTTGAAAATTCCAAGCTTTCACAATTTTCTCCAATTCAACCTCACAGTCAAAACTTGCAAATCTGTTTGTAGAATAATGGCCAAAATACTCTTAAATAAAGGAAACCTATTCAACCTAGGGTTTTCCAAAACTCATGCAGAATAAAAAAGGAACTCAACCTTAAATTGAGTAAAAATAATTAATTTAATTAATAATTCTTGTTTTTATCAATTCACTCAACTTTGAATTTACTTTTATTGTTTAATTTAATTTAATTTAATTGATTGTGCAACTAATTGCATATCAATAACATCTAAAAAGTAATATTTTTTTAAACATATTATTAATTTATGCAATTGATAATTAATTATCAATTAATTAATTTTATCTTTAACTAAAATTTTGGATTTAATAATTAATTATATCTTTTATTTTTTCAAACAGACTTTTTAAAGTCTTTTAATAAATGTACTTAATTAATTCCTATTAATTAAATACTCTCACATTTAATATTTCTATATTTAATAAGATTTAATTACTAAACCACATAATTAATCTCAGTAAATTGCTTAACCATTTCACAACAATCACACCAATCACATAACTAGCCAATTAACAAAAAATCAACTGAACCTAATAATATGACAATCATGCTCTAGGAAAAAGCTCATCAACACACATCACCTTGACGAATTCGGAGAGGTAATAATTCAGAAACTTGTCCACTATTTTAGGATAATAAATGGCTTAGATTGGGATTCGGACCTGAATGTTATCTCCCCTTTCTTACCATTGAGACATTGCGATAGGGCATTCTCATCTTGACAATTCAAGGAAGTTGATGCCTGGTACTTGCAAATCTACATAAAAGACAAGCATGTACATCCATATATATATATAACAAACAATGTCAGGGATTGGTACATCGTGTGGATTCCGCAAGCAGGTGACTACAATTCTGTTCCTCAACCACATCAAACACATCAAATAGAATGGTAAAACATACATGATAGCCATACACATGCAAGTATGGGGTAAGTAAAATCATAAATATAAATGACATCATAATCATATAAATAATCATCATAAAAAATAACTAAAATCATCTGACTGTAAATACATGATATCTCACGTCTATCCAATATCAAATCACCATGTAATGTCATTACATTCATAACCTCAAAATAAAGCTGAAATAATCAAACACACACATGAAAGTGGCCTAAAACAATTTGACAATATAAAACTGAAAAACAAACTATGGGTGGGCACTACAGTTTATGTGGTGCCTATGTCTTGCTAAAGCATAAAACTATATTGTTTTCATATATCTACGTTTTCTCCAGGTTGTTCTACATTTCTTTCACCTTTGTGTGTAATTGCAATGCTGAAGTTTTATAAATTGCGGTTACAATATAAATTATAGGAAATGCCAGATACTGAACAGGTTCTGATATCATTCTACCCTTGTAATTTTGCATTGACTAAGTATGTGCTTAGATATAATAGAAACCACTAATGCCTGAATACAAGCCTAACTGGGAGTTCCATAAGGGAGGATGACCAACTAAAACTGCGAATTTCACATTCGTTTAGTGATAAGTTTGTGTCTTAAATGTTTCCTATGGTCCTGCTTTGATGCATAGCCAATAATTTTTTATAAATGGATTTTTATATCCATTGAAACTTGTGTTACAGTAATTTTTTCTCATATGTATGTACACTTAATTATCTTTATTTATCAGCATTTCTCTTGGCTAGTCTCTCTATCCCTTGAATATGTTATCATTGTATTATTTACTTAAACTTATGCTTCTTTCTTGATATTCTTGGAATTTGGCTGGATTTTGTCTTCATATTGTGAAGTTATTATATTCTTCAAGTCATTGAAAATGACAACAAGAGAGGCTGTCATGTTTTTCGTAAATGGGGCCGAGTTGGTAACGATAAAATAGGTGGTCAGAAGCTGGAAAAGATGCCAAAATCAGATGCAGTTCATGAATTCAAACGATTATTCCTTGAAAAGACAGGGAACACATGGGAAGTGTGGTTAAACAAGGACAGTTTTGAGAAGCAGCCTGGCAAGTTTTTACCTCTGGAAATTGTATGAAAACGATACCTTTCACTTTTTTTGAATATAATTATATGGTCTTTACAAATATGGGTATAGATTTTGTTTTAATGAATATCTTCATGGAATTTTATTAGGATTATGGAGTTAATGAATCTCGACAAAAAGATATTGCTACTATGGGTTCAAAAAGCAAACTAGATCCACGGGTGATAGATCTAATGAAATTGCTATTTGATCTTGAGACCTATAGGTGATGACTTTCTTTTGCACTCTCTTTGTTCACATTCTAATTCTCTTCCTATCTTGTGTTCAGCAGAATTAATGACATCAATTGAAAATTTTAGCATATTAACAAGATTAATTATATGCATGTTTTCAGGGCTGCCATGATGGAGTTTGAGATCAATACATCAGAAATGCCTCTTGGAAAGCTTAGCAAAAGTAACATTCAAAAAGGTCTGTGTTTGTGGTTTTTTCTTTTTGAATTGCATATTGTTTACAAATATTCTGCTCATACAGGCATCAATGTTAGAAACCACATCTACATTAGAAGCCAAGTACAAAAGACCAAGACTAAACTTAGATTAGGTATCCCTACATGAATTTGACTTCCGGTTTGCGCAATGAGATTCCAGTGGTTACGCTCAACCCCTTAAATGATAAAAGGGGAAAAAATAATTGTGTTAGTAAATCTTTCCTGACATGAATTCTGAATTTTCTAGTGTTCCACTGGGTTTGGGGACATTTCCTTGGGGGAACGCGTTTTGGGGACAGGGGTACTAGGGCCTAAGTTTGGGAATGCCGGGGAGATGGCAAGAAAACGGTGTTGACATAACACATATGGTATTTGTACTTGAAAAATTAGTTTTAAAAAGATAAAGACCTATAACATAATAACTAGAGTCTAATAGGAGTATTCAAATGACAAATGTCAAAATTGAAAATATCAAAATTTGACATTGCAACGAGAATTTTCAAAAATTTAAATTTTTCATTTCATAATCATATTAATCACAATCCAATGTTCATCAAATTTACAATCAACTGATCAAGTTATCAAGATTCAACAATGTTCAAACTTCAAACTTCAAAAACAAAATACTAAACAGTAAATACTAGAAGTATAAACTCTAGAAGTGGTTGCAAATGAGACTAAATGTCTCTTTTATGATTTTATTAGCTTTAGGCAAGTTAGGGTTGCACTTTAGTTTTTTTTTTTGAGAGCATGAATTTTTGCAGGAAACATCTGCAAGTCCCTTGCCCTGTCGAGGGACATTTAGGAGTGTCTGAGCGTCACCAACGCCGTCGCTCCTGAAAGAGACGTCTCTTCCTCTGGAAAATGTCTCAAGGCTGGCTGAGAATTGTGGTAGAGGTGGAGGTGCAGCAGAGAAACGTTTTGGAGGCATCCCTCCATCCCTGAGACATCCCTGTCTAGGAAACCTCATGTTTTATGGGGGGGATGCACCCCCGCGGAACACTGGAATTTCCATATCATTGGAAAGCTGTAGTGTTAGTACTGACAGATTTGATATCCGAATATCCAAAAATCTTGTGACTTATGGACAATCAAAAAACAATGCTAGTTCATTGTGTCATATGGTGTTATATTCTTGTTATCTGACAAATCAGATTTAATGAGAAGGCAATTTTGTTTTGAGATTGGGTGTATTGCAGTGCTTAATCTCCTTCAAAATATTGATGGTGTTATATTCACATCATAGTGTGTCATTTGGTTGTAAATTACATATCCCCATGGAAAATACAGGTCCAAAACAATTTTTGTTTTGCTTTTCGGTTTTAAAATCTAAAGTAGGGGTCTGGGGGTGACATCCTCCAGTATTGTTGAGAGGCAGCACCCATCATGTGGGTGTGGGCGTAGAGCACCCATGGGGTCAGAAAGGGCAGTTCCCCTGGTGCATGCGTTGTGATATGGGGTAGGGTATGATGAAAATTGTCATTGATGTCATGATACATTATAAGAACATATAAAGAGGACATACATAATTGCATGTATAATGAAGATTAACAACATACAGATATTGAACAGCATACATAAAAGATGTTTTCATTTTATATTAAACAGCATACAAATATTGATATTGAACTGCATATAATACGTCTATAGTCAGAGATTATATATTCAGAAAATGTAACAGTGAACATATGTATACATCCAGAGAACATCAGTAAACATACGTATACATCAGAGAACATCATCGACAACAATTAATATTGTATACATACTATATTTAATATACAGAGGTTATCGAAGGTTGTTTTATATATGTCTTATATCAGACACATGAAGTCACTCAGATACGTATTTATGTATTCTGGCCAGCAGATAATAAAAACAAAAACGTATGCATATGGCAAAGAGAATGTATCGAAGGCAACAGGCAACAGCAAAATATTGAGAACGGTGGATATTATCAAGAACGGCAAAATGATTATTGCTTTCAGCGATTAAAGGTTGAAATAATATACAGCGGTTAAAAGTGTTCAGCATACGTCGAAGATATTAATGGAAGATAACATTATATGCAGCGATATAAAGAATGAATACAGGGTATAATAAAACAGATGTAAGTTTCTTTTCGAAGGATGGTATATTCATCGAAGATATGCACAGTTGTTGTTGAAGATATACAGATGTTTTCTAGATACGTAACCAGATCAGCGAAAGAGAACAATAGACTTACCGTGTATTATATTTTCGAAAGATATATATGCAGCATTAAAGATGCCGTAAACACAGCACGTGCATATTTGAAGTTTTCTACGGTCAAATATATTTAAATATATATTCGAAGGATATCATCGATGTTTAAACAAAGACTTTGAAGAATTATATAAAAAGCGGCAAAGGTTCGATACTGGCAGTGATATGTTCAAATGTTTCATTGATTACTTTAATGATATGCAGCGCCCGATCAATAACAAAGACATATATAAAAAGAGTTTATTAAGAGAAGAATTTTATTTAATATAATTAAAAAAATATTAACTTATTTTAAGTTAATAATATTTTAATAATAGACACCTTTTCATATTGGAAAGGCACAACTCTTAAAAAGACACATTGTTTCATTTCTAAAGTTTATATATAAATATTCAATTCATTTTGTGAAATTGAAAACAAGTCAGCAATGGAAAAAAGAAGAAGAAGAGCAGAGATAATTATATATTCTAAATATAACTATTAATAAAGATATATATATTCTCAAAAAGGAAGAACAGCAAAAAGAGCAGAAAAGAGAAGGCTAAAGAGACATATATTCAGATTTTTTTGTGGCTGACTTAAAGGAGCGAATTGAATCCATCATCCGTTGAAGATAGCAACACCGTCAAGGTGGAAAGAGAATTTATAAAGAGTGAGTTGGTGCTCAGAAACCGGACAGGGAGTTGGTGCTCAGAATCCGGACAGGGAGTTGGTGCTTCCAGTAGGTCGGTGCCTGCGAAGTGTGGGAGTTGGTGCTTCCAGTGAGTTGGTGCTCATAAACATAGGGGTTGGAGCCTCTAGTAGGTTGGTGCCTACAAAACATTGTAAAAGAACAATATTATATATAAAAGGAAATTATTTAGTGGTTTTCTCCCATATTGGGTTTCCACGTAAAATTTGTGTTCATGTGCATAATGGTTTGTTTGTGAATTTGAAGTTATCTTTGAATAAAGTTTTAAAAGTTAAAAACTATTAATATACTGATTCACCCCCCCCCTCTCAGTATATTTGTGTGCTCTTCAGGGTAAAGAAGTGGAGCCCTCCCCACTCCCTCTAAAGCCCATATTAAGGCCTTTGAGACCACATGGGCCTTCATTGTGCATGACATTTTCCAAATGAAGCTGAAAAGTTCTCCAAAATAACCTGGCAATCAATCAGGTAAAAAATGGAAAGGAAGGAATTTTCTATTGGCAATCAGAAATGGTATGCTAGAGTGGCTCATAAATAAACTTGAATTTTGTAAAGACCATAATCTAAACATGCTACCTGTAATCAGAAAGTAAAATTCCAAAAGATTTCTATAAGCTGGCCAATATGAATAGCAACAGCAGCAGTAAAGTGCAAACTATTTTGGTCAAGCAGAGGTAATTCTGAATGAACAATTGTATTTTGTCACTCAAACAGTTTCGTCCATCTTGATCATTTCACAGGTATGGTCTCCCTCCAAATCCCCTTGTTTAATTCCTTGCTGGTCGAAGAAGACAAAATTGAAGCACATTTACTTATGGAAGCACCTTCAAGTAGTCTTCATTAGGCCATTTTGAAGATTACCTTAACAGAGTGCATAAAATTCACCAAGAGGTGCATCATGTAGCTTGGGAGGAGTGAAGGTTGCCAATGCATCCAGAATAAATGTATAAGTGATCTGTTGCATGACACTTCAGTGATTTCATACATGTAGCCTGTAGGCATCTCTCAGATCTTAAGATAGGTAACTTAAGTGATGTCATACATGTAAGCACCTCTCAGATCTTAAGATGAATATGTACTAGTTCTACATTTGGGAAGTACTTGAAGTTGGTACTCTTTATTTTGATTTAAGATCTTCAACTTGAAGCTGGAAATCTTTGTTCTACACCTGTAATTTCGGTATATTGAATCCTAAACTATCAAGGAGTTCAAATTGTTGAAGCTGGAAACACACCCTATTGAATTCCACACTCTTTTGGTGTCTGTCAGATTTGTATCAAGATGTGTCTTTACTTATTCTAAATTTTGAGGTTACCTTAGTGAAGCAGTTACCATTTCTTTTGACTCCATGAGTCCATTATGTTGAAAATGGTAAATATTTATTCTAAATTTTAAAATTTAACATGCTGAATTCTGTACCTATCATATAATATGGGGTTTAGCTTTGAAGTTTGCAAAATCCTTAGTTTAAATTCTAGCCTTGTGAAATCAATTTCATGAAGGCCAATATTGTTGTACTCTACATCACATGTTCCCAGAGCACGCAGCCTGCAGGAGTTGTAATTGTGATTGTCCATCCCTCTCTATGTACCTCATCTTTGTAGTCTAATACCTTTTTGTTATACACAGTGAAACTTGGGGATGCGCACCCGGCCCAAAACCCAGGAGTACCTGGTGCGGGGACGTCCTTGGGACAGGTACTTGGAGTACCCAAGTACCCTTGTCGCCACACCGTGGCCGTACCGCTTGGGTGCTTGGGGACGTCAGGGGTGCTTGGGTGCTTCATCCACTCTGTTAAAAGGAACAAACTTACCTCTAAGAGAGCAGAGAAGCGCATGTACAAAGAGAGCCCAACAACACGATGAGATGTAGAGCTAGAGGATCCATCTCAGATTGATGAGGACGAGATTGCAGCGGAAATAAATGTAGGGTTGGTTGGTGTTCCTTTGGCGGAACTTGAGCGTGAGGAGTCCACTAGTTCCAGTGATGAGGACTTTGGCTTGGGTAATGATTAGAGGTCTCCCATCACTACATTTTGTCATTTTGACATGATTTTGTACTCATTTTGATATTGATCATGATTCATATCATGCATGATGCTACTCATTGTAATCATCTTTATGATATAATTGATATTTGATAGAACTAATATAAATCCTAGTTGCTGATAATTTGAATTTTGAGTTTTGAATGTTCCTATTAGGTATGTACTATGTTACTATGTTGAATGTTCAATGGTTCTGGTTCGTGTTGCAATTTTGTTATGTTCAAGTATTTCAATTTGGTATGTTATACGGAAACATCATTTCATAACTAGCATTTCAAGTTCTATATGAATAGTATGCAGCATCCCTCCTCCCTGTACCACCACCCCCCCCCCGCCGTCCCCGAATTGAGGCCCTTTTTTTCCCGTCCCGGAAACTCGTCCTGGCGTCCCAACGTCCCACCACGCCGGTGTTACGCTGGTTATACATGCCTTGGGCAGTCAATCAACTTTTCTTTGCTATTTTGGGGGGAACTGTCTTTTCATTTAACTCTTATATGTTACTTTTTGGTTCATTTTTATGTGGGTTTAAATGTTGCTTTATATAAAAAGGAATGGAAAAGCAATGTGCAAATTTAATGTTCACGATCAAACAAGTAATCATCAAGATTTGAGTTTGATGCATAAATGGAGTGCCTTCGTCATGACCAGAATATGAACATACAAAATGCCTATAAACAAAACTAAGAGTCAAATGTTGCCCAATTATGGAGTTGGGAAACATAAATAATATCTATTTTTATGGATTTATGGTTTTGTTAAGAATAATAATTATTGGCAGTATTATTTTATTTTGGGAGTTTTTAACTCGACAGTTTACACATGCTGATATGTTATTTTGTTGCAGGTTTTGAAGTGCTCACAGAACTTCAAAATTTAATCAACCGCAGGGACATTGATGTTTCAAAGGAAAACTTGATTATTGATGCCAGCAATCGATTTTTTACAATTATCCCCTCAGTTCATCCACATGTTATTCGGGATGAAGATGAACTTAAATCTAAGGTACAAAGTTCTAATACGTGTTTGATATTGCCTCTGCATGCTTGCTGATGCATAAGATTGGCTGCTTGTAAGAATTTTTTTTTTGCCAATTGGTTTTATCATAAACTCTTTGTTTACTTGGGATTTCCTTTTCCACTATATTTTTACTCTTTACTGGGTTGTATTTTTCTTATTCGATTACATTTTCTTTATGTTTCAAGCTGTGTTGAAAGTGCCATTGCTAATTATCTTTTCAGTTATGACCTTGTGTTGATAGGTTTAGCTATTCTACATTTGTATTTTGCTAGTTATCTTTTCTGAGGGAAAATAAAGCTAAGGAAATTCTACTTGGTAATGGATGGAGTTGTATGTAGCTCATCAACGTGCAGATTTTCCTTAGATATGAGCATGTGGAGGCTTTGAAGACATAATGTGGTCCTTTATTGTCTTTTATGACATATGGCGCGTGCCTATGTTTGATTATTTCTTCTGGGTTAGTTTTATTGTGGAAGTACTAATGAATTTTCTTTTTTTGTTGGTCTCTTCGTGGAATAGATTCAAATGTTGGAGACTCTTCAAGACATTGAAATAGCATCTAATCTTATTAACTTTGAGAATATAGATGAGGATCCTCTGGATGCCAATTACAAGAAACTTTGTTGCAATATATCTCCATTACCTCATGACAGCTCAGATTATCAACTTGTTAAGAAATACCTTGAGAAGACCCATGCGCCAACACACAAGGCAAGGACATGAGTACCATTCTATCCAATATTGGTTCTTGTTTGAGTGGATTCCAGTTTTGTATTTCTATCTGTGAGGTATAATGATTTTAATTTGGATTTTGAGTTTGTATTTGTATAAATGCTTTACTCTCTCCAGGAGTGGGCACTTGAGCTGGAAGATGTATTTGCAGTTGACAGAGAAGGAGAAGATAATGCATATGTCAAATATAAAAATCTTCAGAACCGAATGTTGCTTTGGCATGGTAGATTTGTGGTTTATTTTGAATTTTCTGTTTGGAGTGCATCTTTTTGTTAATAGCTTCTTAATTGGTGCCCAACATTTAAAAGGCACAACATATAAGATTGATATCAGGAAACACATTATTGAGAGAATGCTATTGCTATAGCATCCATGCTGTTTTACTATAGACTGTTTTGGCTTGATGTAGGCTCTCGAGTGACAAATTTTGTTGGTATCCTTAGTCAAGGACTTCGGATAGCCCCTCCAGAGGCTCCAGTAACTGGATATATGGTAAATATTTCCCATGTAGTAATGCTTATCTATTTCCTTGAGTAGGCCACAATATGACTCATATCTTAATAGATTTTTTTTGCTTTTGCAGTTTGGGAAAGGTATCTACTTTGCAGATCTAGTGAGCAAGAGTGCTCAGTATTGTTTTACACAAAAGAAGAATCCAGTGGGGTTGATGCTTTTGAGTGAAGTGGCATTAGGAGAAGTATATGAGCTAAAAAATGCAGAGGTATGCTGACTATGTTTAACAATAGGCTTGTTCTGTTGTCTTCATACTAGCTCAAATAGAAGAAATAAGAATCGAGATAGGACAATTTTTGGCATTGAAGTAATCTATCTTGTTGACCTCTGTTATGCTGCTTTTCACAGTACATAGAGAAGCTTCCCAAAGGGAAAAGTTCAACAAAAGGTATTGGTAAGACAAAGCCTTCAGAGAAGGAATTTGAGCATTGGAGGGATGGAGTGACTGTACCTTGTGGTAGGCCTGTACCATCAGGTGTCAAGAACTCTGAATTGATGTATAACGAATATATTGTCTATGATACAGCTCAGGTGTGGGCTGAAAATCCCTAACTTCTACTTTGTCAAAAGCTGTGTTTCATTTTCAATGATGCTAGTGCCCATTTTGAAGCTGGGTAGACAAGGTGACTAGAATTGTTCTTGTCCATGATATTTACTAAGAGATGTTCTTTCTTGATGTTCAGGTGAGACTGCAGTTTTTGTTAAAGGTGCGTTTCCATCACAAGTGATGATGACATTTTGAAAGAAGTGTCTTGATTCTTCAGATTTATCGTATATGTAAAAAATACCTTGTTTTACTTTAGCACAATCTGCAACGGGGAGCTTCTCATCTTCTGTAACAATGTCAATTTCAAGCCATTCATTTCTTGTGGTTGAAGTGCCTTAGATAAAATATGCTATGTTACTTTCTTAGTTTTGTTGCTATTTTGTTCATACCGGCTACTTGTTGGAATCTAGAACCAATTACGTCAATATCATTAGAGTATGTTTGGTTCAATATTGCAGAGTTGTTCTTAGGAAATAACTTTTTCTGATCTCATCCCCATAACAAGAAGAATGAGGCCAACATTTTTGTTGACGACCTTTCTGTTTAATTTTGGAAAAGTTACTCTTATGAATCAGGCATCATACTTGCAAAACTGGTTTATACTAACCCTTACAATTATAACAGCAATTAAAGATTACAGTGATAATGAAGGCATGCACATTGGAAATGCTCATTTCAGAATCTTGGATGCTTAAAGAGGTATTATGTAATAAAGTATGTTCAAAGTTCACTTATCCATAATCTGGTCATAAATGCGTTTTGGAAAAGTTCCGTGTAACTAATGTTGTCTTGCAATATACAGGTTAATGTTTTGTGAAATGATTAAGGCAATCAAACCTTAGGCTAGATTTTAACCTTTTTCTTGTGCAGTGCAAATAAATGGATTAGCATGGTTAGCTGGTGTTTCTTTCCAGTGTCAAAGAACACTTCTTACAATGCATTTTACGTCAAATAACAGTTCTTACAGTGCATCTATATGTGACCACTTAAACATTGCAAGAGACATTTCTGAATAACACGCTAGAGACATTGCCTTATCAAACCTTAGGCTAGATTTAAACCTTCTTCTTGTGTAGTGCAAATAAATGGATTAGCATGGTTAGCTGGTGTTTCTTTCCAGTGTCAAAGAACACTTCTTACAATGCATTTTACGTCAAATAACAGTTCTTACAGTGCATCTATATGTGACCACTTAAACATTGCAAGAGACATTTCTGAATAACACGCTAGAGACATTGCCTTGGCTTGTCTTGTGGCTTCTTGCATCACATTTGTCGGGGAATCCACTATTAATCTTAGATGTCCTTGCTGCATGTTTTTGAAATGTTCTTATTCCTTTGATTCCAACAAAAGACTTGCAAAATTACCTTCTAGGGTTTGCTTCAAAACAAGATATCAAACAAAAGCTGAAAAGCCTGAAAACAAACGTGTGTTACAATTGTAATTACACCAAACATAATGGAGTGAATAATGTCACTAAATAAAAACTCCATGCGATTTAATTTGACCCATCTCTTTTTTTATATATAAAATTTTTAGTCATCTATTCATTTTAACTTCAATTTTTTATTTTTAAGCTGTAAATATTTTATCGATATTTAAAAATTATATTATATTTAAGAAATATAAGAATGATATGAATAAAGATATATTTCCAAAAAACTAGATTTTTAAGTTAGCAAAAAGCTTTAGGATATGCAATTTATGTGGGTTCAGTTCAAAATTTCACTTCCAAGTCTTTGACATGTATAGACTTGTTATGCATCAATCAAAAAGGCAAAATGATTAAATGTTGAGGTAACGACTTTGATAGTATGTCCTTGGTATTGCTCTGACCCATGTGACCATTTTTTTTTTGATAACTCACTTTTTATTTCATGAAATTTTAATGCTTATATTTTCAACCATTTATATCCATAAAAGCATTAAAATTTTATCTCAAAAAGCTGTGTCATAAATAAACCCTTCTGCATTTGTGATTGTCTCATCCTCATTGGTACATGTTCAAAGCTTCAAATTCCAAATCCTTCCCAATCAAAAGTTGTGATAAGTTGTTTGAAGAGGCAGGAAGAAGTGAAGAAAATTGAATTAAAATTAAAATTAAATTTAAATATATTCACTTTTTGAAAATAAGAGAAAAATAGAAAAATAAAAATGAGGTGATTCTGACAACCCTTAAAGCATAATGGTAGAGGGATTTTGCAAATGATTGGGAGCACAATGATTGCATGATTTCTAGAGGATGCATTTGTTGAGAAGTTCAACATGTATGTGAAACATGTGTTAACTATATAATATTATAACCCAATGCCTTGTGGAGAATTCATTTCATGAAATGCGATTAGCGGGTATGAAACCACATTCCACAATCTTGCCAACATTCTCTTTGCGCATACCAGTATGGCAGCTTTGAAAGGGGTATGTACACGCATGTCAAAGCATTTTGGTGAGCATTTGTTAGCTATTGTGGCTGCCACAGTGTGCAACATGCATACACAATGTAGAATCATAAACAAACACATGAACTATTCGACAATCTCCCTCTAAAAGATATCATTTCATGGAGTGAAATAATTGCATGATATGCACAAAATTGGTTGGTTGAAAGGAGTTTTAGAATCTCCAATCAAATGCATTTGCCATGTGAGAAGATACGACAGTCATGAGTGTAAAATGCATGATTGTATGGTCTACAGAAGTTAATAACATCCAACAAATGCAAAGGCGAACTCTGCCATTTTTATACTAGTTTTATTGATATGGAAGTATGCTGATATGAAACAATGCACAAATGCATCCGTTGAAAAGGAATTTCAAAATTTTGAAGAAAAAGTGATTGTGATTGCCGGTTATGAAGTCAACTCCCTTTGCTAGTATTCTCCTTGTACATACATCTCCTATTCTCTATGAGTTTGGGAGATTTTCAAAATGTAAGAATTCTTCGAAGCACGAAAATACAAGATTTTTAGTAGAAGCAATCAAAATCAAAATATGGAAGCATACACAAGCGTGCCAACTGTTTGAATGAATGCTTTAAAAGGTATGCCTCCAAATCATGAAATCATAGACATTATAGATGAACCGTTTGTCTAAATGCCTCAAAGAAAAGTCTCCTCAAGGAATAAACTGATCATGACATGTGCATGAATCATTAAAATACATTGTTTTTGAAAAGAATAAAAAGCATATTAAGGTGTTGTGGTTAGAAGTTATTATGACATATAATTTGTATGGATCTGTTAAAAAATGGTTCAGAAGCTTTAGAAAAATGTAATGAATAGTTGCAGCGTTGAACGTCATGACCTTTTCCAAATTCATCATTTGATTGAGAAGTTCTAAAACATAGTATGTATATCTATTACCCCATGGTGAAGGGTGCATATAAGACTTCATGCCTCAAACAAATATCATCTCTTGAGACATTTTCATCATAAAATGGGGTTATTCCAAAAAGGTTAGAGTTCCAATTGTGCTCATAGACATGCATGTAAAATGTGGAATCAAAGACTACATCGCTGCATTATTTAACTCACGACCTTGAAGAGATTTGTCATAGAGAAAGAATTAAATGATTTCAGAATGTTCCAAAAATGGATTTTGCAATGAAGCTCTCAGAACACTCTTGATCACATCTTAACATAGTTTTGAGGTTTGTAGTTATGAGAGTGTTTTGTGTACAAAGTTGATGTTTTTCAGATTAACATTGAGATAAAGGAGGAATTGATAAGTTCAAAATTCACAATATCATAGAGAAGGTCTCCTAATAGTTCCTCAAGTCAAATGATTCTGTCAACATGAAATACAAGTATTAAGGATATGAATTCATGTCTGTACTTGAAAGTAGTCTCCCTCAAATTTTAGATACAAGGCTCAGACAGTTGGGGCATCTCACTTTGAAGAGTTTTTGGGATAGCATGGAAGAACAAGAAAAGGTCTTTTTTGTCGCATAAGATATTATAAAGTGGTTTGGCTCATGTAACAGGTTTTCCCATATCAGTACAATGTGCGGAGTTGGTTTTTATAATCCAGATATGAGGGAAGTTAGAACAATTGAAGACAAGTTGATTGGCAAGTTGGATAATGTGTCCTTCAATACCATTTTTAGATTATCAGCTAGGTACCAATTCGTGCACATAAACCGAGAGATTGCACAACATTTCCTTCAAAACAAGGATTAATCTCAGTTGCCCATAACCATTCATAGAACCCTCTTTATGGAAGAGATATCTAATATGATTGTGTTATTGCACATATTAATGGGGAATATAGAATCTAGTAAAATTGATCAATGAATGTATTTGTACATATTTGTCATTTGCAAAGGAAGTCAATTTATTGACTAGAGAAGCATCATTAGTGACAATTTGCATGATCAAATAGTGTGTTTTGAGTGAAATCAATATTTCTACATGACTTCTTTCTCATTTACACAATTGCCACTATGAGGATAGGGCCTGGATTAAATACCAAATGAGTGTATACCAATACCACTCAAATATATGAATTTTATCCTTAGCTACAATTAGAAGAGAGTTGTTAAGGTTTTAGGATCATTGCAAATGTAATAGCATTATCTCATTGTATGTGTTTTCCAAATGCAACAATCTCTTGCATTTATATTGAGAATGAGCCAAGAAGAGACATGCCCCTTCATGAGACATGTCTATTCATTAATATGTAATTAATATAATGACAATATATATATATATATATATATATATATATATATATATATATATATATATATATATATATATATATATATATATATCTTCACTAGTATTGACTCATAGTGTTTATTCGACTGAAGCTACAAAACATCAACACTCCCTCTTAGCTAGGGAGGATAAATCAATCTAATGTCAATACTTAAGACACTTGACAACATTAATCATATGATGCTAGAAATAAAGGCATCATCCTCAAGATGTAATCAATAGAAACATAGTCTCAATATGTGGATTGCCTCCATCGGTGATTCTAGCCACAATCTCTTGAGTATTGGCCTATCAGAATGTCAACACATGACATTCACCAAATACTCTGAGTATTGGCCTATCAGAACATCAACATATGATATTCATCAAGTACTCAATAAGGTACAGGCCTGTAGAATATCAACACATGATATTCACCAAATACCTATCATATATCTATAGAAACAACTCATAGACTGTCAATGACATCTAACACTTAGTTGTTGATTTACAAGATATATCTATGCAAACAACTTATAGACCATCAATTTAATGACATCTAACACTTAGTTGTTTCTTTACAAGATGTATCTATGCAAGCAACTTATAGACTGTCAATTTAATGACATCTAACACTTAGTTGTTGCTTTACAAGATATATTTATGCAAACAACTCATAGACCGTCAACTTAATGACATCTAACACTTAGTTGTTGCATTAATTCATCATGATCTGTTTCAACATTATAAATAATGTATATCATGATTTAAGTTATTGTAAGATCGTCACCTTCCAATAACTTCTGCAAATACAAGTGATAATCATTTGGAAGTCGTCACTTCCTCATGATTTACACAGGGGGCAGGCCCATTAAAAACATTCATGATTCATAGTATAATAATCAATTATATCAAGTTTACCTCATAAGTGTTTCACCTTCAATAGTGAACTCCCTCTCAATCAATATGATCAAGATTGTCACAAATTGACTAAACCATTTGCTCCCTTTGAAGCTCAAGTTTATCAACTTTTTGACCTCTTTTGAAATATCAGACTCCCTTTGCATCTAGTCTCAATCATCAATTCATTTGCAAGCATCAAGTTCTTTCTCCCTTGAATGCAAGTATCTTGTACTTCTGTCCTAAAGGTATGTCAGAGAGAGGTTACAAATAGCTCACTAAACTATCTTGACCAAAAATACCAATGATGTAAGCATACAAGATTTTACTAACCAATAGTATAGCTTGAATTAAAAACTCAAAAATTATGTGCATTAATAAAACATGAAATATTTATTTCTAATAAATTTCAAGTATTTCATTTTGTAACGTGAGCCCATATAGAAAATATCATGCAAATTCATAGAATGATGTCATCGTTCTCAAACATTACTATAATTCTTCACATGAACTATATTTAATATCCAAAGGTTCTATACACTATCACAACCTTCAATCTTATTAGATCTCCCTTCAAGTGGTTAGACTTTTAAAGAAGGAACCTCTCTCTTTTTCAGATTTTGTTTTTCATAGACCCATACATAGTCAGCCATAACTTTTGAACCTAGCATTTTCTCTCCAGTCGCTCCGATGAGATTCTTGTAAATTTGTTCATCACCAACATATACAAAATTTAGCAAAATCCAATGGTTCATTTGTGAGATATGGTCCTCATACTGAGACTATATTTTTTGAGATAGTCACACATTCACCATCAATAAACTACTTTCTTACATTTGCAACTTGGCTCTGATACCATGTTAAGGTTTTAGGATCATTGCAAATGTAATAGCACCATCTCATTGTATGTGTGTTTTCCAAATGCAACAATCTCTTGCATTTATATTGAGAATGAGCCAAGAAGAGACATGTTCCTTCATGAGACATGTCTATTCATTAATATGTAATTAATATAATGATATATATATATATATATATATATATATATATATATATATATATATATATATATATATATATATCTTCACTAGTATTGACTCATAGTGTTTATTCGACTGAAGCTACAAAACATCAACAAGAGTTATAAACATTTCTTGAGAGTGAATGATGCATTCTCAATGTTGACAACAAGAGCTCTCTAGGGAAATATTGGACTTGGGATTTCCTCATAAAGCAACATGGAAGCTATTTTATTCAATTCCAAAGATTTACTTATTTTCTAGTTGGTGGATTTAATGGACATCCTTTCAAATTGCCAAAATATAGAGAGGATAAAATTATTCTTATAGAGGTTTGTAGATAGCTTGCTATAGTTCACAAAGAATGCAAGAATAAGAGGAAAGATGGTATTACTTTCCCATTGGCCTAAGCTATTATAGTTGCAAATCATTTCCAGATGCTCAAAATATTGAATGCTCTTTAATCAAGATCAATTTATACATTGGCACCCCCAGATATCCATATGACAGTAAAGATTTCGTCAAGAAAAATTTGGACTTGGGTGCAAGTTACTATCATCTCCTAGGGATTGAGGATTTTTGGGAAGACTGAAGAATATGAAGTGAGAAAAAGGGATTGGATGCACCTTATTGTAGAACAAATTGTGAAATTTGGGTTAGGATGGGATGTGATTGGAATTGGAGATGATCATTCAGTTTGCTAAAATTCAATTGCAACCATTACCACTCATTAATTGGTTAGGTTATGAGGTTAGGGTGTTACATGAAAGAATGCCCATATCATCAAAAGGACAAAAGAATGGGTAAAAAAGAAGACGATCAAAGGTACTACAACGAGGCCTGCAAAGAGTAATAGCTCCCTAGAGAAAAGAGACGACATACAAGAAAGTGCATCTTCCTCCACTACTCAAATTTCAGCTGCTATGTCTAATCTTCAACCAAGCAATCAGGGTGGTGATGATGGTGAAGACCCAAATAAACAGTTCTTTTAGAGGTATGTGTGGAATTGACTCAAAAATTACAAAGAGGGTATCTAAGCTCAAAGACAAGTCATTAGATCTGATTAAAGAAACAATTGAAAAAGGAAGTGAAAGCCCTCAAGTTAATTTTGATAATGAAGAACCAATTACTATTATTTTTCCTTCTCATGATTTGCCATCACCCTCCACAATTTTTATCCATGATGATTGAAGACTCCATTCCAAATGAAAATCCTTTATCCAATATCCCAGACATTCCATCCTCTATAGAAACACCAAATGCAAAAATCTTAAGTGTTCCACATTTTGGTGCTCCCTCTTGGTTACAATAGAGCTTGCTCAAGAAAAGAAGATTCACTCAGTTGGAGATTCCTGAAATTGACACAGTGACTAATCTGATTCAAAGATCAAATAAAACTAAAAAGATCAAGGTTGCATCAAGATTAACAATTCATCTTGGAAATATGCGTGTTGAAGTGGCCCAATCGATATCATAAAAGAACGTAGAAGAAGCCACTGTAGCTGATTTTGAATTTACAAGAATACATATTGGTCCTTTATCACATGAAATTGTTCATAACTTTCAGGTATCTGTAGAACAATTAGCAAGAAAATTAGACAAGGTGAAGCAAACTAAAGATTATTGAAACAATAGTTACAAGTTCTGGTAGCTTATTTAAAGTCCATTATGAATTCATCTTCCACATCTATAGATGCAATAATTCCTGTTTATGAAGGTATCATTGAAAAAGGGGTTATGGAGAATATTCGACATAATTAGTCAACTGGAAGGGCAACCAGAGAATGGATAGAACAAATGAGAGTTGATGCCATGATTTTCATTGAAAAAGTGTAACAGAATTATAAAGAGGCGACCTCTAGGAAAGGTGCTAAAAAGGAAGATACCACTTGGCAAGGATTTTTGAAAGATCTTTATGAATTGATCAAAATAGATAACAATATTTTGATTAGTGAAAATATTTTCTCAAAAATAGAGGACAATCATTGTAGTTAGATGTCTCCTATATAGAATATGAAGTAGTCTCGTAATAGATCTAAAAATAAATTGTCTAAATAATCTAATTATCAATAATAATTTTACACCTCAATTTCATTAAAAAAATAATATCCCAATTTTATAAACCAAAATCTCCATAAATGAATCTAGCAGATTTATTGAAATCCTTGGGCTAAAAACTGCATCAGCTTTTGCTTTAATGGTTGATGATAAATGCTTTGATAAGTGGAGAACAGGTCAAAGTGTTGTTCATTTTACCTTTGCTGTTCAATTATTGACTTCGATGACGGTGTTTGTAGGGTCAAGTTGAGAATTGGTATTATATATAAATGACAGTGCAACACACCATTTTGAGAAAAAATAACGTTTCAATTCTCTCAAACATGTACAATTTATGTCTTGTCAAATATAAACTATCCTTATTGAAATATTAGTTTCTCTGCTAAATGACCGTTGAAATTATTCTGTATGGATAACAGGTATAGAATGAAAGCTCATGAATTACAACAAGATGTTACCAGAACAAGAAAAGCTCCTATAAATTTGTGAATAAGTGGAGGTGAGCATTCAAAATAATATTCTTTCAATCATCTCAAACTCAAAGGAAGAAATTCAAAATACGAACATTCAGGCCATTAAAAAAAAATTTCAAGACATGGTTAACATATATGTGTTTGGTGGACAAACATCAGGTATTGAAGTAATGAAGAATTTGAGTAAGATCACCTCTTGATGTCTGTAATAGTCACATATCTGGCTATAATAATTTTTTTTAGATGTTCAAAAATATCATATCGACTGGGGAATAGGAATTGTCAATGTAGTTGTCCCAAAGAATATGATTATGGTTCAAGCAGTAAAAACATTCAGGAATTTCAGGACATTTCAGGGGAAAGAAGTCGTTGTCTAGAATCTTATCTTAGAGAGCAAAAAAGATAGTTAAAAAAAAGCAGTTTTTTAGTTGATTGATTTTGTTATGTCATTCAAAAAGTCAAAGTCACATGTTTATTTATTTGTCAATATTATTTTGTAAAATGCGACTTTTCTAGATACACGTAAGCAACAAAATAAGCTTTATTTTCATAAAATCCAAAGTTTCTCTTTTGACATAAATCAATACAATTACTAAGTTGGTTTGTAAGTAGTTATGAGTCAGTTACTAAAGACCATCTATATATACCAAGAGTTACCCATTGTAAAGGACTTTTGAGAATTTTCACGAAAAGGATGACATAAGGGATTTTGGATTTGTATAGATCTATGAAGAAATGAAATATAGTTTTGGATGTGCATTCATGGTGTTTTTCTGAAAGTTATTGTTTATCTATTGTGTGATAAGAATTGATCATTATCTTTGTTTCCCAATGGTCCTATTTGTGAAAGCAATAGTCAATTAAAAATTTTATTTTGATTCCTTTTTCATTTCTTGGTACTTTGGTATGAATATTTTTGTATATGAGAGGTATATTTGTTGTTAACAATAGTTCTTAATTGTTATGACGACATCTACTAAGTAGTGAAGACCCAAAATAATATTTGCATATTTATTATTTTTGGTCTTTTGTCTTTGTATAATTTTTAAGTGGGTGGCTACAAGAAGTTGAGTCCCACTTTTGGGTGAAAAAGAGGGAGTCTTTTCCTTGTTTTTCAAATTTTATGTCAATTGATGTCAAAATTTGAGGTACTTAGAGATTGAATCTCAAAAAACTTCAATACTAGAAAATGTAGTTTTTGGAGTCTACTTTTCAAATATATAATTTATTTCAATACCCACATGGTAGAATTTGCTTTTTAGCAAGCATGTTTAAAAACTACTTTTTCAAAATGCCTATTTCAGGACCATACCACACACGACCACCATATTTTGACATAAATAAATAAATTTTTGCAAATCCTTCTGGGGAAAGATACCTAAGACACCAAAGATTGATGAATATATATATATATATATATATATATATATATATATAATTAATTTATAATTGACTTTAAAGTTCATTTTCAAAACCTCTGGTGTATGACCACCGCAAGTTAATGAAAATTTCACATTTTTGCAAAATTCTTTTTTTAATCTTCAAGAGAATTGTATGTAGATTGATGCCATATAATTTATTTTCCAAAAAACTTAAAAATAAAAAAGTTATTAAAATTTTAGTGAACCTCACTATTTTACGTTTAGGTACTACTTTTGATTAATAAATAATGCAAAATAGTAAAAATAATCATATCGTGTTATGAAATTTATATTTGTCAAATTAGGATAGTGAGAGCTCCAATGGGTTTTCGTTTCGTTGAAAAATATGACCAGGAAGGCGCTCAAAAAATTACGACAAGGCATAAATATGACATTCCAGTGCCTTAGCCATTATTTTGGAGGTCCAAGCATAGGCTTGGTCCCACCAAGCCTATCACAAATTGAAAACTGAGGCAGAGGTACGTTTCTTTCTCCATGTTTTGTGAAATAGGTGTTTGTTATTTAAAATTCAAAAAATGGCCACTCATTTCTTAAATACAATAAATTAGTTTGTAAAAATGCATTTCTAGTCATAATTAAAAAAAAATGAAAATTGGCACCCGTTTTAAAAAAAGGGTACAAAACAGGTACCCATTTTTTGAATTTTGGATAGAGTGTCTGAATCTAAAGCTAGTGCCTATTTTTCCCAAAACAGGTGCCCGTTTCTAGCGACATTTTCCAATTCCACAAGACTTTCACCGAATTGGGACCCAACTTCTTGCACTTACCCAAGTTTTCTTTCAAAATATAAAATTGACATCATATGGGGGAACTGTCCCTCTTAAATGTAGAGGAAGGTCATCATTTCTTCATGATCTATCCAACTGTTGGGATATTTTTGTTGCTTCCATTGGACAAGTCTTTATAAATTTCAAAGTAACAAATCTATTTACTAACAAAATTTTTATATTGATAAATTTGAAAAGATTGGAGAAGAGACTTACAACGATGAAAAATGAAAGAATGAAAGAAGATATTCGCATATCTTGTAAGTGGGGTTTCAATTTCCCATCAAATGATCAATGCAATTTGGTCCTTACATCTCCAAAAAATATTCCATCCTATAAATTACATGTATATTGTATAGATAGAGATATACTTCTAAAATTGAATAATTTTAGTAATATATTTTTTAAATTTATGGTCTCTGTATTTTTTAAAGTAGTAAACATTTATCATTTGTTCATCTTTATGAATAATAAAGATTTTTAAAATTTGATATCTCTTGGTTTCTACAAAATTTTTATTTATACAATATAGATATGTCAGTTTTGATATATAGATTGTTTATCATATAAGAAAGAATTCTCAAATATACAAAAGATAATGCCAAATCGTAACCATTAATAAGATTATCACAATCTTAACAATTTAAAAATTTAAATAATAACAATAGTTTAACATTCTTTGCAATACGGTAACCAACATAATAGCATCAACACGATTTTAACAACAAAGATCAATTTAGAGAAAGGATAGAGGCAAAACATGAAAACTTTGGTTTTTGTAAAATTTGGCAATGGTGAGAAGTATGGCATTGTTGATTTTGATGGCGAAGGTAGTGAACATTAGGAAAACTTATCCTATGATGGGCTCTTAGAGGATGAAGAAAAAACAAAGTTGATGTCCCCATTTTGGTGTTTCCTTTCTTGTAGGGGTCGATGAGGGTTCCATTGAGGTTGGTGTTGTTGAGGGGATTGTGTTTGTTGAAGATAATTTGGTCACTTGGGGGCAAAAATGTGTGGAGGATGATAAAAACCTTAAAATATTTTGTTGGAAGCTTGCCTACATGGTCATAGATGCTTGGTTGGCATGTTAGAAGATGAGTTTCTCTTGTGACGATTGACTTGCGCATTCCCCTCTATGCTAGGAATTGCAAGGGCTTTTCTAATGAAGATATTATTGATGGGGTTGTCTCTAAATTTGTTGAAATGGATGATTGGTGGAATGTCTTGTTTGAGGAGGATGATATGTTTCTTTTGGATATTATTCTAGAGTTATGCTTGATAGCAAGAAGGATGTATCTTTGGTTGTGCTTTAGTTGTTTTATGAGATTAGCTATTTGGAATTTGGGTCATGTGAACTTGATGATTCTTTTATGAGAGGCTTTCACTTCTCCTTGTTTCCCTTGTGTTGGATTCAATCAATGATGCAGTCATTGAGAAGGTTAAAGTGGGGGACAATCCTTTGATAGATGTTAGCTTGAGGTTCATATTGTGATGAAGTCCCACCTTTCCTTTTTGGATGTTTAATATCTTGTGCTATATTATGTTGTAATATTTAGAGGGACCCATAAGGTTTTTTTTGGCTATTTTTCAAATTCATAAATTATTTTTCTCCAAGATGACCTAATTTAGAGATTCTTAAAGAACCCACTTTCTAGATCTACAAAAAAGGTAGTTCTGGTGATCATGTAATGCTTTTGAGAAAAAAAACCTTTAAAATTGAGAATGGGTTTCCTGAAGCCATGCTTTGATACTGTTAGGAATAGTCCCAAGAGATAACTGAGAGGGGGGGGGGGGGGGGTGAATCAGTTATCTACAAGTTTCAAATCTTTATCCAATTAAGTATAGTTAAACTTTAAGCATAAACACAATGAAATAACAATTGAACACAACACCAATAATTTGGTTACGGGGAAACCCAAATAGGTAAAAACCCTGGTGGGAATTAACACCCACTAATAAATTGAACTAGTGTATAATGATCCTTGTTAGAAGATCTTACAACCTTGCTAGGAGTTGATCTTTACAATGCTTTTAGTATAGTGACCTGGTCAAAAGTCGGACCCTGTTAGGAGTATTTTATGATTGACCCTGTTAGGGGTGAGGATGCACTGTCCGAGAGCTCACTGCTCAAAGGGGTGAAGGCTGTAGCCTTCTGAATAACAGATACACACTATATCTGGATCTTGGTGAACTGTGAGGTATACCTGATGTCTTGATAAGTTCCAATGAATAGCACACTCTATCTTCTCTGTCACATAGACCTCTTCTTGATGACACAATACTACACACTCTCTGCTCTGCTCTAATCTTTCATCTCCATGCCATGCTTCTAGCACTCACAAATGACCGGCTATAAGTATCTTTCCTCTAAATGCTATAATCAAGTCAGCATGTTAGAACCACCTTGAAATCATATTAGAGAAACAATAACACTCTCCAATAACATGTCGGTCGGCTCTACTAAGCACACAACACAAACTGGGACCTATCCAAATCAATAAGTGTAGACGCATGCTACACACTATTGGATCTACCAAATTAACTAATACTTTCTCCTCAAGCTGAATTACATTATGCGCTCTTGACCAAACATTCTTAATTCTTCTCCAATCACTAATCCAAGAACACATACCAAAATGATAGGCGCAACTCCCGTACCAATATAATCTTTGTCGGCTCTTCTGGATAAACACAAGAAACTGCAACTGGTGAATAACGACTGCATAAATTCACTTCTTCTACACATCAAACTTTGCATCCATGAATGTAACATCATTAACATGTCTCCATCACATATCCAAACGCGCAAGGCTCCATGATAACTATACGGACAATCACTCACAAAACACTACCTGTAACTCTGTCAGGAACACTGCTAACACAAGTTGCTACATAACTGTCTATACTAACAATTAACCTCTGCGTCCATGATATCATGCTGATAACATGTCCATGTTACATATACTCAAAGCTTATTGCATAAGTCTTCCATGCATGCTACTTACCATATGTTGTCATCAATGACAAACATACAATCAACACTAACTTGTTGGATAATCTCCAACAATCTCCCCCTTTGGCATTGATGGCAACATATGGAATGAAAAATACCACCAATCCAAATGAACAATTCTTTTATAACATTCTCCATTTCCTCAACTGAACTGCTTCCATGACTGAATACTACTCCCCCTTGCTGCTATATATTACTCCTTAATTCTGTATGTACTCCTCCTTTAATACTATTTTTCATGATTATATACTACTCCCCCTTTGACATCAATGGAAAAGGGCGCCAAACATTTAAGCACCAGTACTACTTTCTCTAATCAGAATCAGGGAAGGGAATTACTTCCAGCTTCTCCCTGAGATACTCATAAGTATCCTTCGGTAAAGACTTTGTGAATATATCTGCTAGTTGTTCCTTTGTACTCACATAATCCAATTTGACTTCTTTCTCTGCCACTTTCTCTCTTAGAAAGTGATACTTAATCTCTATGTGTTTTGTCTTTGCATGCATCATGGGGTTTTTTGACATGTTGATAGTGCTAGTGTTATCACAATGAATAACAATAGGATAATCAATCTGAATTCCAAAATCCTTTATCATCTTCTTAATCTAAATAATTGTAGAACAATTCAGAGCTACTGCAACATACTCTACTTCTGCTATTGACTGAGAAATACAATTCTGCTTCTTGCTTGTCCAAGTGACTAGTCTATCACCAAGAAATACTGCTCCTCTTGATGTACTCTTTCTATCATCCACACATCCTGCCCAATCTGCATCTGTATATACATGAAGCTCAACATTCTTTGAATTAGGATACCATAGACCATAATCTATAGTGCCCTTCAAATATCTGAATATTCTCTTTACTGCCATGAGGTGACTTTGTTTAGGCTCTGTTGCAAATCTTCCAACTATGCCAAGTGTATTAGAAATATCAGGTCTAGATTGAGTAAGATATATGAGTTTACCAATCATAGACTTGTACAATGTTATATCTACTGTTGGAGAATCATCTTCTTTTGTAAGCTTGCATCTTGTTATCATAGGTGTACCCACTGGCTTGCAATCATCCATCTTGAACTTCTTCAATATCTCTTTCGCATACTTAGACTGATTAATGAAAATACCTTTCTCTGTCTGTTGCACATTTAATCTAAAAAAGCATTTGATAGGTCCAATCATGCTCATCTCAAACTCGCTCTGCATCTCCTTAACAAATTCTGCACTAAGTTTGTCATTACCCCCAAAGATAATGTCATCAACAAATATAGCTACAAGTAGTAAACCTTCAAATGTCTCTCTTATAAATAGATTACAATCTGCTGCTCCTTTCTTGAATCCAATTTTTGGTAGATATCCATCAAGTCTCTCATACCAAGCTCTAGGGGCTTGCTTAAGTCCATAGAGGGCTTTCTTCAATCTGCATACCATATCAAGCCTGTCTAATAAGGTGAATCCTTCTGGTTGGTCAGTGTAAACTTCTTCCTTTAATTCTCCATTCAAGAATGCTGATTGAACATCCATCTGATAAACTTTGAAGTTTTTGAATGTCACACAAGCTAGAAACAACTTAATGGCTTCTAATCTGCTCACAGGTGCAAATGTGTCTAAATAATCAATACCTTCTCTTTGTGCATATCCCTTACATACTAACCTTGCTTTATTTCTTACTACTGTACCATTTTCATTCATCTTGTTTCTAAATATCCACTTGGTTCCAATTACATTCTTATCACTAGGTCTTGGGACTAGTTCCCAAGTATCATTCTTAATAATTTGATCTAGTTCTTCTTTCATAGCATCATGCTAATCTGAATCATTACATGCATCTTCAATAGTTAAAGGTTCAATTTGAGATAGTAAACATACCGCTTCATTTGTTGCTGAACTCTTTGCTTTTGATCTTGTTGTGACTTTGCCGCTCTGATCTCCAATGATGTCATCCTTAGAGTGATATCTAGATGTAAACTTTGGAACTTTAGGTGATACTGTCTCATCTTCCTTCTGAGTTTCTTCTTCACTTGTTTTAGGGTCATTGAATAATACATCAATATTGTCAAACATCTCTTCAACAACTGTCTCACTAGTGGAAGGACTGGGTTCTTCTTCAATCATAAGTGCATAATCATGATATCTTTATTGAACCATGTAAAATTTTCATCAATCTTAACATGAGCACTTTCAATGATCTTCTTCAATCTCAAATTAAAACATCTATAAGCTTTTCTTTTAGTAGAGTAACCAAGGAAAATACCTTCATCGCTTCTTGCATCAAACTTGCCTATTGCTTCATCCCTCTTGATGTAGCACTTTCTTCCAAAGATTCTAAAGTATTTCACTATGGGAACATTACCAAACCATAGCTCATAAGGTGTCTTGTCTAGGCCAAGCCTCAATTGTATTCTATTGATGGCATATACTACTGTATTGACCACATCTCTCCAATAGGTGTGTGCAACTTTTCCTTCAATCATGATGGTGTGTGCTGTATCAAGGATGATCTTATTCCTTCTCTCTACAATCCCATTCTGCTGAGGGGTTCTAGGTGCACTCAACTGTCTCTTTATGCCATGTTGTTAGCAATACTCATAGAATTTGTTAGAGGTGAATTCTCCTCCTCTATCCGATCTTAAACACTTTATCTTTGGTCCAGATTCATTCTCAACCTTAGCTTTGAATATTTTGAACTTCTCAAATGCTTCTGACTTATTTTGCAAGAACGCAAGCTGCATCATTCTAGAATAATCATCAACAAACAAAATAAAATACCTTTCACCATAGTATGATCTTGTTTGAGTTGGTCCACATAGGTCTGTATGAATCAGATCCAACTTGTTCTCTGTTGAATTATGCTTGCTTCTGAATGAATTCCTCACATGCTTTCCCATCACACATTCCTTGCAATAGTATCAACTGGCTTTGCTATGTTAGGTAGATCTGTTACTATCTTTACATTTCTTATCTTTACTATGTTATCAAAATTGATATAACATAGTCTTTTATGCCATAGCCAACTGTCATCTACTTTAGCAACAAAACAACTTGCTTCTAAATTAAGCTGAAAAATATTACCTTTAGTCTTTGAACCTGATGCAATCATTACACCATCCTTGTTGTTAATGATGTACTTGTTGTCTTTGAACTCAAACTGATAACCTTTGTCAAGCAACTGCCCAACACTAAGAAGGTTGTGCTGCAAACCATCTACATAAAGAACATCATCAGTGTTGTTCTTTCCATCCAATGTGATAGCTCCTCTACCAATGATAGGTTTAGGAGTGTTATCTCCAAATCTAACCATGCCACCTTTGTATTTGTCTAGATGAACAAATCTATCTTTATCACCTATCATGTGATGTGAACAACCACTATCTATAATCCAATCTATCCTTATGTCTTCTTATGAAATCAATGCTAGCTCTTGTTCCTTTTTCTCATCTTCACGATCCATCTCATCAAACATCTTCTCCATAATAGCAATGAATCCAATTTCATCTTCAACTGAATCATCATCAGAAACTCCATCACCAGCATAGTAACATTCTTTTGTATACTTAGGCTTGTAGTTAGTTCTGAATTTCTTAACTCTTGTAGGACACTTAGATGCAAAGTGACCAATCTTATTACATGAGAAACATTTGAATGGTAACTGACCTTCATACTTTCCTTTTCTTTTTCTTTCTTTCTTAGAAATCATAGCAATAATATCATCTATCTCTTTATCTTCATCTTCATCATCAAAATTACCAGAAGTGTTTAAAGATTTCTTACCATGGACTCATGCTTTGAAGGCTATCTCACTTTTAGGCTCTGTCTTCAATCTTGAAATCTCAAAAGTTGAAAATTTTCTGATCAAGGTGTCTCTCTTGAAATTTGTTGTTAGCTGCATGGTCTCATAAAGGATGTTGATCTTGTTTTCATACTCTACTATAAGAGTAGTCATCAACTTATCCATAATGTCTTCCTCCGAAATCTCTCCACCATTGTTCTTGATTCCAGCAACTACTTCATTAATTGTTTGGTTGTAAGCTCTGATGTCTTCTTCAGGTAGCATCTCTAATGCATTGTATCTTTTCTTCCATGTTGTTAGGATTAACAAGGCAGAAATAACAATTATGTGCAAATATAACTAATATCAGAAAATAATAAACCACACAGAATAGAACACAATGGCACACAGATTTAACGTGGTTCACCCAATCCTTGGGCTACGTCCACCAATAGCGAGTCCAATATTATTATTATCCAGTGATTACAACCTGATTACAATCCGTAATCCCTTACAGCCCAATTCTACCGCAAGTACTAAAATCATACTTCGTAAAAAACCCTAACCCTAAGCCATATTATACAATATTTTCCCGCTTTAGGGTTAGAATGAGTTATAAGTAGTCGGCCTCAAAAAGTACTTTCCTGATTAGTCACCACAAGCTAACACATGTCTTTCTGCACACATTCTTTGCTTGTGTATCTCCTTCAAACATGTCTTCTAGGTGCTTCGATATCTTGTAAGCTGTGTCTACTTTCTTTATCTCTAAAAACTCACTATCAGATAAGGTGTTGATAAGGGCTTCTTTGGCTATTGCATTTTGATGGAACAAATCCTTTTGCTTGCCAGTAGCATCTTCCTTTGCAAGATCTGCTAGAGAGGGGATCTTAACTTCTTTGATAGCCACTTCAAAAACTTCAAAAGCAATGCACTACAAATGTGTCACCATTTTGTTCTTCCAATCAAGATAGTTCTCTCCATCAAACTTAGGAATCTCTTTTCTAAAGAATGCCATCTGATCAACCTCAAGCTCTTAAAATTTCTCTCCGAGGCACTTGGCTCGGATTCCAATTGTTAGGAATAGTCCCAAGAGATAACTGAGAGGGGGGGGGGGGGGGGTGGTGAATCAATTATCTACAAGTTTCAAATCTTTATCTAATTAAGTATACTTAAAATTTAAGCATAAACACAATGAAAGAACACTTGAACACAAAACCAATAATTTGGTTACGGGGAAACCCAAACAGGTAAAAACCTCGGTGGGAATTAACACCCACTAATAAACTAAACTAGTGTATAATGATCCTTGTTAGAAGATCTTATAACCTTGTTAGGAGTTGATCTTTACAATGATTTTAGTACAGTGACCTGGTCAAAGGTCAGACCCTGTTAGGAGTCTTTTATGATTGACCCTATTAGGGGTGAGGATGCACTGTTTGAGAGCTCACTACTCAAAGGGGTGAAGGCTGCAACCTTCTGAATAACATATACACACTATATCCGGATCTTGGTGAACTGCGAGGTAGACCTGATGTCTTGATCAGTTCCAATGAATAGCACACTCTATCTTCTTTGTCACATAGACCTCTTCTTGATGGCACAATACTTCGCACTCTCTGCTCCGCTCTAATCTTTCATCTCCATGCCATGCTTCTAGCGATCACAAATGACCGGCTATAAGTATTTTTCCTCTAAATGATATAATCAAGTTGGCCTATTAGAACCACCTTGAAATCATATTAGAGAAACAATAAAACTCTCCAATAACATCTCGGTCGACTCTACTAAGCATGCAACACAAACTGGAACCTGTCCAAATCAATAAGTGTAGATGCACACTACACATTGTCGGCTCTACCAAATTAATTGATACTTTCTCCTCAAGCTGAATTACATCATGCACTCTTAACCAAACATTCTTAACTCTTCTCCAATCACTAATCCAAGCACGCATATTGAAATTATAGGTGCAACTCCCATACGAATATAATCTCTGTCGGCTCTTCTGGATAAACGCAAGAAATTGCAACTGGTGAATAGCGACTGCATAACTTCACTTCTACTGCACATCAAACTCTATGTCCATGAATGTAACAATACTAACATGTCTCCATCACATATCCAAACATGCAAGGCTCCATGATAACTGTACAAACAATCACTCATAGAACATTGCCTGTAACTCTGTCAGGAACACTGCTGACACAAGATGCTACATAACTATCTGTACTAACAATTAACCTCTGCATCCATGATATCATGCTGATAACATGTCCATGCTACATATATTCAAATCTTACTGCATAAGTCTTCCACACATGCTACTTACCATATGTTGTCATCAATGAAAAACATACAGTCAACACTGGCTTGCTCGCAAATCTCCAACAAATACCATGTTGAATTTATGAAGCTTTGATACCATATTAAATTTTGTGACACAATCACTTGCAAGTTCAAACATCAAATGAAAATGCTTTCCAAAAATTAGAGGAACAAGAAAGACATGCTATATTCTTAAAAAATAAAGATTATTGAATGAGAATTACAATGCACAAAGAATTGCTTTACAGATAGAAAGTCCTATAAAATCGGGAAGAAGATAAAAAATAAAACTAAAGCTCAACTAGACTAAAATAGGCTAAATTGAGCTCAACTATAGCTCCACCAAGTGAATTTAAGCTAAGTATACATGTGCAAGCACTTGGTCAATTATGCATGAGTGTGTGCACAAATATGTGGTGCATCAATATGTAAATATACATGATGCAACAAATATGTATACCATGCAACAAATATGCGTGTTCTAGCATATTTTTCACTACAAATGTCAAAGACACAATTTTGAGAATTCAAAAACATGTATTTATAAATGTGTTCAAATATTTGATGGAGGATTTTTCCATGATCTTGATGCATGATAGAATTGGCCAAAATGTCATCTACATACTCCTCTAAATTATCGTGAATAAATTCATAAAAGATAGGGTCATAACACATTGGTATGTTGCACCAACATTCTTTAGAACAAAATGAATGACCACCCAACAAAAAGTTCCCAAAGGTGTAATGACATAAGTTTTATGATCTTGAGAATTAATAAAGATTTGGTTGTATTTAGAGAAACAACCCATAAAGGATGGTAAGGCATAGATGACAGTGGAAAAAAATATTCCTATCATTGTTGAGAAAAATTGTCTCTAAAAATAGCTTTTTGAGATCACAAAATTTAGTACACATTTGAATATGGTTGTCAAGTTTAGTGACACTAATAATATTCGATATATAAGGGGAATAGTTAATAGTGTTGATAAATCTATCTCGTGATATGTTCTCAATATTTGCATTAAATAAAAATGCCACCCTTGGGTTAATCTTTTAGATATTTTGTTTTATAGGCTTTACATTGAGATGCATCATGTTATTATGAGTATCTACTTGTTGATCAATACCAAGCGTATTTAAATATGACCAAGGAAAGAGTTCAGGAAATTCATGTAATATTAAACAATGTTTGTGTTGTTCATCAATATCTAAGAACTTTCTAATTTTTGTAATCTTCATAGAATTATCTTGGTCCATCAAGACATCAACACCATCTCAATAAGGAAAGTACCATGCTCTAGGCATCAATTGGATGAGGGAAATCTTAGGACATCTTCAAAATATCATATGATAACAAGGAATATTTACCAAAGTAATATTCACCATTTAAATAATAAGAAAATCTATGATAATTGATTATATTGGAGAATGAGTTCATAAAGCTCATTAATTCAACCAAAGACTCATTTGTTGGAAAAATACGAAAAGGTGTGCTACAAGTGGAACTTGTGTCTATCATTTTAGGGCAATTAGGATAATTAGATTAAGCAATGAAGAAAAATCCAAAGATGTGGATATAATATTAACATTAAGAGAGGGTATACAAGAAGGTTCAGTGGGCTTTGATAGATGATAACCAAGGCCAACTGTAGAGTCATGTGGATTAGGCTCTATGGACATCTAATACCTTTGTCATTTATTTCACAACTATTGCCTTTGTACCAAAATTGAGATAATGTTTAAAAATGCATGACTTTAAAGGGATTCCCTTTCTTTTAAATATGGTGGCTCACCATTAGTGGCATTCTTAAAAGTAGATGTATACGATCAACAAAATTTGTTGAATTAGAAGATGTGTTGATTTTAGATGATTCAAAAGAAGAAAATGATTTAGAAGAAGAAGAATGCATAGAGGCTATTGAAAACACCTTTGGGGTCTTAAGATTTGATTACAATACTTTATATTCTTAGATAGAGGAGTTTATAAATTATAATGAATCTTAATCCTCTCTAAAGAGCACCTTAATAGGAAATTTAGATTATTTCTCCAAGTTGATATTAATAGGGGGTTGTGGATTGTTGGAAATATACATGGAGTAACTGAGAGGGGGGGGGGGGGGGGGTGAATCAGTTAACCACAAAAATATTACCACAGATCCCTTAGATGTCTTATTAATTTATTTACTTCTGTCACTTGGTAAACATACAGAGAAATGCTGAAACTCAGTTATTGCAGTGAGTATTAATTATAACTGTTCTTAAGTATTCACCAGTGATTAACATGCATGCATAAAGAAAATAACATGAACACAAGAGACACCAGATTTAACATGGAAACCCAATATGGGAAAAACCACCAATGTAACTAGTTACTATTTTTCACTCTTCTCAAGTGATGCCCTGTTAGGAGCCAACCCGGTAAAAGGTTACAAAACACACTGTTAGGTGTGACCTTGTTAGAGGATTTAATCACCCTGTTAGGAGTGGCCTTGTAAGAGGTCTTGAAACAATTCAATAGAACTGTCACCTTGTTAGAGGATTTACAAAATGGCTGTTAAACCAACTCGGTTAAGAGATTTTGAAATCACTGCTACAATGGTAAGAAAGTAACAATGAAATGACCTGAATAATGATGCAACTGAATTGTTGATTACAGATCTCTATTCTGCTTCACTAGATCCTTCCTGATCAATCTTTGCTGCTCCTCAAGGATATCTAACCATCCTTCAAAATTTGCACACACCTTCCTTCAAAATGATTTTCATGTTCGCTCACAAACTTCCACACTTGCACATTATTCTTCCCACTGAATTCACCACTTGACCTTCTATATATACCATTTAGATTGTCAAGTCGGCACTAATAATCATTACAAACATTAACGCTCATTACAATAGTTGGCTGGAATAAACAAACTTTATTTCTCAAATTAACAAAATCCTTCAATAGCCGACCTTGCTCGGTAAACACTAATCCTGAAAGATTTCCTTTGGTGACCGAGTGAACTCGGTTACCACTGCGAATTCTGCAACATCCTTTGGAGACCGAGTGAACTCGGTAAACACTAACTTTCCTTCGATAACCATGGAAGCTCGGTTAACACTATTTTCTGCCATACTTTCCTTTGACGCTCGAGAGATCTCGGTAGACACTGAAAACTGCCTAGTTGACCAACTAAGCTCAGTAGACACACAGAACTACTTATTGATATGACATTTGTGTGACATCAAAGACAACACACAATTAGACAATTGTATCCAACAATCTCCCTCTTTGGCATTGATGGAAACACAACATGTCATAGCACAATGAAATTTCACAGAAAACATAGAATAAGGAACATATCCTTAGCTTCATTCCGATTCTCATCTTAGTCAACAAACTTCTCTCTGATTGAAAACTCTCCCTCTTAACTTCTCAAATTCTCCTTCTTAGAAATTTTTTGAAATGACAACAAACTCTCCCTCTTTGACAACACATGCCAAAGACAACTCACACACTTCTGGTGAATACCAATGTACCTTAAGTACTGATTCATATGCAATGATTCCTTGACTATGCTACATCAACTAACTGATCTTCAACATGCTTTGGTTGATGCATCACTAAAACTTTATTTAGTGAACTTCGGATAGGGGAATGACCCCTAACTTACCTCTTAGATACAAGAATGCATCCTTAGGTAGTGGCTTGGTGAATATATCTGCAATCTGTTCTTTTGTATGAACATATTCCAATCTGATTTCCTTGTCTTGCACCAATTCTCTGACAAAGTGATATTTTATAGCAATGTGCTTGGTTTTGGAATGCATTACTGGATTCTTTGAAATATTTATTGCACTTGTATTATCACGAAACATAACAACTGGTTCTTTGATTTCAACCTTCATGCCTTCCAATAACTGTTTAAACCAAACAATATTAGAACAGTTTACTGCTACAACAACATATTCTACTTCTGCTGTGGATTGGGATGTGCAATTTTGCTTTTTACTGGTCCAAGATACCAACCTCTTGCAAAGAAAGAATGCTCCACCACTTGTACTCTTTCTGTCATCAATGTTTCCTGCCCAATCAGCATTAGTAAAAACTCTTAAGTCCAGATTGCCTCCAAATCTATACCACAAGCGATAATCTTCAGTTCCTTTCAAGTATCTCAAGATTCTTTTGATTGCCATCATATGATTTTCTCTGGGTTTTGCTGAGAATCTTGCTACTATACCAACTGCTAAGGTAATATCAGGCCTTGTATGCACTACATACTATAATTTTCCAATCATTGATCTGTATAAGGTCTGATCTACTTCTTTTGAATCATCATCTTTGGTAAGCTTCAGTCCAATACACATGGGGGTACCAACTGGTTTTGAATCTTCCATACCAAACTTCTTTAGTATTTCCTTGATGTATTTAGACTGAGTAATGTAGATACCGTTCTTGCTCTGCTGAATCTGAAGACCAACAAAGAACTTTATTTGACCAAACATAGACATTTCAAATTCTTTGTTCATTTTCTCTGAAAATTCTTTGCACTGATCATCATTACCTATAAACACAGTATCATCCACAAATATTTCTGCCAAAACAATTTTGTTATCTGGTCCTTCCTTGATGTACAAACTACTGTTATCATTAGCTCTTTTGAAACCAATCTGAATAAGATAGTTATGTAATCTTTCATACCATGCTCTAGGGGCTTGCTTCAGACCATACAAAGCTCTGTGTAACTTGCAGACCATATTCCTTTTGTCTGGATCAATAAAACTTTTAGGTTGCTCAATGTAGACTTCTTCATCGAGAATACCATTGAGAAATGTAGATTTTACATCCATCTGATACACCTTAAATCCTTTATGTGCTGCATATGCAAGTAGAGTCCTTACACCTTCTAATCTTGCAATAGGGGAAAAATTCTCACCATAATCTATGCCCTCTTCTTGAGAATATCCTTTACACACCAATCTAGCTTTGTTTCTTGATACTTGACCATCTTCATTCAACTTATTCCTGAATACCCATTTTGTTCCAATTACATTTTTATCTTTAGGCCTAGGTACAAGAGTCCATGTTTTGTTCTTCTCTATTTGTTTTATTTCTTCATTCATAGCCTCAATCCAACTTTCATTTTCCAATGCATCTTTGACATTTCTAGGTTCAAAATTAGCAAGTAAACATGTACCTTTTAGTTTACTTCTTGTCACAGTACCTTCTGATTTGTTTCCAATAATCTGATCTGGTGTATGATGCCTCCTATACTTGGCCAATACAGGTTCCTTGCCTCTTGAATGAGTTACATTGTCATCTTCTTGAATTTCATTTTCAGGTTCTGGTTTCTCAGGCTCGGTAGATATTGGCTCGGTAGCTTCAGACTAAGACTCTAGTCCTTGTGACTCGGTTTGAACTTCTTCTTGTGACTCGGTTACTGTACTGGGCTCGGTAGATGCAATCTCCTTATTGATAGATGTGTCTAGCAATGTATCAGGTTCAATGTAAACAAATCTTCTGTAATCCTCTGGTTCCTTTTTGCTTTCTTCTTCAGTCTTTTCTGCAAACTCATCAACTTTCACATGTGCACTTTCTATGATTTTGTGAGTAGACAAATTCAAACATCTATATGCCTTACTCTTGCAAGAATATCCCAAAAATATTCCTTCATCACTTTTCACATCAAATTTTCCTTTTCTAGATTCTTTTAAGATGTAACATTTACTACCAAATACTTTCAGGTAACTTACATTGGGTTTATAGCCATACCATAACTCATAAGGAGTTTTGAATGTGTCTTTCTTCAACTCTACTCGGTTTAAGGTATGAACTGTAGTGCTGAGAGCATCCTTCCAGTATTTCATAGCAATGTTCTTTTCAATCATTAGAGTCCTTGCACAATCCATGATAGATCTGTTCCTCCTTTTAGCTATTCCATTCTACTTAGGAGTTTCTGGGGCTGATACTTGTCTTTTGATTCCTCTTTCAATGCAAAAATTATTGAATTCATGGGAGATGAATTCACCACCTCTGTCTAATCTCAAGCACTTCATTCTTTTCCTTGTTTCCTTTTCTACTCTTGCCAAATACCATTTGAATTTCTAAAATGCTTTTGAATTTTCTCTTAAATACATAACAATCATCATTCTAGAGTAATCATCAACAAAGAGAATAAAATTTTTTTCTCCAGTATAGCTCTCAATTCCAATAGGTCCACACAAATCAGTATGCACAATTTTCAAAATATCTTCAGACTGATAGTTTTTACTTTTAAAGCTAGTCTTTCCCATTTTACCAATCTGACAATTCTTGCATAGACCAACATCAGGTTTCTTCAAAGTAGGAATACCTCTTACTTTCTTGAATTTGCTTATTTTCACCATATTATCAAAATTTACATGACATAACCTTTTGTGCCATAACCAACTTTATTCAATTTGAGCAACAAAACATGAGCATTCACCAAGATCAAGATAAAACAAGTTACCTTTAGTTTGTATGCTTGATCCAATCAGTTTTCCCTTGTCATCCAACAGTCTTGCTTTGCCATGCATGAATTCAACCTTGAATCCAATGTTGATTAGCTGTGCTACACTTAGAAGATTATGCTTTAGTCCTTCAACCCAATATGCATTATCCCATATAAGTTCTTTGGTTAATGAGATTCGTCCTCTTCCTTTTATGCAACAAGGTTCATTGTTTCCAAACCTTACATTACCACCATCATAGTCTTCAAGGTGTTCAAACTTTTTTCTGTCACCAGTCATATGATGTGAACATCCATTGTCTATGATCCATGTATCATTTTTGCTTATATGAGAGATAAGTGCCATCTTATCTTCATCATCATCAGATTCATCTTTTACAGCAATGTAGACAATTTCATCTTCACTATTATCAGAATCCTTAGCCATAAAACATGTTTTCTTACCTTTATCCTTGAATGATTTGAAATTCTTCTTGCCATTGTACTTGTAACCTTTCTTCTAATCCTTGCTTTGCTTGTTTGGGCACCTAGCTGCAATATGACCAATTTCTTCACATGAAAAATAGATTAAGGGAGTTTTACCTTTGTATTTACCTCTGCCTCTAGAATATTTCTTTGCAAGTAATGCTTCAATAACTTCAAGATCACTATCAGAACTTTCCTCTGATTCTTCTTCATTCTTTGACTGGATGTCCTTTATTTTCTTGCCCTTCTTAAGTGAAAGTTTGGCCTCAAATGCTGATTCAATATTTTTGGAAGTTGGAACATAGTTGTCATATTTATCCAACTCAAAGGCTGTCAATCTTCCTACTAAGGTATCCAAAGTTATATTGTGATTTTCTTCACATCTTCTTTCTTGAATAACAGATACTCTTATTGCATAGATAGGGAGTAATGTTTTGAGAACCTTACTTATAATAGTTTCATCATCAATTGTTCCTCTAGAAGCTCTGATTGCACTAACACTTGCCTTGATCCTTTCAACATATTTTGCAATGTTTTCATCTTCTCTCATTTTCATCTGATCAAACTGTCCTCTTAGGCTTTCTGGTTTGGCTCTCTTCACATTGTCATCACCACCATAAATTTTCTTCCGCTTGTTCCACATTGCATAAGTAGTTGTGTAGTCTTTGATCTCATCAAATTCTTCATAGCTGAGAGCTAATGCAATGTCTATCATCATGGTGTTATGGTTCTTTTTCTCTACAATGTCTTCAACAGATAATGTGCCAGTAGGAGCTGTATATTCTTCATCAAGATATTTGCATCCTGAATCACCAATGGAAGCCAGATGAAGTCTCATGAGTCCTTGCCATGTTGAAAAGTTATCTTTGTTAAGCCTTGGAATTTATCTCTTGTAAGACATTCTGATCTTTAGCTTAGGTCCTTGAAACCCTTCCTGCAAGCACCAAATGCTCTGATACCAATTGTTGGAAATATAGATGGAGTAACTAAGAGGGGGGGGGGGGGGGTGAATCAGTTAACCACAAAAATATTACCACAGATCCCTTAGATGTCTTATTAATTCATTTACTGCTGTCACTCGGTAAACATACAGAGAAATGCTGAAACTCGGTTATTGCAGTGAGTATTAATTATAACTGTTCTTAAGCATTCATCAGTGATTAACATGCATGCATAAAGAAAATAACATGAACACAAGAGACATCAGATTTAACGTGGAAACCCAATATGGGAAAAACCACCAATGTAACTAGTTACTATTTTTCACTCTTCTCAAGTGATGCCCTGTTAGGAGCCAACCCGGTAAAAGGTTACAAAACACACTGTTAGGTGTGACCTTGTTAGAGGATTTAATCACCCTATTAGGAGTGGCCTTGTAAGAGGTCTTGAAACAATTCAATAGAACTGTCACCTTGTTAGAGGATTTACAAAATGGTTGTTAAACCAACTCAGTTAAGAGATTTTGAAATCACTGCTACAATGGTAAGAAAGTAACAATGAAATGACCTGAATAATGATGCAACTGAATTCCTGATTACAGATCTCTATTCTGCTTCACTAGATCCTTCCTGATCAAATAAATCTTTGCTGCTCCTCAAGGATATCTAACCATCCTTCAAAATTCACACACACCTTCCTTCAAAATGATTTGCATGTTCGCTCACAAACTTCCACACTTGCACATTATTCTTCCCACTGAATTCACCACTTGACCTTCTATATATACCATTCAGATTGTCAAGTCGGCACTAATAATCATTACAAAAATCAACACTCATTACAACAGTTGGCTAGAATAAACAAACTTTATTTCTCAAATTAACAAAATCCTTCATTAGCCGACCTTGCTCGGTAAACACTAATCCTGAAAAGATTTCCTTTGGTGACCAAGTGAACTCGGTTACCACTGCGAATTCTGCAACATCCTTTGGAGACCGAGTGAACTCGGTAAACACTAACTTTCCTTCGATAACCATGGAAGCTCGGTTAACACTATTTTCTGCCATATTTTCCTTTGACACCCGAGAGATCTCGGTAGACACTAAAAACCACCTTGCTGACCGACTGAGCTCGGTAGACACACATAATTGCTTATTGATATGACATTTGTGTGACATCAAAGACAACACACAATTAGACAATTGTATCCAACAATCTCCCTCAGACAATTGTATCCAACAGTGGATCCCCTTTTATTGAAGAAGGAATTGAAGTTCTATGAGATCTCAATATAGGAGGTTGACAACAACCTCTTCTTGTAAGTAATTCATTATATTATTATCAACCTCAATTCTATGAAATAGTTATCATATGTGAATTTTATCTTTTGATGAAGAGTATATGTGATTGTCCCCATGGTAAGAATCTATGAGCTATGAAGAAGATGATTACATGAAAGAACCTTAAGCATAACACGAATGAGTGTAGGTAATGTCACATGTCTTGCATTAAGTAGTAGCATGATTGTACCTAGCAACTATCTACCCATATTTTTAAATCCATGAATAGAAATAGATTCATATTTAATGAGGGATGTATCTACATTGATATTACATAATAAATATATGCTACAAGCATCATGACCTAGTACACTATCAATTAGAATATAATTCATCCCATTTTGATTAAACAAAGATAATCATAAGGTGATCACATTGCTATTGAACTTATAAGGAAGGTAACTCATGCTATGGGAATAAAATCTCTAAAATTTTCATATACATAAAATCTATTAAAGTTTCTACATAATTCAATCTAATCTAAAGAGGGATGTAGACAAATTTTGTTTCGTGTCGTAGAGTTAGATCATAGCCAAAGTATTGCAAGGATACTTACAAGATCATACTTTTTCCCAACACATTAAGAAATATGAGGTCTTGGAGCTAACATTGGCTGAGAAGGTGGAATAAATGGTACCTTCTAGGTTGCCTATTATTTTAAGTGTTATATGTATGAGAAACTATAAGGATATGACATTTCTACAACATTTTTTGATTACAACTTTTATTTTGAGTAATTTATTTTTATCAAATTTAATATGTAATTAGGGCATTGAGATGGTTTTTAACACCTCAAACAATAATAACAGGCTTGTTTTGTGGTTTAGGAACATCTAGATGAAGGTGCACAAAAATTGAAGGTTTTGCAATTTCATTTTTATAATCAAACACATAAATTGTGTTAATCAATCTTCAAAACCAAGATGTTTTAGGAGTCAGAAGATGATTCTTTCAAGATAAAGTTTTCATGAGATTCATTTAACATATCAATATTATCACTACTAAATGACTCATCAAAGCATGATTTTTTTAAAGAAAGAAATTCAACATGATAAGATAATCTTTCTTCCTCCAAGGTTATGCAGATGTAGAAGAAGAAGAGATAGGAGAAGTAGAATAGAGGTGATTATAAGATGGAAAACATTGATTAAGTGATAGAAGAAGTGTTGTGTAAAGGAAAAAAAAATACTTATTTGAAAGTTCTATGTTTTCTAAACTACACATACATCATTTGATCTCATAAAAGCAAGTGCCTAATCAATTGACTAAATAATAAAAATTAATAGAGATACAAAAACTGCGGGATAAAAATAATAGATTTACATATATAAGATTTGTTGGATTAACTAAATGGTTGTTATAAATATATAGAATAGTAAAAATATATAGAGATAAATAAAAATTGAGAAAGGGGTACAAAGAGGAACCTAACATCAAAAGAAAAGGCTCACTATATAGGAAAAAAGTGCTAGGTGATAGTGTTTGAAGGCAGTGCAATTGGATGTCATTGTCAAGAATAGATTCAACAAGTTTTTGTGTAGAAATCAATGAAAATTGAGCTAAAATTAGTAGGAAACTATTGCTAAGAACTAGGTTCCTAGAGTTTTATTTCAAACTCCAACTAACAATCTATGCCATAATTTCTTTTGTATGTCATAAAACTTCATATTTGTATCTACATAATCAATGAAGAGGGAGAAATATATTGGCTATATAGGAGATTTTTGCGGTCAAGCCTTTCTTAGATATTCCCACCTCTATGAATAGTAAGGTTAGTAATGTTGTAGAGATACTCCATTGACAAGATTTGCAAACAATGAATACACAATTACAAATAAAGAGCAACATTACATTAGACAAGTAATAAATTATTGAGAGGGAAAATAATATACATGAGCTCTTCTTATAAGGGCATGAACGAGAGAGAATGAAGGACACAAAGAGTACCATGTGGCTAAATGGAATGCAAGGTTAGGTAGTAGTAGCTAAAATCAACCACTTTACAACTGTTGAGTGCAAATTATAATGCACATAGGACTTGTATAATATGACAACTAATAAAATATACCCAAGTTAAACTTAAGTAAGTATAAGTATATTTAAATATTTACTCTAACACCCCCCTTTAAGTGCAACTCAAGGAGAAAATTACAATATGATAATGAAGATGGGTCCCGACAACTAGGCCGTGTTAGGTGCCCATGTACAATACAAATAAACTAATCTTTTACAAACAAAGAAAAGGAGAAAACCTCATGGGACAAAACTCCTCTCCAACAAAGAGATAATGCAAACAAGATGCATGGATCAAGGACTCTAGCACACCCCCAAAAGGACTACACACATAATGTGTATACAATCAATAATTTCCACATGAAGAAATGAAACTACATGACCCCCCCGCTCCATAATGAATAATGTTATGCAAAAATAGTGAGTGCTTGAAGACAAAACATAGTCCAATGCCTACAAACAACATTTCTCCCCTTGGGAAGAAGATAGACAAAGTAAAATGTAGATACACTTTCTATTTAGGATATGAATTAGTAGGAAGCGAAATCCAAATGTAGAGAATGATGATGTCTATAAAATTTGATCATGTGTCACCAATGCCATGGAAGATGATGCCAAAAACTAATCTGGAAAATAACTAATTGTGAGAGAAGGTGATAAGGAAGAAACCACAAGAAGCTGATCTTGAACATGATCCTAAGATGAAGATGAAGAAACAACTAATGAGTCATAGATGTCATCAAATAGGAGAGATAAACCCTCAAATTTGTGTCCCAATTGTGAAATGTGAGACTCCACAAACAAAGAACCAATGCTTGGAAAATAGGATTCCCAATTAGGAGGAGAAATAGATACCTCATGCAATGAAGCACTGACAATTTTTCTTTCAACAAAGTCTGAAAGACAACAATTTTTCTATTGGTCAAGAACTATGGAAGTCTCAAATAACTCTGGATAAAGAGTCAATGGAAGTGAATGCTGATCAACCATCTCTAAAGAAGAATCAAGAACCTCTGATGCAACTGTAACCTCCAAAGGATAAAAAACATGGATTATCTGCTCTAAAGAATGAATAGACACATCGAAATCGTAAGGAAGAGCCTTGACAGATGACAGAGTATCATGACTGACCTCCATATAACTCTTAAATGTGAGTCCAAAGAGCATGAGGGTGCTTAAAATGAATAGATGATTCTAAAATATCAGAATCGACATTCTAAAAATGACTCTAAAGACCTTAGCTGTATAACCTTTCCAACTATTATTCTCACAAGGCGTGCTAAGTTTTATACAAATACTGCAATAACTAGCTCCCCTTTCTCCAAAACGAAATAAAAACCCAATTTGATTATAAAAATTCTTCAAAATATAATAAATATATAGCTTCCAAATAATGAACCTGATCTCAGCAAAATAATGGTGGAGCCTATACACGGATAGACAAAACTTCATTTCAGCGAAATAACATTTGGTGGGGCGTAGACAAGGATAGACAATGAGGTGACGGTTAACGCACCATATAAATTACCATGTGCAATGCCTCATCAAGCAGCAGGGACTAAAAGCCTACGTGAAAACAACGGTCACAAAAAGATCTGATTTGGGAAGTGATACGGGTCTGCAAATTCACAAAGGCCAAAAACATCGTCTGATCCAAGGAAACTTTTCTCGTATGGAATAAATAAATTGCCAAATATATATGTGAGATGCCATAGATTTTCCCGTGATGAAAGAGATCAGGACAAACTCGGGCCATACTGGTAATAAATCACCTTTCAAAATAAGATATAGAGATAAACAGACAGATAATAAACTGGTAATGAATTGAACCAGAATTGAGGTTGGGCAAAATAGAAAGTTTAATGAAATTTTAAACACCACAAACAATATTGTATTATTTGTGAACCCTATTCCAGATTGATGAAAAATATAAATATATTTCCTCAATGGAATTTGTTATCAATTCACCTATGCCTCAACTGCAAATCAAACTACTCAGATGCAGACGTCAAGAAGCTGACGAGCTACTCAATTGCCAGGGTCTGCAAACAACAAATACACTTCACAAATAAAGAACTATATTACATCAGAAAAATGAAGATATTGAGATAGAAAATAATGTACAAGATCTCTGCTTATAAAGGCATGAGGAGAGAGAATGAAGGCACAGATAGTGCCGTGTCCAAATGAAATGCAAGGTTTGATAGGAGTCGGTAAACTCAAGAAATATATAGAATATGCCTAAGTTAAACAATAGTAAATAGATATACTCTAATAGATAAAAAGATAAAAGTGTGTTTCTAATCTTAAATGTATCTAAGATTATGGTGATCAATGACCATGCAATAACAAAATGAAAACCTATTCAAGTGTGTTAGAGTGGATTCCTAATGTCTCAAACAAGAGAGAACAATATCCAACTTATGCAATAATGATATATGTTCAAGGGTAACAAATGATGACACATTAGGTAAGGTTAGATCAAAACTCAAAATACAAGAATAAACCAAAAACCATATCAAACCACAATGGAAAGGTACAAGATGATCACTAGTCAGTAATTTTAATCATTTTTCAACATTCAAAGAGCTTAAACTAAAGCAACAAGAGAGCTAATGATACTAGAGATTGTTTAAAAATCATGTACATTTTTCTGAATTGTAGAGCTAGAAGTTCATTTTAGCAAGGGTTTGTCACGATATTCAAATGAATAGTTATTTTCAGATTTCAAGGGTTCATGCTTAAATAGGGATCACAAGGTTAATGTTAGGTGTAATCTCACACATAATAGTCAAATGTCAAAATTGAGGTCACACCACATAGGGCAAGGTCAAAAAGTAATATAGCATGATTTTTTTGAGAAAATTTCAAGGAATGTTATTATTAGATGCTAAGGTCAGGCCAAAATGCTCATTCAAATGGGAGCAACAACTAGTGGGGCCTAGTACTTAGCACTTAATATCAACTTCAACATTTGATGAATGATTCATACTTAGTATCATTGGTGAATGTTTAGGGAAACACATAACATATCTATTAAGTTGGAGGTAAGGCCAACTATAGAAATGTTCCTAAAATGAACTAGAGGAATGAACACCAAATCAAGTGTCAAACAAACCATGAAATTGGGCTTGCACCATTATGGAGAATAATTTATGACATTACATGTTGGAGTGTCAAGTTCATTAACCAATAGTTTAAAATGAATAATCTTGCAATATAATTTTCCATTTCTATCTAAAAAATTAAATTGATCACAATAATAAATCATTCAACATTTCTTTCATAATTTAATAACATTAAATTGCAAGAGTTATATTGGACATGTACATTTTAAACCAAATTATATAATTATGTAATGTAATTTTTCACTATATTTAAAATCTAAATTGATCTTGAAACAATAAATCATTATATATATATATATATATATAACACTAAATTATAAGAGTTTATATTATACATGTACAATTTAAAACCAAATTATATAATCATGCAATACAAATTTTCACTTTATCTATAATCTAAATTGATCACAACAATAAACCATTTAACATATTTAACATATTTAACATATTTTAACTAACATTGTACTACAAGAGTTGATATTGGACATTTCTATTTCAAACCAAAAAATGAAATACATTTAGAAAAAGAGGAAATATGTTTACTTTATTATGTAGAGGGCAAAAATAAGGTGAAGAAAAGGTCTTGGTCTATTATAATTATATTAAAAATTCTATCTTTTTAAAGTAGTTTATTAAGGGTTAGAAATGTGCAAAAACATGTTTGTCCTTTCATTGTAGTATCTCTTTCGACATATTGATATGTTTTCTCCAATGTATTAATATCTTACTGCATGTAATTACGTTCTTTAGAATTATCAAAGCTAAAGTGTCATTCTAAAATGGAGTATCCAATGGCTATGTGTAGCATCTCCCTCAATCAAACTCTAAGACTAATGTAACATTTTGTAAATAGATGTATTTGGAGTGAGTGATATCTACATCTTGAAAAGCTGTGTAGGTAATGACGAAGGTGTCAATAGAGCTCTAATAGATGTCTAATTAGTTCTTTTTGATGCCCATTATTGCGTGGATACTTGGTTGTACTTATGCTTCTTTTGTAATATCACAATCTAAATAATTTCTTTAAGGATTGTCTTCTTTTCAAACAACTTGAGTTGATTCTAAGAATTTGAAATCAAATTAAAATTCATATCTAGAATACTATCATGTTCAAACTTATTCAAAAGATAGAAACATGATACATTAATATATAAGATAAATACAAAATTTAAAAACAAATTATATAAAAATAGAAAAACTGATCTTTTTAAACATTGAAATAAACTAAAAATGAATAATAAATTGAGATTCAAAAAAATCACCCATAATTTCTTAAGCATATGATACTAAACCAAATACAAAACTATACAATTAATCATACAATTCCACAATCACAAAACAAAACAAATAAAATATCCACCTTTCATCTTTAACAAATATTGTATGCTCCAAATAATTTGCAGCGATATGCCTTGTTCGAGGTAATCTTGTATTTATTTCACGTCTAAAATTTATTCCTTCGACCACCGCATTTGTTTCGCCGTAAAACACGGCAGAGAACACGCCACCTACGCGCGTGATGATACAACATTCAAACATAATCATTATTTCTCGCGTGCCAAATTAATATTCAAACACAATAATTTATCGTGGACAGTATTTTATTGAGGGATTGCATATTATTAACCATTAACCGATTCAATGGCTATTACAATAGAGGTAATCAAGATTTTAAAACCCAATTATTTTGTATTAATATGCACCAAAAGTCAAGCTTTTTTTCATAAATTTAACTAGTTGAGTCCTAAGTGAGTTAAACTTATCACACACCCTTCAAAGTTTTAGTATTTTTAAGTCAACTGAAACGACAACAAAATTAAAGATTGGTACAAAACATTTGGACTATACAGGAGAAAATAATCTCTACAAATTCTTTTATTCAGATAATCTGTTTTCTTAATAATAATTTAATTTGTTTTCTTAATTCAAAAAAACAATTTTTTTAATAAAGTTATTTTTTGGTATTTTTTCCTCATTATTTGAAGTATTCTATATAGTAGATTTTTATATTAATTTGTTTTAAGATATGTACCTGATTTTAATTCCTGCAGTGACGTTGACCTATATGTTAAATTAGATTATGCTGTTAGTAGTATTTTGATCGTATCTGTATGATGGTGCCTTACGATGTTATATGGTGTACTTTGCATTTGAGATTATGGATGTTGTTTCAGGATGATTTTATGGGCATTATGGTATACTATGGCATATATGCTGTTGAGTAATTCAGTTATTTACTTCCATTGATATATGCTTATAATAGTTGGGAAATGGTTTATTTTTATATGCTTAGGATAGTTGGGAAATGGTTTATTTATATTCGGGTTAGGATGATGGGTTTATGATGAACAATTGTATGGTTTTGTGTTTTTGAAAATGAAAGTTTTCCTCTTGTTATGCTGTCAGATTTTGTATGTGTTCTTAGAACTTGAGTTTTATTTGTTTTTTAGGAGTTTGGGCATATTTTAGAAGTAAGTTTTCAATTTCATCAAATTTTGAGATGTTTGATTTTTGGGCATTTTTTTGTGCCTCATTTTGCGTGCCACCTAGATTTGAGCTGGGATTTTGTGGTGTAATTTTGGATGATGAAAATTTATTTTCCTCCATGTTTCTATTCATCTCATATTTTTACTTTGTGGCTTTCAGATTCATAGGCGAATCCATACTCCCAACAAAGTGCTAGGTTCAATGTATTTTCATACTTGTATCTTTTGATTGCATTTCTTGAATCCAACCCTTGCATTATTGCATATCTTTGTTTACGTGGAATTGGTTGTGCCCATCCACATGTACATGAGCATGCCTATGGAGGGATCATGCAAGACCCAAACTCTTGGATTTAGGCCAGTTGAGTGTTTTCTCATTTAGAGGTTGGGTTGTGAACTTGCATCAAGCCTTATGGCACTCGTCGTATGACGAGAAAGGGTATGTACTAGAAGATGTGTGGAGTGGCTTCTCATAGGTACTCCAGCCCGGAAGTGCCCGATAAGGTAACGTGAAGAGGTTTAAATTAGTGATAACCAACTAAACACATGGGATAATAAAATTTAATGCAAGATAAGAGAACACCTGTATGGTAGTTGAGCACCCCGAGGGAGCCGATGCAAGGGTGTGGTGTTTATATGGTAGCTAGTCTCTTGTGTGAGCTAGTGTGAGGACACAATATGAGACCTCTTGTTGGAGTAGAGTTACCATACCTTGTATGAGGCATTCTGAGGGAGTTGAGTTACCATACTAGATATAGCTTGGGCTAGTATGAGCTAAGAGACTACACTCCACTAGGGTCCCTACATAATTATCCTATAGAGTGTTCTGAGTAGTGACTTGATGTACTGTATTGAATTCATGATCATATGTGTACTTTGAGTTATGCATTGTTTTGCACGTGCGTAAGCCTTTTGGATGTTTTGTCTTGTGTGACTGTGGTCAGGTCATTATCTCCACGAGCACGATAGGGTGAGCCTATGGGCTCCACATGGTTGGGAGGAATCGCTAACCAATACCATTATTGGGGATCGGTGTACAAAAATGGACTCCCTTCAGTCTTAGCACTTATAGATTGAGAGATCATTTCTCTTGATGCACATGTATATGTATTTGATGCAGTTACTCTATTAGATTTTATTATAATGTGTAATTGAGATGTTATTTGATTTAGATACTTTTACTTGATGTATTTTTATGCATTGATTCGTTCAATTGTCTACCTCCTTGATTCACACATTTTCGGTGCTCCCCGATGTGAATTTTACCTTTTTTGTTTTTATTTTTATCTTTAATTCTATGGCTAGAAATACAGATTATCATATGATAGAGTATTCTATTGTAAGACCGAGTATCTTGTTGTATGATAAAGCATTTCATCATTTCCCTTCCGGAGTTTCATCGTACGAGTAAGCATTTCATCGTACCATAATTGAAGTTTCATTGCACGATAAACTACTGGAGTCAATCATATCTAAGACAGAGAGCACTTTTGTGCATGACCAGAAGATGCAAATTGGATTTTTGGATACCCTTTTGGGAGAAACATACTTCCAATTTAGAACGGATCAGAAATTGATAACCTTTGGGGTAGCTAGATGTATTTTCACATTAAACTATGCAGTATAATTTAGAAAATGAACTTGTATGATTAATCAGGTAGGAATTTTATTTTTGGTTTAAAATGAACATCAATTTGAATGCCAATGTAGTAATCTGGATGAACCTTGCATGTTAATCACTAAGATGGAAAATGAATTGTATGGATGAAATTAAGGCTTGGGAATCTTTGGTTAGTGTGTTAGACTTCCGCTTGCTTTATGTTATATGTGACGGTTAAACCTATTCTTTTAAAAAAATATACTAGTCTTTGATTGATCCTTGTTTCCAAGGATTCCCAGGCGGGGAATTACACTTGGTATCAAAGCCCATATTCAAACCTTGGGATCTCTGTGTTTATGTTTCCCACATAGTGGATGTTGTGGATGTGTGAGCACATGTAATTAGTGTTGTGAGGTTGAGGTGACTTGTTTCTTGAGTACCTAATGGTGGATAACTTGTATATCCATAAGAATTGACCTGAGTAGGGTAAGGATAAAGAAGTGAATTTCCTAGTGTGTGCACCTCTCAGGGACATATGATACCCCTTTATGAGAACCTCTTCAGAGAATTTTAGACCATATGGTTGGTGCATTTATCTTGGATAGTGAGTGTTGGGTGACCCTTGCATGGTCTGTGTGTGTAGATACCTTGGAAAATGTGGTTATGTTGTCTTTTGATATAGCATAATATCTGATGCGTATATCTTGACCCTAGATTGTTGTAGGTATCGATATGCCTAGGTGAGGCTTGATTGCTTGAGTGATCCCTTAGTTGGAGTCATTGATTGGTGTCCATTTTTGGCCTTGAGTGCCTATTGTGTTTCTCCTTGTGGAGTGTGGTGCATTGTATTCTTCTATTTATTGCTTGATGGGAAAGTAAAGGAAAGAGATCATGTTTTTTTATATATTGACATCTCATTTTAGTATTGAAATGCTTTCTCTTGTAGAACAATTATTAAATGTATCATGATAATTGTTAAAAAGAGATAATAATTTGGGTAATGAGGAATGAAATTAATTATTGCAATAGATCATTTGGGTTAATGACTTATATCCCCAAATTGCTTATTTATTGACCTTTTGGGAAAGGCTATGTGGTTGTGATGCATTTGTTAGAATTGTTTGTTCAATAACATTATGTGAACCTATAATTTTGTACTTATGACCCTACAAGATATAAATTTACTGCATTACATGGAAAGGAATAAATAAAATTTGTATTAGGAAAAAAATACTGTTGCATTCATAAAAGTAATATAGCTATGCATATGATTAAGATCATTAAAGGTATAGTGTTTTATGTGCATGGGAATTTTCTCTAACGCTGTTGGGATGATGTGTTTATTGAAAAAATGGTCAGTGCTCCCCTCGGGATTCATGACATGGCTTAGCTACTTCCTGTGTCTTCTATAAGTCTATGGTTGTATCGGGCATTGACAGGTTGATCTTTTGGTGCAACAACAACCACTACTTGTAACAAGTGGTATTAGAGCTTGATCACAGGTTTGAATCCCCTTGGGTAGTGCTGAGGGGGAGATTGTTGGAAAAATGGTCAATTCTCCCTTTGAGATTCACAACATGGCTTAACCACCTCCCGTGTCTTCTATAAGTCTAGTGGTTGTAACAGGCATTAACAGGTTGATCTTTTGGTGCAACGACAACCACTTCTTGTAACGGTATTCCTTAGCACTGTGTGGCGATTACTCCCTCTTGTATGACCAACTTCAGTCACAATGTTCTATAGACGTAATTATTAATTGGTGCTTTATTTTATTGTCTTGGTGGATCTTTCCATGTATTGTGTGGGCTAGCATCATTTTGGTATTCTCCTTGCTTGGACTAGTCACTAGAGCTTCTCCATCTTTCTCTTTGTGACAGTTGTCACCTTTGATTTATTATTGAAATATGCACATTTTTTGGGATTTACTATTGGAATTGATAATTCCCCATTTGGTTTTTCTCATTTTGTTTTGTCGTGACTATTCTGAATGTTTTCTTTGGCTACCCAATTTTTTGTTTGTGATGATATCATGTTCAATTCAGAACTCTAATAGTATGTGCGAGGGATAATATCATAAAGAGTATATTGTGGTGTGTTTATTAGTAGATGTACAAAGGTGTTAATGATAATTCATTTTATTTTAATCATGAAGAAATTGTGCATTGTACAAGAAAATAGAATAAAGTTGACAATACTATACGCACTTGTTAAACCTTAATTGATTGGAATGCATTGTAATGTAAATCCCTTTGTTTTCATGTTCACAACTGCATATACTATGGATGAGTTAATGTAAATCATGTTAATGATATTATGTTAATGTATTTTGTGACATTAGCTCCCATTTCATGTCATATGTTGGTTTTGGCATGCCTATTCCTTGGTTTTTCTGAGTGTCTTAACCGTTGCATGTATTGGCAAGCATAACTGCTTGTTTCAGGCTATGTTTGATTCCTTTGGGCAGTGTCAAAATTTTTGATGGCCTAAGATAGATTTAAAGGTTCATCATGTCATAGATATCATCAAGATATTTTTGGTGCTTTTTGAACGGAGCCAATCAGAGTCCAGATGTGAAATTTATGTTTTCCAGAGTGAAGGCCATTTTTTGTTGAGTGCATTATTGTACGACCAAACACTTTGGAATGAATTTGGTCCTATTACATCTACCATTTTATCGTATGATAAAATAACTAATTGTATTATATGATGAACAAAGGATATCATTTTCCATTTTCAAGGGAATCTAATGATCGTTCCAGATACCCTTTATTGAGTAGAGGACAATTCAACCAACACAGATCGGATTTGTATCCATTAGAGAAGTTTAACTTATTTATGTGGAAGGTTAAAGAATGAATTATTATTTCACCACCAACCTCTTTTATGTGTTATGTGGGATGTATTCTTGTATGAGCATGGTTGTTTTCATAGCTATCTGCTTCTGCTTCTGTGATTTGGAGACCGTGAGTGTTTTATTTCTTGGTGTAAATATCATCTCTAGATAATTTGGTGTGACTCAATCCACCTACGAGTTTTGATCCATATTATGGGCTTGATGACTATGCATTTCTCTAAATGCTTTCCTCTTTCAGAGTGGGTGTATTTTTCTTGGATGCATTGCTAGTTGTAGTTAGTGGTGGTTGAGTGCTCATATGGTTGGTTGTATTATAAGTCCCCCAACTCTTCTTGGACTGGCACAATATGGAGACAAAGAGACTCCCTTAACAATCTTGATTCCCCATAGTTATATCTCCTTATGTTTATGTACATATATATGATATTATATTGGTTAATTTGTTCCATTGTGGAAAAAATCCATGTCAGAGATTAGGTTTAGAGGGTGTTTGTGAGTGGTATTCCTAGCATTAGCTAGAAGGACATGGTATCGTTAGGCATATCTTACCTTCAAGTATAATTTGGTATGAACTTGAGCGTAAGATGACATCCATCATTGGATTCATTTCCACCTTGTTAAAGGTGATACCATGCCTAGTTAGGATAAGTGACCCTAGTTACTAGCGATAGTTGAGCTCTCAACATCATAGAGATCATGTTACTCCTATGCTTGGTAGTAAGGAATGTTGTGTGTATCCCTTCCTAAGGAAAGAGTGCACCATTGAGCTTCCATGATGAGAGTACACTTGGTTGTGATTATACAACCTAGTGTATTTGTACCTCTTGATACCCTAGGTTGGATATAGTATCCCTCAGAACAGTGCAATTCTAGAAGAGAATCTTCACCCCTCGAGAGTTGTTGGTGAGTTAGTGAGATTTTGGCTTGGTTTAAGAATGCTCTGGATAGGAATGATAATATTTTTGAGTAATTGGGATAATTATTTGCCATGTTACCACATTTGAATTTGAAGTTATGGTGTTTTTACCTTGGAGAGGGATCGCATGGTAGGTACTAATTTACAGTTAGACACCTCATGATGAGGTAGATTAGCTTGTGTTATGTCAATTGTAGTAGAGATCGTGGCTAGGGGTGTTGTCCTAGTGCACGTTAAGGTTCTTTTTGGAGGACTTTGTGAGAGTTTTGGTACTATTTCATGTGTGATTGGTTCTTTTAGTGGTTGTTGAGTTGGTTGGTAAGAATTTGAGTGAGTTGGTTGGAATTGTGGAGAAGTCAATCGGTTATTCTCGCATTTGATTAGTTTTGGTCTTGCACTTTGTGTGCTTCATGTGGTTGACTTGCAGGCTTCTAGGAGTAAGCCTAGTCCTTAGGGGGGATGCCTCTCCCATTTTATCTTTGCATACCATCCCAATGGATGCGACCTTGATGTCCTATCCTATTGAGTGTTCATGTTGGGACCCATGAGTGGTCTACACTCTTGGGGTGATTTGAGTTATGTTGCTGTTTCAACAAATTGGTTATGCTTTATGTCTAGCTAATGAGACTTATGATGTGTTTGATGGTTTCACCAAGGTTTGTGCCAGTGGTTATCTAGTTTTGTATGGTATCACAATGTAATTCCATAAGTACCGTTGAGATATGAGAAGTGGTTTCACTGTGTGATGCATTCGACTACTGCACCTTATTCTAGTTTCTGCAGTAGTGTTAACCTATATGTTTGATTATGTTGTAGTAGTATTTTTATCGTATCTATATGATTGTACCTTATGATGTTATCTGGTTTACTTTGCATTTGAGATTATGGATGTTGTTTCAGGATGATTTTATGGGCATTATGATACACTGTTCCATACATGTTGTTGAGTAATTCAGTTATTCACTTCCATTGATATATGCATAGAATAGTCGGGAAATGGTTTATTTATATTCCAGTTTGGATGATGTGCTTGATGGTTTCACTAAGGTTTGTGCCAGTGGTTACCTAGTTTTGTATGGTATCACAATGTAATTCCATAAGTACCGTTGAGATATGAGAAGTGGTTTCACTGTGTGATGCATTCGACTACTGTACCTTATTCTAGTTTCTGCAGTAGTGTTAACCTATATGTTTGATTATGTTGTAGTAGTATTTTTATCGTATCTATATGATTGTACCTTATGATGTTATCTAGTGTACTTTGCATTTGAGATTATGGACGTTATTTTAGGATGATTTTATGGGCATTATGATATACTGTTCCATACATGTTGTTGAGTAATTCAGTTATTCACTTCCATTGATATATGCATAGAATAGTCGGGAAATGGTTTATTTATATTCCAGTTTGGATGATGAGTTATATATATATATATATAAAGGATGTTCATTTGGATTCATGATTGTTGTGCCTTTATGCTGTGGATATCTTTCTTTTACTTTTAGTGGATATATGATGAAATGACTATAAATGATTGTTTAAATGTTTTAATTTAAATGCGATATCATATGATTATATGTTGTGAATAATGTACTGCACTATTGCTATGTGTTGTTTCCCATTGGTGCTAGTGTGAAGTGGGAATGGAGTCATAGTCACTTGCTTGTGATATCTATATGGTGTCCCATTCTCCTTCAATGTGACTATGTTTTTGTTTGTGCTTTGTCTATCTATATATTGAGCATCTGCACTTGATATTTTCTTGTTTACTGAATAGATACCAGGTACATTCACCTTGAGTAGAGGATTTGAGTGTGTACCTATATTCCCAGTAGTGGAAATAGGAGATAGTGACTTTGACATTTCATGCTGAGCCAATGTTGTCCCGATATGGGTGACTTATCCTTAATATTGTTATTATTATTAATCCCCAATTAAATGTTGGTAAATCTGGATTCATAATGCATTATGTGATTAGACCGGTGAGCGTGTGTGTGCATTTAGGGTTCTACAGTTCTTGCCGAAATGATTAAATTAAAAGGCTTATTTAATTGTATGTTGGGGGATTTTAATTCTTTATTTATTTTATTTTATTTATTAGTTAATTTTACATAATTTAATTCCAAATGCATGGAATTACTTTAATTAATTTGGGAAAAATGCCAATTAGATTATTAAATGGCCTAATATTCTAATTTATAAGTCACTTTGATAAAAGTGTTTATATTAGACAAAAAGTGAGTTTTTACACACTTCTCATTTTTATGTTTTTTGAGAATTGGAGTTTTTTGCTCGAAACCCTCTTTGAAGATTTTAAAGTTTTTCTCGTTGTGGCAGATTGGTTCGTTGGATCGTCGGGAGGATAGGCTCATTGGATTTGTAGTGCAAATCTCCATCTTCCCTGATATTTTCAACCTGTTTGAAGTCTTCCTCAATTTCTTCTCTTCATTCCTAATTTCTAGCTTTTAGAGTGAGGTAGGGCTCTCTCATTTTAATTGTTTTACTTTGATTTAATGCATTGTTTTGATTGCTAAATGGTTGGGGGTTGAGAACTAGTGTTCCCCTTTGTTTTTATACAATTCCATAACTCAGTTGGATGGGTATGAATAATTGTATGGCTTTGTGTTTTGAAAATGAAAGTCTTCCTCTTGTTATGCTGCCAGATTTTGTATGTGTGCTGGAAACTTGTATTTTATTTGATTTTTGGGAGTTTGGGCATATTTTAGAAGTGGTTTTTTGATCATCAAATTCCAAGATGTTTGATTATTGGGCATTTTTCCCATTCCTTGGTTTGTGTGCTGCCTAGATTTATGCTAGGATTCTATGGTGTGATTTTGGATGATGGAAATGGATTGTTCTCCATGTTTCCATTCATCTCATGTTTTTACTTTGTGGCTTTCAGATTCATAGGCAAATCTGTACTCCCGACAAAGTGCCAAGTTCAATGTATTTTCACACCTGTATCTTTTGATTGCATTTCTTGAATCCAAACCTTGCATTATTGTATATATTTGTTTACATGGAGTTGTTTGTGCCAACCCACATGCACATGAGTGTGCCTATGGAAGAATCATGTGAGACTCAAACTCCTAGATTTAGGCCAGTTGAGTTTTTTTTCATTTGGGTGTTGGATTAGGAACTTGCATTCCCTTATGGCACTTGTTGTATGGTGAGAAAGGGTATGTACTAGTAGACTTGTAGAGTGTCTTCTCACATGTACCCTAGCCTGGAAGTGTCCAAAAAGGTAACATGAAGAGATTTAAATAAGTGATAACTAATTAAACACATGGGATGACAAAACTTAATGTAAGATAAGTGAACACCTGTATGGTATCCAAGTGTCCCAAGGGAGCTGGTGTGAGGGTGTGTTGTTTGTACGATAGATGGTCCCCTACATCAGCTGGTGCGAGGACATAGTATGAGGCCTCCTATAGGAGTTGATTTACCATACCCAATATGAGACATCCCAAGGGACTCAAGTTACCATACCACATATAGCTTGGGCTAGTATGAGCCAAGTGACTACACTCCACTAGAGCCTACATAGTTATCTTATAGAGTGTTTTGAGTAGTGAGCTGATGTACTATATTGAATTCATGATCATATCTGTACTTTAAGTTATGTATTATTTGGCATGTGTGTAAGCCTTTTAGATGTTTTGTCTTGTGTGACCGTGGTCGGGTCATTATGTCCATGAGCATGACAAGGTGGGCCTATGGGTTCCACATGGTTAGGAGACGTTACTAACCAATACCACTACTAGAGACCACTGTACAAAGATGGAATCCCTCTAACCTTAGCTCTTAGAGCTTGAGAGATCATTTCTCTTGATGCACATGTATATGTATTTGATGCAGTTACTCTACTATATTTGATTAGAATGTGTAATTGAGAGGTTATTAGATTTAGATACATGTACTTGATTTATTTTTAAGTATTTACACATTCAAGTGTCTACCTCCTTGATTCACACATATCTGATGCTCTTCGGTGTGGATTTTACCTTTTTATCTTTTATTATATGGCCAAAAATGCATATTATCGTACAACAAAGTATCTTTTCATATGATAAAACATTTCATCATCAGCAAAAATTTTAGTGGAAATTATTCCCCATTTGGAGAATGTTGCATGTCGACAACCCACGATTTGGCGAATATATTGCACATATGGGATTGAACCTATTGCCCATAATTTATTAAAATTGGGTCCAATGCCCGGGCCCATCGCCCATTGGTTTATTTAATTTTGTCCATTTCTTTCACATTATCACTAATGGAATATAATTTTTGGGCACGAAAAATTTTAAACTTTCACCTATAATTTCAAAGTGGCCCCAAATGGACGGCCTATATTCGCCAATAGTTTTATACACATATATTTATAGGAAGCCCCAGATTCGCTTGACATTTTACGGATGCGTGTCTCAAACCGATGCATTTTTTCCAACTTTATTAATCATACCAAGGTATTGGACAACCCATAATTGCCTCAGAAATAACACAAGACATGTTATAATTACGCGGGCTTTGCCAAATATTTGTAGACCTAATACCTCCCACCGAATTTGCCAAAAAAGGATTAGTATAAATAAATTCATAGATTAGTGTTATTGTACACAATTTGGTTTGGTTCAATTTGATCAATATCGAAGTTTAGATTGTTCAGTCTTGACTGCATTGGCAAGTAGTGACTGCAATTGAATTTGAGGCAAAGGTAAGTGATTATTATTATGTGACTGTAATTTTGAGTTCATTCTTATTTAGTGGGCACCAGTTAGTGAACAGTGGTGACCAGGGAAACCTCAGACATGATTTAAGGGTCAATGAATCATATTTATATATATTATAGTTCTATTGTCACTTCTTCAACAAGTAAACATTTTTTTTTTACATTGGTAGGTTGGTAGCCTATATTTCATTGAAGAATTGAGATGTCGAACAAGAATAAGGGTAAGGCTCCTGCATATGGGGAAAGCCAAGAGAGGCCAAATAAATGCAGAACCTTATCATCATACTTTGGTCATGGTGTCAAAAATGTTTCTGGCCAAAATTGGGAAGCTACTTCATCACAAGAAGATTTTCAAGATTCACAACCTGAACCTACATGATATATTGAAGAAGTCAGTGAACCTGATACCTCAGATCATGATGAACTTAAAGAAGATTTTCAGTTAAATACCTAGAGTATCCATAATGATATAATCGACTTGGATGAGACTGAGAATGTCAGAGAAGATGATGGTGCAGGGAAGAAGAAAATAAAATGCAATTCAAAGAATGATAGAGAATCAGAAAAAGATTGGATGTGGGATCTGTTGAGGAATTTTCAAGTAGAATGGATGTCAAAGCATCCATTCATTGAACCAGTAGACAATCCAATTGAAGGTGAGCCTCCAGTAGAATGCAAATGTAAGATTTGCACCAAGATAAATAAGAAGGAAAAGAGGTTGCAGGTAAAAATTGACACAATAGAGAAGCATATGGGTAAAGTTTACAAAAAGAAAACCATAGATGGAGTTCAAAAATCAGTGATAAGATGGAAAATAAAGGAGGAATCTTAGCATGTTAGGAATGCAAAATTATATGAATTTTAGCAGAATATAAAGATGAAGCCTGGTGAAGTTAAAGGCTCTATTGAAGCTTTTTTTGGAAAAGCATTAGAAGTAGAACTAATGGGAAAAGTTGTTCAGTTAAGTGTTTTCTTTAATATTTAGTGAAGAGGGCATCCTATGACAGACTACCCATCATTGAGTGCTTTATTACACTTTTTGAAAGTTTGTAACTATCCTAACAGTCACTGGTTAGTAAACAGTGGATGGGAATGGGCAAGTTGTCTTGCTGAGGTTGAAAAAGAGGATTTAAAGGCAAAAATTAAAGAGTCAAATTTTACTGCATTATCTTTAGATGAGGTTACAACAGTAGATAATACTTCCTGGGTATGTATGCATGTTTATACTGTACATAATTTTATTTTCCAACCTCATCTACTAACTGTTGCTAAAATGAAGGATAATGTGACAATGAAAAATTTATTTGAATTAGTAAAGAGTTCTCTAATTGAATATGGAGGTATAAATGGCATGACGATTGCAAAAAAGTTGGTATGTGTTGGAGCGGATGGAGCTTCAGTAATGCAAGGCCACAGGGGCAGTCTTTGCACAAAGATACAATATTCTTGTGCACCCTATGTTACTCCCATTCACTGCATGGCCCACATAATGAATCTAGCTTTTGGAGTTGTCAGTAAGCATGCTCCAGTACAAAAAAATGAACTTTTAATCAAGGAGCTCTACTAATACTTCAGTCAAAGTCTGAAATGATTGAGGGAATTTGAACACTTTTCTGGAGGACTAATCGATGGGAACAAGCTTGTTAAGGATAATGATACCAGATGGATCTCTTTGGATGACCAACACATCAAGTTTTTCTAGAATATCAATCATTGCTTGGTCTAATTAACTCAAGTTGTGACAAAGCAGGGCTACCAAAATTTCTTGTGCTGCTGTGAATGTTAAGTAATGTAGAGACACTCTTAACATTAGCAGGTCTTCTCCCCTGCTTGAGGAAATGAGAAATTTAATGAAAAAGGCCCAGCAAAGAGCTATGTCTATTTTAGAATATTCTGCGTTGCATAAATTGACATGCATGATGCTCAATAATCTCTATCGATCATGTGATGATGTAAAATTTGCCAGTTGGCAAAAAATCATAGATTTGGACAATCTTGATAACTTTTTAAAAATCGGTTGAAATGGGGAGTTATGTGCAAATGTTCATGGAGTTGAGATACCAATGCACTACTTTTCCAAGATCGAGTCCGAGGAACTAGGAAAGAACCCCAGGAAGAGAGTATCAAGTGTTAAAAGGGAAGACTTTACCAAGATCATTGAGTCTGTTACAACTTCTGTGAAGCACATTGCCTATGATCTTTCCTCATAGATTAGAGAAAGATTCCCTCTAGTCAAACTACTTGAATCCATGACTATTGTGTTTCCTTGATATTGGAGAATGAACAATTTGAAAGATTTTTGAACTAAGCTAATAACTTTGATAGATCATTTTTGCAAAACCAAAGAGTTAAATGGAGTAACTCTAAATGGAATTTTAGATGAATCTTGTTTAAGAGAGAAATTAGGTCATTTTTCATTGACAATGAGGGAACAATATAATATTATGCAGAACCCCCAAGATGATGGATCAATAATAAGGATTTGGAAAAATCTAGCTAAGAGCGAAATGTTGATTGATTCAATATCAAAATTTTTCAAGCTTGCTAATTTATTTCTGACCATGATATTGGGGTCGGTGGAGGATGAGAGAGTTTTCAGTGCTTTGGGATTCCTAAAGTCAAAGCTAAGAAACAAACTAGAAAAGAATTTGGAAAATTTCTTGAGGCTCTATACATCCAAGTATGAAGTCAACACTTTTCCTTACAAAAGGGCACTGAAATTGTGGAGGAAGAAATGTCAGAGAAGAGGGTTGGGAAACATTTCAAACCAAAGTGGGAGTGGCAGAGACAATGATGTCATTGACTCATGTATTGGTATTGGTACTGCTAGTGGTGAACATCAGTTAAGCGGAGGTATGCAGAATAAAGAAAACATATCAAAGAACCAAGGAAGCTATGAAGTTGATGGAAATGAATATGAGTATCTTGATAATGATATGATGTGGTAGTTTGAATCATTGTAGAAGTAGTAGGTCCTTGGTATTTATTATACTCTTTCCTGTAGTCTACTGTTAGTTTCTGTATCTCATCATCAATCATGCACAATAGCATATTCCAATGTCAAAAACATGAATGTGGTTGATAATGTCATCCAGATTCAATTCCACAATTAATAATGGTTTTCATTTGCATTATTCAACTCATATGGTACAATTCTTGTAGATTTTTCATTTTTTTTGACAACATAGAAATTCATATGTTACAATTCTTAGAAATACTGATTCTCATTAATTTAATTACAAATATGATACAATGTAACAATTTATTCATTAATATTACTAAGAACACAACTTTTTGATTCTATTTACAAAAGTAAATGACTCAATACCCATTGGAACATTGCCCAATTTCAATTTTATTACCCTAAGCCAATGACCCTACATTCCCTTTTATAGAAACACGGGAGCAACAATAGCTTCAGGTCGATTTGCCTAACATGAAGTCTCAAAATAAAAATCAGTTAGACAACTACATCTTTACAACTGTACCTTTCTGCATTTGATAGGCCAGTTTAGTAAATTAGCATTGGCAATAGCATCTGCAACATTGATCCTGTTCAAAACACAAAGCTCAAACTTGTTACTTTAAACTCAATATTTCAAGCAATTAGAAAAAAATATAGAGATGATTGAAATTGAAAGTACTTTCACATACTATGATTGATGAGATCAAGATGATTCTGTCAATTTCTTTAGTATGCTCCATTCTTTGTCAGTTGGAAGGTCAATATTTGTCATGTTATAGTAAATGACTTGCAACCTCATCATCAATCCATACTTGGAAGAATAAGTTGAAAGCAATGATCCTTCCATTACTGCATTCAAATTTGACAATGTTTTGATGCACTTTGCAATGCCTTCATTAGTTGTGTCCTAAGGAAGATTTCCTAAATCAGACGTCATTATGTCCTCCGACATTTTTTTGTAAGCTTCTCTTCCAATGAAATTCGTTGATGAGTAATCATAACTAGGACTCGACAAACCAAGAGTTATCATTTTGGTTATTTTTTTATTCATCTTAGCAAGCTTTGTCCCAAATAAGGCCAGATTTTCCTCTCCTTCTATTAGTTTCTGACATTTTTGAAATACAAACTTCACCTTTATTGATGCACCAACATGGTCTTGAATTCCCTTACTTTCTAAATTCCTATCACTGGTTGTGTTGATTTGTTGAAAAATCTACTTTGTAGTATTCTATCTCTGACAAAACTTTTTGTTCTTCTCAATGTTCTCTTTCAGCTTCCCAAAAACATCTCTAAGAATTTCATTCAATTCAAACCAATCACACAACCTATCAACAGACACCTTTATTTTCTCCCAAAAATATTTTTTTATTTTCTTGACTGTATTATTTACTCGGTCATTCAAGCTATTTTCATAAGTTTTAATTATATTATTTGCCTTCTTTAGGTCTTCTCTCATTTCTGAGAACTAATGTTCACTATGTTTTTTTATTTTCTCTGCTTTCTCTTCCCACTATTTTGTTTTTACCCTCTCATTCTCCAATTCTTTATTTAAGCTATTATTTTCCTGTCCCACATTCTCAATGGTTTTGTATAAACTTAATGAAGAGACTTTTTCATCCTCAAGTTTTTTTTTTGCTCTGTTCCAATTTTTCCCTTAAAATTTTTAGTTCTGCATCCATATGTTCTTGCTATGCAATTGCTTCTGTAGAGGATGGATTTTTTATCCTTTTCTCTAATTCTTTGCACTTGTTGTCTGCTACTTTCTCCTTTTCCTTTTCATTTGCCAAGTCTACCTTTAACTTATCTATTGTGCCCTGAAGCTTTCTTTTCTCTCTCTCCAACTTCATCACTGAACTGTAGACCACTTGGTTGGTCATTTTTGACACATTTATCTTGTCCACATTTTAAATTTTGGATAAATCCATTTGGAGGGTGCTAACTTGAAATTCAGATGGATCTAACTGATTCTCTGGTGGATTTTTATCTCTAGTTGGGGGCATAACAACCATGAACTCCATCATTTATTTGTTTGGATCACATGTGGGAAATAACCTATTGGATGCAAGTTCTGCATCATGAGTTGCAACAACTGCATCCATCTTCAATGTCTTAGTATTTTGTCTATTCCTACTTTTTGATTCTTCAAAGTTAGTTACAAAATCATTGTAATGAAAATCAGGGTTTTATGACACAATTGAATGTTTGAAAGGTGAAATAGAACTTGCAGTGATGTACGAGCTTCCACCTATGTTTCCCGTGGTTCTCCTAATTCCACCATGAGGATTAGAAACACCTTGACCCATTACAAGTGGAGTTTTTGGACTGTTGTGAACGTTTTTTCTTGAAGGTGTGGCAATTGTTGGACTCACAGTCACCATTGACATTGTTTTACTTGTCATAACCTTTTGATTCTTTACACTTCCTTGATCTCTGGGATCCACTGATCCCATGTCCACCTATAATGTCCTTTTTAGACCACTAGTTCTATCCATGATATCTACACCCGTGGGAGTGGCAATTTATTTAGATTGAATCTGAGTGCTTGGAACTAGATTTGAAGCTAGAACAAATGAAATTGACCGAGTGGTATTTTTTTTGATGAATCTGATGATTCAAATCCAAGGCCTAGTTTCTCACCATATTTTGGTGGAATTGGTGGGTCAGGTGGAGACCAAGGCCCTTGTCCACTGGGACCTAGACCACCCAAACCTGGGTAGCCCATTTTTTCTACAATATCTACCCCTTTGGTATATTTTTCTTGTGTGGACACATCAAATCCTCTACTAATTGAATATACATTAATGGATGTGGGATTCATAGAATCCTGCTCATACTCATTATCTGGATGATCATCATCACCGTTATATGCTTCAGCTGAATGCTCCTTATTCCACAATTCACTAAATATTTTATCCTCTTCCACGTCATAAAGATCTGCAAAGGTCTTTGGCTCACCGAGATTCTTCCTCATTTCCCAAAAAATAGAAATTTTGGTGCGAGTCCAATTACCATCCATACATTAATCTACTAGGTTTTTGGAATAGATTTTCTAGATGGTTGAGCAACTTTATAGTAGAAATTGAATGATGTCATGGGCTACACTTTTCCTTTCTATTTGTGCAATGCCATAATTTGTGATGACAATTCCTTTATTTAAATATTATTTGTAGTGGCATATTTATCCATCTCTTTTTTGATCTCGTCCCAGGACTCAATGTTTTTAAATTTTTCTATCAATGGGATACTCTCATGTTGACATTTTCTTGCAGAGTTCTCATTCTCTCTAAGCTTTGTTCCAATTATGTTGAGTGGATCATATTACCAGTAACTGACAACATCAAAGAAAAAAATTGAAAAAATGGCTTGTGCCACTTTGAATCCTCTTCTCTCAAATGTGAACCCTCCAAATGAGAAAGGAAATGAAGAAAATATCATTTTCTTTTGCTGACCATTAAAGAGTACATTTGTGCTCTCCATATGCCAGACATACTCCAATGCAAATACCCTCTTTGTCGCATGTATTGGAATTTTGTAGGGTTCTACCACTGAATCATAAAACCTTAACACAGTGTACTCTTCCATGAAGTACCAATCAACCAATTGTATTTGACTTCCTAGTTGAATGCAATCTCTACAAGTAACATGCAATCTAGGCATTGGAGTGCCTATAATTTTATGGTACATTGTTGCCAAAAAGAAGTCTACAAAATTATTTTAGTTCCTTCTGTTATCAATCATCCTTATCTGAGGTGTCCATTCATATATTGGATTTTGGCCCTGACTGCAAATCTTGTTTGTCTGAAATATTGGACGATGCTTTGCTAAGAGAAGATAGCACAAGTAGGTTGCAAATCTAAATATCTTTTTTGAACCTCTTTTAATCATTAGTAATTGTTCTTGCATGCAATGAAAAATGTGCTCAATAAAACAATATTTTACTGGTTCATTTTTAAAATGAATGAAAAATCATTTCAAGAATGATGGCACCCACTTCTTTGTTACTATCCTGAGGCCATTGCAAAAAAATATCATAATCATAAGGAGGATTATGATCTGGATTCAGACTAGAACCACTTGTTATTCCTCTGATATACAAATCTCTCTATGTTGCATCTATTTTTTCATAATCCTCTACCATCTTTCCTAGGTCAATGTGCATGTTTGAGTTTTGTTGTTGAAACCCTAGGTCCAACATACTAGAAAATTCACTCTTGGTTATGGACAAAATTTCCTCCTGAGTATTTTTATTCACAATTGCTTTTCTATTTTCATCATAATTTTTAGCGCAGACCATGACAATTTATGGGCAAGGGAATACTTGAGGTAATGCCATGCATGCTGACCCAACAACCCACAGTGCAATTTTATTTGTTGTTGCCTTTATCATGTTGTTAAATAAAAAAAATTGAACCCTTATTTGGATCGTTCCACTTATTTTCAAGTGCAAATCTAATTTCCATTATTCCTTTATTTCCATGGATAATAGGATCATAAATATCATGGAATTCATCAATGAAACCTGGTGTTTTAAGCAGATTGTAGAAGTCTATTATTTGACTTGGCCTTTTACTCATAATCTTGATATTTGTTTTTCCCATCGTGGTAAGTTGGTAACTGGTATCACTATTTACTCATAGGAAAATTCAACTATTAAACCCTAATAGGATAATTATTTTTAGAGGGGTGATTCAAAATTAAACCCTAATAGGCTAATTCTTTTTCTACAATATAAACAGTAAAGTTGTAAACCATGAGATTTGAAAAATTTAAAATGCTGGATTTAGGTGTTTAGGATTATTTTAGTAGTTACCCATAATTTCAATTTGTGCAGACTATGAGCGGTAAGATAGCTGAGAGACTGTGTTGCATTCCTCGAACCTCAATCGTCAACCTAGAAGTCGTAACCCCTTTCTAAATCTCCAATAGTAAATACTAGTAGAACTAAAAAACTTAGATTGAAAACCTAAAGGGCATGTGTCACTTAATCATTTGAAACTACAACTTTAGTCAGACGCCCGAAATTACAACATTTTTTAAATAATCCATTCTGCAGTTTACTCCAATTTAGATTTTAATTATACTTAGTTGAGGGTTAATTCATGACACATGCCTTGTTTCCATGGGACATTTGCAAATAGAGGTGATCATTCACCAAATCACCCTGAAATATATCTTTAGCCGTTGATCTATGCTCATACAACGGTCATTATTAGTCTCTATCAGGTGTCATGGCCTCGTGGGTCCCATTAACTTTTTCCTTGTTAGTACTAGTAGTCTGTAGTAGACTAGTAGTAGTCACCTAGTTACCTCACAAGTCACACGTCATCATCGAATGACACTTGTCACTAACCGTGTGAGTGGACATGCATCATGATTTCGGAATGGGTTTACAAAAATGGGTTTTCTTTTCCCTTTCAGCCCAAAATACAGCTTCATTCGTTGATCTATAATCATCCAACCGTCATTGTTAGTCACTATTTGGCATCGTGGCCCCGTGGGTCCCATTAAATTTTGCCTTATATGTACTAGTAGTCACCTAGTCACCTCACAAGTCACACGTCATCATTGAATGACATTGTCGATTGACCATGCGAGTAGACACATGTCATGATTCCAAAAAGGGTTTGCAAAAATGGGGTTGCTTTTCCCTTTCAACTTGAAATCCATCGTACATCGTCGATCTATGCTCATCCAATGGTAGTTTGAATTCCCTGTCATAAATTAATTGAATAGTAATATTTTTGAAGAGGTATATAGTATAGTTAAAATGATAATTTTTATTGATTATAACTTTTACGTTTAGAAAAGAACATCAAGATTCAAATTGTTTATTGATTAATTTTTATCAAGATTATAACTTTTAATGTTTAACTCAGACTTTAACATTGAATTGAATTGAATTATTTCTATTTGTATTATAATCAAAATTACATTATTACACATCGATATGACAGACTGCAGTGGCACATTGGGAAATTTGGCAATTGGCATATAATTAATATGAATTAATTAGTAAACAATAATAAAAATCTTGCTTTTCCTCTGGAGTTTGGATTGTTAAAAATAGCAACTTGCAAATTTAGCCAACTTGTAAAATTTCCATTAATATGTTCTAAAAATTTACAACTATTGTATTTCCTCCAAAATTTCCCAAAATAACTAAACTACTACTATTATAGGGTATCCACTATCCAATGCATAAAAATAAACTGAAATGAAGTTGCAAATTTATCATTAATATTTTGTACAAATTTAAAATTTTCAAACTTGGAGTCCCTGACTCCCTCCAAAAATTTAAAGACAAAATGAGGGAGGTTACAACTTGCAAGGTAGTGAAAAAAACAACACCTACTATAATCTATAGTCCAAAATAACAAAATAAAGAAACCCTTTGATTTCAAAATTCCAGGCCATAAGGTCCTGGGTAGCAAAAACCTAAGGATTTTCCCCTTCATCTAAGTATAACTCTTCAGAGATGATAACTTCTGAGAATTCATCCAACCATCTGTAGTCCAAGAATTCATCCAAGAGAAACCACTTTTGAAGAAAATCCCTACCAATCTATGCCCATTTCCTATGGTGTGTCAACTATTCAACATTCAAGTTCAAGAGAAAAGGCTGCCTGGCCACATTTTGGCCTGGCTGAAGAAGCTTTGGTAAATCACTTGCCCAAGGGATCCCAACCCCTATTTGTACAAAAATGAAAACCTGAACATCATCACCCAGGAATTCTTGTTTGAATACCCTCCTTAACAGAAGGAGCACATCCACCTTCTCTCCTTCTAGGTCGAGAAGAGATGCCAAAAACTAAGATGTAATGTCTATGTTAACTTAGTATCTATCAATATTATCAAGAAATTCAAGGCCCAACACCATTCTCATAGCCTCATTTGTAAATAAACCATTCTCATTGCAAACTAATTGCAATGTTTGGTCTGAGACCAGTCCCAAAAAGGCCTTCTGATCCTCCTCAGATGTGCTTATCAAACAGATAAGAGTGTCCATCTTAAAAAAACCACTAACAGAATATAATAAACTAGAATGTGATAAAATTATATAGCCTAAAGACCTAAACCAAAGGCACACTTTCAAGCACTTAGCAGAGGTAGAATTGAAGAAGAAAGAAGCATAGATTGTCTATAAATAGCCCTGCCCCTCAATTCTTTATCTAACCTTATTAATTCATTTGTCCTTCAAAATTCTATAAATCTTTCATATTAAATGCATGAGTGTGTGAAATTGGAAAAAATGTCATGAAATGTAACATTATCCAAATTTAATGTGATGCAGGGGCATCCAAGGTTAAGGCAAGGGCATTTTGTGTCCTCAGTGAAACTGCATAAGTGTTTGTGTTTTGGCCAATTTTTCTCGGTTGTAGCCTTGACCGATGGTCTCGGTCATTAAACGAAGCTCGGTCACTAAATGAACTTGGTAGTCTCTGGTGCTCGGTGATAGTGTTACTCAATCATGCCTGTAGTGCTTGGTCGACATTGGTGCTCGGAAATTCTTGGCTTGCTTGGTTAATTCACTGATGCTTGGTAGTTCTGACTTATCGACTAGAGTTATGTGTGATTGTTGGGCTGACTTGGTGCATTTATTATTGGTAGCCATTGATTTGGTCTGACATGCTGAATTAAATGTTTGTATACATTTTATAAGCTGACTTGTATAGCATTTAATTATTTGTTTAGGATAGTTAAGGGTCTCATCTTGCCGACTTGTGGCTGATGATTAGTATTTAAAGAGGGTTTGGGTAGATGTTTTAGGGAGAATGAAGGAGAACTTGAGAGAACTTAGTAGATCAGGATCTCAGAAGTGAAGCTGAAGTTAGCGAAGTTATGGAAAAGTTCTTGATGATCTTCCAGATCATATTGTAATCTGATAGTTGTTTGTAGCAGAGCTAGGGGTTTGCTTACTTGGAGGCTTGTGAGCTCAAGTTTAGATCTACCTTAGGGTTTCCATCATCTTCTGATTGTCTTCAGAGCTGAATTAGCTAGTGATTGTATTGGATCTGGTCTTGGATCTTGCAGAATTGTTTTTTTGATTGTAATTGGCCCTAACCCGGAAGGCCTTACAGCCATGCATGTTAATGAAAATCAAAGTTAAACAGTTACATTATGTTGCATTGTTGAGTATTCTACTATGTAATTCTATTGGCTACAAGGTTTGGATTGTCCTTAATTGGATCCACCATCCTTGACTGCATCAGGTGGTATTAGAGCTAGGTTTGTTCTTGTTGGAGCCAAGAGTTTGATCTTGTTGAAGTAGAAGGTTGACCTAGCAAGGCTGATCTTGCAAAGTTGATCTTGTTGGTGAAGAGATTGTGCGCAATCTAGATTGCAGATCCGTAGCACTGAACTTGTGAAATTGTGCCCTAGTTGTTTGCAAGATTGTAGATTGTGATTTGACTTGCATCCAACTTGGAAATTGTCACAATGTGGTTGGTGAGGGTTTGTTGTAGAGGGTTTCTCTTATCTTTAAGGATGTCTCCGAGAAGATTGGACCCTAGAGTTATTTTTGATCTTTGTGATACTGTGGAATCCCGGATCACAGAGAAGGTGAAATCAAATTTTAGATCTGAGATGGAATTGATGAAGAATGACATGGTCGCCAAGATCATGAGAGCTGTTACTAGTATACCTCAAAATGTTGGTACTGAGGATGGCTATGAAGAAGCTACTGAAAAATTTAAACAAGCTGGATCTAGTGGCGATGACCAGAGGGATAGATCTAGTGAAAATAGAACTACTTAGTTACCTAGATCTATTGCTCAGTTTAGTAATTACCAAATGAAAGTTTCTACTTTCTATGGTACTTTGAAACCCGAAAATCTAATTGATTGGATTGGTGAACTTGAATATTTCTTTGAGCTGGAAGAAATTGAAGATCCTCTTCGAGTGAGATTAGCACAGACAAAGTTGAAAGGACATGCTGATCTTTGGTGGAAATAAGTACAAAGAGATCGAGAAGATGAAGGTGAAATGAAGATTAATCGGTGGAGGTTGATGGTGAAAAAATTGAAAGCTAAGTTCATACCTGCTGACTATGAGCTTAACTTGTTTAAGAAGTTGCAGAATCTGAAACAGAAGGATTTGTCTATTGAAGATTATATCGAGGAGTTCCAAAAACTTACTATTCAGTTTGGACATAGAGAACTTGGTAAGGATAAGGTAGCTCAGTATGTGAATGGTCTGAGATTCAATATTCAGGATGAGCTTGGTATGCTGAAGATTGATTTTGCAGAAGATGCTTATCAGTATGCTCTAAGGGCAGAAGAGAAGTTGAAAAGGAAACAACCTAATAACTCCCGAGGGAAGGAGAAAATTGATCACTCGAAAAAGGATAAACTGACTGATGCAGAAGATAAATAGAAACCCATGGAACCTAAGAAGAAGACAAGTAGAGTTATCTTTAAGGGTACTTTCTATAACTATAGGGAGGAAGGACACCATTCTTTTGAGTGTACACAGAAGAAGGTTGACCAACAAACTGCTGTGGTAAATGAGAATATTCAGAATGAACTTGAATCAGAGAACTTGCTGCTTTGGTGAACAATGCTCAGTACAAAGGATGAACCTTGTTAGAGGAGTAACTTGTTTAGGACCCGATGCAAATCTAAAGGTAAACTCTGTGATGTTATTGTTGATAGTGGTAGTACTGATAACCTTGTTGCTAAGGACATGGTTAGGAAACTTGGTTTGAATAGAATGAAACATCCACATCCTTATAGGATTGGTTGGTTACAAGATGATCATGCTCTGGAAGTTAGAGAACAATGCTTCATTGATGTTCAAATTGGCTAGTATAAGGATCTTGTGTTATGTGACATTGTGAAGATGAATAGTTGTGATATATTGCTTGGTAGACCTTGGTAGTATGATTGTAGAGCTATTTATGACTATGTGAAGAATGTCTTTATTGTTGAGAAGGATGACAAGAAGTTTTCGCTGATACCTTTGATGGATACAATGCTCAGTAGGAGAAGCCTGAGTATTGGTTCCCAAGTTGAGTTGGTGGATCCAGAGAAAATGAATGATTAGTATGAAGAACTGACCTATACATTGTTGAGAAAAGACTTGAAGAGACAAAGGAAACAAAATTGGAAGAATATGCATGCATAGAAGGTGGAGGACTTGTATGTGATGAACCAGTTTAGGGTTTATATGATGAACCTTGGAAGATGTTCTTCTCACATATGAACATCTTTTGGAACCTGGGGTGTCTGATACAGGGGCATCCAAGGTTAAGGCAAGGGCATTCTGTGTCCTCGGTGAAACTGCATAAGTGTTTGTGTTTTGGCTAGTTTTTCTCAGTTGCAGCCTTGACCGACAGTCTTGGTCATTGAAGGAAGCTTGGTCACTAAAGGAACTCAGTAGTCTTTGGTGCTCGGTGATAGTGTTACTCGATCATGCCTATGGTGCTTGGTTGATACTGTGCTTGGTGATGCTTGGCTTGCTCGGTTAATTCACTGATGCTCAGTAGTTCTGACTTACCGACTAGAGTTTTGTGTGATTTGTTGGGCCGACTTGGTGCATTTATTGTTGGTAGCCATTGATTTGGGCCAAAATGCTGAATCAAATGTTTGTATACATTTTGTAAGCCAACTTGTATGGCATTTAATTATTTGTTTAGGAGAGTTAAGGGTTTCATCTTGCCGACTTATGACTGATGATTAGTATTTAAGGAGGGTTTGGGTAGATGTTTTAGGGAGAATGGAGGAGAACTTGAGAGAACTTAGCAGATTGGGATCTCAGAAGCGAAGCTAAAGTTAGTGAAGTTGTGGAAAAGTTCTTGATGATCTTGCAGATTAGATTATAATCTATAGTTGTTTGTAGTAGAGCTAGGGTTTTCTTACTTGGAGACAAGGAGATTTCTTGGAGGCTTGCGAGCTCAAGTTTAGATCTACCTTAGGGTTTCCATGAACTTTTGATTGTCTTCAGAGCTGAACTAGCTAGAGATTGTATTGGATCTAGTGTTGGATCTTGCAGAATTTTTTTTCTGATTGTAATTGGCCCTAACCCAGAAGGTCTTATAGCCAGGCATGTTAATAACAATTAGAGTTAAATAGTTACATTGTGTTGCATTGTTGAGTATTCCACTGTGTAATTCTGTTGGCTGCAAGGTTTGGACTGTCCTTAATTGGATCCACCATCCTTGATTGCATCATAATGTCAGTGATAAGATATTTCTTTTATTAACTATAACATTCGATGCATTATCAACTATCCACTTGTAAGACTTGATACATGTAATATGTGTGTGTGAAAATTGTACCTATTTATAAGACACAACACATCCATAAAAAAATATTGATTAATGACAAGAAAAATGTGCAGTAATAAGAATATACCATTAACCAAGTGATTTTGATGAAGGGTGCTCCCCTTAATACCATAAACACATAACAGAAATAGAGAAACAACAACAATATGCAAGAATAGAAAATTGGCTTCTTATTATCTCCACAAATGTGGAATTACAAACTTTCAAAATTGTAATATGCAAAGCCACATGGGCATTCCCTTACAATAGTCTGTAGGACAAAGCCTCGAATCAATACCTAGATCTACTACCCAGAACTACCCTAGACAACACTACGGGCCTTCTTTATATAGGCAATTTCCACCGCTCGAGAAGGTTCTAGAAATTTAGCCCTTAGGGCCGACCAAACTTAGAATTATTTTATTTTTCAATTTATTACATCAAAGTCGACTCAAAATAACTTTTGAAACCCGAACAAAAATTTTGAAGGAAAATTATTTTCTGCCATTTCAGGTGGCCCGACTTTTGGAGACCATAAGTCATCACCAGTTGACCAGATTGACTATTATAACCCCATTTTAGAAAGGCCATGAAGCACTCTATAGGTTTGAATCATGCAAGCGCCTGTCACCCAAATTTTTGACCTCATTCAAGGCCTCTAAAGCCTTCAAAACCAAGTTCAAAGTTTCTATACCCTGCTGCCACTACTAAAAATCTTCAATATCTTCAAAACTAGACCTGATCTAGGCATGAAACTTTACTGGCAGGCTGATATGACTGAGATGAACCTCCACATGTAAAATCGGAACATTCTGAGATCGTAAGACCAACTTACTAAAAATAGAAAGTTTCCATAAATAGTAGCTCTCCACAAGATAGCCCTTATTGAATACAAAAATAAAAATATTTTTGGGTGATGCAAGATTGCTCTTACACCCAAGATGCTCCTGCATCAGATTTACTGCCTTCTAGTAGATGCGAGTATGGTATTCTCAGATCTTGATCAAGATTAGTGACAATGCAACATCTAAATGAAGGATTTGAATACAAAAGCTAATTGAAATGGATGCATGATTAATCTATGTTTTTGGATTTTTTATGCAATAACAATGTAATCTAGATGAAAATGATCTAAGAAGCTTGATGAAAGATGAATTCAATCTAACTATGGATGCAAAAATAAGAAAATAAATGTTAGCAATGAATCCCAAAATGCTGCACAATCTCAAGAATTCGACAGTATAGTGCTGTTGCTCTCCAAATTGCACATGGTTGTTTATGAAGGATTGAGGCCTGTTTATATAGAAATCTAGGGTTTTGAGAACTCATGGAAAGCCAAAAATTACTCCTTGATAAACTCAAATTGATTGGTGAGTTATCAAGAAATTAGAAATAGTTATCTAGTAAAATCATGCAAATCAGCTTTTTAACTCATAATTAGAAGTTGAGATCACTTAAATCTGCTTTTCAACTCACAATCACATGTTGAGTTTGGAAAGTTAACAAATTGAATTCCATAGTTGATTTTGAGTTTAACTGATCTTTTGATTTTTGCATAGATAATTATTGATTTATTTAATTTCCATGTGTTTTATTCTCAACTTAACTGATTTTGATTAAAAATAACTGATTTATGGGTTAATAAATTATTTAATCAAAATTTGCCCAAAATTATAGTAATAAATTTGACAATTCAATTTTAATCAATTAAATAAATATTCAATCAATTATTTTTAGAATTTGTGATTTATTGTCAAATATAAACAATATTAATTAGGAATAAATTTAATTAAATATAATTAAAATAATTAAGTGGCTAAATAAAGTTTAATTAATTAAATATTCAACATATTCAATTAATCGACTTTGGATAAATAAAATAATATCATTTATCGCCAAATAATATTTAATCAGAGATAATTAAGATAGATTAGGAATATTCAGGAATATTTCCTGATGTAGAATTAGAATAGGATCGATTAGGGTTTTAATGATTTGATGTGCAGATGTGCCTTAGGTTAGGACTTTGAGGTCGATTGCGATCGATTTGTCAACGTAGGAGGTCAATGGTACTGAAGCCCATTTTTGGGGTATTACATTTTGCCCCTCTTTGAATTACTGGGCGAAGCACAGTGGTTCGAAGATAAATGTGTTCTGATGAGATCAGGACTTAGTTATGTGGTGGAGAAACTAATCTTGAAAGATTAACCGATTCTGAGATAGAAATCGATTGAAAGATTTGAAGATGTTGATTCAAGTCCTGATTGACCAAATAATTGAAATGATGTTAACGGTACCAACAATGAACCTATGATTACGAAGAAGTGATAAAACACCTAATTCTGAACCTATGATTACGAGGAATCGACTACCTTGACTCCAAACCTGATTTTCAAAAGAATCGAAAGGATGCCAAATCCGAACCCTTCAGTTACAAAGAATCAAGGAAATAACATATCTGAATTGATGGTTATGAAGAGCCCATATAGTTTGCAAGATTTAAGAGAACACCAGATTGATATGGATTTTGATGAATCTTATATGCCCCAAGCTATGTGCCCCAAGTGATGAGGACTTTTCACGAGTCAAAAATTAGACGTGGTTGTTATCTTAATTTCTGAAGGAATTTGAAAAAGATAGATTTGATAATGGTTAATGATATAAAATACCATGCCCCATTCAGGATAAAGATCAAAATCTGGTGAGAAAGCCAATGCTAAATGATGAGAAGCAACATAATCGATTGCGAAATTGGTTGTATATGTCTGGGGACGCGCTCTACATTATTTTGTATGCAATGGATATATGAGATCAAAATGATGTGATATGTAAATGATATGATATGTAAATGCAGTGATATACATGATATGTTTTTACAAGTACATGAAGAGCTCAAGTGCTCAGTTGATTGTCAAAAAGGATGTGTAACCCAGAACGGTGACTGCTTGCTGATGAGATGAAGAGACCTTCACATGACGCTTAGTCCTTGTGATGTGTTTAGTTCAATCTTGAGAATATGATGCAGGAGCATCCTGGGTGTAAGAGCAATCTTGCATCACCCAAAAATATTTCTATTTTTGTATTCAATAAGGGCTATTTTGTGCAGAGCTGCTATTTATGGAAAGTTACTATTTTTGGTAATTTTCGTATGTGCTCAGAATGATCTGATTTCTTTCTTGGAGGTTCATTTTGGTCATATAAGCCTGCCAGTAAATTTTCATTGCCAGATCAAGTGTATATTGGAAGATATTGAAGATTTTCGGTATTGGCAGCAGGGTACAGAAACTTTGAACTCATTTTTGAAGGCTTTAGAGGCCCCGGATGAGGTCGAAAATTTGGGTGACGGGCGCTTGCACTAGTCAAGCCTGTAGAGCGCTTCGTGGTGTTTCCAAAATGGGGTTATAATAGCCGATCGGGTCAACTGGTGATGACTTATGGTCTTCGGAAGTTGGGCCACCTGAAATGGCGAAAAATAATTTTCTTCAAAATTTCTGTTTGGGTTTCAAAGGTTATCTTGAGCTGACTATGATGTAATAAAATGTAAAATAAAATAATTCTAAGTTTGGTCGGCCTTATTGGCTAAAATTCTGGAACCTTCCCAGGCGGTGGAAAATTGCCTATATAAGGAAGGCTGTATTATTGTCTTAGGCAGTTCAGAATAGTTCTGGGTAGTAGATCTAGGTAATAGTTCGAGGCTTTGTCCTACAGAATATTGTAAGGGAATGCCCATGTGGCTTTGCATATTGTAATTCTGAAAGTTTGTAATTCCACATTTGTGGAGATAATAAGAAGCCAATTTTCTGTTCTTGCATATTGTTGTTGTTTCTCTATTTCTGTTATGTGTTTGTGGTATTAAGGGGAGCACCCTTCATCAAGTGGTATCAGAGCAGGATTTCTTGAGTGTGTAAACAGATCACCGACTGTGAGGCAGTTTGCACCAGGACCGTGGCTAGGGTTTCAGCGCGCATCGCGAAAATGCCTCCACGAAGGGAACGTGGCGGAAGAGCTGGTGTTGTAACACCTGAGGTCAGAGAGCTGCAGAGACAAGTGCGAGCATTACAAGAAGAGATTCGTAGAGGAATGAATCTTAATGTCAGAGATGAAAGCGAGGATGAAGCTGAAGAAGAATATCAAGAAGGAGAAGTTGAAATTGTGAACCAGGAGGAAGAAAGACTTTTTCGGGCGATTTCCAAGATTGGGAAAAGACCTAAGATTGAGGTTCCTACATTTTCTAGAAATCTTAACCTAGAGGAATTGATCGACTGGATCAATGAATGTGAGGAATATTTTGAGTACGAAGATGTTGAGGATCCTGATAGGGTCAAATTTGCGAAAGCCAGATTGAAAGGTCATGCGAAGATCTGGTGGCAAGAAATTCAATTAGAGCGAAATAGAAGAGGGAAAGATAAAATCACAAGATGGGATTGGATGGTGGATAAATTGAAGCGACAGTTCATTCCTGTTGATTATGAGCTTGACCTACTGAAGAAAATGCAGAGTTTGAAGCAAGCAGGAAGATCTGTTCAGGAGTATACAGAGGAGTTCTATCGACTCCTCATCAGAACAGGCCATGCAGAAGCTGATAAGGAGAAAGTTGCCCGATACCTTAATGGGTTAAGGCCAAGCATTCAGGAGGAGCTGAATCTGGTTTGAATGAACAGTATTGAAGAGGCATACCAATTTTCCCTAAAAGTAGAGGAAAAGCTGAACAAGAAGTCCGAGAGCAGACAAAATGAAAGAGGTCGCGGTGGACGATCTAGTGGACAGTCAAGCCTGTAGAGCGCTTCGTGGCATTTCCGAAATGGGGTTATAATAGCCGATCGGGTCAACTGGTGATGACTTGTGGTCTTCGGAAGTTGGGCCACCTGAAATGGTGAAAAATAATTTTCTTCAAAATTTCTGTTCGGGTTTCGAAGGTTATCTTGAGCCGACTATGATGTAATAAAATGTAAAATAAAATAATTCTAAGTTTGGTCGGCCTTATTGGCTAAAATTCTGGAACCTTCCCAGGCGGTGGAAAATTGCCTATATAAGGAAGGCTGTATTATTGTCTTAGGCAGTTCAGAATAGTTCTGGGTAGTAGATCTGGGTAATAGTTCGAGGCTTTGTCCTACAGAATATTGTAAGGGAATGCCCATGTGGCTTTGCATATTGTAATTCTGAAAGTTTGTAATTCCACATTTGTGGAGATAATAAGAAGCCAATTTTCTGTTCTTGCATATTGTTGTTGTTTCTCTATTTTTGTTATGTGTTTGTGGTATTAAGGGGAGCACCCTTCATCAGAATATCAAGCACCATGCTGAATTCAAATCATGAAATAGATATGCAACCAAAATAAATGCAAAATGCAAACCTAGGACTTAGTCACTGATCATTTGTAGGTCATTATCATCATTGAATATTTTTAGGTAACACAGGATAGTTGATACAATGTCCAATGGTTAGACAACCATGAACATATGAATATTGAATTTTACTTGGAACTGTCAGATTTAGATATAAGCATCAAGACACAAAAAGCCAGGATGACTTGAATATCATGTCCATTTTGATTTAGCAATTTCTATAAGCATTAGTGCATAAATTCTATGATGACCTGAATACTCCTTGCATACAAATACACCAAGAACTGGAGAGGTCATTCTTGTTCCATTTTGAATTACATGCAGTGACCCTTTATTGTTTACATCCTTGGGTAATGCCGCGTTTCACAATAAGAATAAAAATGACTCAAAAATACATAGTTAGATCTAACTTCCTTGAAGCATTCAGGTATCAATGGTCGAGGTACACATGGCCATCCAATCATGATGGAGGTACTTATAGTGGACACTAATTCAATCCAGAGTTTCTAGAGGGATTAGATTTCCACTTACAAATATAAAACAAATAAAAGATTATGCCCCTAGTCATTGTGCTCTAAATCCTATAAGGGATATCATCAAGTAGCTCAAGAGAGCATAATATGAAAAAATGTCAATGTGAATCAGTTAACATACAAGAAGATTAAAGCATGTTGTAGAATTTGTCTTGTTGTAGCATTGCGTTTGTTGGTGTTGTTGTTAGGTGCAAAATCCTTTTTTGGTAGGGAGACAGACAAACTGACTCAGACAGATCATTGAAGAACATTGATCAGATATGACTCGTCTGAGATATTTGAGGACCGTAGGATATGACACTAGTTTCCACCAAGTTGGAAAATTTGATAGGATGCAAATGCTTTTGGCTTGGTGCACAGATCAACTTTATTGAAAATGGGATGCGAAAGAAAACAAGGAGATATATACAAACTAAAACAACACTGAAAGCTAGGAGATTGCCAAGATTACTTTGATAGATGGAGCATTTTGTACAAGTGGCACCCGTTTTCCAGGTTTTCACCATCTTGGTAGAGATTCTATTTTTTCTACCAAGGTGCCTGTTTACTAGGTTTTCACCAAGGCACTTTTTCTTTTTCTTCTTTTTTAAAATATTTTTCCATGTTTTTGATTTTTTTGTTGAATCACCAAGGTACCTATTGCTAGGTTTTCACCAAGATGGTCATTTTTTTACGACTTTTTTTGATTTTTATACTTTTTTTAGGACATTTTCCACAGACTGAATATCTTAGGCATAAAATTTCTTCAGATAGAGAATGTTGATTGGTTCTTAGAGCTGTTCTCTACCAGTCATTGAGAGTTGATAGGATCTAGAGCCAAAAGTAGCAGTGATAACAAAGGGACCTAGCCAGTTGGGTTCAAACTTAACCTTTCATTCTTGATGGGATTGATTTTTAGTGTTCTCTCTCAAGACTAGATCGCCAACCTGGAATTCTCTGTGTCTAACCTTCTTGTTGTAGCATCTAGACATCCTTTTTTGATAGACCTTGAGATGATCATATGTGACTTTCCCGTGTTCATCTAGTAATTAAAGTTCCTGCAACCTAAACACTCTATAATCATCATCGATTACCAGACCATGCATTCTGATTCTGAGTGATGGTATTTCAACCTCTATAGGAAGTACCACTTCAGCCTTATATACTAAAGGGAAAGGAGTAGCCCCAGTGGGTGTTTTGATACTTGTTCTGTAAGCCCAAAGAGCTAGATTTATCATCAGGTGCTAGTCTCTTCCTATTTTGTTGATTGTACGATGTAGGATTTTCAATAAATTTTTATTGGATGCTTTAGCTTGTCCATTCCCTTGTGGATAGTAAATGGATGACCAATGTTGAGTTATCTTGAATTTAGAACATAAGGAATCCAGGTCCTTGTTCTTGAATTGGCCTCCATTGTCAGGGATGATGGAGTGTGGGATTCCATACTGACAAATTATGTAGTTCAGAATGAACATGGAAACTTGTTTGCCGATGGCTTGTGTCAATAGAATTTCTTCAACCCATTTCATGAAGTAATCTATTGCTATTATGATATGGGTGTGACCATTTGATGAATGTGGATAGATGGCTCCGATGAGATCAAATGCCAATTGTTGAAAAGGCCATTGTGTTGTAAAGGGAATTAAATCTCTCCCATGTGCATGAATCAAGTTACCATGGATGTGGCATTTATGACAATTCTTAGCATATTTCATGGCCTCTTTTTCCATGTTTGGCTAATAGTACCCTACCCTAATGAGTTTTTAAGCTAATGTTAGACCATTGGAATGTGATCCAAAAATATCTTCATGGACTTCCTCTAATGCACATTGTGACTCTTCTCATTCTAAAAATACAAGAAGCATACCATCTAGACTTCATTTGTATAGATCATTACCAATGATGACATACCGTGATGCATTTTAGATAAGGTAACATTTTTCATGGTGATTAAAGGTATCATGAATGATTTGGTCTTGAAGGTAGGAGTATATGTTTTGTAGCAGGAGGAATCATGACCAATAACGGTGCATATCATGTGGGTTTCTAGATAATATAGGAAGGAATGACAGTGCTTCCACCAGGAACTCATAGCGTAGCTGATGTTCAAGCTAATGTAGAAGAGATGATAGAGTTTCCATGGCATCAACAACCTTGTTCTCCATTCTAGGTATCTGTTCAAATGTGATAGAAATGAAGTATTTCTTGAGATCATCAACCATGCTCTTGTATGGAACAAGCTTTACATCTTTTGTTTGATATACATCATTAACTTGGTGAGTGACCAGTTGTGAGTCTCTATGAATGTGTATTTTTGTTACTCTCCATTCGATTTCTATTTTCATTCCATTTAACAAAGCTTCATATTCTACTATGTTATTGGTGCAAGGGAACTTGATCCTAAATGATTTTGGAATGGAGTAACCTTGTGGTGTTATGAACAATATGCCAGCTCTAGATCCATTCTGTGTGCAAGATCCATCAAAGAATAAGTTCCATGTTCTAGAGGACAGGTGCATGATAGAGGAATCAGGAAATTCCATCTACAGTGGTTGGTCATCAAATATTAGAGCCTCATCTAGTTGATCTGTGATGACTTGTCCTTTGATAGTTTTTATTTCAACATACTCAATGTCAAACTCACTCAGTAGCGTTACCCATTTTTCTAGTCTACTTGTGAGAGCAACTTTTCTTAACAAATATTTCAATGGATCAATCTTTGCTACCAGTTGTGTGGTATAAACTAACATGTAGTGCCTCAGTTTATGGGATGCAAAGATCATAGCTAGACATACCTTCTCTATCATGGAATAGTTATTTTCATAAGCCACCAACATTTAGCTGATATAGTAGATGGCTCTTTCCCATTTGTTCTCATCATGTTGTGCCAATAATGCCCCCAGTGATGTATCAAGAGTAGAGACATACAATATTAATGGATTTCCCTGAATAGGAGGCATGAGAAATGGTGGATTTTCCAAGTATTGTTTGATATGATTGAAGTTATTCTCACATTCTTCATTCCATTTGTAAGTCACACCTTTTTGCAATTTTCTAGTGAAAGGTTATGATATGTCAGCTAACTGAGAGATGAAGCACCTGATAGATTGTATCCTTACTTACAAAGTGTGTATTTGAATTATGTTTTTAGGAGGTTGCATCTCTATGATTGCTTTGACTTTTTCTAGATATACCTCAATACCTTTCTTTGAAACAATGTACCCTAGGAGCTTTTCTGAAGTGACACCAAAGGCACATTTCTTAGGATTTAGTCAGAGACTAAATTTTTCCATTCTATCCAATATTGTACCCAAGTTAGCTAAATGTTCAGATCATTTCATTGATTTAGCCAAGTTATCATCAACATAGTCCTCCATGTTTTTATGCATCATATTGTGAAATATAGACGTCATAGCTCTTTGATAAGTAGCACCGATGTTCTTAAGACCAAATGACATTATGTTCTAGCAGAAAGTACCCCATGCACAGGTGAAAGCTATCTTCTCTTGATCTTTAGGAGATATTTTTATTTGATTGTATTGTGAGAAACCATCTATTAAAGAGTACATTTCAAATCCCACAGTCATGTCCACTATCATATCGATGTTTGGTAGTGGAAAATCATCCTTAGGGCATACTTTGTTTACATCTCTAAAGTCTATGCATACTCTAATAGATTTATCTAGTTTTGATACTGGAACTATGTTTGAGATCCATTATGCATAGTCTATGACTCGGATAAATCTGGCTTTTAGCAACTTCTCTCGCTCAATTTTGACAAGGAGCGTAACATGAGGATGCATTTTATGCAACTTTTTCTTGATAGGTTTAACTCCTAGAGATATAGAAAGATGATGCATGGTGAGATTAGGATCCAATCCTATCATATCTGAATACTTCCATGCAAAGTTGATATTTTTCTCTTTTAAGAATTTTGTGAATGCTTGTTTTTCTTCTTTTGATAGAGATTGTGCTACATGAATTAACTGAGATTCCTCTACTGTACCCAAGTTGATAGACTAAGCTGGTTCTATCAGAACTGGTGATTTGTCCTATAAATGAATCAGAAGGACATCAAATATCTCATCCTTAGGCACCTTAGAGAGGTTTTCACCTTCATATACATCCTTTGTTTTTACTATTTTTGGTTCTGAGACTACCACATAGTGGTTTTCAAACTCAAAACTTCTTTTCCTTTTATGTTTATTCTTTTGATTGAGATACTTGATATTTGACTCCGTCATGCTGATGCTAGGTTTGCTGATAGAAGTCATCATGGTTTCTATTGCATTAGGTAGCATGGAAGAGCATAGTCTATCTGGAAAGTATGGATTTCTTGGATTGGATCAGTGGATGTTCAGTCAATAAGCTCAGGATATTGGATGGTAAGTGTAGGAAAGGATTGGATGATATTGTTCACACATATAGTGTTGTCATCATTGGTTCTGATCTAAATCTCATATTCAAAGATCATATTACTACTTAGAATGTTCAATTTGTTAAGTGTCTCAATGTCATTGTTGGATCTTGCATTAGTAATAAGTGAATTAGACTCACGAGGTCTACCATTTCATTCTAGAATCATTTCGAACGTAGGTGCGTATTGGTGAATAAAATCTATGTTTTTCTGTTATGAGCTCATCTTCTTGTGGAACAATCCCTCATTCACAGTCATTAGATTCTTTGTCAGGATCTCTGGGAAAGTCAAGAACATGTGTAAAATTAGGATGAATCCCCCAAGTAGGGTGGCCTTAGGAGTTTGAGAAGAATTTGTGTTCATGAGAATCTATCTTAGAATCAATAGAGTGTCCCAAATATTTAGCTATTGTGAGAGGTATACCTTCTTTTTCCCATTTGTTTTCAGGATCAGCCGGTTCTTGTGTTGGAACTATCTCTTGTTCAGTAGTAGGTTCTTGTGTGTCTACCACATTGATTCTCTCTTTAGGTTTCTTTTCATCCTCAAGAAGGCCTAAGATGTGTTGAGGTATACGTTCATAAGGAAAAACATGACTTGTGTCTGAATCATCACTATTTGAGTGTTGTGTTTCTTCCTTTTGTTGAGTATCCATTTCTAGTTCTATCTGTTCTAGGACATGTGTAGAGTTTCCACTAATATGGAAATGTTTCTTCTGATAGCCTATGCCTTTAGCATATTTGGTTGTCCTCCCATAGTGTTCAATGGGTTTGATGATGCCTTTGCCTCTTGGTCCTAGAGGTCATCTTCCAGTGTATCCTATTTTAGATATTAGTTTGTGGTCTGGTCCATATTATTTTGATAGAATCTTAGGTAATTTAGAGTCACATTTTTGAACTATTTGTAATTAAGACTCATCTTTGTATAACCAGGATAATATAGCCTCTTCCTCATCTGATTCTTGTTTGGATACCTGCTATGTGATGAAACTTATATCAAAGATAACCCGAGGTTCTTTAATTATAGGTTTCACTTTCTCTAAAGGTTGTCCATAAGACTTAGGTGACAACAAGAGAGATGTGAGAGATAGGACTGGTTCCATTGTGTATTCTCCCATGCCTATATCTTTTATCTTGATTTATCTTTCTATGTCTTCCATTTTAGATGTAGATGCTATGTCAACTTGTTTGGTAGAAGACTCTCTTTTGTGTGGGACAAGTTTGTTTGCACTTTCCTTCAAAGCATTACAAGATGCTAATATGTCTATAGGTATAGTGACCTCTATGCCATCATAGGGAAACTTGACACATTGGTGGTACATTGATGGAATAGCTTGCATCTCGTAAATCTAGGGCCTTCCTAAAAGAATCTTATAGGCCACTGGGAGGTCCAGTACTTGACAAGTGACATCTCTAATGACAGGTCCTATTCTGATAGGTAGCACAATGAATCCTTTGGAATTACTTTCTTGTTCATCATATGCTTTTATGGTTATCTTCTTTTTAGGGTCAATAGAATCTTTTGACAATCCTAGTTGTGTAACCAATTTATAGGAACTAATATTTAGACTAGGACCTCCATCTATCAATACAAGTTTGACATGACGATTTTGGATTAGGACTTCAATGTGAAAGGGCTGGTTATGCGAATGACTTAGTGAATTGTTATCTTCATTTGAAAAGGATATGTAATGAGAGGATGTCAAGTGACTCACCATTGTTTGGAATCTTTCAAGATCAAAATTTTTAGGAACATTAGAACCGATGAGAGCTTTGTCCAGAATTGCACGATGAGCAGGAGAAATCTGCAATAACTCAAATATAGAGATTTTGGCATTAGTGTGCTGTAGTTGTTGGATGATGCTTTAGGACATTGTTTTGGACTCTTTAGAATTGGAATATTTAGGTGCAGTCCTTTGTTTAGATGCAGACGCAAGATTGAATGGAACCTTCAGGGTGTTTCATGAACTCCAATTTTTCCCTTGGAGAGTTACCTGAGCTTGAGATCGAGTGACTGCATTAGCCGATCTGTTCTCTCTGTCCTTTTTGATAGTAATGATGACATTGTAGTGTTGAGATATGCATGGCTCTACCATTTTGATGACATCATTGTTTCTAGAGTAAGTGTAATTGACTTTAGCACCCATGTTTGGTTTAGAAGATGAATCTCCTTGAGTGTGTTTTAGAAAAGGTTCTGTGAATGCTATATGATCGTTATTGGATTTCTGGTTGTCAATCATAATTTCTCTAGCATCAATTTTGTCTTGAATAAGATGTTTCAGATGCATACCATTGTTGGTTTTATGACCCTTGTTTCGATGGAAATCATAGAAATTGGTCTCTCTCCACCATTTTGGTTTGACTTTAGGGTCATATGGTTTAATCTTAAGTAGTGTGATGATATTGTTTGCCAATAAGGTTTTCATGGAAGATTCTAAGGACTAACCCAAATGAGTGAACTCACATTTTGGTTTTGTAACCCATGGTTTATAGTCATTCAAATTTTTAGCAGGTTTAGTTGTCTTCATTTTTGAAGCTTTTATGGCTTCAGTGCCAATCGTGAGATTAAATGCTAGTGCTTTGGGTGGAGAACTAATGTGATCAATGACACCATCTGTGACAACATTTTTGTTTTTGCTCCAAAATTTGACTTTGTCTTTTGTGTTGGAACTAGAACTTGAATCATACTTGTTCTCCTTATGAGGCAATATATCTACCTTGTGAACGAGTATTTTTTCTATCTTTATGGTATTTTCCACCATTTTGTCAAAAGAGGTATGATTTTGCATCTAAAGATGATAGTTTATTTCTAGAACTAGATTATTGATGAAGATTTCTAGTTTTTCAATTTCTAGAATTTGTCGGGCACAGAGTGAAAACTTCTTCCTCTAACATTTGAGGAAAGTCAGGAAAGGTTCTCCTGAATTCTATTTTAGGTTGCAAATATCGATCATTGTGAATAGATGTTGGATATTGTAGGAGTATTATTGATAGAACAGTTTGATTAAATCCTCAAAAGTTTTGATGGTTGGAGGTATTTTGGAGAACTAGTTGATGGCTACCCCTCCCAAAGACCATGGGAAGAGATGCATTAAGTATGTTGGTTCATGCATGAACTCCATGGATAGAGTACAAAAATCTCTGACATGATCTTGAGGATTAGAATTTCCATCATATTTGTCATATTTGGGTAGTTCCACCCTTTTTGGGAATGGTGGCATATACAAGATTTGATCGAACAGAAATGGACATAGGGCATCCATAGAGAATTCTTTAGGTTCTTTCTCCTTTTCTAGCTTGTTGAGTTTGAATTGTATAGCATGCATCTGTTTCATCATGGTTGTGATGGGAGTCTCTTGCTCTTGTGTTATGATATTTTCAACATTAAAGTCTCGAGGAAGTTTGGCTCCTTGTTGAGCCAGTTGTAGAAAGTATGTTTCCTTTTCTTCTTGTAAGAAGTGTTTCATCATTCTTTTAAAGAGATCATCATCATGAAATCGTTCAACTTTTGATGGTGTGGGTTGTTGATCCCTAATGGGCTCCTAAATTAGCCATCTTTTTCACCACTTTTTATCCTCTTTCTAAGACATTTGATTGCACATAGACATACATTTATGGTTTTAAGCATATGAACTTATGGTTTCTATGTATATGATTATATAGGTGTGTGTGAACATAAGATGGAATGTGGATACCTCTAAAGACATAATATCTACTTAATTTCATGGACAAGAATGGTGAATATAATAGTTATACATGTTAATGGATGTTTTCTCTCCTAAGCTATGTTTTGGGTAGTTACCTCATGTAGCCGTAGGTTTGCAAGAGTGATAATTAAGACTAACACCTTTTTCCTAATATTGATGATGTGGATATATATATGTATATGGTTGGATATGTGTGCATTAATTATCTTGCAGGAGTTGAACATGGATATTCAAGGACCAACATATTAGCATGGGAGTCATCAAAGCTAACCGTGATTGCAGAATCTTCGCAAGCAAGTCAATGCTTTCTGTTGCATGCATTGAGCAAATTTAGTGTGTGCTATATTCTGGGATTGTTTGTGGTTAATAATATTTCTATTATGAAGCTTTATGAGTTGTAACCAATCCTCATTATGAAGTGATCGTAGGTTTAGGAGTTAGTGGTAGTTTCCTTTTAAATAATCGACTGTTGTGACTCTTTTGGAGTTAGTCGAACAAACTGGTTTTTAATATAGAATTCTTGCATACTGTTTCAGTCAAGTGTAATTGTTTTTATGGATGAATAGAATGATTAGTTCAAGTTTGCAACTTTCATCTTGATTGTACTTTTCATTCACTCATTCAAGGGGGCCCACTTGATGAGTGAATTTCTTTGTTAGTGTAGAGTTCATTTCCTATTCATTTATATGTTTTAGAACTCTGCTATTCCTACAACTACTGATACCAGAATTAGTAGTCTATTCCTGTAGCACTTTCAGTTGGAGTAGTTCCTAACTATAATTCCCTGCTTTGATTAGAATACATTTGCTTACCAGTTTTAGTTTAGTTTTCCTAAAGCATAAGCAATTGAATTCCTTAGATAGGTTTAGAAGGGGAAGTTTGAAGCATATACTTTGCAGATGCCATTCCAAGTTTACGTCCTTGGTCGATAAGTAAATGAGACTAAATAGTGCATTAGGAATCATTTGTGTTGTCTAATCCTAAATTAAGTAGTCCATTGCTTTGGGTTTCTAATACCATTGTTTGGCCAAGCATTTTTGGTGCCTTTGCCAGGGATGGTGTTAATTCAAACTAATCCTTGTAGTTGCAATTTTAGTTTTAATCTAGTATTTAAGTAAGCATTTTTATGCATAGAAGGAGAGATCACCTTGGGAGATTTCTTCCTCATAACTATCAAGGAGAACCATTTGATTTATTTAATCCTCAAATTGAAGAACCACAAAGTGAGAATGAAGAAGAAGAACCCTTTGAAAATCCATTTGTTGATGCTCAGGAACACATATCCTCTCCATCATCTGAAGACTCATTGCATTTGAATGACCTATTTGCTAAACTTGAATATCAAGATAATCCACTTGCTCTTGTTGTATATCAGACACCACCATAAGGTCCTCCTCCCAGAATGGATGCTCAAGCTCCCTTTCCTTTTCCTATACCTCAATAGCAAGGCAACCAAAATTTGAAGAATATACCTACTGCTGCACTTCCCAAATTTTATGGCCTCCTAACAGAAGACCCTAAGACCTTTCTCTTTGAATTTGATATTCTTTGCCGAAGTTATGACTATACCACTGATGCCCAAAAGCTGAAGTTGTTCCCATCAACTCTTAAAGAAGCTGCTTTGAGATGGTTCATGGGGTTGGGTGCTAATGCTATAGAAAATTGGAATGCCATGCATACCATGTTTATTACAAAGTACAAAGAGTACTATAAAGGTCAAGATTTGAAAGGTGATGAAATTTTTAAAATGTTTCAGAAGGAGGATGAAACACTGGAGGATTATGTATCCAGATTTATGTTCAATCTATAGTGTAATACTCAACACCAGCTAAATGAGGCATCTCAGAAACACCTTTTCTTAAAGGGTGTGAATGACAGAAGTATTGAGGCTTTAGACCTAATGGCAGGAGGTGATATCACGCAAAAAGCTTGGGATGACATAAAGAATATATGTCAAAATTAATCAAGGGCCACTCTAAAGAAGGGTAGGGGACTTAGAGACCTACCACATAAGTCCAATGGAGGTTTAGGAGTATCTAAAATGGAGCTATCTAATCTACTATCTGATTTCAAGCAGGACATCATTAATGATGTTGCCACTTAGCTAGATAGTATGCAAGCAAGGAGGAAGAAGGAAGAGTCAGATGCTATGCTTGCCGAGTTCTGTTCTAATTATGGAGAGAGGAAAAAAAACTATAAATATAAGATGGTTGCATCTGTGGACGTTAACTCAATGCCCACTAAGTTCAAATCTATAGATGAGGAAAATGGAGAAGTTTTCTACGTTTCTCAAAGGTGTCCATGGGCTCAGAGACAAGGTATGCCTCTAGACCCACTGAATAATTTTGGTTATAATAATAATAGTAGTTATTGGCCAAACCAAAACCCCCAAAATTTTTCTCCTCAAGGTTAGAATTGAAATCACAATTGGTCCAATCAACAACCATACTATAACCAAGCCTATCCACAACAACCACCATTTAACCCACACCAATAGTCATATAATCCCTATCAACAGCCGCAATAGAATAGCCAATGGCCACCTCAAGGTAACTAGCAACCACAACCTCAGTGGGGACCTAATCAGCCTAATCAACAACAAGTACTAATGCCTCCACCTCAGCAGCAAGCTATTATGACACCACCTCCTATAGAAAATAGCAATCCTCAAAAGCCAACTCAACTTCCAGCTCAGCCAACACCAAATCCTAATAATAAGCAACAAGCTTATTCCTTGCATATACATGACATCCATCTTAGATTTGGAACTACACTGCTTGCACCCAAGGAGCCAATAATAAATAAAGTTGCTGATGTTGAGGATATACCCATGAGCTAGCCTATTAAGGTTCCACCTGTTGCTCAAACTACACCAGAGCCTAAGAATCCTCCTTACCCACAAATATTGTCTCAGGATGTCCCTCCAAAAGAAAATCTTGTAGCCACTGATTTGATTGATCAGCTCAAAAAAATGACAGTGCAGATTCCCTTGTTGGATGCCCTTAAAGAAATTCCAGTCTATACTAAAGCAATTAAAAAAGCCTGTATCAAACAACCTGGAAGGAAAAAGAAAGACCCTGATACTATCCATGTCTTAGGCCAGCTCTTTGATCTCATGCTAAGTAAAGTTTCCATGCCTAAATATTCAGATCCAGGAAGTCTAGTGGTAACCATCTTCATTAATGGTACCCAAATTTAGAATGTTTTAATTGACTTGGGAGCATCAATTAATGTTATGACTAGAGAAGTTCTCCTAAAACTTAGTATCATTGGTTTGCAGGACACACCAACAATATTGTAGTTAGCTGATAATTCCATAGTCAAGCCTGATGGTATGGTTGAGGATATTGTAGTTACTTTGGATTCTTTAGAGTACCCCTCAGATTTTATAGTCTTGTCACCAAAAGCCACTCTTGGAGGTTACCCATTAATCCTAGGAAGGCCTTGGTTAGCTACAGCTGATGCTTTCATTGCATGCCATTTAGGAAAGATGACCATATCAGATGGAATAAATACCAAGAAGTTAACTCTATATTCTCTAGAAAAACCCCAAAGTGAACTTGATCAAGATGTTTGGCCTGACTTAGGAGATGCTGACCTTGAAGTAAGCTCTGTGCAAAAACTCATGGTCATTGAGAGAAATCCATTCATGGTATCCCATGAAGAAGATGACATTCCTGCAACAATCCTTACCAACCAATATTATTCTAAGGAGTCATCTTGTGATGATCCAAATTGTTTCCTTCAAACAATACTGCCCAAACAAACCACATTTCAGTTTTCTGTAGCAACTGATTACCTTCACACTTTGCTTCCTCATGAGATAAAGTCACCAACCATAGCTGAAGTGCTGATGTTAGAAAAAGTTAAGAGAGTTGAAATTGCTTTAGGAAAAGAACTAAATGTTAATAAAAACCTCACTGAGTCTCAGATGTCTAGTCTCCTCAAGCTTTTACAAGATAGCCAGCAAGCCTTTGCATGGGATTACACTGACATGGTAGGTTTAGATCCTACACTCTATACTCATAGAATATATATAAGCCCAGAATACAAGCTAGTAAAGCAAGCTCAAAGAAGGATAAACCCTGCCTTGAGAGACATAGTCAAGACTGAATTGCAAAAACTTCTTAGTGCAAGCTTTATTTATCCTATCTCAGATAGTCAGTGGGTTTCTCCTCTTGTCATTGTTCCAAAGAAAGGAGGAAAGTGGAGATTTTGTGTTGACTACAGAGAACTTAACAAGGCCACTAAGAAAGATCACTTTCCACTACCTTTCATTGACCAAGTGCTTGATAATCTGGTGGGTAAAAAGTACTTTTCATTTCTAGATGGATTCAGTGGGTATAATCAGATACAAATATCACCAGAAGATTAGGACAAGACAATGTTTACCTATCCTTGGGGAACCTTTGCTTATTCAGTCTTGCCATTTGGATTGTGTAATGCCCCTGCTACTTTCTAGAGAGTAGTGCTGGGTATTTTCTCTGACATTGCTGCTGATTATGTTGAAATCTATATGGATGACTTTACAACTCATGGCACAACATTTGAAGAAGCACAAACTCACTTGGAAAAGGTTCTTAAGAGATGTCAAGATTATAATCTCTCTCTCAATAGTGAAAAGTGCTACATGATGATGGAGGAAGGAGTAGTCCTGGGACATTATCTTTCATCCTTTGGAATTTAGGTTGATCCTGCAAAAATTGCAGTGATAAATACACTTCCCACACTAGCTAAGAAAAAGGATGTCAGAAGTTTCCTTGGCCATGCTAGTTACTACAAAAGGTCATAAAGGATTTTAGCCAACTTGTAGCACCATTGTATAATTTGTTGAAGAAAGAAGCTAAATTTGCATGGAAAGAAGAATGTGAAGCATCATTCCAAAAGTTGAAGGATGTTCTAACAACAACACCTATTCTCAGGGGACCTAATTGGAAGCTTCCATTCCATATCCACACCGATGCATCAGATTATGCTATTGGAGCAGTTCTGGGACAAAAGGAAGGTATTATTGAACATGCAATTTACTATATTAGTAAAAATTTGCAAGGAGCATAATTGAATTATACTGTTACAGAAAAATAATTGTTAGCAGTTGTTTATGCACTAAACAAATTTAGGCACTACATTACAAGCTATGAAGTATTTGTTTATACTGATCATTCAGCTATCAAGTACTTAATGAATAAACTTGCCATTAGTGGTAGACTAGCACGCTGGTTACTCCTCATGCAGGAGTTTGATGTAAAGATCATAGAAAAACTAGGCAAGGCTAATGTAGTGGCAGATTTCTTGTCACGACTGCAAGTGCCAGATGATCCTGTAGTGATTGATGATAGTTTTCCTGATGAACACTTGTTTTCTATTGACTCCTTTAATCCATGGTATGTAGGCTTGGAAAACTACCTTGCTACAGGAAGAACGCCACCTCACTTTTCTCCTAAAAAACATCGTCTATTAGTTGAGAAGAGTTTTAACTTCTCTTGGATCTCAGGCTTCATGTTTTATATAGGACTAGACCAGGTCACAAGGAGATGTGTTTGAGAAGATGAAACTTATGACATCCTTCAAGCATGCCATGATGAGCCATGTGGAGGACACTTTGCCACAAAGAGGACAGCCTATAAAATTTTGACAACTGGGTACTACTAGCCTACTTTGCATAAGGATGCAACAAAACATACTCAACACTCTGACTTGTGCCAATGTATGGAACGACCTACAAAGACTGATGAAATGCCCCTGCAGCCATAGGTAGTGGTCACACCCTTTGACAAGTGGGGTATTGAATTTTTTAGACCGATTGAGCCCTCTTCTCATGGGAAGTATTACATCTCAATATGTACAAATTACACAACAAAATGGGTTGAAGCCAAAGCTATGAGACATGCTAGAGATCACAAAGTTACTGAATTTCTTTATGAGTGCATATTCACCAAATTTGGTGTACCAAGGGAGATTTTCACAGATCAAGGAGAACAATTCACATCTAACCTTATCACTGAATTGATGCAAGAGTACATGGTGCATCATGGAAATTCTTCACCCTACCACCCTTAGGCCAATGGCTAGGCTGAAAACATAAACCGGGAGATAGAGTCTATTCTCACTAAAATAGTAGCTATGCATAAAAAGGATTGGGCTACTCACCTTCCTGAAGCCATATGGGCTTACCGTACCACATGGAAAACCACCACAGGGTTTACTCCTTTTGAGTTGGTATATGGAAAATTTGCCTCTATGTCGATTGAGTTCTAGCATAAAACACTACACACTGCTTTAGATTTGGATATAGATATCACCAAAGCAAAGTAAGAAAGGTTATTGTAATTAAATGAGTTGGATGAATACAGGAAGTCTGCTCTACACAATATAGAGCTGATACATCAACAAAGGAAAAAGTGGCATGATAAGTTCATCCGAGATAAGAAATTTTTTGTTGGAGATTGGGTGCTGTTATATGATTCAAGATACCAACATACACCAGGGAAATTTCAAACTAGATGGCTTGGGCCTTATGAGATTATATCAGTATTTGAAAATGGAGCTGTACAACTTTCAACAATAGATCCTATTCAATTTAAGTTACTCATCAATGGGAATCATCTAAAACTTTACCACAAACCTATAAGCCGTGATGAGTTCCTGAAGCAGTTCCAGAGCACAATTGAAGCAACCATTCTTGTAGCCGAAGAATCTGGGTCTTCCACCCAGGATTCTGCTAATTATTGATTCCATTCAAGACACCATAATAAATATTTCACATTTCATGGAATACTTTCTCTGTAATAATTTTTCATCTCACCTTCTCTCTTTCCCACCCATCCACCCCATCCCATCACTTCACATGCAGGTTCATTTTTTTGAACAACTCTTCTTGTAGCGCTTCCAGGTTCGTGACACATATACTCATACATATATTATTTTTATTCATTAATTTTTAGGATTTTGTGTCATTTTGATTTATTACTCTTTCTTAACCTGGCTTGGTGGGACCCATGCCATTATTTAGTTGGGGGGGGGAAACTATTCTATTTTCAAAAATTTAAAATTAGCATATAAAAATTAAAGTTCATGTTTTGAAATATGTCTGCGACATGACGTGATGAGCTGTCCTTTTGTGATTGCACCATCACAATAAAAATGAATTAAAGATATTAAAAGATGATCTTGATTTTTAATGATGTGTTGCGATGTGTTCAAGATGGCAACCTTGGCATGCATGAGCTTTTATGAGATGATATGTAAAACACATATCATTAGATTTCATGCAAGAAAATCTTTAATTTTATGAATCAAGTTGCAGTTGTACGCCGTCTTTCTTCTGCAGCATTTTGTTTCATAATGCATTGAGGTCTATGACTTTCCATCACTGAATTCCACAAGAATTGTGTTCTGCAAGTTAGAAATTTGTCTGAGAAGCAATGGGAGGTGACCTCCAAAGGCATGAACCAGTGGACCACACAGTTTTGTTAAATGATGCGGCCACCTATGAAATGTTTATAAGGAGAGGGTGGCTGGATTATTGTTTAAGCCTTAAAGGGTTTAATGAGGAAGTGGCTCTAAAATTTATGTCCACCTTGAAGGACGGGGTTGTAGAAGTTAAAGGTTAAAAAATTGAGTTCACAGAAGATGCAGTTGTCGAGGTGATAGGTTTGCCTCAGGAAGGTGAACAATGGGCGAAAGATTTTGACCTGCGATCAGTGAGAGCATAGTTCACTTTGCATGGTGATCCTTAATTGGATGTTAACAAAAAGCAAGGAACCTGGTGATTATCTTTGCCCATGGATTTCATTCAGCTGACTGCATTTGTTATTCAGTACTTCACCTGTGAGGGACACTACAAATACCTGCATGCTTTGCACTTCAAAATTCTTAGTCATCTCCGCCATGATAATTGACCAGTAAATCTTCCCAGCTTCTTATTTAACATTGTGAAAAAGTAGTCTTTATTAGTCCAGTCAGGAAGCAACCAGTCTATTGCACACCATTGTTTAATAAAATTAATTGTGGAAAGGGAATTGAATAGACAAAAGGTTGGGACATGGGAATAATTTTTGTAGATAAATGAGGTTGAACCTAGAATAGTAGGCCCTAGAGGTCATGGTGTTGGTAGGAGAGAACAAACATCTTCTGGGGTTTGTAAAATTGTTCAAAGAGTTGAGAATGATCCTGAAGCCTCTCCCTCCATTTCTAGGTCACCTAGAAAAAGAATTTTCAATTCTGGAGCCTCTACTTCTCAGAGGAAGAAAAACAAGAGTGCAAAAGCTCCTAATATTCCAGAATCTTCACCGTCCGTAAGGACAAGGGCTGCATCTAGAAAAGGTAAGGGTAAAATAATGGAACCAGAAGATGAAACATTAGAACCTCAGCTTGGTGACAATGCTGATAATATAGAAGAAACCATACATTCCCCTAGGGAAGAAAGTTCTGAGAACCCTAGGGAAGAACATTCTGAAAACCCTCCTGAAGAACATTTCGAGAATCCTCCTAAAGAGAATCCTAAAAATCCTAGGAAGGAGCATGTTGAAAAACCTCCTGAAGTAGTAGCAGAGGAGGTGGTCATTAAGAAAAAGAAGTAGAAGACTCCTTCGAGCTCATCGACATCCCCTATAAGGAGAAGTAGAAGAATTTTTGAGAAAGATGCTGAAGCATCTATTCCTATTGTTAACATTGATTCTTTTGAATCGGTGGAAAATGAACCTTTAAACAATTCTTCTTCTAAGGAATTGGAAAATCAACCTGCAACTAGTGACATAATAATGAGAGAGTAGAGTCCATAAATAGAGGTTAGCCTTGGATTTAACTACATACTGATAGATAGTGATAAGGACTTTGAGAGCTCTGAGAACTTTAAGGACATAGAGGAATATGTAGATAATTCTACCTAGCCAGATGTTAGTATGAATTCAGAGGAAATTCCTGACTTCAGAACTGAAATCATTGAAGAGGTACCGCAACAGGGTAGTCAGGAAAAGTTAGAAATGCTGGCTAAGGTGGTAGCTGATGTTAGTGAGGAAACCAATTTAATTAGGACAATTGTTGTGTGGAAGGGTAAGTCCTTTGCACCTAAAGAAATAGGTAAAATTCCTCACTTTTCCTCTATATGGGTGGACTTACTCAATTAAGAACCTTTACCCCCACCAGATTTGTCTACACCTCTTGTAGTAGGGATAAGTTTGTACCAATAGTTGTTATGGGAAAAGACACAATGGAATTTAGAAAGAGAAAAATTGAAATGAGTCATTAATGATCAAAATTCTTAGTTGGAGCAGAAATCAGATGAGATTGAGGTATTGGAATGAAGAATTGATTAGATTACTGGGCTAATTCCATAGCTGAGGGAATGCAAATCACCCTCACCAGTGTATGCAATATTCCTTCAAGAGCAACTTGTTAATTTCAAATTAACAAGGATTGTAGAAGGCCTCAATCCATCCATATCAACTCCCCATGAATTTTACTATGCCTTTCAGTCTGCTCCAATGACTCTAAAGAATTTGTTGTGTGAATTATACTTGCATAACCTGGTAGTTCCTAATGACACAGAGTGGAATTCACTCCTCTATGTGGGAGATGTTCAACTCAGAGTAGTTATGTCATCGATGCAGAACAAGATAAGTTGAGAACACTAGGCTGCACCATACAGGGAGAAAGAAATGTCAGTTCCTTTGATGATGAGGCCTGAGGTACAACACTCTAGGAGAACATATTTTGACTGGATCTTTGTTATAGCAAACACTAGTGGAGCCAATAAGATCTATCTAGTGAGAGAACAAGCCTTTATAGACTAGGAACAACATTCCTCTCAGGATGTTGCTATAGCAATTAATGCCTCTAGGAAAAGGTGGATAAGGATGTCATAGGATCTAAAGAAAATGGAACCTCATTCACCTCAAAATCTAACTCTTTCCACAAGGAGAGTTCCATGGTATACTATGTTGGGTAGGTCACTCCTTAACCATTGGGTTCCATTAAGGTTTCAGCCTCCACTCTTCCTTTAGCCATTTCTGGCAATGAATGATAGTGCAGCAGATTATGACATGGCTTCTAAAGTCCAGCGTTGGGAAAAACTCAAAGAGACTCGTGGATACTTTGATTATATTCATGATGATCCTGGGTAGAGAACAACTAGTGATTTGAGGGTCTGTGCCAAGATTCAAAACTTTATGATTGCTGGGGGCCAGCAATAGTTCAGTTGGGGGGAATGATGGGCTCCTAAATTAGCCATCTTTTTCACCACTTTTAATCCTCTTTCTAAGACATTTGATTGCACATAGACATACATTTATGGTTTTAAGCATATGAACTTATGGTTTCTATGTATATGATTATATATGTGTGTGTGAACATAAGATGGAATGTGGATACCTCTAAAGACATAATATTTGCTTAATTTCATGGACAAGAATGGTGAATATAATAGTTATACATGTTAATGGATGTTTTCTCTCCTAAGCTATGTTTTGGGTAGTTACCTCCTGTAGCTGTAGGTTTGCAAGAGTGATAATTAAGACTAACACCTTTTTCCTAATATTGATGATGTGGATATATATGTATATGGTTGGATATGTGTGCATTAATTATCTTGTAGGAGTTGAACATGGATATTAAAGGACCAACATATTAGTGTGGGAGTCATCAAAGCTAACCGTGATTGCAGAATCTTCGCAAGCAAGTCAATGCTTTTTGTTGCATGCAACGTGCAGATTTAGTGTGCGCCATATTCTAGGATTGTTCATGGTCAATAATATTTCTATTATGAAGCTTTATGAGTTGTAACCGATCCTCATTATGAAGTGATCATAGGTTTAGGAGTTAGTGGTAGTTTCCTTTTAAATAATCGACTATTGTGACTCTTTTGGATTTAGTCGAACAAACTAGTTTTTAATATAGAATTCTTGCATACTGTTTCAGTCAAGTGTAATTGTTTTTATGGATGAATAGAATGATCAGTTCAAGTTTTCAACTTTCATCTTGATTGTACTTTTCATTCACTCATTCAAGGGGGCCCACTTGATGAGTGAATTGCTTTGTTAGTGTAGAGTTCATTTCCTATTCATTTATATGTTTTAGAACTCTGCTGTTCCTAGAGCTACTGATACCAGAATTAGTAGTGTATTCCTACAGAACAGTCAATTGGAGTAGTTCCTAACTATAATTCCCTACTTTGATTAGAATACATTTTCGTACCAGTTTTAGTTTAGTTTTCTTGAAGCATAAGCAATTGAATTCCTTAGATAGGTTTAGAAGGGGAAGTTTGAAGCATATACTTTGTAGATGCCATTCCAAGTTTATGTCCCTGGTTGATAATTAAATGAGACTAAATAGTGCATTAGGAATCATTTGGGGTGTCCAATCCTGAATTAAGTAGTCCATTGCTTTGGGTTTCTAATACCATTATTTGGCCAAGCAATCCCCACCATGATTAGAGTTGCGGGCTTGTGAGCCCTGGTTAGCTCTGCCTTGAGACATGGAAGCACTTTGATTTAGATTTTGTGTTGATGTGGGATGGGTTGTGTAACCTCCTTTTAAGCACAAATTCCCAAGGGCATCTTCTTTGTAAAGATTGGTATCGTAGGGTTGATGAAATGTCTGAACAATAAGAGAAGATGAGGGTGATGTCTTTGGTTCTTCTCTCAACTTTCTGTATGAAGAGGATCTATTTTCTACCATTAACCTTAGGAGAATATTTAGAGCAAGATAAGACAACTGACATATATTCTGATTTAGGAAATATCAAGTGACACAACCTTGTGAAGATTGGATTGGATTGTTGATGAAGAGATTGATTTGAAGTAAATGAGGGATATTGTGCTCGAGATATATGGGTAGATGCCAAAAAGATGGTGGACATGAATTCACAACACTTAGCTATTTTGGAGATGATGAATAGAGATTGTTCTAAGAAATTTTTTGACACAAGATGAGATGTGATTTAGATTGATCAATCAAAGGACAAATCGAGCTGAATAGATCACTTTGGGAAAATATGATGAATTCACTATTTCTCTACCCTGTTCTTGACACAGTGGGTATTTTGACATATTTTTGATAATAACTGAAGCTTGACTGAATTTCTGAGAAAATTTGGATTTTCTAGAAATTTTGAGGAAATTGTTGTATGACACAAAATGGGGTATGGAAGAACACTTGCATAATCTTGTACGACAATTGATACCAGGGATTAATTCTTCTCAGGATTGTTGACAACTCTTGTATGACACTGTATGGATTCTCGTACGACACTTGGGGGGTTTTGATATGACACTTGAGGAACAATGCAATTGTCATATGAAAATTACAGGGTCTAGATGATAATTTTCACTAGAAAAGGATTTTGCTTCAGTTTTTTAAATTTTTCAAGCTTTTGGTGTTTTTAGGCTCAAAATGTTTTGCAAATTTCTTTGTCCAATTTTCAAAAATATGTGTTGGATTGTCTAAGGGTGTTTAAAATACTAGTAGGCTCACAATCACAACAAACATGAGGGAAATGACCCAATGAATCAAACACATCTAGCCCTTACCTAACTAGGAGAAGAGATGTATTACTTGCTCGTTGAATTAGGAACACACTCAATGACTTCTCAGAATATGCAGGTCCAACAACACACAATGGATGTTGAAGCCCATATTAGTTGAGTTCAAACATCAAGGAGGGTCAATATGATGAGTGTCTTGGGGTGATTACTATTCACCTTACACAATCACTACAAATCCTTCGGAGGTAGATTGGTAGAAAACTAGTTTAGGATTTTAATCAAGGCATCCGTTTACAACTGTCTCCCATACTCTCACAAGAAGGATGGAGGTTGTTAACCCTATGATTAGTCTTATCAGTGTAGTCTCACAAGAAATATTCAAGCGACTCTACTCTACAAAAAATCAAAGCATGTTCATGGAATGAATCCAAGGAACAAGCACAACTATGTCTTCTGAGACTTTAAACTTGATGCAAAGGAGGACAAGGAGGGGCCAAATAATGGAACACCCTACAGATCCACCTTTCTCAACAACATGCAGAAGCAACAAACAACATCAGTGAGAGAGAGAATGCAATATCTTTCTTATTATCTTCAAATTGATTCATACATGCCAGGCTGTAAGGCCTTCCTAGTTACAGCCAAAAATTACAATGAATTATAGAAGTCCTTAACATGCGAGGATCTATCAATTATCTTCTATCTTCTATCTAAACTTACTCTCCCCAAAAACTTCCCTAAACTCTAACCAAACAACTATATTTATACAAGAGGCTACCGAACCAAGTTGGCCTTCAGATCCATAATCAATAGAAGGGATGACCAGATCTAGGTCCACATGCTTCCCAATAATGGATACCAACATTAAATTCATGACCCAAACTAAGTGCATAAGTCAACCTCAATAGAAACTCAAAAGAAACCTGTCGATAAGCAGAGCCAACTAAGCACCAGATAGGCATCACCGAGCGCTAGGAAATTCACTAAGTGCCAGAGAGATAACCGACCAACATGGGTGAATAAAGGAAATTAAGCAACACTGAACCAACTCGGTCAACGTAGGAACCGAGAAACACAAACAACTCAAATATATTTTTGGTGACGTAGGATTGCCAAGGACCCGAGATGCTCCTGCATCAGACACCTGGGGTTATTTTGAAATGATTCTCTGAATCATTTAGTAGGTATGATTCGAGTTGCATCCAACATAGACTGTGAAATCCATGAACTATCTTCAATTGGTTTGTTCTTCCACTTTACCAGATATTCCATATACTGTTTACCTCTTGTACTTTTGCTAACTCTTTTCTCCAAAATATGCTCAACTTCTTCTATCTATTTCTTAGGATAATCCGTCAGTACTGTCATGTCTTCATTAGGTTCATGATACTCATACAAATTAGCAATATTGAATATGGGTGATATGTCCATGTCATCAGGTAACTCAATCTCATATGCATTTCCACTATCAAATTTCCTCAAAATCTTGCAAGGTCCAAACTTCTTCATTTTCAACTTCCCATATGTTCCAATAGGAAATATTCCTTTCTTCAAATGAACCATCACTTCATCACTAACATCAAAAGTCTTATGTCTCCTTGATCTATCAGCTCTATCTTTGTATTTCTAATTACTCTTTTCCAGCTTCAGCTTCACATCTTCATGCAATGTCTTCATGTACTCATTAAATTTTACTCCTTCAACATTTCTCTTTCTTTCATCAGCAATGTCTCTCAAATCTGATATGCCTCTCGACTATATGCCATTCACAATCTCAAATGGTGTTTCTCTAGTACTCCTATTTGCAAACTCTGCTTGTGCCAACATAGAATCCTAATTACTTGGTGTGTCTCCAACTAAACATCTCAAAAGATTTCCCAAACTCTTGTTCACAACTTCAATCTGTCCATCGATTTGTGGGTGAAATGTAGAGCTATAGTTCAACTCAGTACCCAACTTTCTCCAAAGAGTCTTCTAAAAGTATCCAACAAACTTACTGTCTTGGTTAAAGATAATACTCCTTGATAATCCATGCAATCTGACAATTTCCTTAAAGAAAAGATCTGCTACATGTACTGCATCTGATGTCTTTCTACAAGTTATAAAATGTGCCATTTTAGAAAATCTATCCACAACAACAAATATAGAATCATTACCTCTTACTGTCTTCGGTAAGCCAAGAATAAAATCCATATTGATGTCAGTCCAAGGTTTCTCAGGTATAGAAATTGGTGTATATAATCCAATATTCTAAATAACTCCTTTTGCAACTTGAAAAAATCCACAACTTTTGACAAATTTCTGAACATCTTTATACAACTATGGCCAAAAGTATTTCTCCTTATGCAAATTCAATGTTTTTTCAACATAAAAATGTCCAGCCAAACCACTACTATGTTTCTCCTTTATCAAATTAGTTCTCATTGGTCCTTTCAGTATACACAACTGAATACCTTTAAACGACATACCTTCTTGAATAAAATATTCATCCCATTTAGTGTTAGGAATAGTCCCAAGAGATAGCTGAGAGGGGGAGGGGGGGGTGAATCAGTTATCTACAAGTTTCAATTCTTTATCCAATTAAGTATACTTAAACATTAAGCATAAACATAATGATAAAACACTTGAACACAACACCAATATTTTGGTTACGGGGAAACCCAAATAGGTAAAAACCCCAGTGGGAATTGACACCCTAAAATAAACTGCACTAGTGTATAATGATCCTTGTTAGAAGATCTTACAACCCTTTTAGGAGTTGATCTTTATAATGCAATAAGTACAATGACCTGGTCAAGGGTTGGACCCTGTTAGGAGTCTTTTACAATTAACCCTATTAGGGGTGAGGATGCACTATCAGGGAGTACACTGCTCAAAGGGGTGAAGGCTGCAACCTTTAGAATAATAGATACACACTATATCTAGATCTTGGTGAACTGTTGTTTGGATTAGTTCCAATGTATAGCATATACACTTTACTTAGTCACATAGACCTTCTGTTGATGGCTCAACACTTCGCACTCTCTGCTCTTCTCTTCACATTCAACTCCGAACCATGCTTAGCAATCACAAATGATTGGCTATAAATATCTTTCCTCTAAATGATATAATCAAGTCAACCTATTAGAACCATCTTGAAATCATATTAGTGAAACAAGAAAACTCTCTAATCATATCTCAATCAGCTCTACTAAGTACACAACACAAATTGGGACCTGTCCAAATCAATAAGTGTAGACACACACTAAACACTGTCGACTCTACCAAATTAACTGAAACTTTCACCTCAAGCTGAATTACATCATGCACTCTTAGCCAAACATTCTTAACTCTTCTCTGATCACTAATCCAAGTGTGCATACCAAAATTCTAGGTGCAACTCCTATACCAATATAATCTCTGTCGGGTCTTCCGGATAAAAACAGGAAACTGCAACTCGTGAATAGTGACTTCATAAATTCACTTCTACTACACATCAGACTCTATGTCTATGAATGTAACATCACTAATATGTCTCCTTCACATACCAAAATGCACAAGGCTCTATGATGATTGTACAGACAATCACTCATAGAACATTGCCTGTAACTCTGTCAGGAACACTACTGGCACAAGCTGCTATATAACTATCTGTACTAATAATTAACCTCTGCATCCATGATATCAAGTTGATAACATGTCCATGCTACATAAAATGAAATCTTACCACATAAGACTTCCACACATGCTACTTATCATATGTTTTCATCAATGACAAACATACAATAAGCACTAGCTTGCTGGAAAATCTCCAACAATATACCCCTTTGGCATTGATGGCAACATATGGAATGAAAAACACCACCAATCCAAATGAACAATTCTTTTATAACATTATCCATTTCCTTACCAAAACTCCCCCAAGGATGAATCCTCCATCTACTACATTAATCTTTAATATTCTCCATTTCCTCAACTGAACCGCTTCCATGACTGAATACTACTCCCTCTTGCTACTGTATAATACTCCTTCTTTGTTTTGTATGTAATCCCCCTTTACTACTATTTTTCATGACTATATACTACTCCCCCTTGTAAATTTATGGCAAAGGGCGCCAAACATTTAAGCTCCAATACTACTCCTGAAGTAGAGTAGTCAACCTTCCATCAGTCACTGAGGACTGATGCTCTTTTCCACATACTCTAAGTAGAATCAAGGAAGGGAATTACTCCCAACTTCTCCCTGAGATACTCAAAAGTATCCTTAGGTAAGGCCTTTGTGAATATATTTTCTAGCTATTCCTTTGTACTCACATAATCCAATTTGACTTCTTTCTCTGCCACTTTCTCTCTAAGGAAGTGATACTTAATCTCTATGTGTTTTGTCTTTGCATGCATCACAGGGTTCTTTGACATGTTTATAGTGCTAGTGTTATCACAATGACTAACAATAGGATAATCAATCTGAATTCTAAAGCCTTTTATCGTCTTCTTGATCCAAACAATTGTAGAATAATTCAAGGCTACTGCAACATACTCTGCTTCTCCTATTGATTGAGAAATACAATTATGCTTCTTGCTTGTCTAAGTGACAAGTCCGTAACAAAGAAATACTATTCCTCTTGATGTGCTCTTTCTATCATCAACGTATCCTGCCCAATCTGCATCTGTATATACATGAAGCTCAACATTCTCTTAGTTAGGATACCATAGACCATAATCTATAGTGCCTTGCAAATATCTAAATATTCTCTTTACTACCATGAGGTGACTTTGTTTAGGCTTTGTTGCAAATCTTCCAACTATGCCAACTGCATTAGAAATATCAGGTCTAGTTTGAGTTAAATATATGAGTTTACCAATCATAGAATTGTACAATGTTGTATCTACTACCCAAGAATCATCTTCTTTTGTAAGCTTGCATCCTGTTATCATAGGTGTACCCACTGGTTTGCAATCATCCATCTTGAACTTCTTTAATATTTCTTTCACATACTTGGACTGATTAATGAAAATACCTTTCTTTGTCTGCTGCACATTTAATCCTAAAAAGTATTTGATAGGACCAATCATGCTCATCTCAAACTTGCTTTACATCTCCTTAGAAAATTTTGCACTAAGTTTGTCATTACTCCCAAAGATAATGTCATCAACAAATATAGCTACAAGTAGTAAACCTTCAAATATCTCTCTTATGAATAGGTTATAGTCTGCTGCTCATTTCTTGAATCCAATTTTTGTTAGATATCCATCAAGTCTCTCATACCAAGCTCTAGGGGCTTTCTTAAGTCCATAGAGTTATTTCTTTAATCTGCATACCATATCAGGCTTGTCTGATAAGGTGAATCCTTCTAGCTTCTCAATCTATACTTCTTCCTTTAATTATCCATTCAAGAATGCTAACTTAACATCCATTTGATAAACTTTGAAGTTTTTAAATGTTGAATAAGCTAGAAATATCTTAATGGATTCTAATCTTCTTACTGGTGAAAATGTGTTTGAATAGTCAATACCTTCTCTTTGTGCATATCCCTTACATACTAACCTTGCCTTATTCCTTACTACTGTACCATCTTCATTCATCTTGTTTCTGAATATCCACTTTGTTCTAATCACATTCTTATCACTAGGTCTTGGGACCGGTTCCCAAGTATCATTCTTGATAATCTGATCTAGTTCTTCTTTCATAGTATCATGCCAATATGAATCATTACATGCATCTTCAACACTTAAAGGTTCAATCTGAGATAGTAAACATACCACCTCATTACTTTCTGAACTCTTTGCTTTTGATCTTGTTGTGAATTTGCTACTCTGATCTTGAATGATATCATCCTTAGAGTGATATCTAGATGTAAACTTTGGAACTTTAGGTGATACTATCTCCTCTACCTTCTAAGTTTCTTCTTCACTTGTTTTAGGGTCATTGAATAATACATCAATACTGTAAAAAATCTCTTCAACAACTATCTCACTAGTGGAAGGACTAGGTTCTTCTTCAATCATAGGTGAATAATCATGACATCTTTCTTGAACCATAAACTTTTCATCAATCTTAACATGAGCACTTTCAATGATCTTCTTTAGTCTAAAATTAAAACATCTATAAGCTTTGCTTTTAGTAGAGTAACCAAGGAAAATACCTTCATCACTTCTTGCATCAAACTTGCCTATTTCTTCATCCCTCTTGATGTAGCACTTGCTTCCAAAGATTTTGAAGTATTTCACTGTGGCAACATTACCAAACCATAGCTTACAAGGTGTCTTATCCACTCTAGGTCTCAATTGTATTCTATTGATGGTATAGACTATTGTGTTGACCGCATCTCTCCAATAGGTGTGTGCAACTTTTCCTTCAATCATTATGGTGTGCGTTGTATCAAGGATGATCCTATTCCTTCTCTCTGCAATCATATTTTCATTTTCCTTTCTTTTCTCTTTTAGTAATCATAGTAATGAAATCATCTAGTGCTTTTTCTTCATCATCATCATCAAAATTACCAGAGGTGTGCAAGGATTTCTTACCATGGACTGAGGCTTTGAAGGCAATTTCACTTTTAGGCTCTGTCTTCAAACTTGATATTTCAAATGCAATAATCTTGCTAATTAAGGTCTCTATTTTTAAGTTTTCTAAGAATTGCATAGTCTCATCAAGGATCTTTATCTTTCTCTCATATTCTGGTGTCAAGGTAGTCATCAGCTTATCCATGATGTCTTCTTCTGAGATTTCTCCTCCATTGTTTTTGATTCTAGCCACTACTTCATTAATCCTTTGATTGTAGGCTCTTATGTTCTCTTTTGATAGCATCTCCAATGTATTCTATTTCTTCTTCCATGTCTTTTTGTGTGCATTATTTGCTTGTGTGTCTCCTTCAAACATATCTTCTAGGTGCTTCCATATCTTGTAGGCTGTGTCTACTTTCTTTATCTCTAAAAACTCACTATTAGATAAGGCACTGATAAGGGATTCTTTGGCTATTTCATAATGATGGAACAAATCCTTATTCTTGTCAGTAGCATCTTCCTTTGTAAGATCTGCTAGAGATGGAACTTTAACTTCTCTTGACAGATACCTCAAAAACTTCAAAAGCAATGCATTGTAAATGTGTCATCATCTTGTTTTTCTAGTCAAAATAATTCTCTCCCTCAAACTTAGGACTTTCTTTTCTGAACTATGCCATCTAATCAACCTCAAGCTATTAAAATTTCTCTCTGAGGCACTTGGCTCTGATACCAATTATTAGGAATAGTCCCAAGAGATAACTGAGAGGGGGGGGGGGGGGGGTGAATCAGTTATCTAAAAGTTTCAATTCTTTATCCAATTAATTATACTTAAACATTAAGAATAAACACAATGACAAAACACTTGAACACAAAACCAATATTTTGGTTACGAGGAAACCCAAATAGGTAAAAACTCCAGTGGGAATTGACACCCAAAAATAAAATGCACTAGTGTATAATGATCCTTGTTACAAGATCTTACAACCCTATTAGGAGTTGATCTTTACAATGCAATAAGTATAGTGACCTGGTCAAGGGTCAGACCCTATTAGGATTCTTTTACAATTAACCATGTTAGGGGTGAGGATGCACTATTTGGGAGCACACTGCTCAAAGGGGTAAGGCTGCAACCTTTAGAATAAAAGATACACACTATATCTGGATCTTGGTGAACTATTCTTTGACCTTCTATCTAGATTAGTTCCAATGGATAGCATATATACTTTACTTAGTCACATAGACCTTCTATTGATGTCTCAACACTTCACACTCTTTTCTCTGCTCTTCACATTCAACTCCGAACTATGCTTAGAAATCATAAATGACTGCCTATAAATATCTTTCCTCTAAATGATATAATCAAGTTGGCCTATTATAACCATCTTGAAATCATATTAGAGAAACAATAACACTCTCCAATCATATCTTAGTTGGCTCTAGTAAGCACACAACACAAACTGGGACCTGTCCAAATCAATAAGTGTAGATGCACGCTACACACTGTCTGCTCTACCAAATTAACTAAAACTTTCACCTCAAGCTGAATTAAATCATGCACTCTTAACCAAAAATTATTAACTCTTCTTTGATCACTAATCCAAGTGCACATACCAAAATGCTAGGCGCAACTCCTATACCAATATAATCTCTGTCGGGTCTTCTGGATAAACACAGGAAACTGCAACTGGTGAATAGAGACTTCATAAATTCACTTCTACTACACATCAGACTCTATGTCCATGAATGTAACATCACTAATATGTCTCCTTCACATATCCAAATGCGCAAGGCTCTATGATGACTGTACAATCACTCACTCACAGAACACTGCCTATAACTCTGTCAGGAACACTGCTGGCACAAGTTGCTATATAACTATCTATACTAATAATTAACCTCTACATCCATGATATCAAGCTGATAACATGTCCATGCTACATAAACTAAAATCTTATTACATAAGACTTCCACGCATGCTACTTATCATATGTTGGCATCAATGATAAACATACAATTAACATTGGCTTGGTGGAAAATCTCCAACATTTAGTACTTGATTGATCTTGAATAGGTGCTTTGCACTTTCTCTATGGCTTAGAAAAATAAGGATCAACTTCATAAGAATATCTCATGTCATCAAAGCCTAGAACTTCAATTTTCATCTTGGTCATCAAAGATCTTCTTCTACTCAATGCATCAGCAACTCGATCAGTGACTCCACTCTTATGCTTTATGACAAATGTATTACTCTACAAATACTCAACCCATTTCATATGTCTCTGATTCAACTTATTCTTACTACCCTAATACTATAAAGCCTTATGATCAGTATACAACATAAATTCACGTGGTATCAAATAATGTCTCCATTTCTTCAGTGCTTGAACAATAGCATAGAATTATTAATCATACACAAAATATTTCCTTCTAGTATCATTCAACTTTTCACTAAAGAAAGCAATAGGTTTACCTTCTTGACTCAACACAACTCCAATTGCACTTCCACTTTCATCACATTCCACTTGAAATACCTTACTAAAATTAGGCAATGCCAAAATAGGAAATTCAACAACCTTCTGCTTCAGAGTATCAAAACTTTTATCAGCTCCATGTGTCCATTTTAATTCTCTTTGGTCTCCTCTCATAGTCTGAGTCATAGCATTACAAATTGAATTGAAATTCCTAATGAACTTTCGGTAAAAACTTGCCAAACCATGAAATGATCTTACCTCACTAGCATTCAAAGGTGTTGGCCAATTCAAAATAGCTTCAACCTTTTTAGGATCCATTTTCAAACCATTAGCTAAAATCACAAATCCCAAATACACAATCTCTTCTTTCATGAATGAACACTTTTTCAGATTTATCATCAACTTTTCTTTTTTCAATCTCTGCAAAACTTGTCTAACATGTAGTAAATGTTCTTCTCTAGTCTTACTAAATATTGGAATATCATCAAGATATACAATCACAAACTTACCCAAGAATTTCTTCAAAATTTCATTCATCAACCTCATAAATGTACTCGGTGCATTATTTAAACCAAAAGGCATAACCAACCACTCATACAAACCTTCTTTTGTCTTGAAAGCAGTCTTCCATTCATCACCTTCTCTAATTCTGATATGATGATACCCAGTTTTCAAATCAATTTTGGTAAAATAATTTGCTCCAATCAAACTATCCATTATATCATCCATTCTTGGTATAGGAAACCTATACTTCACTATTATCTTATTGATTTCTCTGGAATCAGTACACATTTACCATTCTCCATTCTTCTTAGGTGCCAATATCATAGGTAATACACAAGGACTCAAACTTTCTCTAATCAAACCTTTCTCCAACAACTGTTGAATCTCTCATTTCAATTCCTGATTCTCGGTAGGTGTCAACTGATGAGGTGCCTTATTCAGTAAAATAGCTCCAGGGATTAGATACATACAATGATCAATGCTTCTCTTCGGTGGAAAACCATTAGGTACATTATCAGAAATGATTTCATTGTACTGGTGAGTAACTTATCAATCTCCTCAAGAACACTATCCTTTGTTTTCTTACTCGGTTTGTTAGGAATCACACCAAAACATACATCATTCTTCTTCAAATCCTTAACAAAATTTCTTCCCTCCATCAAGAAAATTTTCACAGATGTGCAAACATTACTAACAGGTTCTTCCATCAAAGGTAACAATATTTTTCTTCTTCCATCAGCCCAAATAGTATATTTATGCAATCTCCCATCATATATAGCATGTCTATCATATTGCCGAGGTCTACCCAACAAAATTTGACAACAATCCATAGGCATGATATCACATAACACCTTATCATAGTAATTTCCAATCTTCAAATTCACATAACATTGTTCACTTACCAAGAGTGTATGCTCATCCTTGATCCATGAAATCTAATAGGGCTTCAGATGTTCTAACCTTTTCAATTACAACTTTGTGACCATTTCCTTAGATGCCAGATTCTCTGAGCTACCACTGTTAATGATTACCTTCTAGAATTTTTCAGAAACTCTACATCTAGTCTTGAATAAACTTTTCCTTACCAGATCTTCCTTTCTACTTTCATTCCACAGTGCTCTCCTCACCATCAAGTTATTTTCCTTCTCAGGTTCACTCGGTGACTCTTCTTGCACCAAAGCAGTTCTACTATTACTAGCCTTCTTACTTGCATGTGTACACTTAAAATATCTATGTCCTTCTTCTCCACAATTGTAACAAGTTCCTCAAAAACTTCCTCTATTATAACCACCTCAGTAGTTACTACCTCTACCTCTAGATGAAATTTCACTTTTCCACTAGGTCTTGCCTTTATCCAAAATTGTCTTTTCTGGTTCAGATCTACCATTTTCACCATGGGATCTACCTCTTCCTCTATGGAATCTACCACCTCTACCTCTTTGTCTTTGCTCATGTCTCTTATTCAATTTCTCCTCAACTTTAAATGCAAATTGATAAACCTCTTCAATGTTCTCCAATTTGACCAATTTGATTTCCTCTTGGATGGAAACTCTCAAACCATTTAGGTATCTCGAAATTATTTCCACATCATCTTCATCATGTCTAGATCTGATATCTAATCTATAGAATTCCTTAGTATATTCCTTTACTGAGATATCTTTCTGCCTTATACTTTGCATTCACCTAACTAGGTTAATATGATAATCACAAGGTAAGAACTTCCCTTTCAATTTATTCACCATTTTACTCCATACCTTGATTTTATCTTTGCCTTTCCTCTTTTTGTCTAGCTATAGATGTTCCCACCATAAGGATGCATGACTTTTCAACTTTGTGCTTGAAATTTTCACCTTCTTTTCCTCAGGTACATTTTCATACTCAAAGTACTTTTCCATCTTAGTGATCCAATCTACCAATTCATTAGAATCCAGTTTCCCACCATACTCGGGAGGATTAAAATATGGTGTAGACTTCAGACTTGTCAAAGCCTTCAAAAATCATTCTTCACCTTGATCCATAATAGGTGCAAGCTCTGCATCACCTTGTTCCACCTTAATTTCATCATCACTAACATCTTCAAGATGTCTTCCTCTTCTTTGGGCTATTTCAACAACTTCTAACCTAGCAGCAAGTTGTCTCAACATGTCTACCAATCCTGGATGCACATCTCACCTCCATGAACCATCTTAAAAACCCTCTACAATTGTAGGTCAGATCACAATCTTCCACCCCAAAAAAATTCAACTAGGGCTTCACAAGAAGGAACCTTCAAATCTAGATTCGCAAACCTAGATCCAGATCTCACATCGCTCTGATACCACCTGATGCAAATAAGGGACTAGGAGGGGAAAAATAATGGTACACCCTACATATCCACCTTGCTCAATAATATGTGGAAGGAACAAACAACAAAAGTGAGAGTGAGAATGCAAGATCTTTCTTATTTTCTTAAAATTGATTCATACATGCCGGGCTGTAAGGCCTTCCCAGTTACGGCTAGAAATTACAATGAATTACATAAGTCCTTAACATGTGAGGATGTGTCAATTATCTTCTATCTTCTATCTAAACTTAATCTCCCCAAAAACTTCCCTAAACTCTAACCAAACAACTATATTTATACAAGAGGCTACTAAACTGAGTCGGCCTTCAGATCTACAATCAACGGAAGGGATGACCAGATCTAGGTCCACACACTTCCCAATAATGGATACCAGCATTAAATTCATGACCCAAATTAAGTGCATAAGTCGACCTCAACAGAAAATCAAAAGAAACCCATCGGTAAGTAGAGCCAATCGAGCACCAGATAAGCATCATTGAGCACTAGGAAATTCACCGAGCACTAGAGAGATAACCAACCAACACCAGCAAACAAAGGAAACTGAGAAACACCGAACCAACTCGGTCAACACAAGAATTGAGCAACACAAACAACTTAAATATATTTTTGGTGACATAGGATTTCCAAGGATCTAAGATGCTCCTGCATCAAACCTCAAGGAAGCGTCAAATTTTATAGTGGGGTGGAAGAGTTGGCTTAAGACTTGTCCCCACTTGGGTCATTCCTAGGAGATTTTTACCTCACTGACAGGTCCTCTAAAGGATTAAATAAAATGTGAGGCTGAGGACCACAAGTTCTAGGTTTTTGAATCTCTGAAAGAGAAGAGAATAATCCCCTAACCTTGCCCTTTTCCCTATCTAAAACATGTCAAGTAGAATTAATCAAGAGATAGTATGCAAACTTGCACTAAGGAAGATACCTTCTAGATTTCTAATTCTCCTAAGAAGGAGAAGATCATAATCCCTTCAATATCTACCTTAATGGAAATAGACACATGTACCTAGTTAACTAGGTGCCTATGAAAAAAGAATATTAAGGAAACAAAATATTTTCTCGATGAAGACTTGGCAACCTGCAAAACCACTTGTCAAAAATTTTGATGATACGAGCATCTTTGGCAAGTGATTTTCTAAAAGGGGTTTTCTGCAAAAGAATGGCTTAGAACGCAAGACAAGAAGAGGCCAAAATATGGGTTTTTATGCTCAAGTCTTCATCTTTCATCATGTAAAAAGGTGTTAGGCTATGAAAATGATCATGCACTAGGATACATCAAATGTCAAGGTTAGCCATTAGTCAAAATTTCAAATCAGAATCTCAAAAACTGATAAAAAATCTCATACGATAATTGAAAAATAGCATGAAATATCATGCAAAAATATATCTATTCCCATATGACACTTCAGATATCATACAACACTGGGTACCTACTCATATGACACTTAAAGTTAGATATAACCAAATATAGTGACCGATATGACACTTCATAAATGTCATCTTGCGTATGACAGACATAAGCTTCTGATACAATAATATGCAAATGTCGTATGAGATTGTACAGAAAAGTTATCAAAACTTGAGTCTAGAATTTAAAATGTCAAAAAATGGAAAAACTAAAAATGGAAACCTGATGTCGGGCCCCACTGTGGGTGCCAGAAATGTGTGTGAAAATTGTACGTATTTATAAGATGCAACACATCAGTAAAACATTGTTGATTAATGACAAGAAAAATATGCAGTAATAAGAATATATCATTAACTAGACAATTTACTAACTTCTAGTAGATGGGAGTATGATATTCTTAGATCTTGATCGAGATTAGTGACAATGCAACATCTAAAAAAAGGATTTGGATGCAAAAATTGGAGATTTGCCAGCAGGCCAGTACTGACTATATGTTTGTCATTGATGACAACATATGGTAAGTAGCATGCATGGAAGACTTTGTTGGAAACAATTGTCTGAAGAAAATTGCTACTAAAATTATGTATTGTCTTTGATGTCACACTATGTCATAGTCCGCAACATTCAGTGCCTACCGAGCTCAGTCAGTTTGTCTGTCAGTATATTTAGTGCTTACCGAGTTCACTCGGTTATCAAAGAAAATTTAGTGTTTACCGAGTTCAGTCGGTTGTCAAAGAAAAGTTAGCATCTACCGAGTTCAGTCAGTTATCGAAGAAAAATGATTATCAGTGTTTACCGAGTTCCCTTGATCTCCAAAAGATTGTAGAAAGTTATGGTCACCGAGCACTGTCGGCCCTTGAAGGATCTTTGCAAATAAAGTTTGCTTATTTCAGCCGACTGTTATACTAAGTAATGCCGATTTGACAAATCTAAAATCATATAAATAAAAGGTCAAATGTGAAAAATGAATAACGAACATAACAGAAGATATATAGAAGAAAGACAAGAAAGGTGTGTGCAAAATTGTGAAGGATGATCAGATATCCTTGAGGAGCAGCAGAGATATATTCGATCAGGAAGGATCACACTTATACAGAAGAGAGATCTATAATCAGCAAGGTAGTTGCATTATTATACAGGTCATTTTCATTGTTACCTTTTTATCATTGTAACAGTGAATTCTAAATCTCTTAACCGAGTTGGTTTAACAACCATATTGTAAATCCTCTAACAAGGTGACAATTCCATTGAATTGTTCTCAAGACCTCTTACCAGGCCACTCCTAGTAGGGTGATTAAATCTGCTAACAAGGTCACAGCTAACAGTGTGTTTTGTAACCTTTTACCAGGTTGGCTTCTAACCGTGCATCACTTCAGAAAAGTGAAAATCAATATCTAGATACATTGGTGGTTTTTCCCATATTGGGTTTCCACGTTAAATCTTGTGTCTCTTGTGTTCTTAATAGTTATCTTAATCATATACAAGTGGTGATGAATATCTAAAGATAATTTTACTAATACTTTCTGCATCTACAAAGTTACTGCAATCTATTTACCGAGTGTTAAATAGATAATATTCATTCAGATATCCTAAGGGATTTGGAAAGAAATAATTGTGAAGTGTTTTATGGTTGACTGATTCACCCCCCCCCTCTCAGTCACTTCATGCATATTCGATCAATTGGTATCAGAGCTTTTGGTGCTTGCAGGAAGGGTTTCAAGGACCTAAGCTAAAGATCAGGATGTCTTACAAAAGAGAAATTCCAAAGCTCAACAGAGATAACTTTTCAGCATGGCAAGGTCTCATGAGACTTCATCTGGCTTCCATTGGTGATTCAGGATGCAAATACATTGATGAAGAATACACAGTTCCTACTGGTGCATTAACTGTTGAAGACATTGCAGAGAAAAAGAATCATAACACCATGATGATAGACATTGCATCAGCTCTCAGCTATGAAGAATTAGAACAAATACAAAAGAACAAAACATGGACTCTTGTACCTAGACCTAAAGATAAGAATGTAATTGGAACAAAATGGGTATTCAGGAATAAGCTGAATGAAGACGGTCAAGTATCTAGAAACAAAGCTAGATTGGTATGTAAAGGTTATTCTCAAGAAGAAGGTATAGATTATGGTGAAACTTTTGCTCCTGTTGCAATATTAGAAGGTGTAAGAACTCTACTTGCTTATGTAGCACATAAAAGATTTAAGGTATATTAGATGGATATAAAATCTGCATTTCTCAATGGAATTCTTGATGAAGAAGTCTACATTGAACAACCTGAAGGTTTTGTTGATCCAGATAAAAAGAACATGGTTTGCAAGTTACACAAAGCATTGTATGGTTTGAAACAAGCTCCTAGAGCATGGTATGAAAGACTCCATAACTATCTGATTCAGATTAATTTCAAAAGAGCAAATGATAACAACAATCTGTATATTAAAGAAGGACTGGATGACAAAATTATATTGGCAAAAATATTTGTAGATGATACTATATTTACAGGGAATGATGATCAGTGCAAAGAATTTTCAGAGCAAATGAACAAAGAATTTGAAATGTCTATGTTTGATTTAATAAAATTCTTTGTTGGTCTTCAAATTCAGCAAAGCAAGAATGGTATATACATTACTCAATCTAAATACATTAAGGAAATACTTAAGAAGTTTGGTATGGAAGATTTAAAACCAGTTGGTACACCTATGTGTACTAGACTGAAACTTACCAAAGATGATGATTCAAAAGAAGTAGATCAGACCTTATACCGATCTATGATTGGAAAATTGCAGTATGTAGTACATACAAGACCTGGTATTGCCTTAGTAGTCGGTATAGTAGCAAGATTCTCAGCAAAACCTAAGGAAAATCATATGATGGCAATCAAAAGAATCTTAATGTACTTAAGAGGAACTGAAGAATATGGTTTGTGGTATAAATTTGGAGGCAATCTAGACTTAAAAGTGTTTACTGATGCTGATTGGGCAGGGAACATTGATGACAGAAAAAGTACAAGTGGTGGAGCATTTTTTCTTGGAAAAAGACTGGTATCCTGGACCAGTAAAAAGCAAAATTGCACATCTCAATCCATAGCTGAAGCAGAATATGTTGCTGCTGCAGTAAATTGTTCAAATATTGTTTGGTTTAAACAGTTATTACAAGGTATGAAGGTTGAAATCAAAGAACAAGTTGTTATATTTTGTGACAATACTAGTGCAATAAACATTTCAAAGAATCCAGTAATGCACTCCAAAACCAAGCACATTGCTATTAAATATCACTTTGTCAGAGAATTGGTGCAGGACAAGGAAATCAGATTAGAATATATTCATACAAAAGAGAAGATTGCAGACATTTTCACCAAACCATTACCCAAGGATGCATTTGTGTATCTAAGAGGTATGTTAGGGGTCATTCCCCTATCCGAGGCTCACTAAATATAGTTTTAGTGATGCATCAACCAAAACATGATTGAAAATCAACCTGTTAATGCAGCATATTCAAGGAATCATTGCATATGAATCAGTACTTGAGGTACATTAGCTTACACCGGTAATATGTGAATTGTCTTTGGCATGTGTTGTCAAAGAGGGAGAGTTTGCTATGTCTTTGCTATTACTTCAAGAAATTTTCAATAGTCAGAGGAAGAGTTTGCTGACAGAGGGAGATTTGAATCTGAACCGAGCTAATTCTTTCAAAATTTCTTATGCTATGACATATTATGTTGCCATCAATGCCAAAGAGGGAGATTGTTGGAAACAATTGTCTGAAGAAAATTGCTACTAAAATTATGTATTGTCTTTGATGTCACACTATGTCATAGTCCGCAACATTCAGTGCCTACCGAGCTCAGTCGGTCTTCCTGTCAGTATATTTAGTGCTTACCGAGTTCACTCGGTTATCAAAGAAAATTTAGTGTTTACCAAGTTCATTCGGTTGTCAAAGAAAAGTTAGCATCTACCGAGTTCAGTCGGTTATCGAAGAAAAAGGATTATCAATGTTTACCGAGTTCCCTCGATCTCCGAAAGATTGTAAAAAGTTATGGTCACCGAGCACTGTCGGCCCTTGAAGGATCTTTGCAAATAAAGTTTTCTTATTTTAGCCGACTATTATACTAAGTAATGCCGATTTGACAAATCTAAAATCATATAAATAAAAGGTCAAATGTGAAAAATGAATAATGAACATAACAGAAGATATATAGAAGAAAGACAGGAAAGGTGTGTGCGAAATTGTGAAGGATGATCAGATATCCTTGAGGAGCAGCAGAGATATATTCGATCAGGAAGGATCACACTTATACAGAATAGAGATCTGTAATCAGCAAGGCAGTTGCATTATTATACAAGTCATTTTCATTCTTACCTTTTTATCATTGTAACAGTGAATTCTAAATCTCTTAACCGAGTTGGTTTAACAACCATATTGTAAATCCTCTAACAAGGTGACAATTCCATTGAATTGTTCTCAAGACCTCTTACCAGGCCACTCCTAGCAGGGTGATTAAATCCTCTAAGAAGGTCACACCTAATAGTGTGTTTTGTAACCTTTTACTAGGTTGGCTTCTAACTGGGCATCACTTCAGAAAAGTGAAAATCAGTATCTAGATACATTGGTGGTTTTTCCCATATTGGGTTTCCACGTTAAATCTTGTGTCTCTTGTGTTCTTAATAGTTATCTTAATCATATACAAGTGGTGATGAATATCTAAAGATAATTTTACTAATACTTTCTGCATCTACAAAGTTACTGCAATCTATTTACCGAGTGTTAAACAGATAATATTCATTAAGATATCCTAAGGGATCTGGAAAGAAATAATTATGAAGTGTTTTATGGTTGACTGATTCACCCCCCCCCTCTCAGTCACTTCATCCATATTCCATCAGACTTATGTAGTAAGCCTTGAGTATAAGTATCATGGACATGTTATCAACATGATATCATGGACACAGAGGTCAATTGCTAGTACATACAGTTATATAGAAGCTTGTGTCAGCAGTGTTCCTGACAAAGTTATAGGTAGTGTTTTGTGAGTAATTGTCTATACAGTTATCATGGAGCCTTGCATGATTGGATATATGATGGAGACATGTTAGTGATGTTTAGTTCATGGATGTAGAGTCTAATGATAAGTAGAAGTAAAGTTATGCAGTCGCTATTCACTAGTTACATGATTCTGTGTTTGTTCAGAAGAGTCGACAAAGATTTTATTGGAACAAAAGTTGTGCCTATCATTACAATATGTGCCATTGGATTAGTGATTAGAGAAGAGTTAAAAATGTTTGGTTAAGAGTGCATGATATAATACAGCTTGAGGAGAAAGTTAAAGTTAATTTGGTAGAGCCGACAGTGTGTAGCGTGCATCTACAATTATTGATTTAGACAGGTCCTAGTTTATGATGCATGCTTATTAGAGCTGACAAAATTATTATTGGATGTTGTTATGATTATCTAATATGATTTCAAGGTGGTTCTAATAGGCCAACTTTATTATATCATTTGGAGTAAATATATTTATAGACAGTCAATTGTAATTGCTTAGGTGTGGTTCATGGTTGATCGAAAAAGCAGAGCAGAGCGTGCGAAGAGTTGAGCCATCAGAAGAAGGTCTATGTGAACAAGTAAAGAGTTTGTGCTATACATTAGAAATGATCCAGAGAGGAGGTCAAAGAATAGTTCACCAAGATCTAGATATAGTGTGTATCAATTATTCAGAAGGTTGTAGCCTTCACCCCTTTAAGCAGGGTGCTCTTAGATAGTGCGTCCTCACCCCTAATAGGGTTAATTGTAAAAGACTCCTAATAGGGTCTGACCCTTGATCAGGTCACTATACTAAATGCATTGTAAAGACAACTCCTAACAGGGTTAAGGATCTTCTAACAAGGATCATAAAACACTAGAGTAGATTATTAGTGGGTGTTCATTCCCACCGGGGTTTTTACCTATTTGGGTTTCCCCGTAACCAAAATATTGTTGTTTTGTTCAAGTGTTCTTTCATTGTGTTTATGGTTAATGTTTAAGTATACTTAATTGGATAAAGAATTGAAACTATTAGATAACTAATTCACCCCCCCCTCTCAGTTATCTCCTTGGGACTATTCCTAACAATTGGTATCAGAGCCAAGTACCTTGGAGGGAAAGTTTAACAGCTTGAGGTTGATCAGATGGCATTCTTCAGAAAAGAAAGTCCTAAGTTTGATGGATAGAATTATCTTGATTGGAAGAACAAGATGGTGACACATTTGCAATGCATTGCTTTTGAATTTTTTGATGTAACTATCAAAGAAGTCAAGATCCCTACTTTAGTAGACCTTGCTAAGGATGATGCTACTAAAAAGCATAAGGAATTGTTTCATTAGAATGTAATAGCCAAAGAATCTCTTGTTAGCATCCTATCTGATAGTGAGTTTTTAGAGATAAAGAAAGTAGACATAGCCCACAAGATATGGAAGCACTTAGAAGACATATTTGAAGGAGATAAACAAGAAAAGGATGCGGGCATAAAAACTTGGAAGAAAAGATACAATGCATTAGAAATGCTACCTAAAGAAAAAATCAAAGCTTACAACCAAAGGATTAATGAAGTAGTTGTAGGAATCAAGAACAATGGTGGAGAGATCTTGGAAGAAGACATTATGGATAAGTTGATGACCACTCTCACAACAAATTATGAAAACAAGATCAACATCCTTGATGAGACCATGCAACTTACATCAAATTCCAAAAGAGAAACCTTGATCAACAAAATTTTAGGTTTTGAGATTTCAAGATTGAAGACAAAACCTAAAAGTGAGACAACCTTCAAAGCATCAGTCCATGGTAAGAAATCTGCAAACACTTCTGATAATTTTGATGATGATGATGAAGATAAAGCACTAGATGATTTCATTTCTATGATTGCTAAAAGAGAAAAGAAAGGAAAAGGGAAATATGAAGGTCAATTTCCATTTAAATGCTTTTCATGTAATAAGATTGGTCACTTTGCATCCAAGTGTCCTGCAAGAGCTAAAAAGTTCAAAAATGACTACAAGCCTAAGTATTCAAAGGAATGTTACTATGTTGGAGATGGAGTATTAGATGATGATTTAGCTAAAGAAGAAATTGGATTCATTTCTATTATAGAGAAAATGAATAATGAAAAAGATCTTGAAGATGAGAAAGAAGAAGAAAAGTTAGCATTGATTTCACAAGCATACATAAGGACATATTGGATCATAGATAGTGGATGTTCACATCACATGACAGGTGATAAAGATAGGTTTGTTCATCTAGACAAATAAAATGGTGGCATGGTTAGATTTGGAGATAACACTCCTAAACCTATCATTGGTAGAGGAGTTGTCACATTGGATGGAAAGAACAACACTGACAATATTCTCTATGTAGATGGTTTGAAGCATAACCTCCTTAGTGTTGGATAGTTACTTGAAAAAGGTTATCAATTGGAGTTCAAAGACAACAAGTGCATCATTAAAAAAAAGGATGGTGTTATGATTGCATCAGGCTCAAAGACTAAAGGTAATTTTTTTAACTTAATTTTGCAACAAGTTTTATTGCTAAAGTTGATGATAGTTGGCTATGGCATAAAAGACTATGTCATATCAACTTTGATAATATAGTAAAGATAATAAATGTTAAGGCAGTAAGAGATCAACCTAGCATAGAAAAGCCAAATGATACTATATGTAGGGAATGTGTGATGGGAAAGCATGCAAGAAATTCATTCAGAAGCAAGCATAATTTAGCAGAGAACAAGTTGGATCTGATTCATACAAACCTTTGTGGACCAACTCAAACAAGATCATACTATCATGAAAGTTATTTCATTTTGTTTATAGATGACTATTCTAGAATGATGTGGGTTGCATTCTTGAAAGATAAGTCAGAAGCCTTTGAGAAGTTCAAAATATTCAAAGCTAAGGTTGAGAATGAATTTGGACTAAAGATAAAATGTCTAAGATCAAATAGAGGAGGAGAATTCACCTCTGACAGATTCTATGAGTACTACAAAGAACATGGCATAAAGAGATAGTTGAGTGCTCCTAGAACCCCTCAGCAGAATGTGATTGCAGAAAGAAGGAATAGGATAATCCTTGACACATCGCGTACCATCATGATTGAAGGAAACATTGCACACACCTATTGGAGAGATGAAATCAATACAATAGTCTACACCATCAACATAATACAATTGAGACTAGGTGTGGACAAGACACCTTATGAGCTATGGTTTGGTAATGTTCCCATAGTAAAATACTTTAGACTCTTTGGAAGCAAGTGCTACATCAAGAGGGATGAAGTAGTAGGCAAGTTTGATGCAAGAAGTGATGAAGGTATTTTCCTTGGTTACTATACTAAGAGAAAAGCTTATATATGTTTTAATCTAAGATTGAAGAAGATAATTGAAAGTGATCATGTTAAGATTGATGAAAAATTTATGGTCCAAGAAAGATATCATGACTATTCAGCCATGATTGAAGAAGAACCCAAACTTTCCACTAGTGAGACAGTTGTTGAAGAGATCTTTGACAGTATTGATGTATTGTTCAATGAGCTTGAAACAAGTGAAGAAGAAACTCCAAAGGTTGATGAAACAACATCACCTAAAGTTCCAAAGTTTACATCTAAATATCATTCTAAGGATGACATCATTGGAGATTAGAGTGGAAAAGTCACAAAAACATCAAAAGCAAAGAGTTATACAAGCAAGGAAGTGGTATGTTTATTATCTCAGATTGAACCATTAAGTGTTGAAGATGCATGTAATGATTCAGATTGGCATGATGCTATGAAACAAGAACTGGATCAGATTATCAAGAATGATACTTGGGAACTGGTCCCAAGACCTAGTGATAAGAATGTGATTGGAAAAAAATGGATATTCAGAAACAAGATGATTGAAGATGGTACAGTAGTAAGAAATAAAGCAAGGCTAGTATGTAAGGAATATGTGCAAAGAGAAGGCATTGATTATTTAGACACATTTGCACCTGTGAGAAGATTAGAAGCTATTAAGTTATTTCTAGCTTATGCAATAGTAAAAAACTTTAAAGTCTATCAGATGGATGTCAAGTCAGCATTCTTGAATGGAGAGCTAAAAGAATAATTATACATTGAGAAGCTAGAAGGATTCACCTTATCAGATGAACTTGATATGGTATGCAGATTGAAGAAGGCACTCTATGGACTTAAGCAAGCCCCTAGAGCATGGTATGAGAGACTTGATGGATATCTAACAAAGATTGGATTCAAGAAAGGAGCAACAGATTGTAATCTATTCATAAGAGAGACATCTGAAGGTTTACTACTTGTAGCTATATTTGTTGATGACATTATCTTTGGGGGTAATGACAAACTTAGTGTAGAATTTTCTAAAGAAATGCAGAATGAGTTTGAGATGAGCATGATTGGACCTATCAAATACTTTTTGGGATTGATTGTGTAACAAACAAACAAAGGCATATTCATAAATTAGACCAAATATGTGAAAGAGATCTTGAAGACATTCAAGATGGATGATTGTAAGCCAGTGGGTACACCTATGATAAAATGATGCAAGCTTACAAAAGAAGATGATTCTCTAGTAGTAGATACAACATTGTACAAGTCCATGATTCGTAAACTCATATATCTTACTCAAACTAGACCTGACATTTCCAATGCAGTTGGCATTTTTGGAAGATTTGCAGCAGAGCCTAAACAAAGTCACCTCATTGCAGTAAAGAGAATATTTAGATACTTTCAAGGCACTATAGACTATGGTCTATGGTATTCTAATTTAGATAGCATTGAGCTTCATGTGTATATTGATGTAGATTGAGCAGGATGCGTTGATGATAGAAAGAGTACATAAGGTGGAGCAGTGTTTCTTGGTGACAGACTTGTCACTTGGACAAGCAAGAAACAAAATTGCATTTCTCAGTCAACAACAGAAGTGGAGTATGTTGTAGCAGCCCTGAATTGTTCTAAAATTGTTTGGATCAAGCAAATGATAAAAGATATTGGAATTCAGGTTGATTATCCTATTGTTATACATTGTGATAACACTAGCACTATCAACATGTCAAAGAACACTATGATGCATGCAAATACAAAACACATTGAAATCAAGTATCACTTCCTAAGAGAGAAAATGGCAGAGAAAGAAGTTAAGTTGGACTATGTGAGTACTAAAGATTAGTTAGCAGACATATTCACAAAGCCCTTGCCAAAGGATACTTTTGAGTATCTTAGGGAGAAGTTGGGAGTAATTCCCTTCCCTGATTCTATTTAGAAGAAAGAAGAAAGAGCATCAGTCCTCAGGGACTAATGGATGGTTGACTACTCTTCTTCAGGAGTAGTACCAGTGCTTAAAATAATTGGTGCCCTTTCCATTGATGTCAAAGGGGGAGTAATATATAGTAATGAAAAAAGAAGTAAAGAAGGAGAAATATACTAAGGGGGAGTAGTATTCAGTTGAGGAAATGGAGAATATTGAAGAATATTGCAGCAGATGGAGGATCCATCCTTGGGAGAGTTTTGATGAGGAAATGGAGAATATTATAAAATAATTGCTTGTTTGGATTGGTGGTGTTTTTCATTCCATATGTTGCCATCAATGCCAAAGGGGGAGATTGTTGGAGATTTTCTAGCAGGCTAGTATTGATTGTATGTTTTTCATTGATGACAACATATGGTAAGTAGCATGTGTGGAAGACTTATGTAGTAAGCCTTGAGTATAAGTATCATGGACATGTTATTAGCATGATATCATGGATGTGGAGGTCAACTATTAGTACAAATAGTTATATAGCAGCTTGTGTCAGCAGTGTTCCTGACAGAGTTATAGGCAGTGTTCTGTGAGTAATTATCCATATAGTTATCATGAAGGATTGCATGCTTGGATATGTGATGGAGACATGTTAGTGATGTTTAGTTCATGGATGTAGAGTCTGATGATTAGTAGAAGTAAAGTTATGTAGTCGCTATTCACCAGTTGTAGTATTCTATATTTGTTTAGAAGAGCCAATAGAGATTTTGTTGGACCAGAAGTTGCACCTATCATTATGATATGCGCCCTTGGATTAGTGATTGGAGAAGATTTAAAAATGTTTGGTTAAGAGTGCATGATATAATACAGCTTGAGGATAAAGTTACAGTTAATTTGGTAGAGCCGACAGTGTATAGCATGTGTCTACAATTATTAATTTAGATAGGTCCCAGTTTGTGATGTGTGCTTAGTAGAGCCAACAAAATTATTATTGGATGTTGTTATGATTTCTCTAATATGATTTCAAGGTGGTTCTAATAGGTTGAATTGATTATATCATTTGGAGGAAAGATATTTATAGGCAGTCATTTGTGATTGCTTAGGTGTGGTTCATGGTTGATCGAAAAAGCAGAGCAGAGTGTGCGAAGAGTTGAGCCATTAGAAGAAGGTCTATGTGACCAAGTAAAGAGTTTGTGCTATACATTGGAACTGATCCAGATAGTAGGTCAAAGTGTAGTTCACCAAGATCCAGATATAGTGTGTATCTATTATTCAGAAGGTTGTAGCCTTCACCCCTTTGAGCAATGTGCTCTGAGACAGTGCATCCTCACCCCTAACAGGGTTAATTGTAAAAGACTCCTAACAGGGTCCGACCCTTGACCGGGTCACTATAATAAATGCATTATAAAGACAACTCCTAATGGGGTTAAGGATCTTCTAACAAGGATCATAAAACACTAGTGCATATTATTAGTGGTTGTAATTCCCACTTGGGTTTTTACCTATTTGGGTTTCCCTATAACTAAAATATTGGTGTTTTGTTTAAGTGTTCTTTCATTGTGTTTATGGTTAATATTTAAGTATACTTAATTGGATAAAGAATTGAAACTAGTAGATAACTGATTCACCCCCCCCACCCCCTCTCAGTTATCTCCTTGGGACTATTCCTAACAAAAGCTAATTGAAATGGATGCAAGATTAATCTATGTTTTTGGATTTTCTATGCAATAACAATGTAATCTAGATGAAAATGATCTAAGAAGCTTGATGAAAGATAAATTGAATATAACTATGGATGCAAAAACAAGAAAAACAATGTTAGTAATGAATCCCAAAAGGATGCACAATCTCAAGAATTCAACAGTATAGTGCTGTTGCTCTCCAAATTGTACGTGGTCATTTATGAAGGATTGAGGCCTTTTTATAAAGAAATCTAGGGTTTTGAGAACTCATGGAAAGCCAAAAATCACTCCCTAATAAACTCAGATTGATTGGTGAGTTATCAAGAAATTAGAAATAGTTATCTAGTAAAATCATGCAAATCAACTTTTTAACTCGTAATTAGAAGTTGAGATCACTTAATATTCTTTTCAACTCACAATCACATGTTGAGTTTGGAAAGTTAACAAATTGAATTCCATAGTTGATTTTGAGTTTAACTGATCTTCTGATTTTTGCATAGATAATTATTGATTTATTTAATTTCCATGTGTTTTATTCTCAACTTAACTGTTTTTGATTAAAAATAATTGATTTATGGGTTAATAAATTATTTAATCAAAATTTATCCAAAATTATATTATTAAATTTGACAATTCAATTTTAATCAATTAAATAAATATTCAATCAATTATTTTTGGAATTTGTGATTTATTATCAAATAAAAACAATATTAATTAAGAATAAATTTAATTAAATCTAATTAAAATAATTAAGTGGCTGAATAACGTTTAATTAATTAAATATTCAACATAATCAATTAATCAACTTTAGATAAATAAAATAATATCATTTATTGCCAAATAATATTTAATCAGAGATAATTAAGATAGATTAGGAATATTCAAGAATATTCCTCGATGCAGAATTAGAATAGGATCGATTAGGGTTTTAATGATTCGATGTGTAGATGTGCCTTAGGTTAGGTCCTTGAGGTCAATTGCGATCGATTTTTCGACGTAGGAGGTTAATGGTACTGAAGCCCATTTTTTGGGTATTACATAATACATTTAAAATGGTGCAATGATCGATATTAGGTATGTGTGGATTCTAAATAGACATCAATTCTTTCTCTAACCTTATTAATTCATTTGTCCTTCAAAATTCTGTAAATCTTTCATATTAAATTCATGAGTGTGTGAAATTGGAAAAAAGTGTCATGATAGGTAACATTACCCAATTTAATGTCAATGATATGACATTTATTTTATTAACTACAACTCTGATACATTATCAATTGTCCACACAACCTACTAGTACTATCTAGTTGTAAGAATTGATACATTCATTAATTAGATCATGGTTATACATGCACTAATTAAGGCATTATTCTCTAAGATGTGCAGAGTCACGTAGACAAGTTGGTAACTAATTAAGGCATTATTCTCTCGACGCGATGTTGCATTAATTATATCATGGTTATAGTGTAGACTAATTTGATATGTGTCAACATTCCAGTGAATTCCTAGAGAACTCTGTTTCCTTCAAGAAATTGGGCCCGAAATCAAACTTCAGCCATTGATCTTGGATCATCAAATGGTCTCAAATTATAGATTTAACATTATAAAATAATGGATGCTAGGTTACATGTCAATGTGACTGGTCGTGATTATTGATACCAACACGTTGAGTCTGCAGACAAGTTGACAACCCTAATTTGATACGTGTCAACATTCTGGTGACTTCTTGGAGAACTCTGTTTCCTTCAATAAATTAGGCCCAAAATTAAACTTCAACCACTGATCTTGGATCATCAAATGGTCTCAAATGATAGATTTAACATTATAAAATAATGGATGTTAGGTTACGTATCGATGTGACTGGTCGTGCTTATTGATACCAACACATTGAGTCTACAGACAAGTTGACAACCCTAATTTGATACGTGTCAACAATCTAGTGACTTCTTGGAAAACTCTATTTCCTTCAAGAAATTGGGCCCAAAATTAAACTTCAGCCATTGATCTTGGATCATCAGATGGTCTCAAATTATAGATTTAACATTATAAAATAATGGATGTTACTGTTAGGTTACATGTTGATGTGACTGGTCGTGCTTATCAATACCAACACATTGAGTCTATAGACAAGTTGACAACCCTAATTTGATACGTGTCAACATTCTGGTGAATTCCTGGAGAACTCTATTTCATTCAAGAAATTGGGCCCAAAATTAAACTTCAGACATTGATCTTGGATCACTAGATGGTCTCAAATTACAAATTTAACATTATAAAATAATGGATGTTATTGTTAGGTTACGTATCGATGCGACTATTCGTGTTATGTCTCATCTTTTGAAAATCGGCAATAAAATATTTTTTTCCCCATAATTAATGAATGATTAGCTAATAAAATAAATAAATTTTTAAAAGGTACATAAAATTCGCCAATACAATTTTTTTTTTTTCCTTCAAAACAAAATCATCCGCCTCATATATTATAATTTTTTTACTTCACCAAAAAAATATTTGCCTAATTCAATATATATTTTCCCCCAAATGGTTGTATAATTCACCAATAATTTATGGAAATTTCATTCGGTAGGGAAAAAATCGCCAATACAAACTATGAAAATTCATCGATTTAAAAAAAAATTCACCTTCATTAAGAAAATTTCCCCCCTAAAATAATGTACGATTCACTAGGATTTTACACTTTTTTCTAAGAGGGGGTTTCTTAAAGTTATCCTTGGTTCCTTATTTATTTCCTTGAAAAAACCTTAAACCCTAGTTGTTTTGGTAAGTTTTGTGTTTCTATGTCACTTTTTGTAACTTAACAAAAGGGGTTATTTATCGTGAGAGGGGGTTGTAACTTTTGTAGTCTTAAAATGTTGTATCTAATCTAAGTCCACCCATTTTAATATTTCCCTGGGTCTTAAGTCCTCGTCCTAAGTCGTTCAACCTTTGTTATGTGTTAAACTAAGGTTTCTTACTTTTTATAAGTGTGGGCCATGCATCTTGTTTTTGTGTTCTCATAATGATGTCATCAAATATTTCAAGCCAATTGTGGGAACATGAAATGTTTCCACCTGTCTCTTCCTATGGGACCAAGTTTTATGTTCTTTCTTTGTTAGATGGTTATTTTGGTTAAATACCAATTTGACCTTATCTTTGAGCACATGTCTAATTTGGATGAAGATCCTATATTCTGTCAGAATTGTTGCATAATTGATATGTTCCTTTGGTGCTCTTGGAAGATTAAAGATTGAATATTGTTGAGAAAATGATATTGTACACCTTGCATAATAATGTTTATTATTGTATTATTTCTTTTATTATGTAAATGTTGCACCTAGATGGATGTGCAACATGTAGGGATTCCATTAGAATATTCCTTGAGAGTTGTATTGTAACATTGTGATATCATTGGATGTAATTATTTAATGTTGGGGAAATAAAGTAATTAAAGTACCCAATAGTAAATGTGGGTCAATAGGGTTTGGTAGCACATGGTTTTAGCATATGGTTTATGTAATAACACTTGGTGGTTTTGTGGGAGCTTGTTTCTATAAAAGTAACCATAAGGGTAGTTGTTTACGTAAGACAAGTGGAAACATGTTAGCCAAAGGTAGCATTTGTGAAGGTCGGAAGCATGGCATGGGATGTGTGGATTCATGCTTGTTCACATGGATTGCTTGGTTATGGCTAGGGTTTTGAAGGCTTCCATGGTTGTATTGCAATGGTGTTTTGCTAAATAATACATGGTGATGGATGCTTTTGGAGGCTGAGTTTTTCCCTTATGAGGGTTTCCCAGGGAATATCTTGTGTCACATTTTTTGTGATATGTTGTCTATTCTCTTGTATGTGGATTTCTAAGTGTTTATTTAGTTTAGATCTATAATAGGTTATGTGGAAATGTCATATTGTTGTATGCAAGTTTCCTATCAAGTGGTATCAAAGCTATGGTTGTGGTATTGTAACCCTAGGTTGAATCCATGGAAATGCATGAAATAATGTTACAAATGGAAAGATATATGGATTTTGTAGGTTGTTTATTGTAGATCTGAGGGTTTTGGGTTTGCTGTTATGATGGGTTGTTGGCAAATTTTTGGGCATAGAAAATTGTTGGTGAAAAGGGTTTTGGAGGGGAGTTTTCATAGATGGCCTCCTAAGTAAAAATAGACCTCACCATTGGATCTAGGTTGGCCTTTCCATGAATTTTGATATAAAATATGTTCATATTCGGCCAAGTGGAAGGAAAATGCAAAATTTTTGCTTATAGGCCGTGATGACCGTCAAAATTTACCTCGTCGAACCTGCGAAATCGAAAAATTAAATTAAAATAAAAAAATTATGCAAAAGAACATGAGGGGGGGTAGATTTATTTTTTTTTTTAAAAAAAATGTTTTGGGTGGGGTGGGGTGGGGCCACTACCCCTGACCCCATACCCTGCGGCACTGGTACCGCCTTTCTGCAGTACCACTGCTGACAGTGGTACCGTCAGTACCACTATCTGGCAGGGATACTGTCGGCAGTGTACCCCCCCAAGCCTGCAGACCATGGGGTGTGGACCCCCCCCCATGGGGTATTAAATAATAATTTTTTTTTTTAAAGTTTGTTTTAATAATAAAAACTTTGATTTATAAATTTAAATTCCGCCAAGCTTTTATTATTAAATTTTTTTGCTATGACAATTTTTTTTTATATATGCTTGGATTTATTTATTATATGCTTGGTTATTATTTGGGGTCAGGTCAAACCATGGAAATAAAATATTTATTTTTGGGGGCATATTGGAGAAATTGGAAATTAATTTTTTCAGGCATATGGCATATTTTTTGGAATCTAGATTATTGTATTTATGGCCTAGAAGGCTGATTTTTTCAAATGGGCATAACTTGGGCATATGAAGTTGGATTTTGGACTTCAAATAGTTGACAAAAATCTCTTGGAGAGCTCTACGCATTGGTTTAGATTTGGTGCAATTTTGACATGATTTATTTGGTGATATTTTGATCTGAACAGGTTTATAGATTTATTTGACTATGGTGACATTTTGAGTTTATGACATGGTTTACTTTGGAGATTTGGATTTGATGTCATTGTATACTTAGTTTAGATATTAGTTTGGTCTCATGCTGACATGGTTATCAGTTTGATTTGGGTATGTATGATGCCTTGTTGGGTCTACAAGTTGTGGATTTGTGTAAGTGGTCTATACTTACAGGTTGCATTGATGGCTTGGATATGGGTTGTCCATGCCCATTAATCTTTCATTATTGGTACATATTTAGATTGGTGACATGGTTTTGTCACATGATTTGTTGATTTGTCTTCATGTAGAGGGGATGAGATGTTGTTACCAAGTACAGTCATGGTGGAGGATTATGGTTGACTATGTTATGCTGACAGGTAGTTTGGTTGATGATTATTTGTTGGGATTCTTGATTTGGTTATCACATCATATATTCTCGGTTGAGGATCATGGTTATTTTTGGTTTCTTTTGGGGAGCTCATGATTGATAGCTTTGAGTTCTTTGATGGTTTGATGGTTTGGTTGATTCTCATGTTAGAGGATGGTTTCATCATGATGTTATGGATAGCTTGGATACATGGTTTAGTGGGAGCTTGTGATAGTGATGGTGTGGTGGTGCGGGATTGTTTCCTATTTTTGTATCTTCTTGGTGTAGGAGATGGATATCATGATGCCATGGGTGACTTGGTACCACGGTTGAGTGGGAGTTGTTGGCAATGATATGGATTGAGTGCTTGCAGATGTTGGAGGGTGTCTTAGATCCTATTGTTGCAAAAGCATCTTTGATATTTTCTGGTGCACTTGTAGGTGGTGGTTATCTTCATTGTATGTGGAGATGGTGACATCTTGAGGACTCATGGGGTCCTTGCTAGAGGTGTTGTTTTATGCTTTCATTTGACATGTTATCCTTGGTTTTAGGATGGTTTCATTATTATGTCATGGTATACTCTTGATATGCGTTTAGAGTTTGGCATGTTATGGTATGTTCATATGGAGCATGGTATCTCTTTTGTTGAGATGGTTTAGATCATGGTTTTCATGTTTATGATCCTGATTCCTAGGTTGGATTTGTGACATTTATCTTGGTTTAGTTTCTTGGTATTGAGTACATTGATCTTTTGTTGGATACTTCATGATATTTCTATGTTGCATTTGGAGTTGGCATGGATTGATTGGTTACAGGTGCTCATGGATACTTAGAGATAGAGGTGATGCTAATTTTTCTCTTGGGATTAGAGATGTATGTGTTGGGATAGTTGATGGTTCCAGCAAGATGACCGAGGAGCATTCACCTAATATGGACTTGAGAGGAGAGTGTTCTTAGATTAGTCTTGATTGGAGACTTGGATATCTTGATGAGCATTCTCATTACCTACTCTTGGTCTACTCAGTGGTTTACTACTTGAGAGGTATAGCCCTTTTGTTTCTTCTTAGGTGTATTATGTTTATGCTTATCTTTCATGGGTATGGATCTTGAGCTATGGTGTGAGTTAGTTCTGGAAGGTTCATTTGAGAGATGGTTTTAGCATTGGTTATCTCCTTGTGCATATGTTGTTATTATGATATCATCATGGCTGAGTTTAGGAGATGGTTTTATTGGGAATGTTCCTTGGATTATGATTGAATTCATCAAGGAGATCCATTGATAGCCATTGAAGGATTCAATCTCTTTGGAGCCCTCTTGTTGAAGATTTCTCCATCCACATTCATTCAAGCTTCTTCCTATTCCAATATCCATTCAAGATTGGTGTTGAAGATATAATGCAATTGATTTGAGACATCCTACATATAATTTTACATTCATTTGGAGCATCCATACTTGTGGATTTAAGGATTTGAATCCTCCACAAGGATTTCAACATAAGCAAGGTGAATAGTTCCATTTACTTTGTTTATATATTGCAAGTTCAATTACATTTCAAGGTTGATTCCAAATAGGGGTTTGACCAAGGAAAACCCCTCATCCAATAAGAAAACCCTTTTTCTTGCAAGTACAGGTAAGGGATAGCGAATATCAATGCAAATTTGAGTATCCTTTTCATCAAACTTTTAGGATCCGAGAACTGAACTTCCATCAGAGTAGTACAGGTCAAGGTTGACTTTTTGGGGTAAGATTGTGCCCCATGGTAAGATCTTACCCCTATCTTGGGTCAAGGTCGACCTTGCTCAGAAAAGAAAAAGGTTTCTGGGTTTTCTCTATTTCTGTATTTCTAGACCAAATTTGGTTGCAGAATTCCCCAAAACTCAACACAGACACCAAAAAATAGTGTTTTCTAGATTTACCCTATTTTGAGGTTAGTATTTGTCTTCAATTCAATCAAGATTCCAATACACACTTTCTACAATGAAATATAAGGTTTTCTCCTTTATTCATATTCTCCATAGATTGATTCATTTGTGCATTATCCATTTTCTTTTGGTTGATCCATTTGGATCTTTCCCTTGGGAATTTGGGTTAAGAAGTATACCTTACTTTTTGATAATCACATATCTCATCTTTTCTTATAACACCCCTTTTCTTACATTACATTTTGGTGAACCCGCGATAGACAACTCTTTCTTTTATGGTGTTAGATCTTGCATATATTAGACTTCTTTTATGTGTTTTCATCTCATATAAAATAAAAATACAAAAACATTCATTTATTCATGCTTTGTTTTTTCTTAGTTTAGTTCATTTGCATTACATTGGTATATGAGATTTACTACATCTAGTCCTACCTATAATATTCTGGTTAGAAGAAGTCATAGACTTATGGGTGCCTTTGATCCTGAGTCTTCCTCTCCTTTCCTTAGGAACCCGTATGACAATTTGATTATTCATGATTCCAACCCTACTATGGAGAAAACATCTTCTCACTCATATCATGATGAGGATGATACTTTAAGAGTTCCTCCTGAAAAAGTCCAAAAACTTTCAACCGAACTTGATAAAATGGGTAATTGGCTTATTCATGAAAACCATAATCAAGATTTTATTCAATCTATAGATGATCTTAAGAAAGTTCTTAGTGATAGTGATCAAGGTTTTAATCTCCTACATGGTATCACTCACCTCATGCATTCAAATGTTAAACCTTTAGCTCAAGAATCTCAAGATTTAGGATTTACTCCTCCGGTTACTAGTGTGGAACCTTCTTCCATTCCTTTACCTAGTATTCCTAATTATACTCCTCCTTTGGTGACTACAATGGTTCCCTCTCTTTCTATGAGTGTTCCTCCTATATCCCTTCCTACATCACAAACCTCTTACCATAATTTCCCTTTTACTTATTCTAATCATCTTCCAACTATGGTTCCAAGTGTTCCTCCAGTTGTGTCTTCCATTCTTGATGCTTCATACACTTTACCTAGTGTTTCTAATGTTGTTATGCCTCCTATCTCATCTAATGATTCAACAATCATTAGTTTGGCTCAAAATGTGTCATCTTTACAACAAAAAATTGCATCCTTGACTCAAAACAAGTTTATCATTCCTACATGTGACATGAGAAGTCCTTTATCCCTAAACATCATTCGCACTCCTGTTCCTCAGCAAGCTGATATGCCTTATCATGAGAATTACAATGGTAAGGGAGGCCTTGTTACTCATGTTAAAACATTTCAAATCCTTTGTAGTGACTATGCTCATGACCATAAGATTTTAGCCAAGTTGTTTGCTAAAAATTTCATGATAAGGCCTTGCAATGGTATTGTTCCTTGCCTCCTTATTCTATTGACTCTTTTCCAAAACTTGATAATGCTTTTATTCAACAATTTCAAAATAACATTGGTCCACAAGTGTCCTTAACTGATTTGATGCATTGTAAACAAAATACTAAGGAAAAATAGATTGAATTCATTGGTAGATTTAAGCATTTGTATGCTCATATTTCCTATCATGTTCTTGATATTGATATTCAACATATGTTTATTTCAAATTTACAAAAGGATGTTAGAGATAAGATTCTGCTTACTGAATTTACTTCTTTTCAACAACTTTATGCAGCGCTTCATTATTATCAATTACAAGTGAGTCAATTTGAGAGAAAAACTCCAATGGCTCCTATTCCAGTTGATAAGAGAGATGCTGCTCCTAATCCAAATAAATTGCAAAAACCTAAAAACTATGTCAAGATAAATAAACAAGGAGATGTAGTTGCTGGTCAAGTTGTTGCTGCCTCCCACAATGCTACTTTTGCATCCACTTCTTGTTTTTTGAATCGTACGTTTACTCCTCTCTCTGAATCTTTACATTCTATCATGAACAAGTTGTTAACTGCTAATATGATTACTTTACCTCCTATTCAGCCTCTTCTACCTGCTACGATAGCATCTAAATCCTTTGATCCTAAATCTTTTTGTCAATACCATCATCAAAATGGTCATGATACTGAGAAGTGTTATTCTTTAAAGCATAAGGTTTTAGACAATCAATTCTAATACCTTATCTATTCATAATTTTGATGGTAGTGGGAACAAATTTGTCTCTACTCCTAATCAAAATCTTCAAATCTATATGAATCCTTTACCTACACATGATACTAATACCATTTCTCAACCATCTTCTGTGGATATTGTTTATGATTCAAAGATGGATGATCTTAATCACATAGTTAACCATGTGGAGAATGTTGTGTTATCTCAATATGTGTCTCCACCCTAGCCTCAATGTCAAACTCAACCTCAAGTTCCACCTCATCAACCTAAATTGAAACCTCAACCAAAACCTCAAAAACAACCTAAGAATAAAAGACCTAGGGAACTCTTGATTACCTTTGATGATTCTGAGACTATTAAAGCTCTTGATGGTCCCCTTTACATTTATAATAGGATTTCCAAGATACCTACACATGGTTGTCTAGTTGATCCTACATCCTTAGTCAATGTTATTACTGAAGAAAATATTTTTATGAAAAACTTGCAACATGATTCTTATGATACATCTGATGTGTGGAATCAAACTTGTAATGGTTTCCTTTATCCATCATTTGGTACTATTAGCTTGCTTGTTGAACTTGGTGGTAAAATGGTGGAAACTACCTTTGTTGTTATTCCTACTTCTGATCAGTTTCAAGTTAAGTTAGGTTTTCCTTGATGGAATGGCATGCATGCTATTGCTTCTCCTATGCATAAGTGTCTTAAATTCATTCATAATGAAAAAGTGAAGATGATTAACCATAGTTTATATCAACCTTCTAGGCCTAGGGATTGTGCTACACTTAACTTCTTTTGGCCTTCAATACCTAATTCATGTCCTTCTCGACTTGATAATCTCTTTCCCTCATATCAAGCCTATAAGCATCACAATATTCTTGAGTTAAGCATGCCTCCGATGGATCTTAATCATCGTATTTTTCCTAAACCCCTCATACATCCTTTATCTATGGCTTCTAGTTCTATTAATCAAGCTCCTAGTGTTGCTTTTTAGTCTGCTAATAATCCTATTAATCCTCCTATAGAACTTGTGAAGGATCCGGTAATTTTTCCTCCTAGTTCTCAACATATTTAAAACAAGACAAAATGTAATCGATCTACTAATGAACATCGTAAGAAGCATCATGCTCAAGCTAAAGCTCGTATTTCTATTATTCAAATTTCTTTACCTTCTTTTGACAAGCCTATGCATGATGTGTTAGAAGAAGTTACTGCTAATAATGATGTTAAGATGGAAGATTATGATAATTCTATTTGTATCTTAGATCCTATTTTGATTAATCTAGATGAAGAAGATACTCTTGATGATACTAATGATGTTAATGATAAATATGAGACTATTGACATTGACATTGATTTACCTAATATTCTTTCATCATAATTGACACTTACACCTAGTATCAAACATTATGATTCTCAAGAGGATCCTTGTTTGGAACTGGCTATCATTCCTACTGTGTTGGATATAGTCCCTCTTGTGAGTTACCCACCTTCCCTAAATGATATAGAATGAGATGGGGAGATTAGGTGGCGTGCTTGATTGGCTGGTCCTTCATGGTAGCTTTTTGTGTGTTTGCCTATTGTACTATGCTTCTCCTGTAATGTGTTTGCTAAATGTCTATTAGATTCTTTTATATGACCCTTGTTACTCTTTTGGTGGAAGGTGATAAAGGAATCAAAGCTATTTTATATCTCTTCTATATGTATCTTTACTCTTCTATATGTTGTTTAATGTTATGTTGTACTTGTGCTATTGTTCGTAAATGTTTTCCTTGTGTAGTCTGCTTGGATTTGCGACTTGGTAGCACTGAATCTTTTTAGTCTCTATGTTTTGGTCCGAAAAGACTCTTCTTCATAACTCTTCTGTGTTCTTTCCTCCATCATGACTGTAGTTCTACTTTCTTTGGGGAATGATGTCAATTCATTTGTAATAATATCATATATATGGGTCAATGCACAAAGTTGGGTACCAATTCCATGAAAGTCTTCTAGAAATGAAAGATGTCACTCAGAATGGGTGCCCATTTTAGGTTCGAGCACCTGATCCTAAATTCAAAAAATGGGTGCCCATTTCTAAATTTTTAGTTTTTTTTAGATTTAAAAATGCAATTGAACACTTCAATTTTTTTTTAAAAACGGGCACCCATTTTTTGAATTCAAAAAATGGGCGCCCATTTCTTAAGACATGAGTGGGAAGCACACATCTGCCATGAATTTCATTCCAAAATCAGATTGCTTTAGGCTTGGTAGAACCAAGCCTATGCCTTGACCTCCAAAAATTTGGTTAAGGCATTGGAATGGCAGATTTATGCCTTTTCTTAATTTTTTGAGGGCTTTTCGGATTATATCTTTTTATGAAAAAAAAACCCATTAGAGTTCTCACTGTCCTGATTTCAAAAATGTAGATTTCATAGTGATGTGATTATTTTTACTATTGTTGCATTATTTATTAGTTAGAAGTGGTACCTAAACCAAAAATAGAGAGGTTCACTAAAATGTTAATAACTTTTTTGTTTTTAGTTTTTTGGAAAATAAATTATATGACATTAATCAAGATACAATTCTCTTGAAGATAAAAAAGAATTTTGAAAAAATATGAAATTATCATCAAATTATGGTGGCCATACACCAGAGGTTTTGAAAATGTATTTTATAGTTAATTAAAAATTAATAAAGAAATATATATATTCAATAAAAAAAAAAAGGAAAAATATGCTCATCAATATTTTGTGTCTTAGATATATTTCCCCAGAAGGATTTGCAAAAAATCATTTATTTAAATCAAAATATGGTGGTCATACATGACTATGGTATGGTCCTGAAACAAGCATTTTGAAAACATGGTTTTTAAACATTCCTACTAAAAATCAATTTATACCATGTGGCTACTTAAATAAATTACATATTTGAAAAGTAGACTCCAAGAAATACATTTTCTATTACTTAATTTTTTTGAGATTCAATCTATAAGTGCCTCAAATTTAGACATCAATTGATAGGAAATTTGAAAAAAAAGGGAAAACACTTCCACTTTTTGCCAAAAAGTGGGACTCAACTTCTTGCAGCCACCCATATATTATCTTATGATCATACTGACCCCACGGCCGGTAGATCCCTTCTGTGTTCTCTGTATGTTTATGTGGTATTTCCCTTGATTTGTCTTCATTTGGGGGCATCTCATATTGGAAACATAATCAGTGGAGCTGTTTATGTTTTCGTTCAAGCCATTGCTTCTGTTAAAGTGTTAGCAACGACTTTAACATGGGGGCATACACTCTGCTCACCTATTGCACACACACACTTTCAATATATATATATATATATATATATATATATATATATATATATATATATATATATATATATATATATATATATTTTCAAGGTACTTCTCTCCCTTTATGGATTAGTGACTAATCCTTAAAGCATGAATTTTTATTTTATAGGATCTCTTGATCCCTCCAGTTTCAAAATTTTGATCCCTTAAGGTCGAAGGTGTCCTTAAGACTAGATCTCTTTTTCTTTTGGTTTTACTCTTGTGGAATAGAATATTCCTAAGGGTGAATCTTTGATGGGTTGAATAGTGAGTAGCCACATTCACTAGGCAGCTCAATTCCATCTTTCCCATTGCGTCATTTCCTTGTGTGCTTCACAATGGGACATAAGTTCTCATTGAGAAAGATAATCACACCCTCTCTCTCTCTCTCTCTCTCTCTCTCTCTCTCTCTTTTCTAGAGATGTCTCTCTTATTATGATCTTGGAGTTGATGAAGACTTGAGTCCTTGGGGGCTTGAGGATTTCTTTGTCCTTTTGATTTCAATAAGATTATCTTTTCATGATGATCTCCTTTACCAAGAGTTTCTATCGAGTCCATACTCTTGCTAAAGTGAGGGATAAATGTATCATTGAAAAATGGAATCACTTCCATTTATGACTAGTTTAGCCCTCCAAGTAAGTATTTTGGGTCATGTCAAGTGCCTTGAGTGGGTCTTTGATTGGATCTAGATTCTTCCCCCTGTTCTGCTTCTCTCTCCACCTGTTTCCAGCCTTTTTCTGGCACCTTTTCCTAAGGATTTGAGATCTTTGACCTTAGGGTCAAGGTCAAACTTCTGGTTCAAGGTCAACCTCAAACCTAAACTAGGTGAAGGATGACCTTGACCCTAACCTAGGTCAGAGTTGACCTAGACCCTGACCTTGGGTCCAAAATTTAGATTCTAGAGGTTTTAGGATGTCAGGCTTCAGAAATTTTTACTTCCCGCTTCAGGGTCGGCTGTTTCAGATTTCAGAATGGTAAAATCTTAAATTGTATTTAATCTAGGCCCATTTCAAGGGGTTAAGGTTTAAATGGGAATTTAATTCTCCTCTTTCGACCTCTCTAGAAGTTTAAGCCCTAAACTAGTATTAAAGGAAGCCTTCCTCTTTCATTTTCACATCCACTTTTCATGATCAAGCATCCACCTTCCATTGAATTCAAGATTAAGTGCAATCAAGTGATCAAGAAAGAAAGAAGGAGAAGGAAAGAATTCAAGCATTCATTCATCCTCAAGCATTCAATCATTCAAGCATTCATGAGCTGATTTATCAAGGATATCCATTGATAGCCATTGAAGGATTCAATCTCTTAGGAGCCCTCTTGTTGAAGATTTCTCCATCCACATTCATTCAAGCTTCTTCCTATTCCAAGATCCATTAAATATTTGTGTTTAAGATATAATGAAATTTATTTGAGACATCCTACATATAATTCTACATTCATTTGGAGCATCCATACTTGTGGATTTAAGGATTTGAATCCTCCACAAAGATTTCAACATAAGCAAGGTGAATAGTTCCATTTAGTTTGTTTATATATTGAAAGTTCAATTACATTTCAAGGTTGATTCCAAACTAGGGTTTGACCAAGGAAAACCCCTCATTAATTAAACAAAACCCTTTTTCTTGTAGGTATAGGTGCGGGACAGTGAATATCAGTGCAGATCTGAGTACCCTTTTCAGTGATCTTTCAGGATCTGCGAACAAAATTTTCATCGAAGCAGTGTAGGTCAAGGTTAAATTTTTGGGGTAAGATTATGCCCTGGATTAAGATCTTACCCCTGTCTTGGGTCAAGGTTGACCTTGCTCAAAAAATAAAAAGGGTTTCTAGGTTTTCTCTATTTCTACATTTCCAGGCCAGATTTGGTTGCAGAATTCCCTAAAACTGAACACAGACACCAAAAAATAGTGTTTTCCAGATTTACCCTATTTTGAGGTTAGTATTTGTCTTCAATTCAATCAAGATTCCAATACACACTTTCTACAATGAAATATAAGGTTTTCTCCTTTATTCATATTCTCCATAGATTGATTCATTTGTGCATTAACCATTTTCTTTTGGTTGATCCATTTGGATCTTTCCCTTGGGAATTTGGGTTAAGAAGTATACCTTACATTTTGATAATCACACATCTCAAATTTTCTTATAACACCACTTTTATTACATTACAATTGGTAAGAGGAGGATTGGGTGAGGAAAGGTATGATTGGGTGATATGAACGATATGGGTATTGAGACCATCTTAAATTTACTAAAAATGGAATTTGAAGAGCTCCTCATCATTGTCTAAATTATATTTGTTCACACAATAGTTCTTAGCAAATGTTCTCTTAGTCTCTATGGAGACCAATCCTTTTCTGTAGGGATACCTAGTTGCTTTGATGAAATTTTTCCTTCCAGTTTCTTTTTCTCCAAGGCTATTACCATGATATCCCATTCTTTAAACAATGGAAGTGGCCTTAACATACTTCCCCTTAGGATATCCATGGGTTTATCTTCTTCATCATCAAATAGCTAGGATAAGACATTATATTCCACGTGTTCATTTGAAAGGGATCCCTAATGTTCAACTGTTGTTTTCTTTAATTTCATGGTTTCCTTATCTCCCTTAGGAAAGAGTTGTGAAGGTTTATCATATGGCTTAGGGGAGAGAGGGAGCTCACTGATACACATGCCATTTGGAAATTTATACTCCCCCATACCTTGACCTATGAATCAGATATTCTCTTTAGACTCAGTGTTCTTCTCTTGAGTAACCTTTTCCTTTCCTTTAGTCTAGTTAGACATCTTTTCCTTATCTTCAGAAGAAGTGGTCTTGATAGGAGTTTCTTATTCAACAAGATAGACATAGTTGTTCAGAAGGTAGTAGTTTGATTTCATACCTTCTAGTCTCTTGCAAGACTATAAGGGTTTATGATCTCCATTGATTTTTATTTTAGATCCATGGTGTGGGAAATTTAAACATTGATGAAATGTGGATGGGACACCTTAGATAGTGTGTATCCATGATCCACCCAAAATAATATTATAGGGTACATCTAGATTCAACACCTGCCAGACTATTTCAATGAGGGTTGGGCCCACTTGTAACACAAGTGCAATGAGATCTTTAATCACGCTTTCTCTATCATCATATGCTTTTATTATGATTCTCTTATTTACATCAATAAGGTCTTATGAAAGGCCAATGTTACAGATTGTTGGTGTAATTAATTATTCACTAATTACACTTTACTTAAGTTTACTTAGGATAATGCATTTGCATATTAGTTGTCTTTAAGAAACTTAGGAGTTTGCATTTCTTTTTAGCACATGGTTAGGAGAATCTCCACTTTAGGTGTGATAGTTGTCATCACATACCTCTTTGTGTGTGAGATCCACCTTTATTTCTCTTATCACATTATCATCCTCTCATTGTTGCACATGTTGCACATACTTTCATGTACAATGAAGGATGATCCACCTTTGGTGGACATGTGATTCCACCATGTCTAGTTGTGATCTTATCACTTGCATATCTTCTAGATATCATGCATTGCCTATATATTGAGGCATTCCTACTTTGTAAATCATTCATTCAATCTATCTATTCATTATTTGATCAGTTGATCATATCATATTTTGTCTCTCTTGTGCTATCTCTTGAGCTTCTAGATCTTGGTTTCTATTCTTTTCCTTAGGCAAATTCTTACACAAATCATACTTAAAGTACATAAAATCAGACCGAATCCATTGTCTATGTGAACTCTTTTGATTTGGGTGTTATGGATGGTGACTTGGATATGAAGGGGTTTATTGTGGTGAAGATCGGGACCTTGGAAATATTTGTGAGTGAACACTAGATATTGTTTGGAAGCTAATTTATGATCATTTCTTGGAATTGGGATGCATTGATAACTTTGGGAATATGGGACTCAGTCAGGGAGTTTTCAAGGACCTCTTTGTAGATAGGGGATGTATGTAGAAGTTTTAGGATGGATATTTTCACATGAGTCTTCTTCAACTGGGAAAGAAGGACATAATGCAATGAAGGCCATGTAGATGTTGATGGTGTAGTTGGTGGATCTACGGTAGGAAGATTTGCAGTAGCTTGTATAGGGACTCGACGATGATGTACAGTGACATTGCAATAAGAAATCTTTAGGGTCAGTGTGTTTACATGGTCTTTAGATTGTTCGATGTGGCCACACAGGGAGTCAAAGCCACATACATAATTTTACTCTAGGCTACCACAAGTGCATTCATCTCTTGAGATCTTGTTTGTGGTGTAATCATAGGGAAAGTGTTTGGATGATGAAGCATTATTTTGATTATATTCTAGAAAATTATTAGAATACATTTTCAATTGGGCATTGGAGGCAGAGGCATTCTGACCTTCTACCTTGATCTTTCCATTGTCAATTAAATCTTGAAAAAAATGATGAAATTTTATGCATTTCCTGATTTCATGCCCTTTGATGCGATGATAATCATAGTATTTTTTATACTTATAACAATTTGGTTTTGGTTAGATATCATCAAAAGGCCTTGTGTTAGGATAGACCATCATCCCTTGATGAAATAAATATCAAAAGATGACATTAAGGGAGTCCACTAGTTGTGTGAATTGTCATCATTGTACTGGTCTATTGTTGTTGTTGTTGTTGTTGTTGTTGTTATTGTTGTTGTTGTTGTTTCCATTGTACCATGAGAATAGGGAACCTTGATAACTAGATCCTTGATTTTGATTTTGATTGTTTTGATTGGTTTGATTACCTTGATTGTTTTGGTTATTATTATAATTGTGGTTATTTTGATTATTTCTATTTCAATTTCCTTGGTTGTTATTGTTGGATGCTTGAACATTTTGGACATGCTTAGAATCTATCACTCCATCATTAAAAACACTCTTGTTCTTGGACTAGAACTCAGGTTTATCATTGGTGTTGTTAGATGAATTGGAGGGATAATTTTTAATAGGCCCTTTCATCAATAGTCCATCTTCGATAGATTTTAAATGAGTTTGAAATCTTCAATAGATTTGAAAGATGTCACCATTTTTGAAGAAAGTTGGAAATGGTTTCCCCATTTCATTTCTTTGTGTTGCATAAGTCACTAAGTGATGCTTGATGTTCACTATTGTAAGAGTATTGGGTAAAAAAATTCTTAGCAAGATCAGGGAATGTTGATATGGAGCTGAGAACAAGATTCATTAGCCATTGAAGGGAAACACCACCAAGACTCTAAGTAAAGAGTCTTTTGAGGAAATTATCATTGTGGGCGACTTCTTGAGTTAATACATAAACTTCTTTGAGATGTTGTATAGGGCATGATTATCCCTTTTATTTATCAAACTTAGGAATCATAAAGTTGGTAATACAATCAAATAAATAACATAATACCATAGACTCATCAATAAGTTACCCAATGAATACTATTTTTCCATATCTTTCTCATCCATCTTATCTTCATGTAGATATCTCATTCCTTTATCATTTTTCCATCTTAAGATGTTTGTAACCATCATGATAAGTATAGTCAAAACTAGTTGACATCAATGACAATATATTAACTAATTTAATGTCTTACAGACACTTTAGTAATTTGATGATTTTTAATCACTGTCTTTCAAATATCCATTCAATTGTAAAACTTTCCCTCAAGATATTCAATAAATTTGTAGTTTAACAATCTCTCCCTTTGGCATTGATGGAAACACAATATGAGATATGCCATAGAATACCAAACATCTATTCTACAACTCCGTATGAAAATGTTGTAACTCGATAAACTCTCCCTAGCTTGTATATTTAATATGTTTAATCACTTCACAACATCAATACTCTCCATGCAGTCTCTCCCTGCAAATTTGATCTTCTCTCCTTGTGTGTATTTATCTTTAGATAAATATTTCATTGATTCTTCTCTCCCTTTGACAACAATGCCAAAAGAAAATAAACATCTCTTCAATAGCTAAAATATCATCTTTGGTGTTTGGTTCAGATCAAGTACCTTTCATGTACTGATGGGTAGTTTTACTTTGTCTTTCATCTTTCAATTTTCACAACCTCATGAAACCTAAAGTGTGAATAATATGCATCAACATCATTTGATATTCTGATAAATTATAGGTTAATGCAAACTCCTAGTCACCTTAGTGATCGATAGATAGGGGATCGACCCCTAGTCTACTCCTCAAGACTCAAATGTGTCCTTAGGTAAGGGTTTAGTGAATATATCAACAAGTTGCTCTTGTGATTTAACATACTCTAGTTTCACTTTCTTTTCTTGTCCTTCTTCCGTCAAGTAGTGATACTTGATAGATATATGCTTTATCTTTGCATGCATCACTAGATTCTTAGAAATTTTTATAGCACTAGTGTTATCACAATATATTATCATTGGGTCAGTGATCTCTTCATTCATAGCTTCCAAAAGTTGTTTTATCCATGCAATGTTTGAACAATTAGCAGTAATAGAAACATATTCTGCTTCTCCAGTGGATTGAGAAATGCATCCTTGTTTCTTACTTATCCAAGTAACTAGTCTTTCTCCCAAAAAGAATGTTGCACCATTAGTGCTCTTTCTATGGTGAATGTTTAGACATCCCAATCCACATTTGTGTAAACTTTCAATTCAAAATTGCCTTCTTTCTTGTACCACAAGCCATAGTTCACAGTGTTCTTCAAGTATATCAAAATTCTTTTTACATCGTCATATGTGATTCTTTAGGATTAGTAGAGAATCTTGCTACAATTTCAACTTCATGTGCAATATCTGGTCTACTATTCACAACATACATAAATTTACCAATCATTGATCTGCATAATGTCTAATTAACCTCAGTTGACTGGTCATCCTTTGTCAATTTTCATCCAGTGACCATAGGTGTACCAAGTGGTTTTGAATCCTCCCTACCAAATTTCTTCAATATTTATTTTATGTACTTTGATTGAGTAATGTATATGCCTTCATTTCTCATTTTATCAGCAAATGATTTGTATAGGTTATCATGTCCTCCAAATATGATATCATCAACAAAAATTTCAGCAATAAGAATCTTGTCATCAGTTTCACCTTTCAAATAGAAATTGTTGTTGTCACTTGTTCTAACAAATCCAATACTGATAAGGTAGGAATTCAATCTTTAATACCATGCTCTTGGCGCTTGTTTCAGTCCATATAGTATAAACATATCACGTTCTTCTGATTAGGATCAACAAAACCTTCAAGTTGTTCAATGTATACCTCTTTAAGTATCTCATTCAGAAATGCAGATGTAACATCCATCTGATAAACTTTAAATCTTTTGTAAGTAGCATAAGCAAGAAATATTCTAACTCCTTCAAGTCTAGAAACTGGCAAAAAAGTCTCACCATAGTCAATACCTTCTTCTTGTGCATACCCTTTGTATACAATTCTTTCCTTATTCCTAGTGACATCTCCATTTTCATTCAATTTATTATTGAATATCCATTTGGTTCCAATTACATTCTTGTCTTTCGGTCTTGGGACCAATGTCCATGTTTTATTTTTTTCTATATTTGCTCAATTTCTTCATTCTTGACCTTAATCCATTCATCATTTTCAAGTGCATCTCTAATAGTTTTAGGTTAAAATTCACAAACTAAGCATGTGTTGTTTTTCAACTTACTTCATGTCATCATGCTAAATTCAGATTATATCCAATAATATGATTTTGTGGATGATGTTAGCTAATGTATCTTACAAGTATAGGTTCAGTTCTTTGTTCTTCATTATGTTCTCCACTTGGTGAATGATCATGATCTTCATTGGTAACAATTCATTGATTCTTTGTTTGCATAGACTAATGCTCGGTAGCATTACCCCAATGCTCGGTAATGCTAGGTTGTTTCTTGGGTAGAGTGTTAGGATGCTCAATGTAAGTAAATCTATCATAGTCTTCTGATTCCTTTTTGCTTTCTTTATCATTCTTTTTAGAAAATTCATCAACTCTCACATTTGCAATTTCAATCATCTTGTTAGTAGCCTTATTCAAACATTTGTAAGATTTTATCTTAGTAGAATATTGTAAGAATATTCCTTCATCACCTTTTGAATCAAATTTCCCATTTTTATCACCTTTCAGAATGTAACATCTTCTTCCAAATATTCTGAAATAACTTACATTAGTTGTGTAACCATACCATAATTCATAAGGTGTCTTGTTTGAATCTTTTTTTAGTTGAACTCGTTTCAATGTGTATACAACAATACTAACAACTTCTCTCCATTATATTTGTGCCACATCCTTTTCAATCATTATTATTCTAGCACAATCAACAATAGATCTATTTCTCCTTTTAGCAATCCCATTCGGCTTTGCCATGTCGAGAAGTTGTCTTTGTTCAACTTTGAAACCTCTCTCTTATACATCTTGTGGTCTTTATCTTAATTCATTGAAACTTTTCCTTAAAGAACTCTATGCCCTAATACCAATTGTTAGATAAATGAGAGTTAGGGTTAATCAGTTAAGTCTAGTTATCCTACAGTTCCAATTACTCCCAAATGTATATATCAAAACTTTCAAACCAATTAATCAACTCAATAAAATATCAACTATGCCTTTCTCTTCATATACTGATTACCAATAAATTAAATATTGTGTTTACCAATCAATTGAGTTATAGTAATGTGTAAAGTAAAATAACAATTCAACACATCCATACACATATAACACATATTTTTAATGTGGAAGGCATTTTAGGGGAAAAAGCACTTGGTACCAGTAACCCAAAATAATTCACTCTTCTGAAGTGAGCTCAGTTAGGATCCAACCCTATTAAAGGTTACAAAAAATACAGTGAGGTGTTGTTAAAAATATCAGTCCACAATACAACTGATAGGGGGGGTGAATCAGTTGTATAACAGAATATTAAACTTTAAAATTTAAGATCCACAATATTAGATTCAATGAACACAATGAATGCCAACATAGTAACACATTATTTTGGTTTCGGGGAAACCCTCTTAAAGGTAAAAACCCCAGTCGAAATTCACACCCACAAATGATTTATTGAGAGTATAGTAATCCTTGTTATAAGATATAGCCCTGTTAGGAGCTTATTGAAACATTACAGTACATAGTCCTTGTTAGAGGACATACCCTGTTAGGAGTCAAGAAAAAAAGAGAGGGCTCACTGCCCAAGGAAGGTTAAATCCACCTTCAAAATTGACTAGTTCACAACAGGTTTATATAAATAAATACACAATCATTTGAACTGTTTACTAGCAACTATCTTTGCTTGATTAGTTTCAATGAAGTCCACCAATAAACCTCTTCTCTACATACAACAGACACAAGCTCATAGCTTTCAAAACCTCCTTATATCACATATATTACATTCATATGTTTTCCAAAGAAAAGACTTTTCATTTATACCTTATTACAATTTACAAATATCAGGTCAGTGCATGAGGTTTTCCTAATTACAAATAATTACATAAACCATTTCTAAGATACACAAGGTATCTAGAAAAAGTCTACAATGATTACATTACACCAATTAAGGAGCAACATCCTTAATTTTAGCTTTCCAAATCAAACACACGCTTCATTCCCTGAGTTGGCTTCAGAATAAACTATTGCCAGAACACACACCATAGATGGCATCACCAATCATTCTATACCTTGTGTTGACCAATGAAAATTCTTTAGTATCCTTTCTATCATCCTTCAAGCTCACATACCTTGAATTTGAATCCTCTGAAAGATATACAAAAAACCCAGAGACTAACTCTGGCGATTCTCACTATCACAGTCTAGTGACTAGTCTTTACCAAAGTAGCTGTAACTCTCTCAATATGAAATATCAAATGATGCATTCTCAGATATAAGATCACAAGATCCACCTAAACTCTCATCTAACTTTGCAACATTTGAAACATCCGTACAGTGTCCGTATACTATGATTACCAGTCTGGTTCCTTCATAGAAGCATATGTTGACATCAGTGACAAAACACAAATGACGATAGTATGAGTGCCCATTCAGTAACATAGTGATTAAACATATTAAATTTCTCAATCACCACCTATGCATTAGAAATATCCAACAATCTCCCCCTTTGGCATTGATGTCAACATATGGGAAAAGCCTATCCCAAAGTTATATCAATCGAAAGTCCTTCAACTAAACAATATCCCCATACAGTGGGGATTTTCTCATAGCAACACTCCCCCTTTGACAAGAATGGAAAAGGGTACCATGAGCCTTCAACTGCCTTCACATATAAACTTTCTTCCATGATCACTCCCCCCGAGGAGTAGATCCATACATCTAGTCCAGATAATGATAAGGCTCTGAATACCTCTGGATTGATGCATCTCTACATCATTTAGTTCTAACTAGGAGGGGCCTGAACCCCTATAATACCTCTGAGATATTCAAAGGTATCTTTTGGTAGTGGCTTTGTAAAAATGTCTACAATCTGCTCTTTTGTACTAATATATTCTATCTTGATTTCCTTTTCTTCCACCTTGTCTCTCAAGAAGTGATACTTGATAGAAATGTGTTTAGTTTTAGAGTGCATCACCAGATTCTTTGACATATTTACTGTACTAGTGTTATCATAATGGATAACTATAGGCTCATTAAAAGTTATTCCAATGTCTGTCAGCATTTGTTCCATCCAAACAATCTGAGTGCAGTTTATAGCAGCATCAACATACTTTGATTCAGCAGTAGATTGTGCTATACAATCTTGTTTCTTGCTTAGCCAAGAAACCAAATTTTTCCCAAGGAAAAATGCACCACCACTGGTAATTTTTCTATCATCAATATTTCCTACCCAATCAACATTAGTATAAGCATGAAGTTCAAAGCTATCATTTCTATCATACCATAAACCATAGTCTATGGTTCCTCTTAGATACCTCAGTATCCTTTTCATAGTAGCTAGATGTGTTTCTTTGGGTTCTACCTGATATCTAGCCACAATTCCAACAACATTAGCAATATCTGGTCTAGTGTGAGTCAAATATTGTAGTCCTCCAGCCATTGATCTATATAAATTCTGAAAAAAACACTTTGATTCATCATCAATTGTTAGCTTGTTTCCAGTCACCATAGGTGTTCCTACTAGTTTACAATCTTCCATTCCAAATTTCTTAAGCAATTCTTTGAGATACTTGGTCTAAGAAATGAAAATACCATTCTCATTCTGAGTTATTTGCAATCCAAGAAATAATTTCATTTCACCTATCATGGACATCTCAAATTCACTTTCCATTTCTTTAGAAAATTTCTTACATAGATCATCATTACCTCCAAAGATAATGTCATCCACAAATACTTCTACTATCAGGATTCCATCTTTAGTAGTTCTTAAATACAAATTACTATCCACATTACCTTTTCTAAATACAAGCCCAAGTAGATACTTCTCTAACCTTGCATACCAAGGCCTAGGAGCTTGCTTCAACCCATACAGAGCTTTCTTCAATTTACACACCATGTTTTTGTCTTCACATAGAGGAAATCCATCTGGTTGTTCTATGTATACTTCTTCTTCAAGATCTCCATTCAAAAATGTAGATTTAACATCCATCTAATACACTTTGAAGTTTTTATGTGTAGCATAAGATAGAAATAGTCTTACTGCCTCTATTCTAGCAACACAAGAAAATGTTTCTTCAAAGTCTATGCCTTCTTGCTGTGAGTATCCCTTACACACTAGTCTTGATTTGTTTCTTACAACAGTTCCTTCTTCATCCATTTTATTTCTAAAGACCCATTTTGTTCCTATAACATTTTTATTTTTTGGTCTATGAACTAGCTCCCAAGTATTGTTCTTCTTGATCTGATCTGATTCTTCTTTCATAGCATTTATCCAAGATTCATCTTTGAATTCTTCATTTGTAGTTTTTGGCTCAACTTGAGAAATCAAACAAATGTTTTCTCTAACCTTTGATCTAGTTAGGACTCCCTGATTGGTATTTCCAATAATTTGATTTCCAGGATGGTTATTTTTTACATACCTTGGTGTTTTAGGAGTTTCAGTAGCCTTGCTTGTGCTAGCATCACAAGCCTCTTTTTCACTTTCTTCCTCAACAAGTTCTTCTTTTTCAGCAGTAGGGTGGCTGCAAGAAGTTGGGTGCCAATTCCGTGGAAGTCCGCGACTTGGAAAAATGCACCGCTCAAAACGGGCACCTGTTTCTTAACAATCGGGTGCCCGTTTTGCTTCGGCACTCCGATCTTCAATAAAACAGGTGCCCGTTTAGGTTCGGTCAAATGATACGAAACGGGCACCCATTTTTTAAGAAACGGGTGCCCGTTTTGTAAAAGTATTTATTTTTTTTTGTTTAGTGTGTTTCCTGTCATTTTCTAGCGACAGGAAACGGGATCTACATTTTTTCAAAATCGCCTACCCATTTGTTAGACGCCCGTCGACCCCACAAATAGATTTTTTTGAGTTCCAGGTACGTATTTATCATTTTTATGTGTGTTACTTTATTTTTCATGTTCATTTTAAGTAGTAAAACGTTAAATTTTAGTTTTAAATAGTTATTTAAGTATGCGTTTTAAAAATGAATGTATTTTCGTAGATTATGAAATGTATGTTTTTATTTGTTATTCGATTTATTTAGAAATAATGTGCAATTGAAAACAATTTAACCTAAAACGTAAGAAAGTAGAAAACAAAAACCTGAACAGTAGAAAACTGAAAACAAAAACTTAAAATAGAGAAAATTGAAAACGAAAACCTAAAACGTGGAAAATAGAAAATGAAAACCTAAAATGAAACTGAAAAAAGAAAACCTAAAACGTAGAAAACTGAAAACAAAAACTAAAATTGAAACTGAAAACAAAAGCTTAAAATGAAACTGAAAAGAAAAACCTAAAATGAAATTGAAAACGGAAACCTAAAACGTAGAAAACTGAAAATGAAAACTTAAAATGAAGCCGAAAATGAAAACAAAAAAAAAAAACTTAAAATGAAACCGAAAACGAAAACCTAAAATGAAATTGAAAACAAAACTTAAAACGAAACTGAATTTAACGAAAACCTAAAATGTAGAAAACTGAAAACGAAAACCTAAAACGTAGAAAACCAAAAACATATTTAAAATTGTAAATGAAAACCTAAAACATATAAAAAGTTAATTTTTATTTTTAAATAGCATTATACGAATTTATTTAAAAAATGAATGTATGTTTATAGTTTTTCATTTATTTATGTTTTAATTTACTTTTCAATTTGTTTAGAAATCATGTATTTGTAAAAAACTGAAAATGAAAACTTAGAATGTATAAAATTGTATTTACGAAAACCTAAAATGTAGACTTGATTGTAAACGAAAACCTAATGTTCTCTCCTCTTTGATCGTGTTCTCTCTCCTCTCTCTTTCTCTTATCTCTCTCCATTTATCTCTCTTCTCTCTCTCTCTCATCTCTCTCTCTCTCTAAAATTCAAGTTTCAACAATCATAATCAAGTTCTATGTGTTCCTCTACGATGAATACATTATTTAACCCCTTCAATAAATATCATTTTTTTAAAGCTTCAAGTCAACTATTGCATATCTAATGTAACATTTGTCTATTAAAGCATTTCCATTAAGGATTAATTTGTCTCCTTTCTAGGAATAATCTCTATTTTCCTTCATCGATTGTTGGGGTGGACATGTGATAAGACCATTACATTTTTGACATAGGTAAGCCTTGATATCCTTTCTAACCAATTCTCTCCACTTTTATATATGTAGGTTCATTTCTAACCACATATATTGTTACAAGTGTGTAGATTAGATAGTGATAGATAGACTCACATTTATAATACATAGAAACACATGGACTAGGATTCCCTCAAACTATATCTAATAATTTTTTAATTATTTCCAAATAGGAAAAGGTATAAGACCTATTAGTTGAGAATCTATAGAACTCTTCTAATTCAAACAACCTCAAATTGGGTTTCCCTACTCTAGACATAAACTTTCAAGCCTAGATTGTAGATATAGGGTAATGGTTATCCCTTCTTTCTAGATATCAAATATTTTATTAATTTTCAATTTTGTATTTAGTTGTTATTGTTAAAAGTTATCAATTTGATATAATGTAACCAAGTTCATGTATACATATTTCCTAATCTCAAATTCATTGAAAAAAGGAACATAAGTCTAGAATTCCAATTTTATATTAGAATTGTAGCTAAAATTATTTTTGTTCTAATGATGCATAATGAAATTTTTTTCTAATTCCTCTCTTATCTCTCTCCATTTAACTCTCTTATCTCTCTCTCTCTCTCTCTCTCTCTCTCTCTCTCTCTCTCCTCACCTGCTAGCTCCTCTCTCCGATCTCTCTGTCTCCTCTCTCCTCACGTCCTCTCTTAGGTCTCTCCTCTCTCCACTATCTCATCTCTCTCCCTTGAAATTTCTTCTCTTTGTTGAGCCTCTCTCATTTCCATAGCCATTCAGCTAACTACAACAATAACTTTCAATTTATCACAAACCTTAACATTATCATCTTCTAGGGATTTCATTCTCTACTCATGATAATTTTTAAGATCTTCAACCCCCTTCAAATTTTTTTGGTTCATCACAAGAAGTTTATTAACCTTTTCATTGTAAGGGGTGGAAACCCCTTTTTCCTTAATTGCATTTAGCTCTAACACAATCCACATTAAGAGAGAGCAATGGCCATCCATAGTTTCTTTGACATCCCTTCCTATATTTTCTTTATCATAAACAAAAGACCCTTTCTCCAAAGGAGTATCATTTCTTGAAGGGATATGCATGTATGCAAGTCCATATTATCATCATTTACAGGTGGAGGGGGGTAGGGGAGAAGCTTCATCACACACATTATCCCATCTAAGTTTCTTAGCATAGGATGAAGTTAATTGGCCCTTCCATTTTCCTTTGGCCATGACAAAAGAAGAACCATTAGATTTTACCCTACCTATAATATCCCCACTAGGGATGAAAGAGTCAGGGACACACTCAATAGAGGGGAATAATAAAAAAGCTCATAGTCTAAAATTACATATTTTAAGTGGGACTTCGCTTCCCTTTTTGGGTTTGTTTTCTTTCCCAATTGAGGCCCACCCTCATCCAATAAGGAATCTTCCTTAGGACCCATCGAGTACTCCTTGAGAAAGCAATTGACTTATTTTTAACCTAGCCATATGGGGATTTATAGCTACTAAAATAGAGTTAGAAAACTCCATTATAAGGAAAATTAAGCCCTTATGTAGAACTGGATATGAGGGATTCTTTCTATGAGTTTTAATTCTATGGGAATGCAAAGAGAGCAAGTAGAAAGGAATATATGTATATTTATCATGTTTGAAATAGTTTAAAATGACAAAGTGGTAACTGAAAAGACTAGTAAAATATCCATTTAAAGTAACATGCCTCATAATAAATTTAGATATCTTGGCCTAGAGAGGAGGAATGGACACCCTGTCATAGTTGCGATTAGTGCTTCTTTGAAGCTTTTATTTGTCCTTTCCCAAGAAGAAAATTATAAGGGATTCATCAATTCTTTTTTATCCCTAAAAGAATTTCTCCCTTAGACCAAGGTTTTTGAGACTTTGGCCACTAAATCCTCTAAGATAACCAATTTAAGGCCAAATACCTTCAACACACCATCATCTTGGTCATCGATTCAATAAAATCTCCTATAACTCGAGTATCATTCCCATGAACTTTCTTAGTGAAGGAGGTTAGACCCCCTATAGAAAGCTCCTTCCAAACATCCTCATCACTCTTCCATTTATCATAAATGATGGGCTTAACTTGTTTTTGATTGCCCCCCACTTTTATATAGATCTGTCCAGGATATAGATATAGTAGAATGATTCATAACCCCTTAATAGTATCTAATAGGACCTAATAATTTGACCTAATATGAACCTTAAACCCTAGTATGTACCCTTAAAACCTAATATAACCCTTAAGACTTAGTATGTACCCTTAAGACCTAATATGACCCTTAAGACCTAGTATGTAACCTTAATACCTAATATTGATTGTAAATGAAAACCTAATGTTCTCTCCTCTCTAATGTTCTCTCTCCTCTCTCTTTCTCTTATCTCTCTCCATTTAACTCTCTTCTCTCTCTCTCTCTCTCATCTCTCTCTCTCCTCTCTCTCTCTCCTCACCTGCTAGCTCCTCTCTCTAATCTCTCTCTCTCCTCTCTCCTCACGTCCTCTCTCAGGTCTCTCCTCTCTCCGCTATCTCATCTCTCTCCCTTGAACTTTCTTCTCTTTGTCGAGCCTCTCTCGTCATGTTCAATGTACTAAAAAGTAATTATTTTCAAATTGACCTTGATAAAGGAATACATTATATATCTTTAAACAAAGACATCGTAGCAAGTTTAGAATGTAAGTAAATTAAAAATGTATATGAATAATTAAATAAGTAAATAGTTTAATATTACATTTGAATATTATATTAACAAACCAACTAAATCAATATAAAATATAACCTTATTGAAAAGAAATAAACATTTACAAAGTAAACTCTCTTTATTTGACCTAATATGAACCTTAAACCCTAGTATGTACCCTTAAAACCTAATATGACCTAGTATGTAACCTTAATACCTAATAGGACCTATTATGTACCCTTTAGACCTAATAGGAGCTAGTATGTACTCGTAAGACGTAATAGGACGTACTATCACCCTTAAGACCTAATATATTATGCATGTGTTTAAATACTTTTCATTTACATTTTCAAATACTTTATAAATGTGTACATGTGAAGATAGAGATATATATGTTTAGATTATTCATGTGTTTAAATAATTTTCATTTACACGTTCAAATACTTTATATATGCAGTTTACACATGATGAACGAGCATTCAAGAGGTCAGCCCCCACCACCACCACCACCACCACCACCACCCCCACCTCCACCACCTCCTCGTACCACAGAGCAGCTTAGACAGGACATGAGGCGTAATATCACCTCTATTGTCAAGGACATTAAGACGGTTAGACATGATCCCCACCCCTCCGCACATCTACTACGCCTTGCAGATACTATGCAAGGCATAGTACATTCTGTCCAGTCCCTCGATGATGAGTTGGATAGCTATCAGTCATGGAGAGATTCCATGAGAACATTCTATGCTGATGGACTCACCTATAAATAGGTGAATGATCTTAAAATCACCAAAGTAGATTTTGCTCGGTGGTTTAAGAATCCGAAAATAGGGGAAGAAATAAACCCCAAAAAATCAAGAATATCTATTCGTTGGTGCAAGCACCCGTTGATTTCATAGCACTTTTGGGAGCGGTGGTGGATGGTATTTGACCATCCACCACACGCAAATCATGAGGTCCCCATGTACTTTTTGAGAAAATTGTGGGCTGAGTTTGAATTGGGTAGAAAACCCAATTATTTTGACATGAGAGCATTTCAAGGGGTCGGTAGAGGCATGCCTCAGGACAAGCCTGGGGCAAAGCTGAGTGATAGAGTAAAAAATCATCCATGTGAGGAGCCCCTTGTTTCTTATCTAGCTCTTGTGATTCCAGCGCCAGTACACCACCGAGCAGTCACCTCTGCTCTTGGTTCATTGAGCACCCTTTCAGGTGATTTAGCTAAGCAGTTCAGGATGGCTAGGGCACCCCAGAGCATAGCACATGTTTGCACCAGCTATGGGGACATATGTATTGGTCCATAGAGTGAGGGGCCAGATGATGGATTTGATGATGCAGAGGGTGCACATGGAGGATATGATGACACAGAGGATTGACCTCCCGAGATCTCATCATTTGTTGAGCTTCTATATGCAGCGGATTTATCTAGCGCAGAGGTAATCTATATAATAGTAATCTAGCTTCTATAAAATATTTTGCCTACATATATATGTACAGACACACAAACCATATCAACCAAAATATGTTATTTTTGTCAGACAGGGGGCAGAGGAGACCACGACATCCATGGACCGTCACTGTGTCCATTCAACTGCTTCAGATGTTGGTGCACCTTTCACTGTATGTGTTTTTATCATGTCTATTCGACCCCTAGAAATATTTATTGTTGAAAATTTACTTTAATAATGTTTGTTTTCAAAATATATATTGTAGGGTCACTTTTCATACCACCTTGGCAGCAGTTTGATGGGTACTTTGCCATCGGTCACAGAGGACACTCCCCATATACCGCTTGTATGTATATTGCATTTTAATTTTAATTTAACTATTTATACATGCTCATGTATTTATGTGTATATTCTAATTCACTTCTATTTTTTACAATTGTGTAGGCCTTCACCACATCATTCCCTGCTGATGTACCCTCAGAACCATTAGCGAGTATAGTTTCACGTGGTCATGGTGTAGGACCCAGCCAGATGCAGGCCTCATCATCCTTTGAGGTCATAGTTATTAATATATTAAATTCCAATATTTTTGAATCATGACGTACATGTCATTTTTAGGGAATATTATTATAATAAATTTGCAATTTGTTTTGTACAGGACATTACCACAGCGATGTTTTTTACTCCAGGTCCTCCTCCCACAGAGGAAACTACTCAGCAGGGTTCCACGGTAATTTATTTGATATATGTATATTCAATATTTATTTTGTTTGTAAGTGAATTATTTGTTTAAACCCACTTCTTATGTTATCTCTTCATAATTTATGTTTACAGTCACTTGATGGTGTATAGCATGATGATACATCTCCATCCTCTTCACGTGGAGTGAAGAGGATGGTAGATCAGATGGGCGATCCAGGCTCTTAGATGTAACTTGTGTTTTCATGTTATATAGACTATTCAGATGTTATATATGGACTATTTCTAGATGTTATATGGACTATGACCTGTTATATTTGGACTATTCACATGTTTTATGGACTTGTTATATATTTGGACTTGTTATATTTGGACTATTCACATGTTTTATGGACTTGTTATATATGAAATTGTTTTATTTGGACCAATGATGTATGTTTTATGGACGTGTTTTATTTGGACTAGTTATTTGGACATGTTATATATGGACTAGAGTGACATGTTATGTGGATTAGCTTTTTTTTGGTTGATCGATATATGTACATGTCATAGATTAAATTAGAATATTTGTTTTAGATCTAAGATTTTTTTAATAAGATGGATTGCATGTAAATACTCTACGTGAATAAATATAATGTGAATCATCTATAAGTAGAGATAAAATAAGATAACTACATAACTAGATAACTAGATAACTAGATAATGGATATCATTAATTAATATGTCACATCAAATTATTCAAGTTATATGTCACATCAAATTAATTGTACAATTTGAATTAAAAAATGAACAAATTAATAAGTATACAGGAATCATAACACATGGTACATCAATAAATGATATTTTTATTTATATATATGACTAGTTCAAGGGCTCCATAGGGAAAGAACTAGTAAGAAAACCCCACTTATAAAATAAAATAAAATAAACATTCAAGGGCTCCATATGATTAAAAATAAAATAAACATTCAATGAAATAATTTAATGTATCATCTTCTAGGGCTCCTGCATATGACTGTCACATGTGTGTAAAGTTGTACACTTTATACCTATTCAAATAAGAAATTAATTAGAAAAACTGTCTTTAATGCACAACTAACTATAAATTTGACATAATAAGATCTATCACTTGTACATGTCTAATGTCTAATATCTAACTAGTTCTATAAACTTGACATAATTAAAAAACACTTACACATGTACACATGTGATTTATTAGAGTGTACCATCCGCATATGAGTGTCACACATGTGTAAAGTTGTAGTTGATACCTATTCAAACAAGAAATTAATTATAACTAACTCCAAATTTGACATAATAATATATTGAACTTGTACATGTCTAATGTCTAATAGAACTAACTATATAAACTTTCAACATAATTAAAAAGCACTCACATGTCTCTAAATCTGATTCAACCTAGTGTACCATCTGCATCCTCTCTTTTTTGTAATGCTTCTACGATTGCCTCATGCTCTTCCATTGAAAGGGTCCATAAGACTTTATTGGTGGGCCTCCCTTTGTATCTTTCTAATTTGATATTCTTTGCCACCACTAAATGAGAATATTGCATAATTTTCTTTTCTGATTGGTAGTCCTCAAATGCTGGTAACCCATTTCTTCTTGTTAGGTATTTTCGTAGCCATGTACCAACAACCACAATAGACCCAATTGGATACTGAAAACCATCATCATCTACTTGATGACATATCAACTTTTTCTTAGGTTCCACACATCTAGCAAGCCAGTACTCAGTTTGCTCATCATTATCCTCAGGTGCAACAACAGCATACACATGCCCTGTAAAAATAATTAGTTTCATATGCATGTATGTAAAAAAACCTACACTTATAAATGTAAATTTGAATAAATAAATACCAGGTTGTATAAGATCTGAAACACGATCATAATCTTCTGATGCAAATGCATGATCTGGGTCTTCACTAGTTGAATCGCCTGGAACTTGTGTCTTAGTAGGTGTTAAGGATCTTTGTTTCCATTCTTCAACCCATTCTGTACTCTCGCATTGTTCCCATTCACCTGCAACACAAAATTGACAAAAACATGCTAGCTCCCTAGTCCATATAGTCCAAGTGTTAGAATCAGAACTTCTAAATGAATGCCATTTTGCTGACCCATTTATCGTATCACACTCATATCTTGAAAGGATATAATTCTCTTCTACTAGAAAGAAGAAACGTTTGATTGTAGAATTATGATTTGATCCTGTAGATAAACTTGTACTACACCATTCAACAATTTCACGTGCATTTTTAAATTTGAATTTTTCTTCAAACTTGAGTTGTTCTCTTGAAAGGGCTCTCTTAACACATGCACCAGCACCATCATGTTCTCCTTTCCTGTGTCCAGCTTCAAAAAAACTCCAAATATGTTCAACATTGGTTTTCTTATGTGTCCTACTCAACCAATAAAACATTCTAGCATTCTGGAATTGACCTGTGCAATTATCTGACCATATTAGATGTTGTGTCATTTGAATTTGTCTCTCCTTTAAATTGTCGTAAAATGTCTCCATGCAGTATTGCACAAACTCTGATGAGTGTAGTTTATTATCACTCATATAGAAGTGGTACTCCCTCAAAAATTTTTTATCCTCTTCTGTACTATCAGGTGCATGCCTATAGACAATATGAACAAAAATGGCTACTTGTACTGAATTATAATATTGAGATTGGATATCATCTTGTGGTGCAAGAGTATAGTTCTCTGCAAAGTCTACTACTGAAAGTAAACTACCCACTGGGAATGTATTCTTGCACATGTGAAATTGTTCATCAAGCCATCTAGCATTATGAGAGTGTTTCACATATTTAGGTATGATCTTACACTTGAATTCGTTCATGAATGCGTGAACACTAATGCTTTCATTTATTAGGTCACATCATCTTCCAACCTTTCCATCCTTCAATGGATATTCAACAGTTTTAAATCTTCGCACATCAATCATTTGTTGTCTGAATTCAGTTGTAGGAGTTTCATGAAAACACTCATCTAATAATGCAAGATTGCCACATATATTGCATACACCAGAAACACATGCATTGAAAAGAAAATATTGGTCATTATGTGGGTTACAAAACAAACTTGAGATGAACTCCTTTATAACTTGAGGTGGAATTTGGATACCACATTCCTGTAACATTTCTTTAGTATGCATGGTACCATGTATAGATCGAAATAAATCATAATGGTAATGAAATTGGACATGAGTTTTACAACAACATGTGACTCTTTCCTTGTTTACCCTTACATACCAAGGTTTACACTTTTCAAATGATCTTTGACTTATGCTGATTGATAACACCTTTTCATCTACAAATTTTTTGTATAATTCAATTTGAGTCATGTCCAAAAGGTGTTTTGGATGTGGTTCACGAATTTTTGAGCCAACTCTTAATTTTAGAACATCCCTGGCATTTGGCGATACTCTTGTATTATCCTTCCAAAATCTTTCAATCAATGTTTTCACTTCACTAGTAAGTTTCATATCAAATCTCGGGAGTCTGCCACTATAGGTCCATAAGTTGTTAGCTGGATCACTTTCAAAGTCAACTCTTCTCTTCACATCTTTTGCCAAAGTTTTATGATGAATATTAAGATATCCACTTATGTTACTCATCATTCTTTTATCATGGGTTGATTTGTTTACTAAAGCTATTGTTATTGCTCGTCGTGCCGCATTTCTATCTTTAGAATGACTTTTCTTTCCAATTGTATCAAAGACATTAGCAATAGTCGAAACAACTTGTTTCAAAGACTCATCCCTTTTTTTTTCTTTCACATTGACTCCTAACCTCTTCATCACTTTCCGCATCTTTGTCATTTTCATTAATTGTAACATCAATTGACATTGAAACCCAAATTTCTTGTTATAAAAAAATTGTTTGAACAATCTGTTAGCATATGTCCTAATTTTCCTCCATGAAACCAAGCCACGAAGATTGTCTAACACACCACTATTCAATTGAAAAAGATTACCCATTTCATTATCATTTAAACATGTTTCATTTTCAACTGGTGTTTCCATGTGTACATCCACACTCTCAATTTTAGCTGTACTTTTATTTTCACCATTAGTTGGGGTTTGATTTTCAGTCATAGGTGGGGTTTCAATTTCTTTTTCAACTGGTGTTTGACTTTCATTTCTTACTGTACTTCCATGAATAAAATCCAAATCATTTATTTCGTAGCCTGCTTGAAATAAATCAAGAATTTCATTTTCAGAATATATGCGGGGTTCTGAAGACATACTAGTACCCAATACTGGGTTAGTAGATGTACCTGGATTTTCTTGATTTGTATTTCCTCTTTTTGGCTCTTCATCCATTACAGTGTTCTCAATGCTCTCTTCCTTTAAAGCTACTGTTGAACTCGAAGCTCTGGCATTACTACCCTCTCTAATTCTTGCTCTTCTTTCTCTTTGACGTTTTGCTTCCTTTTCTTTATTTTCTATCCTTTGTCTCTTTCTACGTTGCTTTGATCCCATATTTGGATGAATTTTTAATCCAACAAGTGTCAAATCCAGAACAAGACAAAACCAAGTATAAATTTATTAAAACATTCTGTCTGCGCACGGGTACAATCGTACAATGATTGAATAATGATTCAATCATTGTACCTCTGTACTTCTACACCTGTCATTTTCCAATGGTCTCATTAGAAATGGGCACCCATTTTTTAAAAAAATGGGCACCCGTTTATTAAAACGGGCACCCATTTTTTAAAAAAATGGGTGCCCGTTTCTTAAACGATTACTTTTGAAACGGGCACCCGTTTTTTTAAATTTCAAATCGGGCACCTGTTTCTAATAGCTTGGGGTGGGAAACTTTAACTTGCCTCAGTTTTTGGTATGGGATAGGCATGATTTAGGCTTGGTCCCACCGACCCTATGTCTTCACCTCTAGAAATTTGACTAAGTTATTTTAACATTAATTTTCTGTCTTTAACAAATTTTTTGAGCATCTTTCAATTTGAATTTTTTGATGAAACAAAAACCCATTATAGATTTCATTGTCATGATTCCAGAAATGTAAATTTTTTGATGATATAATAAATTTTACTATTTTTCCTATATTTATCAATAGTAAAAGGTATGAAAATGTGAAACACAGAGGTTTACTAAACTTTTAATAACTTTTTTTTTTTAAGGTTTCTACAAAAAAAAATTATATGGCATCAATCTACATTCTATTCTTTTCAAGATAATTTTTTTTTTTTTGGAAAAATATGAACATTTCATCAAATTATGGTGGCCGTACACCAGAGGTTTTGAAAATATACTTTATTGTCAATTAAAAATCAATAAAAAAAAATATATACAAAAAAAAAATAAGGAAAAATATACTCATCAATCTATAGTGTCTTAGGTATCTTTCCTAAAAAGGATTAACATATATTGATTTATTTGTGTCAAAAAAGGGTGGTCATACACGGGTGAGGTATGGTCCTGAAACAGGCATTCTGAAAAAGTGGTTTTTAAATATGCCTACCAAATTTAATTTATGCAATGTGGGTATTGAAATAAATTACATATTTGAAAAGCTAACTCCGAGTACTATAATTTCTATTAGTGAAGTTTTTTGAGATTCAATCTCTAAGTGCCTCAAATTTTGACATCAATTGACAAGAATTTTGAAAAATAGGAAAAACACTTCCACTTTTTGTCAAAAATTGGCACCCAACTTCTTGCAGCCACCCAGTAGTAGTTTCTTTTATCTCAGAATTCTAACTGCTATCATACATTCTTTCTTGTATCTGAAATCTCTCATCTATTCTTACATTGTTACTTTCAACCATCTTCCTCAATCTCAGATTGAAACATTTGTAAGCCTTTCTTTTAACAAAGTAACCAAGGAAATTTCCTTCATCACTTCTAGCATCAAACTTCCCTATCTCATCAACCCTCTTGATATAACATTTACTACCAAAAATTCTGAAATATTTTACATTAGGAGTATGATCAAACCATAGTTCATAGGGAGTCTTACTTGTACCTTCTCTGATTTGAATTTTGTTCAATGTGTACACTATTGTTCCAACAACCTCTCTCCAATGTACATGAGATACATTTCCTTCAATCAACATTGTCCTAGCAGTATCAACTATAGTCCTATTTCTTCACTCTTCTATCCCATTTTGTTGTGGAGTCCTAGGAGTAGATGTTTGTCTTTTTATCCCATGCTCTTCATAGTATGAATTGAATAAATATGATGTAAACTCTCCCCCTCTGTCTGATCTTAAACACTTTATTTTCAATCCAGATTCATTCTCTACTTTTTCTTTAAACAACTTGAATTTATCAAATGCTTCTAATTTTTCTCTTAAATAAGTAACCCACATCATTCTAAAAAAGTCATTAACAAAGAGTATAAAATAACTTTCACCATAGTATGAATTTTTTCTTGTAGGTCCACATAGATCTGTATGTACCAGATCCAAATTCCATTTTGATATAAATGATTTTCTTTTATGACTACTTCTAGTTTGCTTTCCCATAACACATTCTTTGCATATAGTGTTAGATGGTTTCACAATCTTTAGTAGATCTCTTACAACATTAGCCATACTTGCTTTCACAATGTTATCAAAATTAACATGACAAAATCTTCTATGCCATAACCAAATGTCTTCTACCTTCACAACAAAACAAGAGGCTCTAGATGTGTTTAGTTCAAATACATTACCTCTAGATTTTGAACTAGTAGAAATCAATTTTCCTTCCTTGGTTCTGATAAAACATTTACCATTAACAAAACTTAATTGAAAATCTTTATCCATTAACTATTTGACACTTAAAAAATTATGTTTCAGTCCTTCAACAAGTAGTACATTGTCTATATTAGTCTTTCCATCTAGAGTAATGGATCCTACTCCTATGATGGAGTTAGGGAGATTGTCCCCAAACATCACAACACCTCCATCATAATTCACTAATTTAACAAACTTGTTCTTATCACCAGTCATGTGATGAGAACATCCACTATTAATTATCCATTCACTTTTCCTGTCAACATGAGATATTAAGGCTTTTTCTTCATGTACTAGTTCATCTTTAATAGCAACAAATCCAATCTCTTCACAATCTAAATCATCATCATCAAAGATTCCTTGACTAGCATAATAACATTCTTTGTCTCTTCTAATCTTTGCATAATCAGGTTTGTACTTAGAAACTCTTGTAGGAAATCTAGATGCAAAATGACCTATCTTATTGCATGAAAAACATTTCAAGGGTAACTTGTCTTCATATTTTCCCTTACGTCTTTTTTCTCTTCTAGTAATCAGTGCAACAAGCTCTTCCATATTTCTTTCTTCTGCCATTATCTTTTCCTATTCCTCAGCATACTCACCAAGCTCTTCTTTTAGGTCTTCTTTTCTTGTGCTCAGAAGTGTAGATAATTTCTTGTGTACAGATGCCTTAAGTGCAGATTCAACTTTAGGTTTAGCTTCTCCTAATTCTGCAGCTTCAAAAGTAGTTATCTTTGCAATCAACATCTCTCTACTAAAGTTCAGAGTTAGAGGTATAGTTTCTTCAATAGACATAGCCTTGAAATTGTAAGCATGAGCTAGAGATCTAAGAATCTTCACAATAACTTCATCTTCATCATAAGTGCCTCCATAATTCTTGATTCTGACTATGGCTTGTTACAAGTAGTAATTGTCGTTGCACCAAAAGATCGACCTGTTAATGCCTGATAAACCACTAGACTTATAGAACATAGGAGGCTGTTAAACCATGCCACAAATCCTGAGGGGAGTGCTAACCATTTTTCCAATAATCTCCCCCTCAGCGTTACCCGAGGGCATTCAAACCTGTGACCAAGCTCTGATACCACTTGTTACAAGTAGTAATTGCCATTGCACCAAAAGATCAACCTGTTAATGCCTGATACAACCACTAGACTTATAGAACACAGGAGGCTGTTAAACCATGTCACAAATCCTAAGAGGAGCACTCACCATTTTTCCAACATAGCTTCTGTAACCCTTTGAACATAGGCCCTAATGCTTTCATCTTCATTCATTTTCCATTTCTCCATTTTTCTCTTCCAATTTTGTAACTTCGCTTGTTTGGTATATTTGTCTCCTTCATAAAGTGCCTCTAATCTATTCCAAATTTCATGTGCTGAATCTAGATCTTTAATCTCAGTAAACTCACCCTCATATAGTGCACTGATCAATGTTTCTCTTATGACCATGTTGCATGAGAATAACTTCTTTTCATCATCTGTGGCTAACACCAAATTATTCTCTACGTTCAGAGATTCCTTCTTCTTTACAATCATCCAGTAGTCTATGCCCAAACATAAAAAATGTGTTCGCATATTGTTTTTCCAACTGTCAAAGTTTTTAGGATTAAATTTAGGACTATCCTTCCTATAGAATGCCATCTCCAAGATCACCTCAAGTTGTTAAGCTTTCTTTCTAAGGACCACAATCTCTGATACCAATTGTTAAGAATATCAGTCCACAATACAACTGAGAGGGGGGGGTAACTCAGTTGTATAATAGAATATTGAATTTTAAAATTTAAGCCCCACAATATTAGATTCAATGAACACAATGAATGCCAACATAATAACATAATATTTTGGTTTTGGGGAAACCCTGTTAAAGGTAAAAACCCTAGTGGGAATTAGCACCCAAAAATGATGTACTAAGAGTATACTAATCCTTGTTAGAAGATATAGCCCTATTAGGAGCTTATTGAAACATTACAATACATAGTCCTTGTTAGAGGACAAACCCTGTTAGGAGTTAAGAACAAAAGAGAGGCCTCACTGCCCAAGGTTCACTACCCAAAGAAGGTTAAATCCACCTTCAAAATTGACTAGTTCACAATAGGTGTATATAGAGAAATACACAATCTTTTGAATTGTTTTCAAGCAATTGTCTTTGCTTGATCAGAATGAATTCCACCAATAAATCTCTGCTCTACATATAATAAACACAAGCTCACAGTTTTCACAACCTCCTTATATCAGATATATTACATCCATACCTTTTCCAAAGAAAAGACCTTTCATTTATACCTTATTACAATTTACCAATATCAGGTCAGCCCACGAGGCTTTCCTAATTACAAATAATTACATAAACCCTTGCTAAGATACACATAGTATCTAGAACAAGTCTACAATGATTACATTACACCAATTAAGGATTGACATCCTTAATTTTTGCTTTCCAAACAAAACACACGCTTCATTCCCCTAGTTGGATTCAGAATAAACCATCACTAGAACACATGCCACAGATTTCATCACCAATCATTCCGTACCTTGTGCTAACCAGTGAACATTCTTTAGTATCCTTTCTATCATCCTTCAAGCTCACATACCTTGAATCTGAATCCTCTAAAAGATATACCAAAAACCTAGAGACTAACTCTGTCAATTCTCACTGTCACAGTCCAGTGACCAGTCTTTACCAAAATAATTTTAACTCTCTCAATATGAAATATCTAATGATGCAATCTCAGATATAAGATCACACCATCCACCTAAACTCTCATCTAACTTCATAGCATCTGAAACATCCGTACAATGTCTGTACACTATGATTACCGGTACGGTTCCTTCATAGAAGCATATGTTGACATCAGTGAAAAAACACAAATGACAATAGTATGAGTGCCCATTTAGTAATGTAGTGATTAAACATATTAAATGTCTCAATCCCCACCCAGGCATTAGCAATATCCAACAGGTGTGACCTGGTTAGAGGATTTATCAATAACAATTCTCCCTTGACAAAACATTGACTATGCGGTCAACAAGAAAACAATCAATATTCATTGAATTTCATATTGAAATATAAAGATTGTTAAGTTCCACTTGGTTAAAAGATTTATCTATAGCAATGGTTAAACTAATACAGTAATGATCTGATTCAAATATAGCTTGATTTGCAGATTTTTTAGATGTATGCTAACCTCAAAAATACCTTTGATCAATAATCAATTCAATATTTTTATTTCCTCCAACTCTGTTCTGCTCAGTAATTTCTTTCTTTGTTGCTCAATGTTGTCTACAAATTTTCTCGGTTCTATCTTTAACTAGTTTGATTAGTGTTTCATGAAATAAATCTCTTCATGTGAATTCTCGTGTAGTAGACTCAATAATTATTCCATGTCTCTTTATATAGACATCATAAACTATTTCATTTTCATCCATAGAATTTTCCTCTTAATCTTAATCGTTAATTTTGTTGCTTTAACATTCCTCGGTATTTGTGTCAATAATGCATTTCATTCTTCTTCATCTGATCACCGTTCAATTTTGTCAGTCATTTGATCATCATAAAAAAACATTATCATTTACATTGGAATCATAAACAATTGTCCAGCTCATCATCTTTCTTCGGCAGTCATAAGGTCCATGTATTTCTTTCACTTGGTCAATACCAAAATGCATCGTTGAAAACTAGCGCGGTTAACACTATACTCATTATACACTACACTTTCTTGGTTTATACAAAATTATTCATTTACCGACCACATAAACTTGTTCACTCTTGATCTTCAATACATTATTGATTCATGTAATATTATCAAATAACTAACATAATGCCATAGACTCATCAATAAGTTACCCAATGAATACTATATCCATATCTTTGTCATCCATCTCATCTTCATGTAGATATTTCTTTCCTTTATCATTTTTCCTTCTTAAGATGTTTGTAACCATCATGATAAGTACATTTAAAACTAGTTGATATCAATGAGAATACATTAACTGATTTAATGTCTTACATATACTTTAGTAGCTCGGTGATCATCAATCACTATCTTCCAAATATCCATTCCATTCTCAAACTTTCCCTCAAGTTATTCAATCAGTTTGTAGTTTATCAGCATCTGCATCTCATTCTATTTTCCATATACTTCACTGATTTTCCACATTGTTGATACATTCTTCTTCTACATGTATAATCCTAGAAAGTTTTGTGTTATGTAAAAGAAAATATATAATATCAATGATCTAAATCTAAATGAAGAAGATGTTTAGTTCCTTTTTAAAGCTCGATTATTTTCCATTAACCTTTGCCTCAATATTTTACATGCATCATAATTTTCATCTTCTTTAACCATTTGATATGCCATGTTAATAAAGCCTGCATAAATTGAATTTAGTCTACTACTATACTATATTTAATAACTGGTAATCATATAAATGACTCATACATCCTTCTACAACATATCCATCACATTCATGTCTCTTTTTTTCCACTTACAACTAGTTAGGGTTTCCCCCCACTTCTTGGTATTCTTTGGAGAGAGTTAACAAGTTACCTCCAGTAGGTAATCATGTTACTACATGAATTAAATCCTTAGTAATCATTGTAATATTTCCTCTTAAACCAAAGGAATTGGTCATGATATCTTCACAGCACAATCTTTATCCACTCTTCTTTCTCAAACTCAAAGTGTTTTGCATAGTCCAATATTTTGAGGTTTTCCAAGTGGATGAATTTAGGTTTGAACTTCTTGTCCTCATCTATCATATGCTTCATTTCATTAAATATCTCTAGTGAGCCTATGTTCTCATACTTACAATGTATGTAAGCCCTAATATCTTCCACATGAAGAAATCTACGTGGTGCATGCGAGAATGCACCCACAGGGTCATCCTCCATATATTTATATGGATGTTTATTAAATTCATATTTGTTCCTATCCTTGATATAATATATCTTAGGTTCATACATCTCTTATGTTCTTAGATAAATAATTGAAGGATATTCACAAAATGCATTATTTGCAACCGATGGGATCTAAGGTTTACCTTGAATTCACGAACTGGCTCATAATCACTTCACAAGTCTAGCTCCAAATCTCAGATCTCTACTGCTCTTTGATCAAAATGGTGTCAAAAGCTTCTAAGTGTAACAAATTATAGTTTTCAATGAAAAAAACCTTATGAAACCATAAAGGTGATAACTTCCAGGTAATCTGCCAATTACTTGCAATCATAGATCCAGCAACATAAATCCATGTGATGATAACTGAAGTCACTATGTGTTCATACACAACTATAGATGAGCTCACATAGGTTTGTTATTCATTCTGGAGGCAATATGAGATATGGGTGATGTGTTCCAATGCTCCCCCTAAGGCTTTGCATGGCCATTCTTGTTGATGATGAGATATTAACCTCAGGCAAAGATCCAGTAGGGTCTATTAAGTCTCCCTAATTGTTTGATGTTTCTTTGTTTGTCTCATTATTGTTTTCCTCTAGGTCTCTACTCTTGACCCACTTCTCTTTATATTATTTCCTCATTTCTTCAATGGTTTTCTCATCTTCATCGAGTTCCATTTTTCTTTCCAAAGGTCTGACTATTTTTTTTACAAGTACATTAAATCTATAATACTTCACAAATTTTCCATCATTTTTGCACTTTTAACATGTAAATTTCCTTTTAGGTCTGATTTGACTATAATCAATTTTCAATTTACCAAAATATTTTATGTATCCAAACTTATTGCACTTGTAATAGATAATTCTCTTAGGTTTTCCACCAGGTCTCTTCACACATTGCTCCCTTTCCTTAGGTTTGTTTGCATTATTTTGGATGACCTATTTCTCATTTTCTTTCATAGTTTCTTCTATTTAACTGGTTTACTCTTCTTTCTCAACATTTTTGTCAAATTAGAATAACTTGTCCTTCGGGATCCCATATCTGGTTTTCTATATTCCTTGACCTTATGACCATAATCAAAGAAATTAAAACAATAACTAGAAAAGAGTTTATTACTTTGCATGCCTTTACAATATTTCTCCACGTGTCCTTCTAGATTGCACTCATGGCACTTTTCATTTAATAGATTGGTCTGTTCCTACTTATATCCTTCATCTTTGAATCTATCTTTCTTAGGTGAGTCAACATTGATGATTGCGTGCTCCATATTTTGAGATATGTCTTTCATAAATCAAACTCTAGTCTTATCTTTAATAGGTTTCTTCATGTTAGACTCTTCATCAATCTTCAGACTGTTGTGATGATGTTTCTTGATGCATTCCCTTGTTTCTTCAAGTTTTTAAGTCACCAAGATATTTTATTTATCAATATTTTTATATTTTGTTTCTGTTTCTTCTACCTACAATTGAAGCATTTTTGCCTTTGTCTCTGCTAATTGTAACTGATCTTTCATTTTCCTATTTTTGTCTCTTTCTTCACCATGCTCCTTAATCAGATGTAGTTTTAAGATCTCATATTCATCCTTCAGTGCTTCATTTTCTACCTTCATATTTTCAACATGTTCTGAATCATATTTCTCTTTATTTGGTCAATTTTAATGTTGACAAGTTCTTCCCTTAAATTTCTTTCATGATTCAATTGATTCTTGAGTTTCTTGATGAAATCTTCTACCCCTCTTAGATTGAAATTCAGATCAACATTATCTGCATTATTGATAGAAGTATAAAAAAAATGAAAAGAACTTAAGGAAATAACCCAAGAAAGTGTAATGCAAGAAAATATTTTACCATAGATCAAGAATGAGATAATGTTTCAATATCAATCACTAACATGAGAATTCTCCATGAATCCAAACAATGAGCCAAAATATTTTTAAAGGGGAAAGAAAATAAAATTGCTTGTGTATAATATGAATGAGGAAAAAAGATCCTAGAGAGAGAGAGAGAGAGAGGCTCAACACAATAATGAGATAACTAAGGAAAGAAGAGAGAAAATAGTGTGAAAGAATGTGAGAAAATTGTATCAAGTGTATGGAGAAGCATCTCTTAAATAGAGATGAGTGATGGAGTTAGAATGTAACTCCCATGCGAATGAATGCCACATTCATACTAAGTGTGTTCCTAGTGTGAGCACCTCATAAGGAGGAATAAACTAATTTCCTTATTAAAGGAATTAAAAGAAATGAGTTGTCCTCCCACTTGGACTAGAGGATAAAATACAAGTAGGGATACCATAGGAATATCCTCATTTAAATAAAAGGAGTATACCTTGGTTTGTCCTCAAATTAAATAAAACAACCAAGGAAAGATTATAAATTGTAACACCCCCCTTTAATCTTTACTTGGGGTGATTACATCAATGGGTATCAAACCCAAATTTTTGCAATGAAATTCAAATTTTTCTCTGGAAAGAGGCTTTGTCAAAATATCTGCAATTTGATCTTCACCCTTCCAATAGATGAGGGATACTTATTTTTTTTTCAATTTTTTTAATGAAATGGTGGTGGAGAGAAATGTGCTTCAAATTTGCATGGTAAACTGGATTCTTTGCCAAGGCTATCACACTTTTATTGTCACAAGATAAAGGTGTAGGTTCTTGCTGAGATAGACCCAAATATTCAAGTATTCTTCTAAGCCATAAAAATTCTTTAGAGACATGAGTACAACTTTTGTATTCAGCTTCGGTAGAACAAAGAGAAACAGATTGATCTTTTTTATTTTTCCAAGATATAGAACTTGAACCAAGAAAAAAAATAATACCCACAAGTGGACTTCCAATCATTGGGGTCTCCACCTAAATCTGAATCAGTAAAACCTTTTAAAGAAAAATCATAATTTACATCATAAAATAATCCTAAGTTAAGAGTACCTTTAATGTAACGTAATATTCTTTTAGCAATTTTGAAGTGTGTTTGTTGAGGTTTGGACATGAATCTTGAAACTAAACCAACACTAAAAGATATATTAGGTCTAGTAAGAGTTAGATAATTTAAAATACCTACAAGTTTTCTATAAGGAGTAGCATCTATAAATGGAGATTCCATATCTATCATTAAATTAGTTCCTAATTCACATATAATTGAAACATGATTAGCATCATTCATACAAAATCTATCTAGAAGATCTTTAGCATATTTACTTTGAGAAATAAAAATACCCTTAGGGGTTTGCAAATTTTCATTCCTAGGAAATAATGTAAAAGTCCTAAATCAGTTATCTAAAATTTAAGGTTAAGTTGGAACTTAATATCATAAATATAATGGTTAGAACTATAAGTAAGAATCAAATCATGAACATAAAGAATGATAATAACAATGTCATCTTTACTATGCTTGATATCAAGTTAGGATCATTTTTAATTCTATCAAAACCTTGAGAAATAAAGAAAGCATTAATTTTGGAATACCACTCTCTAGGAGATTGCTTTAAACCATAAATATATATTTTTAGTTTACATACTAGATGTGCATGACTTTCTTCAATAAAACTGAGAGGTTGAGACATATAATTTTTTTCATGCAAATCACCATTTAAAAAGGAACTTTTAACATCCATTTGGTGAATAGGCCAATTCATTTTACAAGCCAAAGCACGAACTACTTTAATGGTAGGCATTTTTGCAACAAGGGCAAAGGTCTCATTATAGTCTAATCCTTCAATTTGAGAGAAACCTTTGTTGGAAATATTCAGGGATTGACCGAGTTACTTAGAGGGGAGGGGTGAATCAGTAACTACAAATTTTCTTACAATTATAGATGTATTAGCATATAGTTCAATTTCTCTTTATGCATATAGAAAGCATGAAACTTAAAAGAATTCACAATAATGACACATAGATCTGGTTACCCAGAAACCTTCCAAAAAGAAAGTAAAACTGGGGTGGGGATGAAACCCACAAAGCTTTAGTACTGCAGAATAAAGTTGGCCGGTTAAGGCTTACAATTTGATCACTTCTGATGATCTGCCCTGTTAGGAGCAATAAGGATTGCTAAATCCACCTTGTTAAAGGATTTACAAACATACAATGAAGTATGCACTCGGTAAAGAGATTTTACAATAGACTGTTAAGTCTACCTGGTTAAAGGATTTTAGTACTGATTCACCTGTTAGGATGAAACAGTAGATCTCTTGCTTTGCAATTGGATTGCTGATTGAGATTCGCTGAATGTACTGATCACCTTCTATGATGAATTTGTCTTTGCTGTTCCCTATACTACTGTAGCCCTTTGTAATTTGCTTATCTTTGCCTTTTCTTTTTGTTCACATACATACTCATATATATATATATTTTTTGACATCTTTACAACATTGTTTATATACAAGTCTAAACAATTAATTACAATTACAAAGTCAGCTTGACAAATAAACATAAGTGCTACTAAGTCGGCCCAAGTATGGTTACACGGTTCCTGCAAACTAACTCGGTGACTTTCTGATACTCGGCGTCCACTACATTACTCGGCATCGTCATGCACTCGGTAGAAGTGAAGGCACGGTTCATACTAACCACTCAGTAGGTTTTGAACTTGGTAAATACTGGTGACTCGGTAGACATAATGTTACTCGGTTTACACTATCCTACTTGGTTTGCACTATCTTGATCGGTTTGCACTATCTTTCTCGGTTTGCACTGTTCTACTCGGTTTGCACTGTTCTACTCGGTTTGCACTGTTCTGCTTGGTTTGCACTGTTCTGCTCGGTTTGCACTGTTCTACTCAGTTTGCACTGTTCTGCTCAGTTTGCACTGTTCTGCTCAGTTTGCACTGAGAATACAAATAAGCGTTGTCACTAGTGGCAATTCTGCTTAATACCAACAATCTCCCCCTTTGGCATTAGTGACAAAAACACTTATTGCTCAAAACTTATATACACTTGTTGATTTTTTTTTTTGTCATAGGGCTTTATACATTATCTCCCCCTTTCAATGTGCTAACTTTTTCTATATACAAATCTCCTTCTATACATATCTCATTCTATACATATCTCCTTCTATACATATCTCCCCCTTTTTGATGATAATGCCAAAGGTGTATATACAAGTGATTTACAGAGAGAATCCAAAATTTGATAGAAAATCAGAATGTACCTTCATGATTAGTGCCAGGGTTCTGTCCCAATTTTCTTGCAGAATCTTGCATGTATGGATTGCAATTTGGACTTCTGCAGAGAGTTCAATCATGTGATCTGCTATAAAGAACTGATTGTCATGAATCAATGTTTTGGAATGTTCAATGTGATTATACATTGTATTCATGATGGGAAGGATCATGTTCTAGATGTCTAGCAGTGTGGACCGGATCCTTGTGTCTTCTTTTAGTAGATCTGACTGCATATGTGATAGGTATGAGACTTTCATGTGATGAGAAGAGCTTGAACTTGGTTCAAGTTGCAGCTTCTGTATGCTAATCTTCATATCCTCATCCATTTTATTCATTTTATCCTTAACATCCTTTGTGAACTCGGCAATATTGCACAGTCTGGCCAAAAGAGAGGTGACATTTGAATAGGTGGATTCAATATTTGACAAATCTAAAGACAATTCCACTTGATTAATAGCTATGTGCTAAGCAATGTGCTCAAGCACTTTATTGTTGAATCTCTTCTCAGCTCTTTCAACTAACTTTTCTGTCCCAGATGAGTCCTCATTGTATTTATTTACTGCTTCAGCTAATTGTAGCAAAACATGTTGAGAGGAGTCTACTTTAATACCTAATGCATCAGACAAAATGTCTTTAGCATCCTTAATGATTTGATATTCCTTGTCTCTCTCCTCTTTAAGCTTCTTTTGCTTTGCTTTCCTTTGGAGGATCTCACCTATATTTTGCATTTGGTCCGCTGATAGATTTGCAAAATCTAATGTTGGAATCTCTATTTCTTCATCTAGGTCTATATCCTCTACTATATTCTTACCCAAAAATTTTATACTCGGTAGAGCCTTAGGCTTATCTGTACTTAATGCCTTAGTAGTAGTGACAATAGACATAGTAGGACTGGCTATAGAGACTGGCATACTATCTACTGGAGAACTTAAAATATTTACACTTGTAGAATCAAAAACTGGAATACTTACTGCTGGAAAACTTGATGAAGTGGGAGACTGCAACTCGGTAGAAGAAATGGTGGTTGCTTCTGTTGTTGCTATAGGTGATTGGACAAAAGTTGAAGTTGTCACAACCATGCTTGAGGGTGTCTCCGGGCTAGATGTAGAAACTTTTACTGGAGAGGTAGGAAGAGATGCAATGACTTCTGCTGCTATTCTCACAGTATCATCTACCTCAGTGGCTTCTTCTTGTTCATCATTGTCATCTTCAATATCTTTTATTATTACTCTTTCAATACTCGGTTGGTGAAGATGGTATATGTTCTTCCATGTGGCATTTGCAGCCTTCACAACCGATTCAATATTGTTGATCAGAATCAAACAAGTATTGAACCTTAGTGTCATCTTGCTTTCATTTTCCTTTAATGCCTTCTTTACTTCATCATTTTTCAAGCTCGGCATTAACTGTCTCAGGGTTTGATCAAATATGTCTATCACAGTTTTCTTTGCATTGCTCCACCTCATTTTTATTGGATTTAATAAGACTGCTGGAACCTGTGGGGCTATTTCATCAGGAGAGTATTTCCACTATCCCATCTTTTCAATAACAGCATCTTCTATTTCCTTCTATTCTATTTCCGATCTGGTTTCATATTTAAAAGATTTTATGTTACTTACTCCAGATCCTGATCCGTCTCTAAAAAGTTTGATCCTCTCTTGAAAGTTTAGAGGAGGCCTTTTGAATACTATATCTTTGTCTGCCTTATCTTTATTTGCCTTACCTCTTGCACTTCTCCTTGTAAATACATCAGTGGGAGGCTTAGGTGCCTTAGTGATAAAAACCTTTCCTTTCTTCTTTGCAGGTTCTGGTTCCTCTGTTTTCTCATCCTTTTCTTCTTCTTCTTCATCATTATCTCCTTTGTCCTCAGTTAGCATTTGCATTTTGGCTATCCTCTTCTTTCCTTTGTTTACCGCCTATGGAAGTTTTATGCTTAATTCAATTCTTACCTTTGCTTCATCATATGTTCCAAAATATGGAGCTTTGGGATTAACAGGCTGATTAAGAAGGGCTTCAATGATATTCTTGATTTCATCAATATTTACCTCATAAGGAAGAGGTTTTACATATACAATCCTTGGTTTAGCTGCTTGAATATATACATTGTCACAGTCTACCATGAAACAAATGTCATCCTTGTAATCCTCCACCAACTTCTGTGGAATCTAGAATCTGTCATTCATTTTCTCTTTGAAAGACTCAAAATAACTGTCCATGATGCTTTCAAAATTTTCACCCATTTCTGAGATGTATTCATTTATCTCATAAAGGACTGGCACATCTTTTCTCCATACAACTTTTCCTTTGGAAGGGAAGAATTTTTGAACATAGAAGAATAAATAGACCAGTAGGGATCCAAACTTACATGGATTGTTTTTGGAAGTTTGAATGCTTTCCATGTTCTTGTTAAATTGTTTTAACAATAAATCTGCAAGGTCAAATGATAAGTTGTTCTTGACCACTTTGTATGCTAGGTCAATAGCTTCACAGGAGACACTATTCTGTCAACTTGAACTGTATATCTTATGGGCAATAATGTGTGTACCAAACTTTAGTTCAGCATCGGTAATGCTGCTAACTTTCATGCCTCTACCGTCCCACTCGGCTAGGGTTTTCTTTTCCAGTTCCGACCGACCTAGGGTTTTGGTAGTTTTTGCTTTGTTCAGCATGGGAAGACCGGTGATTTGATGAATCATCTTCTTGGTGATCTCTATGGGTTGTTCAAGCCAAATCTTGCCATCATGTATGTGGCTGAGAATGTATCTAACCCATTTATCTCGAAAGTTTTGAGGCAAATGTGCAATGTGAACTAATCCCTTATCTTCCAGATGTTTGTGTTCGGGTTTTAGAGTACCATCCACACACAGTTCTTCATGCACAATATCTAGTTCTAGGTTTCCCATTTCATGAATTGTACAGTTGAAATGATTGCGAATATTTTTAATAAGTAGTACCTTAGGAGGAATCTGAGATTGAGCTCCGTTCGGGTCTAGGGCTGCTGCAATTGCGGGCACGATCTTGAAATCTGGTGCTTTCCATTCCCCTTGGACTAACATTTTAGATCCTTTCTTCACTGAGGTGCTGGATGATGCCATGGTAGCTCATAGAAAATTCTTTTTGCAAAAGGTATTTGAGTCGCTGGATTGCTCTTAAAGTTTTCTGCTCTCAAAGTGCTAAAATTCCCGATGAGAAATGAGTTCGATTTCTTGCCTTTTGTTTACAACTCTGTCATTAATGCTCAGTACAAATTAGGGTATGAATTTCGACAGACTGTCATCCACTAAGAATTAATTGCTTGGTGAAGACTTCGCAACTTGGTAAACTCGAGAATTCATATTGCTCCGACCTCGCTCGGTAAAGACTAATATCGACCTTGTTCGGTAAAGACTGGTACCGACCTTCCTGTGATCTTATGGCATCTTGTATGCTGATTTAGATCTTGCTTTTAATTCGGTACTAGAACTACTTGAAGTTTGTCTAGGAGAATATAGTTCCAGTGCTTTCTTGGAAATTTAGTTTGAGTCGGTAGAGCCACCCATTCCATTACTTGGACTGGTTTGCTCGGTAGATTTTGGAATCCACTTTTGTCTCACCTGATTCTTGACCTTAGTTGCTTCATTCTTCTTTCCATCTTCAACTTCACTATCATTCATGCAGTTTCTGGCTATGTGACCGAGTTTAGTGCATTTGAAGCATCTTACGGTAGTATCTCTTTTCCTTAGATGATGTTTTATGTAGTTCATGCCAATGTGTCCATATTCTCCACAGTAATGACATCTACACCAGGTGTTGTAGTCCCATCCAAACATTGCTTTCATAATTTGTTCTACTGGATTGAATGTCTTGGATCTGCACTCGGATGCTTTGTGACCTTGTTTGTTGCACTTGTGACAATTACCTATGAATCTTGGTTTTTCCCTGCATTCATTTGCTTTGTGACCATGTTGATTGCAGTTGTAGCATTTTCCATTGAATTCTACTTTTTCATTGTTCCAACATTTATTTGAAGTATGTCCTATTTTACCACAATGATTACAAGTAGGTTTTTGATTTCTTTGAGTACCTTGCTTAGAAGATTCACCTTCTCCTTTGTATCCAAGTCCTGCTTTTCCTTTCTGCCTATGCAGATTTTGCTCATACAGCTGATTCAAGTCTTCTTGGCTTTTCAGCATTCCTTCATTGATTTGTTTTTCAGCATTTAGGTCATCCACCAATCTTAGATTGATTTCCTTTTCAGATCTTAGTTCTTCTCTTGTGTTTTCTATTTCTGATCTTAGATTCAGAATTTCCTCATTTGTATGGGAGATCTGATCAATTAGGTTTTCTAGCTGAAGGGTTTTATTTTGGACTTCATTGTTCCTTCCATCTAATTCATCTTTCAACTTATTTCTTTGTTCTAAGATCTCACAAAATCTTGTTGAGTGTAGCTCTTGTTCTCTTTTTAATTTTCTCACTTCTTCCTACAGAGACCCATTCTTTTCTAGGAGTTCTTTGACAACATTGTTTGCTTCATCTGAGCTATTTGAGGGAAAAAGATCTTCAACCTTTTCTTCAATGTAATTCTGATCATTCATCTGATTTGCAAGTTCCTTCCTTCTTCTTAGGGATTGGGAAAGATGTTCTTTTGCTTCCTTTAGTTTAGCTATGGCCATTTCTAGATCTAGCTTTTCATTTTCAATCACCTTGTTCAGTTTGAATACCTCCATTGTCCTGGATCTTTGCTCAAGCTAGTTAAGCTTTATCTTGAGAACCAATAATGCTCTGATACCAATTATTGGAAATATTCAGGGATTGACCGAGTTACTGAGAGGGGAGGGGTGAATAAGTAACTTCAAATTTTCTTACAATTACAGATGTATTAGCATATAGTTCACTTTCTCTTTATGCATATAGAAAGCATGAAACTTAAAAGCATTCACAATAATGACACATAGATTTGGTTACCCAGAAACCTTCCAAAAAGAAAGTAAAACTGGGGTGGGGATGAAACCCACAAAGCTTTAGTACTACAGAATACAGTTGGCCGGTTAAGGCTTACAATTTGATCACTTCTGATGATCTTCCCTGTTAGGAGCAATAAGGATTGCTAAATCCACCTTGTTAAAGGATTTACAAACATACAATGAAGTATGCACTCAGTAAAGAGATTTTACAACAGACTGTTAAGTCTACCTGGTTAAAGGATTTTAGTACTGATTCACCTGTTAGGATGAAACAGTAGATCTCTTGCTTTGCAACTGGATTGCTGATTGAGATTCGCTGAATGTACTGATCACCTTCTGTGATGAATTTGTCTTTGCTGTTCCCTATACTGCCGTAGCCCTTTGTAATTCGCTTATCTCTGCCTTTTCTTGTTGTTCACATACATACTCATATATATATATATATATATTTTTTTTGACATCTTTACAACATTGTTTATATACAAGTCTAAACAATTAATTACAATTACAAAGTCGGCTTGACAAATAAACATAAGTGCTACTAAGTCGGCCCAAGTATGGTTACATAGTTCCTGCAAACTAACTCGGTGACTTTCTGATACTCGGCATCCACTGCATTACTCGGCATCATCATGCACTCGGTAGAAGTGAAGGCACGGTTCATACTAACCACTCGGTAGGTTTTGAACTCGGTAAATACTGGTGACTCGGTAGACATAATGTTACTCGGTTTACACTGTCCTGCTCGGTTTGCACTGTCTTGATCGGTTTGCACTGTCTTGTTCGGTTTGCACTGTTCTGCTTGGTTTGCACTGTTCTACTTGGTTTGCACTGTTCTTATTGGTTTGCACTGTTCTATTCGGTTTGCACTGTTCTGCTCGGTTTGCACTATTCTACTCAGTTTGCACTGTTCTGCTCGATTTGCACTGTTCTGCTCGGTTTGCACTGTTCTACTCAGTTTGCACTGTTCTACTCGATTTGCACTGTTCTGCTTGGTTTGCACTGTTTTTCTCAGTTTGCACTGAGAATGCAAATAAGTGTTGTCACTAGTGGCAATTCTGCTTAATGCCAACAACCTTTTGCTACTAACCTAGCTTTAAACATACTAATTTCATTATTGGTATTCAACTTAGTTTTATATAACCATTTGCATGAAACTAGATTTTTATTATGAGGTAAAGGAAAAAAAATCTCAAGTATTATTAGAAATTAAAGTGTCATATTCCTCTTGTTGGAAATATTCAGGAGTTAACCGAGTTACTGAGAGGGGAGGGGTGAATCAGTAACTCCAAATTTTCTTTCAATTTTAACATGTAATTTACTTTTTAACCTTTGCATACAGAAAGCATGAAACTTAAAAAACATTTACAATAATGACACATAGATTTGGTTACCCAGAAACCTTCCAAAAGAAAGTAAAACTGGGGTGGGGATGAAACCCACAAAGCTTTAATACTGCAGAATAAAGTTGGCCGGTTAAGGCTTACAATTTGATCACTTCTGATGATCTGCCCTGTTAGGAGCAATAAAGATTGCTAAATCCACCCTGTTAAAGGATTTACAAACATACAATGAAGTATGCACTCGGTAAAGAGATTTTTACAAAGACTGTTAAGTCTACCCGGTTAAAGGATTTAGTACTGATTCACCTGTTAGAATGAAACAGTAGATCTCTGCTTTGCAACTGGATTGCTGATTGAGATTCACTGATGTACTGATCACCTTCTGTGATGAATTTGTCTTTGCTGTATCTTATACTTCTGAAGCCTTCTGTAATTCGCTTATCTCTGTCTTTCTTTTTCTTTCACATATATTCTACTTCATACATTTTATTACATTTTTTTTATTTTTACAACATTATTTATATACAAGTCTTAAACAATTAATTATAATTACAATTACACAGTCGGCTTGACAAATAAACTTAAGTGCTACTAAGTCCGCCCAAGTATGGTTACACGGTTCCTGCAAACTGACTCGGTGACTTTCTGATACTCGGCGTCCACTGCATTACTCGGCATCGTCATGCACTCGGTAGAAGTGAAGGCACGGTTCATACTGATCACTCGGTAGGTTTTGAACTCGGTAAGTACTGGTGACTCGGTAGACATGATGTTACTCGGTTTACACTGTCCTGTTCGGTTTGCTCGGTTTGCACTGTCTGCTCGGTTTGCTCGGTTTGCACTGTTTGCTCGGTTTGCACTGTCTGCTCAGTTTGCACTGTCTGCTCGGTTTGCACTGTCTGCTCAGTTTGCACTGTCTGCTTAGTTTGCACTATCTGCTTGGTTTGCATTGTCTGCTCGGTTTGCACTGTCTGCTCGGTTTGCACTGTCTTCTCGGTTTATATCCAGAATGCAAATAAGTGTTGTCACTAGTGGCAATTCTGCTTAATGCCAACAATCTCCCCCTTTGGCATTAGTGACAAAAACACTTATTGGCCAAAACTTATATACATGAATCATGCTGAGTTTTATTTTGATTTTTCAAAATTTGTCTTTGTTATAGGGCTTTATACATTGTCTCCCCCTTTCAATGTACTAACTGTTTCTGATAGAAATCTATACATATCTCTCCTTCTATACATATCTCCCCCTTTTTGACGATAATGCCAAAGGTGCATATACAAGTTGTTTACAGAGAGAATCCAAAATTTGATAGGAAATCAGAATGTACCTTCATTATTAGTGCCAGGGTTTTGTCCCAACTTTCTTGCAGGATCTTACATGTTTGTATAGCAATTTGGACTTCTGCAGAGAGTTCAATCATGTGATCTGCTATAGAGAACTGATTGTCATGAATCAATGTTTTGGAATGTTCAATGTGCTTATACATTGTATTCATGATGGGAAGGATCATGTGTTGGATGTCTAGCAGTGTGGACCGGATCCTTGAGTCTTCTTTCAGTAGATCAGACTGCATATTAGATAGGTGTGAAATTTTCATGTGATGAGCAGAGCTTGAACTTGGTTCAAGTTGCAGCTTCTGTATGCTAATCTTCATATCCTCGTCCATTTTATTCATTTTATCTTTGACATCCTTTGTGAACTCGGCAATATTTCATAGTCTGGCCAAAAGAGAGGTAGCATTGGAATAGATAGATTCTATGTTAGACAAAACTGAAGACAATTCCACTTGGTTAATAGCTATGTGTTGAGCAATGTGCTCAAGCACTTTATTGTTGAATCTCTTCTCGGCTCTTTCAACTAACTTTTCTGTCCCGTATGAGTCCTCATTGTATTTCTCAACTGCTTCTGCTAATTGTAACAAAACATGCTGGGAGGAGTCTACTTTAATGCCTAATGCATCAGACAAAATGTCCTTAGCATCCTTGATGATTTGATACTCCTTGTCTCTTTCCTCTTTAAGCTTCTTTTGTTTTGCTTTCCTTTGGAGGATCTCACCTATATTTTGCATCTGGTCTGCTGAGAGATTTGCAAAATCTAATGTAGGAATCTCTATCTCTTCATCTAGGTCTATATCCTCTACTATATTTTTACCCAAAAATTTTATACTCGGTAGAGCCTTAGGCTTATTTGTACTTAATGCTTTGGTAGTAGTGACAATAGATAAAGTAGGGCTGGCTATAGATACTGGCATACTTTCTACTGGAGAACTTAAAATATTTACACTTGAGGATTCAAAAGCTGGAAAACTTACTGCTGGAAAACTTGATGGTGCAGGAGACTGCAGCTCGGTAGAAGAAATGGTAGCTGCCTCTGATGTTGCTAGGGATGATTGGACAAATGTGGAAGTTGTCACAACCATGCTTGAAGGTGTCTCCGGGCTGGATGTAGAGACTTTCACTAGAGAGGTAGGAAGGGATGCAATGACTTCTGCTGCAATCCTTACAGTATCATCTACCTCAGTGTCTTCTTCTTGTTCATCACTGTCATCTTCAATATCTTTTATTATTACAGTTTCAATGCTCGGTTGGTGAAGGTGGTATATGTTCTTCCATGTGGCATTTGCAGCCTTCACAACCGATTCAATATTGTTGATCAAAATCAAACAAGTATTGAATTTCAATGTCATCTTATTTTCATTTTCTTTTAATGCCTTCTTTACTTCATCATTATTCAAGCTCGGCATCAACTGTCTCAGGTTTTGATCAAATATGTCTATCACCGTTTGCCTTGCATTGCTCCATCTCATTTTTATTGGATTCAATAGAACTGCTGGAACCTATGGGGCAATTTCTTAAGGAGAGTATTTCCACTGTCCCATCTTCTCAACAATAGCATCTTCTATTTCCTTCTGTTCTGCTTCCGATCTGGTTTCATATCTCAAGGATTTTATGTTACTTACTCTAGATCCTGATCCATCTCTAAAGAGTTTGAGCTTTTCTTGAAGGCTAAGAGGAGGCCTTTTGAATACTATATCTTTATCTGCCTTGCCTCTTGTATTTCTCCTTGTAAACACAGCAGTGGGAGGCACAGGTGCCTTAGTGATGAAAACTTTTCCTTTCTTCTTTGCAGGTTCTGGTTCCTTTGTTTTCTCATCCTTTTCCTCTTCTTTTTCATCTATTTCTTCTTTGTCCTCGGTTATCATTTGCATTTTGGCTATCCTCTTCTTTCCTTTGTTTACCGCCTGTGGAAGCTTTATGCTCAGTTCAATTCTCACCTTAGCTTCATCATATGTTCCAAAATATGGAGCTTTGGGATTGACAGGCTGATTTAGAAGAGCTTCAATGATATTCTTGGTTTCATCAATATTTACCTCATAAGGAAGAGGTTTTACATATATAGTCCTCGGTTTAACTGCTTGAATATACACATTATCACAATCCACCATAAAATAGATGTCATCTTTGTAATCTTCTACCAACTTCTGTGGAATCCGGAATCTGTCATTCATTTTCTCTTTGAAAGACTCGAAATAATTATCCATGATGCTTTCAAAGTTTTCACCCATTTCTAAAATGTATTCATTTATTTCATAGAGGACTGGCACATCTTTTCTCCATACAACTTTTCCTTTAGAAGGGAAGAATTTCTGAACATAGAAGAATAAACAGACCAACAAGGATCCAAACTTACATGGATTGTTTTTGGAAGTTTTGATGCTTTCCATGTTCTTGTTAAACTGTTTCAACAATAAGTCTGCTAGGTCAAATGTCAAGTTGTTCTTGACCACTTTGTATGCTAGGTCAATAGCTTCACAGGAGACACTGTTCTGTCGACTAGAACTGTAAATCTTATGGGCAATGATGTGTGTACCAAACTTCAGTTCAGCGTCGGTAATGCTGCTAACTTTCATGCCTCTACCGTCCCACTTGGCTAGGGTTTTCTTCTCTAGTTCCGTCCGACCTAGGGTTTTGGTAGTTTTAGCTTTGTTCAACATGGGAAGACCGGTGACTTGTTGAATCATTTTCTTTGTGATCTCAATAGGTTGCTCAAGCCAAATCTTGCCATCATGTACTCGGCTGAGAATGTACCTAACCCATTTATCTCGAAAGTTTCGAGGTAGATGTGCAATGTGAACTAAACCTTTATCTTCCAGATGTTTGTGCTCGGGTTTCAGAATACCATCCACACATAGTTCCTCACGCACAATGTCTAGTTCTAGGTTTCCCATTTCATGAATTGAACAGTTAAAATGATTGTGGATATCGTTAATAAGCAGTACCTTAGGAGGAATCTGAGATTGAGCTCCGTTCGGATCTAGGGCTGCTGCAATTGCGGGCACGATCTTAAAATCTGGTGCTTTCCACTCCCCTTGGACTAACATATCAGATCCTTTCTTCACTGAAGTGCTGGATGATGCCATGGTAGCTCAAAAAATTCCTTTCGCAAAAGTATTGAATCACCGGGTTGCCCTTGAAATTTTCTTCTCTCAAAGTGCTAAAGATTCATGGTGAAGAATGAGTTCGATTACTTGCTTTTTGTTTACAACTCTATCATTAATGCGCATTTCAAATTAGGGTATGAGTTCTGATAGAATGTCACCCACTAAGAATTAATTGCTCAGAAAAGACTTCGCAACTCGGTGAACTCAAGAATTCATAATGCTCCGACCTCGCTCGGTAAAGACGGGTACCGACCTTGCTCGGTGAAGACTGATACCGACCTCCCTGTGATCTCACTGCATCTTGCATGCTGATTTAGATCTTTCTTTTAATTTCGGTTTTGGAACTGCTTGAGATTGATCTATGAGAATACAGTTCCAGTGCTTCCTTGGAAATTTAGTTTGAGTCGGTAGAGCCATCCATTCCATTACTTGGAGTGGATTGCTCGGTAGCTTTAGGAATCCATTTTTGTCTTACCTTTTTCCTGACCTTAGTTGCTTCATTCTTCTTTCCTTCTTCAATTCCACTAGCATTCATGCAGTTTCTGGCTATGTGACCGAGTTTAGTGCATTTGAAACATCTTACGGTAGTATCTCTTTTCCTTAGATGATGTTTTATGCAATTCATGCCAATGTGTCCATATTCTCCACAGTAATGACATCTACACCAGGTGTTGTAGTCCCATCCAAACATTGCTTTCACAATTTGTTCTGCTGGATTAAATATCTTGGATCTGCACTCGGATGCCTTGTGACCTTGTTTGTTGCACTTGTGACAATTACCTCTAAATCTAGGTTTTTCCCTGCATTCATTTGCTTTATGACCAGGTTGATTGCAGCTATAACATTTTCCATTGAATTCTGCTTTTTCATTGTTCCAACATCTATTTGAAGTATGTCCTATTTTACCACAATAATTACAAGTAGGTTTTTGATTTCTTTTAGTACCTTGCTTAGAGGATTTGCCTTCTCCTTTGTATCCAAGTCCTGCTTTTCCTTTTTGCCTATGAAGATTTCGTTCATATAGCTGATTCAAGTCTTCTTGACTTTTCAGCATTCCTTCATTGATTTGTTTTTCAGCGTTTAGGTCATCCACCAATCTTAGATTGACTTCCTTTTCAGATCTTAGTTCTTCTCTTGTGCTTTCTATTTCTGATCTTAGATTCAGAATTTCTTCATTTGTATGAGAGATCTGATCAATTAGGTTTTCTAGTTGAAGGGTTTTATTTTGGACTTCAATGTTTCTTCCATCTAATTCATCTTTCAACTTGTTTCTTTGTTCCAAGATCTCACAGAATCTTGTAGAGTGTAGTTCTTGTTCTCTTTTCAATTTTCTCACTTCTTCCTGCAGAGACCCATTCTTTTCTAGGAGTTCTTTGATAGCATTGTTTGCTTCATCTGAGTTATTTGAGGGAAGAAGATCTTCAATCTTTTCTTCAATGTAATTCTGACCATTCATCTGATTTGCAAGTTCCTTCCTTCTTCTTAGGGATTGGGAAAGATGTTCTTTTGCTTCTTTGAGTTTAGCTATGGCCATTTCCAGATCTAGCTTTTCATTTTCAATTACCTTGTTCAGTTTGAATACCTCCATTGTCCTGGATCTTTGCTCAAGCTAGTTAAGCTTTATCTTGAGAACCAATGCTGCTCTGATACCAATTGTTGGAAATATTTAGGAGTTAACCGAGTTACTGAGAGGGGAGGGGTGAATCAGTAACTCCAAATTTTCTTTCAATTTTAACATGTAATTTACTTTTTAACCTTTGCATACAGAAAGCATGAAACTTAAAAAACATTTACAATAATGACACATAGATTTGGTTACCCAGAAACCTTCCAAAAGAAAGTAAAACTGGGGTGGGGATGAAACCCACAAAGCTTTAATACTGCAGAATAAAGTTGGCCGGTTAAGGCTTACAATTTGATCACTTCTGATGATCTGCCCTGTTAGGAGCAATAAGGATTGCTAAATCCACCCTGTTAAAGGATTTACAAACATACAATGAAGTATGCACTCGGTAAAGAGATTTTTACAAAGACTGTTAAGTCTACCCGGTTAAAGGATTTAGTACTGATTCACCTGTTAGAATGAAACAGTAGATCTCTGCTTTGCAACTGGATTGCTGATTGAGATTCGCTGATGTACTGATCACCTTCTGTGATGAATTTGTCTTTGCTGTATCTTATACTTCTGAAGCCTTCTATAATTCGCTTATCTCTGTCTTTCTTTTTCTTTCACATATATTCTACTTCATACATTTTATTACATTTTTTTTTATTTTTACAACATTGTTTATATACAAGTCTTAAACAATTAATTATAATTACAATTACACAGTCGGCTTGACAAATAAACTTAAGTGCTACTAAGTCGGCCCAAGTATGGTTACACGGTTCCTGCAAACTGACTCGGTGACTTTCTGATACTCGGCGTCCACTGCATTACTCGGCATCGTCATGCACTCGGTAGAAGTGAAGGCACGGTTCATACTGATCACTCGGTAGGTTTTGAACTCGGTAAGTACTGGTGACTCGGTAGACATGATGTTACTCGGTTTACACTGTCCTGTTCAGTTTGCTCAGTTTGCACTGTCTGCTCGGTTTGCACTGTCTGCTTGGTTTGCACTGTCTGCTCGGTTTGCACTGTCTGCTCGGTTTGCACTGTCTACTCGGTTTGCACTGTCTGCTCGGTTTATATCCAGAATGCAAATAAGTGTTTTCACTAGTGGCAATTCTACTTAATGCCAACACCTCTTGCATAGAATTTTTCCAATGAGGTTGATTTTTAGCTTGAGAAAAGGTTTGAGGATCATTAAAGTTCATAAGAGAAGACATCAAAGAAAAATTACAATAATTAATTCTCCTAGGTCTAAGTCCACCCATTATAGCAATATAATCATCACCTTCATTAAGTAAATCTTTAAACCATTTAGGATTTTTCTTAGAAGTAACATAAATATCACTATGAGGAGTAAATATATCATTACTATCATGAACAAAATTATCACTACGAGGAGTAGATATATCACTACCATCATCATCATCACCATTATTAATGCTAGTAGGAATAGAAATAGATGCATTAGGAGTGGGGTTTAGGATAGGAGGTTGGTCCTCCACAATATCAATAGTGTCTCCTTTAAATTCATCATCTTTGACCTTTGAGAAATCATGGAATTCTCTGTAATGCAAACATCTATTGCAATATGCACTTTGTTAGTAATAGGATCATAAACTCTATAACCTTTAGTAAATTCATTATACCCAAAAAAAATAAATGGAGTAGATTTAGAATCTAGTTTTTTCCTTTTTGTTTGGGTGTGTGAACATAAGCAATAGATCCAAAAACTCTCAAATGTTGTAAATTGGGTTTTCTACTAGACCACACTTCCTCAGGAGTTATATCTTGTGAAGCTTTAGTAGGAGTTCTATTTAGAATATAAGTGGGACAAGCCATTGCTTCAGTCCATAACTTATAATGAATATCCTTGGCATGTAACATACATCTAGCCATTTGCACAATAGTTCTATGCTTCCTTTCTGCCACACCATTTTGTTGTGGTGTATAAAGAATAGTAAGCTGATATTTTATACCAAAAGATATTAAATAAGAATAAAAAGTATTGTTAATATATTCAGTACCATTATCTGTTCTAAGAATTTGAATCTTATAACTTGATTTCCTTTCCACAAACATATGAAATTTAGAGAATGTATCAAGAACTCGATCTTTACTATGCAAGAAATAGAGCCAAATTCTTCTAGTAAAGTCATCAAAAAAGGTAAGAGCATACTTTGAACATTTAATAGAAGTGTTCGCCATTGGACCCAAAAGGTCACCATGAATAAAATGTAACTAATGAGATACCCTACATGTAATTTTGCCACTCATGCACCTTGTGCATGTAATTTTAGATGGAACAATATGTGGCAATCCTTCAACCATGTTATATTTTATCAATCAAGAAATATAATCAAAATTCAAATGGCTGAGCCTTTCATGCCATACATTGAAATCAATATTAAGTTTCAAAGATTACCTTGAAGAGGAAAACTCATAAAACTTAAAAAACTTATCATGATCCATCTTAGTAGTAGCAACAACATGATCATTCTTAGGATCAATAATGTAACACATGTCCTTATGAAATTCAACTTTGTAGTATTGACATAACTGAGAAACTGAAAGAAGATTGGATTTAAAATCGGGAACATAAAGAAAATTATTTAATTTTCTATTTCGAATATTGACATCACAAAATCCATCAAATTTGCAACTATGATTATTAGCTAATTGAATAGGAATATTTGTTTTGTCAAGTTTGAAATAATCAAACACTTCTCTATGAGATGTAACATGGTGAGAAGCCCCACTATCAATAATCCATTCTAATGCATGAGAAGCTTTAAAAAAAGTAGTAAAAGCACAATGAGATTGACTACCTTGAGATTTGAAATTATTTTCATTATTGTTATTCATAGGCTTATAATTTTTCCTTTTAAAATAGGCATTAGTTAGGTAACCATATTTTCCACAATAAGTACAATGTGGTTTCTTATTAGGAATATTTTGTTGATTATTATAATTGTTATTATTGTTATTAGCATTATTGTTATATGAGGGCCTAGATTTAAATTTGTTATTATAATAACTATTATTATGATTATTATTATTGTTAGTGGGATTATTATTGTTATGACATGAATATAATTGTTATTACGAGAATTATGATTATTATTAGAAGTATTATGATTATAAGATATATTATTTTGATTTTGATTCTTAGACAAAAAAGCATGTTCAAAAGATCTAAGAGTACCAATTTGAAATAACTTAGCTTCCTCTTGATGTAAAGAATGTGAGAAAATTGTATTAAGTGTGTGGAGAAGCATCTCTTAAATAGAGATGAGTGATGGATTTGGAAAGTAACTCCCATGTGAATGAATGCCATATTCATGCTAAGTGTGCGCCAAGTGTGACCATCCTCATAAGGAGGAATACACTAATTTCCTTATTAAAGGAATTACAAGAAATGAGTTGTCCTCCCACTAGGACTAGAGGACAAAATACAAGTAGGGATACCATAGGAATATACTAATTTAAATAAAAGGAGGATACCTTTTTTTATCCTCAAATTAAATAAAACAACCAAGGAAAGATTATAAATTCTAACAATTATCCTGATCAAGATCTTCTAATGATGCTTCATATTTCTTCTTTAAACTACTGAAATCCATCTAGATCTCCCTTCAGCTCTTAGGCTTCTCTTTCACGGGCCTGATGCTCTGATACCAATTGTTAGGATTAAGTGATACTGAGAGGGGGGGTGAATAAATATCATAATATTTTATGCTTTTTCCTAACCAATTAATAAAAAAAAAATTTAATCCAACAATCCATAATAAGTACACACACACACACACACACACAAGAGTACTCATAACACCATTATTTGTTTTCGAGGAAACCTTGTTAAGGGAAAACCCCAGTGGAAATGGTACCCACAAATATCTACACAATAATATAGATACCTTGTTAATATTCCTAGCCCTATTAGTAACTATGTATTACAATATCCAGCTCCTTGTTAGAGGGCTATTGAACCTTGTCTTAAGAGGTATACAAAAGTTGTATCCACTGCACTGTCAAAATTTGACTTCTTCTCTTGTGATACAAGAGATAATATCATAAGTATTAGAGAACTTCACCTTTGCATATCATATATTATATTTTCTCACTCTCTTCTTGGACTACACTTTTCTTATTATCCTTGCGTCCTCACTTGATATGATTGGTGACCCCACAATAGTGGGTTACACTTTTTTAGACATGCTGATTTTTGCTGAAATAACACATTTTTAATAAAATATTATGATTTAATCCTTGACAGGTTCCATTTGAAGGAATTAAATAAAAATGGTTAGCTCAAACCCTCTTAGATAAAAAAACATTGATATAACATCTATACTCATTCATTCCTACAATGGAGTCTCCTTCGCACCTATTATAATGCTGACAAACAATCACTTTGACTTTATCTTTTGGCATATCAAATGAATCCATTTGAAAAAACTATCTATGTAGTAAGGTACTACTAAGAAAAATATTTCCAATGAATATAATGTTAATATATATTTAGTTTATAATGACTTTGTATTTTTAGTTTTACTAAACACGGATATTTCACCGTATGTCTACCTCTATGTTTGATGCTTATGGAAAAATAGTAAATGAGAGAAAAAAATTATAAAAACTATCTATGCCCTAGGTATTGAAGTTCTTTGTCTATAAAAAAAAAAGAAGAAGTGAAAATAGATGAATACATGACAAGTTATAAGCTATGTAGTCAAGGTATGTAAAAATTACGGTTTAGTCAACTTCAAACATTATTAAAATATGCAATAATCATGATAATATTGTCAGAACAATTTCATGCCCTCCATATGGATGTTACAAAACTAAATTCAAAAGAATCACATTGATATATATTTTAGAAAAAAAGTTATTCTCTATGAAAATAATGCAACTCTTTGAAAATGATATTTTTAGAAACATACCAATTTTTGTGGGAGAAAGAAAATACCATTCAAATAAATTAAAAAATAATAATAAAAAATATATTTAGAATCAAGATAGAAAATCCTAAAAGACTCTAATTTATTTCATCTTCCGATTTCAAATGGTTTAACAACAATATGCATCCGAATCTAAAAGTTTTTTTTCAAAATGTAGAGTTAAGTGTCCGTTCAGACAAAAAAGTGTAACCCACTATTGAAATAGCATTATACTTAACATACCTGATTAAGGGTATAATCCCTTGGGTCAACATTCTATCATTTTGTAGAAATTTAAAAATACAAATTACATTTTGAGTCTTTTCCCACATTACAATATCATTGTACCTTTAACAAATATAATACAGTACAATATATACCATAACATAAGTCAGCCAAGACTAATACTTCTTTCCTTTCCCTATTGCACTATTTCCTATCTTCACATGCACTTAGATAATTGTATCTTTGTCATCTCTCATCCAAAAGGCTTGTGATCTTTCCTAAGTATCCTTCATAGATCTTTCTACCTGAATACAACTTCGCATAGCTTAACTATGTCTATACCATGTTCGTTGACCAAAATACCGAGACTATCTACCAAGAACCGACTTTGGACCTAGGAATTTTTCACATCATTTATTACTAAAATAGTATCAGAATGCATTGTGATAATTTAAGGGATAAGGGTTTCCAATAATGACAACATCCATGTTCTGATATGTTAGCCATTTTCCAACAATATGTAAATTTTGGTAAATATGATCAATGAAGTAAGTGCAAGAAGAAAATAGGAGGAATGGACTAACCTTGAAGTAATAAGAGGAGAATTGACCTTTTGAACTAGATCTAGCCATTGTCAAAATGTCACAATCAAGTGTAACTTTGAATCTAAGACTCTAATACATGTATCTGTGCACTATGAAATTTTCAGCCAAAAAGTACAGGACAAGGTCAACATGGATGACCTAGTCCTTTTAGGTCCAAATGTGATGAGAATTTATGAGGGCCTATTAATAGTTCTAAGACTTCAAAATCTAGATCTACAACTCCTAAAACTATTCCTACATATAAAAAAATAAGGGGAAAAGGTTGTGGAAATGGGTTTTCCTTGTTCAAACCCACATTTAGGAATTGACCTTCAAATTGAATTGAAATTGAAAGGTGAAATGAAATTTATATATAAAAAAAAATCACCTTATACCTTAATTATGGATTAACTCTTTGTAGGTGATCATAAATGTTGATGCAATAGCTTGAAATCCATCAAAACCCACTATGAAATCATTAAACCAAACCATTGACTGATGGATGTTATGGTTGGAAACAATGTTGGATTGAGGAAGAAAGAGAAGAAGAAGATTTGATGGATTAATTGATATCTCCTTCATTGATTTCAAACTCTATTTATTGACCTCCAATGGGGGAAAAAGTTATATCTATGGAAGGAAATGTCTTGAATGCTTGATGGATCTTGATGGCTTCCTTACACTTGAATGCTTGATGATGGATTGCTTCACTAATGTATGCTTTCTTGAACTTGATTCTCTTTATTGCACAATGGATGAAAATAACTTCCACACTAATGGATGATATCAAAAAGAGGAAGAGATATCCTTATATACATACTTTGAGGCTTAAATTTTGTCAAGGCAGACTATAATTTTAAACCATGGAATAAAATCCTTCCATTAGTCTTTAGGCCAAAGATAGGCTCAAAAAACTAGGACAAGGTTGACTTGGCCAACCTAGTCACAGGACAAGGTCATCAAAGTTGACATTTTCACCAATATTTTACCTAGTCCAAATAAAATCACCTTGAAATTGAATACATAGATCCTAATTAAAAATGAATTATTTCATTGGATGAGAAATGGGAATTTGGGCATAGAAATTATAGCCAACTTTGAGTTTTGAGAAAAGTGTTGATTTAAAAGATGCAAAAGTTTTATAATGACATGAAATCAATGTGGGAACACATATAAACTAAAATGACACTAAAATGAGCACCTAATAAGGGTGCTTACCTTTTAGGATGTTACAATAGGAAGGAAAGATAAATATAAATTGGATATGATTCAAATAAACTATAAATAAACTCAAGATAATGCAAAATAATTGATAAAAATGATAATTACCCATATGAGAGAAATGAGTGAGTATATATAGGACTAACCACCCAAGCGATTCAAAACACTACCAATGTGGGATAAAGTGAATGTCCCTAAGTAAAATTAACTATGTTTGATGAGAGCTAAATTGGATAACTAGCTAACAAACAACTAGATAACTAATGGACCGTATTCACACTAAACAACATCTCGTTGCATATTGTATCACTTTTCTATGCAAAATCTTGTTGTAACATTCCATTGTGGAAGGCATGTTTCTTGGTTGATATTTTGAAGTATGTGAGATTCATTATGGTCTCTTTATAATTCAAAAATGACCTTAGCCAATGGTTTCCTTGAATAGAAAGTGTAAAAATATAAAAACACATAATAAATATTCCCAAGTATCCCTAATAGGTAAATATAGTTGTTGGTTCCTTTGTCTGGGTTAGAGAGGTGTCCTTTCAAGACTTCCTTTAGTTCATACTGAAATAATGGTTAAAATATGTCCAGAAGTCCCAAGTGATAAAATTTATCTATTGGCTAGTATTCTACTAGATTTTTGTTTCTTTTTGTTACTATTTATAAGGTTTCCTACATTTTAGTTTTTCTCTTCATCTTACATCTTGTGAGATTTGTTTCTTTTCACTTGATGTTTGATATGTTATGGATTTGGGTCCTTCCCCTACATATCTAATCAAAATGAAAATATAATTTTTAATTGGATTTTTCTAAGTAAATTAAAGATATTTGCATTGTGTTGATGGTCATATGTGCATGTTTATAAAATAATAGTATTGGTGTCATCTTGATATCAAAAGAATGCTTTCTTGTGTACCAATTGAATAGTACTTTTCAAATAATGGATTTCATTGTGGATTCAAAATAATTATTGCAAGGATTTGATATTTATTTTTATCTTAGAATATTTAATATAATTAACATTGAAGATGAAATTACTATTTCTAAGAGTTTTGTAAACTTATTTTATTATGGTCTTAATTTCAACAATTGTAACATTTAATAGATACTTAATATTTACAATGGAATACTTCTTACAAAATATTCTAGAATAGAATATTTTTATCTTTGAATCAATGGATTAATGTGGTGTATACCCTTATGTCATCTTAAAATTATATTGCATGACTAAATTATAAATGTCTTTCTAATTCCTTTTAAATTTTGTTAAAAATATAGAATTTGGATGGTTGTAATGACTCAAAAGATTTAGTTATAGTTTTTTCCCAAATTTGGAGGTGTTTTTTTGGAAGTGTATTCATTATATTTACTTTATGAATTGTCATATGCATTTATCTATGGTATTATTAATCCCTCCTCCTTGTCGTTTATGAGCTAAATAAAAAATGGAATGTCATCTCTTTATATTTAATTCAAGTTTTTCATGATATAAAATTTATACTAACATCAAGAGATCTTTGAAGAAATCTCTTTCACAAGAGATCTCTAAAGAAAAGAACCAGTCTAGAGGGGAGTATCAAAGTCAAGACTCTGGAAAAGGGGAAAAAGTGTGGAGGAACTTCAATATGAACATAGTGCAGATGGGGATCATCAAGGAAGCTGTGAACCCCAAAATCCTCAAGGACATCGATGGAAAAATTCAGAAGGAGGTTCTGATTGACCCTGCACTGGTCGTCCTCAACGACAAGGCCAGGGAAATGTAGATGAATCTCCTAAACAATGCTAAGAATAGCATGCTGGACCAGTTCAGGTCCTTCAAATGGATCTTCTATGAACTTGAAGATCTCAAGGATAAAATCCAGAGCATGGTAAAAAAGGATGACAAAGCCATAGAGTACAAGCGTAGCCAAGATTCAAGGATTGATCATCTGGAAGGAAAAATGAAAAGCCTTGAGGAAACCCTTAAAGGCATATAAGAGAAAAACTTCAACATTCTCAAAGCCTCCAATGAGCATATCAAGTTGCTCATAGACAAAATGGAAGAGAAGATGGACAACAAGGATGAGTAGAGGACCATTGAGGATAATAAGGAGAAGCCCAACAAAGGTTCAGGTAAGAGAACTAGAGCCATATCAAAGAAAAACTTGGCTAATGACAGATCCCACAACATTGAGAAGATTAAAGAGGCGGTAGAGAAGATGGAGCTTCTCAAAAGCAACGCTGCACTAATGCTCAGGAACCTCTCTTGATCGTGTTCCCTGGTACCTTAATTTTTGTCCCTATTTTTTGCTCTATTTTGACTGCTCCTTATTTGTGGTAGCTAGTCTCTTGGCTTGCCCGTGGCTTGTTTCTTTGGTTGCTATGCTTTTTTTATGTTTTGAACTCTTTATCGCTACATTTTAATTTGTTGTGGGTTTAAGGAACCCTGTAAAACCTTTTTTACTTAATCAAAAACATCATGTAGTCCTCTTATCTTGGTTGGTGTTCATCATTAGCTCCATCATATAAAAATCTTCATCATTACTATCAATTATAGTAATAGTTATTTCCCTCTGAAAGGTTGTTGGAATATATCATAAACCAAATAGAAGAGCAAGGTATACATAGCTTCCCCATGAGAATGTAAAAGTAGTTTTATCATGATCCTATGGCAGGATCTTAATCTAATTATATCCACTAAAACCATCAATGAATAATAAATACTTCTTTCTTGCTAGAGAGTCTAAGACTTGATCTAAGAAGTAAAGAAAAAAATTATATTTCTTGGATGCTAAATTAATCTCTCTATAGTCCAAAAATACGCTCAATTTTGCTCCTTTCTTGGGGATAATAACCAGAGTAGAAACCCATTCAAAATTAGATAAGGGATATAGAAAATCTACATCTAATAACTTTTGCAGCTCTATCTTGACTATCTCTCTGAGTGTAGTCTTTACTCTCCTTTGAGAATATCTAACATGCCTATTATCCTCGATTTATATTCTATATGTGTATATATTCAGATCTAATGCCTTCATATATATGTAGTCCCATACAAAGGCATACTTGTGTGACTGTAAGAAATCTATTAATGTATTGGTTTTATCCTTAATAAGACTATTATTAATGTTTCAATTCCTTCTTGATGATATATCTATTTACTTGGTAAGAGAAATCATAGATACTTCATTTATACATGACATTTGAATTTCATGAGATAGTAATGTATGTAGCAATTGTGAACCAAGAATATATGTTGATAGAGAAGACCTTGGCAGCAATATCTATAGTGGACATGATAAATATGAAAACTAAGTATATGAAGCCTATTTAAATTTATAATCAATTTTCATAACATGAGATAATACCCGGTCATCTCCTTGGTTTTTCATGAATGGTCTTTTGTCTATCATAAATAGAATTTCCAATGAATTAACATCATCTTCTTGTTCTTCTGCTAGTTCAGGCCAAATAGGTTTGTCAATATCTCTATGTGCTTTAGATGGAGGGTATAATACTCACTTCTTAGTGCTATCTCCATGGGTGATGGTCATATTTTATAATCTACACTTGATGTAGGCATCTGTAGTACTAACCATGGTCTCCCTAGGATGATAGGATATTCTCCTAAACTAGCCTTAGGGGATAAAATCATGAAATCAACAAGGTATTCCTATGAGTCCAAAGTTGCAACAACCTCTTTAATAATTGCATCTAGTTTGATATTAGAACTGTTACATAATTGTAGCACATTAAGATTTGGTCTTGAAATAGGAAGATTAAGATGATGCATTATATCCTTGGTCATGACAATGATAGAAAAACCTAAATCAATAAGGGTAGTTTTTAATAAGGTCATTAATAGTAACTCCCACTAGTGGAATACTAGGGCCAAAATGCTTAGGTACAAATACTTTCCCTAGCATGATATCTACTAGTTTATCCATTACATGAACTGTTTGTGGGTACTTCTTCCTTCCTAGCTTCTTTACAAAAGAATTGTTGATTTCCTTACTAAAGATTGGTATATACTTAATTTCTTAAAATAAAGTTTTTTTGAAAAAACATTTTTGAGTCGATCCATGAAATCAAAGGAAGGGTTGTGTTTGGATACTATAATTTATAACCTTTGATGAAATGGTGGCACTAAATCATTACTTGAGATTGGTCTAGGCTACCTGGATTGAGTAGGTTGCATTGGGGGTCATTAATAGGCATATTTTTTTATTATTCTATATGAAACTCAATGGTAATAGTAGAAGTAGGTATAGGGAAGGTTGTCCCTAAATATAAGATTATGTCACTTATGCCCATAGCTTAAGAAAGATATTCAGTACGGTCTATTAAATAGAGCAGTTGTTTCTATGGATTATTATTAGGATTGGGTGAAAGTTGAGCTAGTAATTGAGTAGACCTTGGTGCATTACTTTTTTGATTTGGAGGAGACATGATAGTTGGCTGAGTAGGCTATTTTGGAGGTTGCAAGTAGCTAGTTGATTGATTTGGACATTTTTTATTCATTTTCCATTGAGGATTTTGTTTCTATTTCTAATGAGGTGGCTATGATAAAGGTGGAGGATAGGAATTTTAGTAATTTTTTCAACCATTATATTAGATATTCGATTGCTATTGTGGATAATTACCAAAAAAAATTAGACATGACATTTGCCACTAATTATTAGGCACATAAGAATCTAAATAAGGAATAGGAAAAGAAAATGGATTTGGAGACATACCTTGTGTTAGGTGCCATGGTCTCCTTTGTTTAATATAGAAAAGTTGTCATTCATCATATTGTATAGTCTAAATTCTAGCTCCACTTACCTAGTATCTATATTGGCCACTGATTTACATCTGTAATCCCTCTTCTTCCACCTAAAATGAGGATACAATTATGTCATCATTTCTTCTACCTCTTCATTCTTATTTTTTATTCGAGTGTACCTAGATAAGTAGTCATTTTGTTGAAAATATATTTCTTGAAGTCCTTCAAAAAATTTATGATCTCCATTCTTGAAACTCCTATATTAGTTGACTTTCTCACACCAAGTTGGTAATCATTTCCTTTTTCATCGCTACCCTAGAGTAATTTTGACAAATCGTATTTATTTCTTCCCAGTCCGATTGAGTAATATCTCCTCCTCTCATTAGGTCTAAGGCTTCCATGAATTTTTTAATAATTCACTCTGATGAATATCATCTTCTTACAATCCTCACTAAGTGCATTATGAGCTTAGAATTTTCAAAACTAAATAAGAACCATTCTACATTATCTTCTAAACTTTCATTCTCCTTCCATTTCATTATAAAAATACCATCACCTCTCATATCATTTTACCTACTGTAGTCCTTGTATTTTTTAAGGAACTTGTCCTTCATCTCATCCCAACTTTTAACTCTGTTTCTTCTTAGAATCATAAACTATCTTAGTGTAGCCTAGATTTTAATATGGTAGGGAAGAACTTGAGCCTATGGAAATAAGTAGTATAGTCATAGCTCCTACAAATAATATGAAGATAAAAAAAGAAGGTGTTTGGTTCCTTTTTGACTTTCCAATACAATTTAAGGAGGACTGAAGTAGGAATATTCTTGAGGTTTTCAACTTAATGTTGGTTGATTATGGGAAATGGAAAGGTAGGATGATTAGTTGAATTTTAGTCAGAAATTATTTCTTGACCAGGACAAGAGACAAATGATTTTGAATAAATTTTTGGATAGGGGGTTATTTAGAGGAGGTTTCATAACTACTCAAATAGGAAAATCTATCAACACAGAGGTTTATCTCTTCTTCTTCTTGTAAATTTTGGGGTGCATCTAGTTGATCATTGGGAAAAAATATCCCAAAAGAATATACTATCCTGGCTATATGCATAAAACCTCAACTCAATTCCAGTGGAGGTTGGTTTGGGCCCTATGCCTAGCCTAACAACTAGGCTTCACAATTGGGGAAAAGATAAGAGTCCCATTGACATCATTTTCCATAACGTCTATAATATTAATTATGATATTATTGATAAAAATGGAGATATAATAAAAAAAATTGTAGTTTTTTTGGGGATGTAGCTCCCTATATTTTTTTGTCTTGGTTGGTAGTTTTCCATTAGTTGGTTGTAGCTTATGTTCCTTTTTGGTTGGATGTCTTTTTTATAAAGTGTTGCAGGGTCTCTTGAAAACTTATTTTCTCCTAATAAAAATCATTTTTATGGATATTTTTATTTTTAATTTCAATAATACTTTGATCCATCTCTAATGGCTCAATCTAACCCAATCTGAATGGTCACATATATTTGTGGTCTCTTCAAGATCATATTTCCTTCCACTAGTAACCCCCAGGTGTCTAATCCTTATTAGTTATTAAGACCTATTGGATGCTACCTTAGAACATGTAAAATCTCCCTTTTATTTCTAAATATTTCTTGATTATTTTCCTACTACAACACTTCCTTTTCTTTTTGTGTCCTGAATACCAACAACCAAGGTCTAGGAAAAAAAATGTAAATGTTTATCTTTTTTTTTTTGGGCAAAAATGGTGAAGCCATTATATTTTCTTAAAATTATTTTAAATATCCACGACTTCGGAAGGCTCCTAAGGGAAAGAAGTAGGAAGAAAACCCTCATTTGTAGCCGTGATTGAACATATACAGAGTAAGCAATACATCATATGTGTACCAGAAGGAAGAACATCATTACCCAATTCCTGCACTCTATGTCCAAAGCTGACCACAATCAAAAGCCACTTACAAAACATGATTGGAGAGCCTCCATATTAATTATGAAGGATGCCTTCATCCTTGAGGAATTCTGTAATCATTTCTTGGGAAATTACAAAGAAATTAGAGTCCATACAGAAGTTCCCCAATTCCACACCCCGATTAGATAGCCAATCTACAAATTTGTTCGCTTCTCTAAAGTAGTGGGAGATCTTGTAAGATATAAAATGGGGCAGCAAATTCTAGACCTCCGCAAGGATATAAGGAAGCTCCTAGCTGATAACTTTTTTAGAAATGATGGAAGAAGTTATAATTTGAGAGTCTCCCTCAATGTGAATGTCTTGAACACCAAGTTGCATAGCCAAAGAGACCGTAAACAATATTTTTAGGCCCTATTATTTGTGAATATTGCATTTATTCCCTATTCTTATCCATAATATAATTTATTAGTAAATTGGTAATGAATTATATATTAATGTAATAAGTGACGATAAAAACAAATAAAATAAATCGTTCACTCATTTAAGATTTAGCTATGAAGGTAGCCATCAAAGATCTAGAGGACTAATATAAAGAACAATAAAAAGAGATAAATAATTGGATAAGAATAAATTCTATTATCACCAAGAATGCTTTCAAATAACTAGATTAAATTCAATAAATTGTATTTACTTTATTAAATCAATTGGAATTATATTTAAAGGACACGTTGGTTAACTAGACCAATGTAAAAACACATGATTTATAAGGTTATGAAAAGTGTCAAGTAATATTACAAAATTAAACATAAAGTGATAATTTTTCACACACATTCAGTGAAAAATTAAAAGTTTAATATGTTCACCCTTGAAAGTGGAAAGATATTTGATCCACGCGTCCACTAGAGGTGGATCACCTTCCAATGTAGAAAGGTGTTTGTGCAATACATCCACAAAAGGTGGAAAAGTGATAAAGTGATAAGTCAACCAAAGTTAAAAATCCCACTTAAGGAGGAAAAGTGATGATGTGATAAAACCAATAAATGTCATAAATATTCTCATGTGGTCCCTAAGTAAACTTAAACAATATCCGAGTTTAGAACTGAGGAGAATGGCTTACTAGGTGAAATAAGTAAACACACCAATATCCCCCTTAAGTGCCACCTAAGAGAAATGTATTTACATAATACATGATAAATCCTAGATGTTAGTCCATGTTAGGTACCCATGTACAAATGGAATTCAACCTATCACAAATAGAGAAAAGTAAAATAAAAAATTCTCTCAATAATTAATGAGAGACAAAACCTCATCTAAGGTAAAAGCCTCACCATAAGGGAGAAGAAGAGAGACCACAAAGACCCCCCAATGTAGAATCTCTTGCAAATATGATCCAATAATCTTGAACAACATCCATCCTGTTAGGAAGAAATAGAGCCAATGTTGCACCAAGAATGTCAAAGTATGACAATACCAAGCATCATTTTTTATGAATAACTAATGATGAATCTACCATTATAATATGATAGATATAATACATGGAGACAACTATACGAGCATCAAATAGATACTCAAACTACATATATTCTCAACTGGCGACATGGACCAAGTCACACAAAAGAGTTTCTAACCTATTGAATATAAGAGGATTATATTTATTGGAACCTTAATGACAAAATACATGGAAGATGTGACACTTTATTTGACTTTATTTATAAAATATTTCATACAAAAGATTGGATTATGATTAGAATTATGGGGTAAAAGCAAAAAGCTGTGTCACGTTTCAGGACAACTTATCACCATAGCTGAATTTGTGTATTCTAACTAAAATTATATTTTGTCAAACATATGGTCTAGCTAGATTCATTCTAGCTAATTTAGTTAAGTGCTTCAACTTTTCCAATCAGAAATATCTATTAAATGCATGTTTTATACCAATTACTAAAGAAATAGAATTATTTCAAAAAAGAGATGTTTCAATAACTCTTACTCTTTTTAATGATATTTTTTTACAAATATAAAAATACCCTTTTTTAGAGAACAGAGTCAAGATTATCATCATATAATGTTTATTGTATTTTAATTAGATCTAATATATTATAATTTCAAAATACTACAAGTAGGTATTTTAGCATTCGAGAACAAGATGCTTCAATAATAGAAAAAAATAGTAAAGCTTATCAAAACAATTGAAATTTTATATTTAACACTAGAGGAGAGAGTTCTCTTCAAGAATGTGTAATTTTTTTCTAAATGGTGTAGATTTGATAGGGGAAATTTGGTGGGAGATGAAAATTGTCGATTTCAAGTATGTTTGACTTTGAGTAGTTATAACGGAGAAAATATACATTGAAAACTATTTTTTATTCTTTTACGCACTAGCTATACATCTCATCTATAACATATTTTGAAATCAAAGGAAAAAAAGATTATTTGCATATACTTTTTTGGTGGGAACAAGACCCTTGTTTTTCAACATTTTTTAGCAAGTAAAAAATGGACTTCAAAAATTTAAAAACTATGTGAATTCTTGTTCAAACAAATTTAAAAAATTATAGGCATAAACTTCATCCAATTTTGCACATTTCATTGGTTTACATCATCTCCAAATTCTAAACATAAATGCCATTTTTATGTCATTAAAGTTAAAAAGTTTGTGTTGTTGACCTTTTCCTTTATAAAAGTGTGACACAACTTTGTACTTTTACCCTATGCAAATTTTAAAACACAATGAAGAATTTGTGCAATAGATAGGCCCTAAAATAGCTAACTACTAAAGAAACCTCCAATTGGGATGTTTCCAATAAAATAGGAACCATTATCCCTTGATGGATATTACATGGAAGAAAAGAAAAGTAGTCAATACATGCTTGATAGGTAGGCATAGAAACGTGTTCTCAAATTTTCTTATTAAACAAGAAATGATGAAGTAAAAAAAAAAAATTCCTCTTTTTGCTTTCCTAGACTTTCTAATTCAGTGATTAAAATTTCCGCAATCAAGCTATGAAGTCCTTATATCACTATGAAAAAATCCAAACTAGTGTCTTTACATTACAATTTCAAAATTAAGCCAAATAAGGTGAAGTGTTGAAAGTAAAACTTTTGACCACAATCACTAGAAACTGATAGCACCACTATGTGGCATAGGAAAAAATTAAACACTTTCAAAATAAATGTAGTTAAAAAGTAGTTTTGTATGAGCCCAAATGGGGCCTATAATGTGAAAAAAATGATTATGTAATTATATATGTGGAAAATTGACCTATGTGGAGCAAACATAAACACTCAAATGTTAGTTATATGTGTGCATATTAAAGATCTTAAAATAACAAGAAAACTATGCTTAAAATGATTCCTACACTATTCTCCACATAACCTATGATGAGCATGAAACAAATACACCCAAGACTTCCTTGATTTGAGATCTTAGAGAGGTTGTGGGTGTACTCTCCCGATGCAAGTATAAAGCCCACTGAGAATGCAAGGTAGATTAAATAAATATTGAACTACTCAAGGAGGAGCTATGGAAGCAACCCTCAAGTATTCAATACAAGAAGCCAAGGAGGCCCAAGGAGGATCTATGGAAGCAACCCTCAAGATCAGATGGCATGAAAACTAACAAATGAATGATGCTAAATCCTTAACCATTAATGAAATCAAATTCTAAATCTACTATGAAAGCTAGCAACTACCAAATGATTACTGAAAAATACTAAATCCAAGAAAGAAAACTCTAAGCATAAACTAGCATTATAATTCTACGTGCAAATTATGGATGTTTTTTCATGAGGCTAGGGTCCTATTCATAGGATTTTTGAGGGCTAGGGTGAGGTGGAATCTATGTGGAATCCACATAAGTGCCACCAAGAAGACACATAAGCCATGCAAAGTCTAAGACTTTCTCACACATCTGTGAGCAACTTTGGATGTGAAGGGTCAATGTGTACTCCAAGTACACATGTGTAAGTGTGTGTATGAGATGCGTAAGAGAGTCAATTTTCACACTTTTAGAAAGTGTAAGAGCTGTCATAAAAAATTGTAAGAAGCCTTGTTTAGGAATTTGTTAGAAAAATTTTCAAAGATGAATTTTTAATTATTTTCTCACACATGCGTGAGCAAATAATTAGGACTAATTTATGTAGGAAGACCTAAAATTAGCTTAATTACATTTAGTTAATTAATAAATAGGATTATTAGATAGAAAGTCATGTGTGTAGGATAAAATTTATTTTAAGACTAAGATTAAATTAAATAAAATTTAATTTAATCATGGTTTATTAGAAATAAAGCATGTGGAGGATTAAATAAATAAATAAATTATTTAAAAGGGGAATATGGATAAATATGTAATAAATAAAATTTAATACATTAGAGGGCGTAGTATTTACAATTAATTTAAGCAATATAGGTAATCAATTTATGTAATTAAATAAATTTAATTAAATTGAAAGATGAATATAATAAATATAATTAATTAAAATTAACTATAATTTTACTTAGGGTCATTAATTAAATTAAATTAAATTAATGTTAAGTCTAGATAAATTTAGGTGTCTACATTTTGCCCCTCTTTGATGCGATGTCAAAAATGACATCACTCAAAGAATAGAAAACATAGATGCCCCAAAAGAAAAATGGGACATAAGCAGTGTATACAGGAAAAGTTGGTAGGAGGATGTGTGGTGCAGGAGGGGTTAGCTAATTAGCCTCCAATTTTTTGTGTTCCAAGGTGTGAGTAGAATAGTCCAGTAGATTGCCAGATGTTAGTGCAAAGTGGCAAAGAAAGAACTCATCATTGTATCAGGTTGACACATGCCAATTCAAATTGCATTTGAAAGTTGGACCATTGGCATAGCATATACCAATATCCTACTCGGTGTAGTTAACACTAGCAAAAGAGTGCATTTGGAGTTAAACCAATCAATGATGTGAATGTCGGGGTACGTCACACCGAAGTGGACATTAGGTGGATTCTCTCCAAAAAAATCCATCAAAGTAACTTGCATCATTGATGCAGGTAGTTTGGGCTCAGACCAATGATCGATGATGATATTGGGTTGAGTCATGCTGATTGGTCACCGATGGTCATAATGGGTGGAGTCATGCAAAAGAGTCTTATTGATGTGACTTACACTAGCAGAGGAGTGGCTTTTTTGTTAGACCAACATCCGATGGATTCATCGGGGAATGTGTTGCTAATGGGTAACTGACTAGACTTAAGTCATTGAGTTAGGGTATCTCAATCATTTGAAAAGATTACATTAGTGGTGGAATCAAGAATCGGTTCAACTGATACCCAATCATATCAGTGGGGTAGGCTACATCAATGAAACTATTTTGATAAGTGTATGCAGAGTGAAAGAAATAGTCATTTCTTGGTTTTTAGTTTTGTAACTGATCCAAGGTCAATATAAGGCCTCTAGATTTTTAGATTAAAGAGAAGAAGGGAGTTAGTTAGATAGTGGAATTAGTGGAATAGAAGTAGTTCTAATTTTTGCAGTGTGTAATTTCCATCTAAATTTAATCAAAATTATTGTTGTTAGTTACTATGTGTGTTCATTATGTTCATGCAGTTTTTTTTTGTTTATGTAAATATAATCTCATACTTGGTTAGATTTTGAGGAACAACCAAATTGTAAATAATGGCTTCATTTGAACTATGCTAGTTAGTATTGTGCATGGAAAAAATGGAGCCAATGTATATTCTTTATATTTGTGTTAGTTTTTTGGTAGAGATGCAGGCAGATGAAACTCTCTTTCCCTAGGCAAGCTTGGTTGTAGTCCGTCTAGGGAATAGTAGTAAACACAAACTTGCAAGAGATCTAGTTGACAGAACCAAGGAAGATGACTGCCAGACCAGTCAAGAAGATTTGTTCAGTGAGTGAATAGTATGGAGAAGAACCCTCGAATCCTACAAGGAATTAGGAGAGGAACAAGTGTGGATGAACTTATAGTTGTGAGTTCATGGAAGAAGAGATAATTTGAAATGGTGTGGAGTCCAGTGGAGGTGAGAGTTAGTGAATTGACCCTTGATTGGCGTAGTCAATTGGGTTGGATCCTCACATTGAACCCTATTGAAGTGGATTTTTAATCATCTTATTATAGAAAGGAACCATTAGAATAATTCTCAAAGAAATATTTATAGTTTTCACTTCCCTCCACATTAATGTGCCCCCTCGAGAAAAGATGACAATTTTCATGAAAGAAATAAATTTTTCATTACTTAAAGAAGGGGAGGGTCGACCGATGGGAAAAAAAAAGGAGTGATTCAGTGAGTTAAAAAAAACCACCTTTGTTCCACTAAAATTTATTTAATTTCTTAATGTTTGTAGATTAACAGATCATTTTTTAATTTGGTTTTGTTGGGGGGAATGTGGCAAAAATGATTATTCATAGGCAGTGGAGCTTCCCATCTAAGGGCAGTACCCAAGAGTGGTAGAGACACCTATCTGTTGATAGGCATCTCAAAGCTTCCTATTGGTAGACATGTGGCTTAGAGACACCTATTGGTAGAAAAATATGCAACTCAGAGACTCCTGTTAGTAGACAGATTGGCATCTTAGAGACCCCTGTTGGTAGATAGACATGCATCTTGGAGATTCTTGTTGGTAGACAGGTGTCTTGGAGATGCATGTTGGTAGATAGGCATCTTAGATCCTCCTATCCCTAGACATGCATCTCTTCCTAGAGTAAAGCCGCCCATCCCCAAAGAGGCATCTCTGCTTGATAGAAGGATAGGGGTGGGAAGGAGCTTCCCAGTTACTAGGATGGATCTATCAAGCAGTAGGGATAGAGACAAGGATGAAGATGAGAGGTTTTCATTGGATGAAAAAAATGGGGGGATGGAAGGGTGAAAAACAAGACCCTTGTCTCAAACAAAAATCTAGAAAAGAAACTAATTTATATGCAACTCAACTACAATGCAACGTGACTACATGATTTAGTGGGATCACTTGTGTCTATGTCAGAGAGAAAAAAAATTGTTTTCTTTTCCAAAAGGAGGTATGCATCATGTGTTATAAAAGCACATATGACATGGTTCCTTTGTGTGGACTAGACTCTCAGACACACTAGATAGCTTTAGGAATATAGAAGTAGATTTCATAGTCATGACAAAACCAATGATATGTACTTATTAAAGAAGTCTAGAAACACATGAGTCTTTTTATGGGATGTAAGTGTGCTAACACATTTCCTCCAATAAGATACACATAATCATAAATTATAAATGAACAATAATTATCTTAAATTATCAACATAGAGATCATACAAAAAATGACGCATGTGTCAAGTTTCACCATTCACAATATACCAAGATATGAAAGATTAAGGCAATCATGGGTAGGATCCATTGACACAAAAATATAAAATCAACAAAGAAGGCCTCATGACCAAGTAGTCATTCGGTCCACAATTCTTTCCATGAATGGAATTGGATTGATGAATTTCATTTGATTTGAATAAGGAAGGACGCATCCTGCAGAGAAAAGATTAATTGACTAAGAAAGATAAATATTCGCTGGAAATAGATGTGAAAGGAACAATAACTCATAGATTCAATTGGAATGTTGGTTTTTGATAAGAAATTTTTCAGTCACTATGTGAGGGAAAATTTTAGTGTGATGGGGTTATGCTAAGCTTGTTGGGATGTTGATGGAATCTTTATTGTGACGTGCAAAACAAGGACATGAAATTGGACTAGGACTAAGGATGAGGATGGATATGTGTAGTGGGTGGGAGAAGACAATGGATCCAAGTTTGCTACCATAGTGCCTGAAATAGGTTTTCACCATGATACTTGTCTAGAGTGCTTCTTTTCCAATTTTTCACTGTTGGACAAATTTATTTCTCTTGCCCCCCCTTTCTTTTGGTCAACGTGCCTTTTCACCAAGACAATTAATTTTTTAGGAACCTTTTCTATTGTTCAAGATTTTTTTGCTTTTTTTATTTTTAGGCTTTTTTAAGGATTATATGTATTGTTTTTGGAATTTCCTGACGTTTTAATATTTTTAGGATTTTCTCAGGACCTTTTCTAATTTTTAGGATTTTTTCAGGATTTTTTTTTTATTTTTAGGATTTTTGCTAGATAAACACTATATAGGAGTTGAATCCTGGACTACGCATAGAAGCACTTTAAATGCGTAATATTTAAAGGATTAGGGAGTAGATCTCCCTTAGGTATTTATATCTAATATGCCCCAGAATTGAACTTGGCAGTAACAAAAAATAGACCCAAACAATTGTGTTTGAACTTTCCTTTCTTTTCTCAGCTCTGGAGGTTCTTCATGTTATGCTGCAGGACTGAATCAACAACCTCAAATTCAAGAGGTTTTCTCTTCTGGTTGAATGGTAAGCACAAGAAATATTTATACACATAGAGATGTTTAAGGACATTGAGGCATCTCTCATCAAGGAGTTGCAACTCTTGCAAGTGGGAAACTTGGTATTCTTCTTCGGTCACTAGATTCTTGAGAGAAATATGATGGAAGGGAGATTAGTTTCAATGGGAAGGATAGCCTTGGAACCATAGAAAAGGGAGAATGGAGTGGTTCCAGTGGAAGTAAGGATGGAGGTGTGGTAGGCACAAAGGGAAATATTTTTTTCATGTGCCAATCATAGCCAATGTTATCAACAATTTTCTTAAGAATTTTCAATATAGTTTTATTTGTAGCCTCATCTTGACTATTGTCCTATGGGAAGTATTTGGCTGAGAAATGTTGGGTAATACCAAATTTTTTATAAAGGTTTGTGACATCTTTATTCTTGAAGGGAGATCCATTATTAGTATGGAGGTTTTTTGAGAAGTTGTGGTGATAAATGATATAGTTCAGAATGAACTTGGATACTTATTGACCGGTAGTGTAGGTGAGGAGGATTTCTTTGATCCACTTGGTAAAATATTTGGTGGAACCTAGGATATACTTATGGCCATTAGCAGAGTTAGGGAATATCTGACCCATAAGATCAAAACCCCAACTGGAGAAAGGCCAAGGTGTGATGGTGGGTTGGAGGAACTCAGTGGGTGCGTTTATCAAATCATTATGTTGTTGGAAAGGAACACATTTCTTTACATAGTGATAAGCATCGTGCTACATTTTTGGCCACTAGTATCCAGTGCGTAGAAATGTTTTTGCTAAGGTGAGGTTACTAGAATGGGATCAACAAATTCCTTGATGCACCTCTTCCAAGGATGTTTGTGGTTCCTTTAAATTCAAACATTGAAGAAGAGTTTCATCAAAGTGTTTTTGAAATAGGGTATCTCCAAGGATTGTGTAACAGGATGTACAATAGATGAAGGTTTTCTATTATTAGGCATAAAAGTGAGGGGGATGAACTTATCATTGAAGGTAGGAGAATATTTTTTGGTACCATGTCAATTTTGGACCAACAATTTTACACACCAACTTAGAATCCTATTGGTCATAGGAAGGGACCATGAGATTCTCAATAAGAAATTCACATCATGTACTCATCTTTGGCATGGATATCAAGGAACCAATGGTAGCCATAGCGTCCAAAGCTTTATTGTTTTCTTTGGGGATCTTCTGGAAGATTATGCTTATAAAATTTTATTCAAAATTTTTGACCATATGATGATAAGGAAGAAACTTATCATATTTTGTGTAAAACTCACCAGTTACTTGCTTGATAACCAATTGTGACTCACCAAAAACAAACAAACTTGTGATATTCCATCTAACATCTTGGCGAATCCTTGTGACCAAGGCCTGATATTTTTCTATTTTATTAGTACATGAAAATGTCAATTTGTATGATTTAGGAATTAAATCCCCTTGTGGTGTAACAAATAAAATTCATGTCCGCAATCCTTTCTGAGTGAAAGATCCATCAAAATAGAGCTTCCACTGAATTCTAGGGGTAACAATCATCATGGTTTCATTAGGAAAATCTATGATAATAGGATAAATTCCTACAATAGCAGCCTCTACAAGTTGATCTACTATTTCTTTCCCTCTGATTGGCTTCCATTCTATGTAAATAACATCATTCACTGAGTACCATAACCCATTTTTTTTTGTGGCTTGTTAGAGCAGCTTTAGATAACAAATACTTGAGTGGGTCAATATTTTCTATCAACTGTACCTTATGACTGAGCATGTAATGATGTAGCTTATATGTTTAAAAGATTACAACCAAAAAATCTCTCTCAATAGCCATATAGTTGGTCTCATAACCCACTAAATTTCTACTAAGATAGTATATGAAACACTCCTTTCCATTGTCATCTAGCTATGGTAGGAGAGCAAGTAGTGATATTATAGTTGCTGAAATGTATAGGATTAAATGCCAGCCTAGAATAGGCAGGACCAACACAAGTGGATTAGATAGATATTTCTTGAGTTGTTCAAAGACCTTTTGACATAGGTTATCCAAAATAAATTTGATATCCTTTCTTAGAAGTTGGGAGAAAGGATGCACTTTGTCTACCAATTGTGACACAAATCTTTGGATGGAATAAATTCTACCTTGTAAGATTTGTACTTATTTCAGGGTCATATGAAGTGGCATCTCCAAAATATCTTTCACCTTATTATGGTCCACTTCTATTACTCTGCGAGAGACAATGTAGCCTAACAACTTGCCTGATTGTACACCAAAGGAAAATTTCTTAGGATTCAATCGAACCTTGTATTTCTCCAATTTGTCAAATATTGTGGTAAGGACATAAATATGTGATTCTCATGTCTTTGATTTTCCTAGAATATCATCCACATAGTCCTCCATAATTACGTGAAGGAGATCATGGAAGATAGTTGCCATGGATCTCTAATATGTGCCACCTACATTGTTGATACCAAAGGGTATGACTTGGTAACAAAATGTATCCCAAGGTGTGGTGAATGTATTTTTGTGTTGGTCCTCCATTTCTATGTGAATTTGATTGTATCCTGAAAATCCATCCATACAGGATAACATCTTGTGCCCAGTACTCAAATCCACTATAATGTAAATATTAGGAAGTGGTAAATCATCCTTAGGATAGGCGAGATTGAGGTCTCTGAAATTAGTACAGATCCAGATGCCTTCAATGGGTTTACCTACCAAAAAAATATTGGAGACCCACTCAAGATAATCTATGGGCCTGATGAATTTGTCATAGAGCATCTTTTACAATTTATCTTTGACTAAGAGTGCCACTTGTGGATGCATCTTGCATAATATTTTCTTCATAGGTTTGATTTTATGATCTACAACAAGATTATGAACAACTAGATCAGTATATAGTCTAGGCATATCCTTGTATGTCTTTGCAAATTTGATTTGTACCTTCTTTAAAAAAATTGTCATTTCTTGAACTTTTTCTTTCTAATTGAGGGAAGCTGCAATGTATGTGATCTTTGGATCCTCTTTAGTAAAAATATTAATTGCTATAGTATCTTCTATGAGAAAAGAGGATTTTTTTAGTGGTAATGACATGAAAGGCAAGTCAAATTCCCCCTCCTATAGCACCTCATAAAGGTTTTAACTAGAGGACACTAGGTAAAAGTACAAATCCATGTCACTTTTATAAAGGAAAATGTCAAGAGTACACAAATTGTTCAACTTTAACGACATAAATGTGACATTTGTATTTAGAATTTGAAGATGATGTAAACTGAGGAAATGAGTAAAATTAGACAAAGCTTATGCCTATAATTAATTTTTAAAAAATTGAATAAGAATTGACATAGTTTTTTTAAATTTGGAAGTCCATCTTTTAGTTGCTAAAAAATGTTGAAAATATGGGGTCTAGTTCTTGCCAATAGGTATATACAAATAAAAAAAATTCCTTTGATTTCAAAATATGTTATAGATAACATGTATATTTTCTCTGATATAACTACTCAATGTTGAACATATCTGAAATTGATAGTTTTCATCTCCCGTCAAATAGCCCCTATCAAATATACACCATTCAGAAAAAAATTACATATTCTTGAAGAGGACTCTCTCCTCTAGTGTTAAATATAAATTTTAATTTTTTAAGATAGGATTTACTATTTTTTTCTTTATTTGAAGCAACATCTTCTCAAATTTTAAAATACCTAATCACAGTATTTTGAAATTATAATATATTAGATCTACTCAAAATACTATAAAAACTATATGACAATAATCTTGACTCTAAGCTCTACAAAAGGGTATTTTTATATTTTAAAAAAATTCATTAAAAAGAGTAGGAGTTATTGAAACATCACTTTTCTGAAATAATTTTATTTCTTTCGTAATTGGACCCAAATTAGTATAAAACATGCATTTAATAGATATTTCCAATTGGAAAAGTTGAAACACTTATCTAATGAATCTAGCTAGACCATATGTTTGAAAAAAAATATTTTTTTAGTTAGAAATACTCAAATTCAGCTGTGCTAATAAGTTAGCCTCAAACGTGACAACTTTTTACTTTTACCCCATTTCCTTTCTTTTATCTTTTTCTTCATCTAGGGGTGCCTTTGAAAGGTTTTCACCCAAGGATGTTTTATATAATTTTTTGGATTTTTAACTTCTTCACTTTTTCACCTAAGGGAGTTGACTTGGTTATTGATATAGGCTTTCTCATTATTGTGGATATAATGCTCATTGTTTTGGAGATTCCTTAGTTTGAAAAGTGCTAGAATTGCATCATCCAAATTGCATATATCTAAGGTAGGTGGTGAATCTTGTTGGTCCCAATCAATTAAATCAGGGTTGGTAAGGGGAAGATTGGGTGAGGAAAGGTATGATTGGATGATATGAAGGATATGGGTATTGAGATCATCTTTAATTTACTAAAAAGGGACTTTGAAGAACTCCTCATTAGTGTCTGAATTAGATTTGTTCACACAATAGTTTTTAGCAAAGGTTCTCTTAGTCTCTATAGAGCCCAATCCTTTTTTGCAAGGATACCCAATTGCTTTGATGAGAGTTTTCCTTCCAGTTTCTTTTTCTCCAAGGCTAGTACAATGATATCCCATTCTTTCAACAATGGAAGTGGCCTTAACATACTTCCCCTCAGCAATATCCATGGGTTATCTTATTCATCATCAAATAGAAAGGATAAGATATTATATTCCATGTGTTCATCTAAAAGGGATCCCCAATGTTCAAATGTTGTTCTCTTTCAATTCATGGTTTCCTTATCTCTATTAGGGAAGAGTTGTGAAGGTTTATCATATGACTTGGGGGAGAGAGGGATCTCATTGATACACATGGCATTTGCAAATTTATACTCCCCCATACCTTGATCTATGAATCAAACCTTCTTTTCAGACTTGGTGTTATTCTCTTGAGTAACTTTTTCCTTTCCTTTAGTATTGTTAGACATCTTTTCCTTATTTTCAGAAGAAGTGAGCATGATAGGAGTTTATTGTTCAACAAGATGGACATAGTTGTTTAGTAGGCAATATTTTGATTGCTTACCTTCTAGTCTTTTGCAATACTGGAAGGGTTCATGATCTCTATGAATTTTTATTTTGGCCCATGGTGTGGGAAATTTAAACATTGATAAAATGTGGATGGGACACCTTAGATAGTGTGTATCCATGGTCCCCCCAAAAGAATATTATAGGGTAGATCTAGATTGAACACCTCATAGACTATTTCAATGAGGGTTGGGCCCACTTGTAAGGGAAGTGCAATGAGATCTTTAATCACTCTTTCTCTATCATCACATGCTTTATGAGATCTTTAATCACTCTTTCTCTATCATCACATGCTTTTATTATGATTCTCTTATGTACATCAATAAGGTCTTATGAAAGACCAATATTATAGATCATACTTAAAGTACATAAATTTAGACCAAATCCATTGTCTATGAGGACTCTTTTGATTCGGGTGTTATGGATGGTGACTTGGATATGAAGGGGTTTATTGTGGTTAAGATCAGGACCTTGGAAATATTTTTGAGTGAACAATAGATATGTTGGGAAGCTAGTTTCTAATCATTTCTTGGAACTGGGATGTATTGATAAATTTGGGAATATGGGACTCATTAAGGAAGTTTTCAAGGACCTCTTTGTAGATGATGTAGAATATTTAGGATGGATATTTTCATAGGAGTCTTCTTCAACTAGGAAAGAAGGACATAATTCGATGTAGGCCATCTAGATGTTGATTGTGTAGTTGGTGGATCTATGGTAGGAAGATTTGTAGTGGCTTGTATAGTGACTCAAGGATGATGCATGCTGACATTTCAATAAGTCCTACATGCAAAGATCTACCAACAATCTTTGGTTTTTCTATCCTCTATCTTCTAACTGAACTGACTCCCTAAACTCTAACCAAACAATTATATTTATACAAGAGGCTACCGAAACAAGTTGGCCTTCAGATCCACAATTCACAGAAGAAATGACTAGATCTAGGTCCACATGCTTCCCAATGATGGATACCAACATTAAATCTATGACCAAAATTAATTGCAAGAGTCAGCCTCAAAAGAACTCCAAAACAAACAACTCGATGAGAAAGGATAACCGAGTGCCAAACAAGCATCACCAAGCACTAGGGAATTAACTAAGCACCAAAGAGATGACCAAAAAACTTGGTCAACAAGGGAAACAAAGCAACATTGAACCAACTCGGTCAAGAAGGAATTGAGCAACACAAACAAACTTCAAATATGTTTTTGGTGACATAGGATTGCCAAGGACTCGAGATGCTCCTGCATCAGACACATGGGGTTATTAGAAATGTTTCTCCAAATCATGAAACAAGTATAACCTAAGCTACATCCAACTCAGATTGTGAAATCCATGAACTGTCTTCAATCAGTCTATTCTTCCACTTTACCAGATATTCCATATACTATTTTCCTCTTGTACTTCTACCAATTCTTTGCTCCAAAATATTTTCAACTTCTTCCTTCTGCTTCTTAGGATAATCCATTAGTAATGTCATGTCTTCATCAGGTTCATGATACTCATACAAATAAAAAATGTTGAAAATAGGTGATATATCCATGTCATCAAGTAACTCAATCTCATATGCATTTCCACTATAAAATTTTCTCAAAATCTTGCAAGGTCCAAACTTCTTCATTTTCAACTTCCCATATATTCCAACAGGAAATCTTCCTTTCTTCAAATGAACCATCACTTCATCACCAACATCAAAAGTCTTATGTCTTCTTGATCTATCACCCGTGTCTTTGTATTTTTGATTAATTTTCTCCAAAGTGCTCTCCTCACCATCAATTTATTTTCCTTCTCAGGTTCATTCGGTAACTCTTCTTGCACCAAAGAATTTCTACTACTACTGACCTTATTACTTGCATGTGTACACTCAAATGATCTATTTCCTTCTTCTCCATAATTGTAACAAGTTCATCAAAAACTACCTCTATTATAACCACCTTGGTAGTTACTGCCTCTGCCTTTAGATGAACTTTCACCTTTCCACTCGGTCTTGCCTTTATCTAGATTTGTCTTTTCAAGTTTAGATCTATTGTTTTCACCATGAGATCTACATCTTCCTCTAGGGAATCTACCACCTCTACCTCTTTGTCTTTTCTCATGTCTCTTGTTCAATTTATCTTTAGCTTTCAATGCAAATTGATAAACCTGTTCAATGTTCTCCAATTTAACCATACTGATTTCTTCTTGGATTGAAATCCTCGAACCATTTAGGTATCTAGCAATTCTTTCCACATCATCTTCATCATGTCTAGATCTGATATCTAATCTATAGAATTCCTCAGTATATTCCTTTACCGAGCTATCTTTCTACCTTAAACTTTGCATTCTCCTAACTAGGTTAATCTGATAATCACTAGGTAAGATTTTTCCTTTTAATTTATTCACCATTTTATTCTATACCTTGATTTTTTCTTTGCCTTTCTTCTTTCTATCCAACTTTAGATGTTCCCACCACAAGGACGCATGACTTTTCAACTTTGTGCTTGCAATTTTCACTTTCTTATCTTCAGGTACATCTTCATAATCAAAGTACTTCTCCATCTTGGTGATCTAGTCCACCAATTCATCGGAATCCATTTTTGACTATACTCAGGAGGATTAAAGTGTGGTGTAGAATTTAGACTTTTCAAAGCCTTCAAGAATCTCTCTTCACCTTGGTCCATCACAAGTGCAGGTTCTACATCACGTTGTTCTACCTCAACATCATCAACACTAACATCTTCAAGATGTCTTCCTCTTCTCTGGGCTGTTTCAACAACTTCTAACCTAGCAGAAAGTTGTCTCAACATGTTTGCCAATCTTGGATCCACATCTCACCTCCCATGAACCATCTTGAAATCCTCTGCAATTGAAAGTTAGATTGCAATCTTCTACCCCACAACAAATCAACTAGGGTTTGACAAGAAGGAACCTTCAAACCTAGATTCAAAAACCTAGATCTAGATCTCACCCACTCTAATACCACATGATGCAAGGGTGGATGGGTAGAGGGGCCAAAGGCACACCCTAACTAGATCCACCTTACAGAGATCACATGCAGAAGAAACAAAAAACAATAGTGAGAGAGAGAATGCACACGCTTTCATGTATTATCTTCAAATTGATTCATACATGTCAGGATGTAAGGCCTGCCCAGTTTAGGCTAGATATTACAATCAAGTACAAAAGTCCTCCTACATGTGAGGATCTTTTGATAATCTCTAGTTTTTCTATCCTTTATCTTCTAACTGAACTGACTCCCTAAACTCTAACCAAACAACTATATTTATAAAAGAGGCTATCAAAACAAGTCAGCCTTCAGATCCATAATTCATGGAAGGAATGACCAGATCTAGGTCCACACACTTCCCAATGATGGATACCAGCATTAAATCCATAACCAAAATTAATTGCAAGAGTTGGCCTCAAAAGAGCACCAAAACAAACAACTCGGTAAGAAAGGATAACCGAGCACCAGACAAGAATCACCGAGCACCAGGGAATTAACCGAGTGCCAGAGAGATGACCGACCAACTCTGTCAACAAAGGAAAATGAGTAACGCCGAACCTACTCGGTCAAGAAGGAACCGAGCAACACAGACAAACTTCAAATATGTTTTTGGTGACACAGGATTTCAAAGGACCCAAGATGCTCCTGCATCAAGGCATTATTTTGATTATGGTTTGGAAATGTCTTAGAATACATTTTAAATTGGGAATTGGAGGCAGAGACATTCTGACCTTCTACCTTGATCTTTCCATTGTCGATTAAAACTTGAAAAAAATGATGAAATTTCATGCATTTATTGATTTCATGCCCTTTGATGTGATGAAAATCATAGTATTTATTATAGTTATACCAATTTATTTTTGGTTGGATATCATCAAAAGGCATTATGTTAGGATAGACCATCATCCCCTGATCAAATAAATGTCAAAAGATGACATCAAGGGAGTCCACTAGTTGTGTGAATTGTCATCGTTGCACTGGTCTATTTTTGTTGTTGTTGTTGTTGTTGCCATTGTACCATGAGAGTAGGGAACCTTGATAACTAGATCCTTGATTTTGATTTTGATTGTTTTGATTGGTTTGATTACCTTGATTGTTCAAGTTATTATTATGATTATAGTTATTTTGATTATTTCTATTTCAATTGCCTTGGTTGTTATTGTTGGATGCTTGAACATTTTGGACATTCTTAGCATCTATCACTCCATCATTAACAACACCCTTTTTATTGGACTAGAACTAGGGTTTATCATTGGTGATGTTAGATGAATTGGAAGGATAATTTTTAATGTCCCCTTTCATCAATAGTCCATCTTTGATAGATTTTCCCTTTTAAATGAATGCCTCAAATGAGTCTGGAATCTTTGATAGATTTGAAAGATGTTGTCATCTTTGAAGAAAGTTGGAAAAGGTTTCCCCATTTCATTTCTTTGTGTTGCATAAGTCACTAAGTGACACTTGATGTTCAATTTTGTAAGAGTATTGGGAAACAAAATTCTTAGCAAGATCAGGGAATGTTGATATGGAGCCGAGAACAAGATTCTTTAGCCATTGAAGGGAAGCACCACCAAGACTCTAAGTAAAGAGTTTTGAGGAAATTATCATTGTGGGTGACTTATTGAGTTAATACATAAACTTAATTGAGATGTTGTACAGGGAATGATTCTCCCTTTTATTTATCAAATTTAGGAATCACAAAGTTGGTGGGGAATGGTTGGGTCCTGATTGATTTATCAAATGGATAAGGACATATCTCTTTGAAAGAAAATTCCTTCTTCCCACATTTTTTCATAGCTTCCACTATCCTTTTGAGATCCTTGATCTATTTCATCCATTTGGAGGATTGGTGTTGTTGATTGTATGGCCTTGATTCATTCCTCCTCTAAATGATGTCTTATGTCCCCCAAGAGGTGGAGAATTCATGTTATATCCACTGGGAGGAAGGTTGGTGTTGGTTGTATGTGAATAATTTTGATTCTTCAAGACCCCATTGGGATTTGAGAAAATTGAAGTGGAATGTCACCAAGATGAACCTTGTGGATGTTCAAGTCCATGAAATCCATTCAACTCATTATTGTTCGCACCATTATTTTTGTTATCATTTGTGTTGGGCATGTTTAGGACCTGTCAAATTTTTTCAAGCATATGATTTGAAGGTTGATTCATGTTATCATATGTTGAAGGAATGATGGGAATGGCCTTCTCTTTGTTATCTTTAATTAGATTTTTTTTGATCAATGTATCATCAAAATTATTAGGGAGGGTAATTCCCCTTTGAATAAGATTTAGGAAGATATTAGAGATATTTTATTCGATTAAATCTTCCACTAGAGTCATGGTTTTAGGATCAAGGATTAACTCTTTGGCTCGTGGATTTTCATTAACACTATTAGGTATGACCATGTTCGATTCCATATGTGATTCCTCATCTTCATTGAAATTTTCTTGATAAACAGTTTCTTGATCATTATCTATGGTAATAGATTCTTTTCTTATCTTAGCTTGAGATTGGGTAATTTCCATGCACATGTGACCTTGGATTGGATTGAAGAACATTGAATGATTAATGGAAGATGATGAGATAAAGAAAGGAATTGATGAATTAGGAGTAACTTGGACTAGGATTCAGATTGGATTAAGAGGACTAATCCTCAAGGATTAATTGGATTTTATATGAGAGGAACTAAGCCTCAATGATTGATTTGATTAATTGGACTAAAGAGAACTAAGCCTCAAATATTGATTGGATTTAAAGGTTAGGAACAAGCCTAGGTGAAACAATACCTTGTGATTGTGTAAAGAAAGGATTGGATTTGATTTAAAATCTTTTCTTATTTTGGTGATAGACTAATGATCCCCAAACAAAATAGGACTGGATTAAAACTACTAGAGAAAGACTTAATTCTCAAAGTAGCAAGGGATTAATATTTTCTTTGATTAAAGGTCTATGTGACACTATTGGATTGATTCTTTCAACCTATTTCTTGGCTGAGGTGTGAAAGATGGATTGATTTGATATTGATTTGAAGTCCAAGATTTTAATTAATGCTCCTAATGTTTGGAAACATGATGAAGGGAGATTTGATTAAGGATGAGGAAATGATGAGTGATTTGAAGAAGGATGAAGGTCAAAGGTACTTAATCGTAGGATTCCCAAGTGATAAAGGCCATGTTCGCTTTTTTCTTTGCAACAAAATTAGAAACCCAATTGTTATAGCTGATTTTATCAAACTTTTCACTAGGTTTAAAAGTCTTTTGCATAGATTTTGAATAGGATTTTTTGATTCTAACCTTTTTATCAACAATTTTATTTTCTTTGTTGACTTGAGAAATTGGAAGTTTTACCTTCTTATGTTTCACACCACCAATCATGACTTAAAAAGAAGAAAACATGATCTAGAATGTGATGACAAAAACCAAGAAGGCAATATCTAGAAAGATCAAAGGATGTTCTTAGAAAGAATCGATTTCAAGCATACATCAAACGTTTGGATTAAAAGATGATTTTTTGAAAAAAGTCTTGCAAGGGATAAAGAAACCTTGTGGGATTCAAGTGTATGGGTTTTTTTTGCAATAGAAAGTAATAAGAACACTTTCTATCCTTAGAAGGAGATTGGTTGAGATTAAAAATCTTTGGTCATTGACTTAGGAACACACCTAAAAACTCCTCAAAATATGGTCATCGAGGGATAACTTTAAGAAACCCCCTTTTAGGAAAAAGTGTAAAATCCTAGCGAATCGTACATTATTTTAGGGGGGAATTTGTTTTAATGTAGGCGATTTTTTTTTTCGAATTCACAATTTTTCATAGTTTGTATTGGCGATTTTTCCCCTGCGGAATGAAAATTTCATAAATTAATGGCAAATAATTTTCTTTTGAAGTAAATTATTATAATATATGAGGTGAATAATTTTATTTTGAAGTAAAATATTATAATATATGAGGCGAATGAGATTCTTTTGAAGGGAAAAAAATAATTTTATTGGCAAATTTTATGTACCATTTGAAAATTTATTTATTTTATTGGCTAATCATTCATTAATTATGGTAAAAAAATAAATTATTGGTGATTTTCATAAGATGGGACATAACATGAACACGTAACCTAACCTAACATACCTAACATACATACATTATTTCATAATTTTAAATGTATTATTTGAGACCATCTGATGATCCAAGATCAATGGCTAAAGTTTAATTTTTGCCCCAATTTATTGAAGGAAACAGAGTTATCCAAGAAGTCACCAGAATGTTGACATGTATCAAATTAGGGTTGTCAACTTTTCTGCAGACTACAGTGTACACATCTTGGTATCGATAATCACGGTCCTATAGTGCAACTTGTAACCTCTTAACTCGATAAGAAATAAATGCCTTTTCAGTGACAAGTGACATTCTTTAACTGTCACGCACCACTTCCAAATTCATACAGACGATATAACCAATTTTTGACATTTTTGCATTTATGGGATAGATTTACTGCTAGATATGAAAGATTAAGGACAAAATTTTAAGTTTTCACACGCATGCATTTAGGGGAAAGATTTACATGATAGATTTAGAGGCATATTAAGGACAATGGATTTAATAACATTAAAGACTGAATAATTTATTGCTAAGTAACGATCAAGGATTCAAGGGCTATTTATAGACGATCTAGCTTCTTTATTCCTCGATTCATCTTTGCTAGATAATTTTTTTGTTTAGATCATTAGTCTGCACTCTAAAAATAATTTATTTTTAAGGTTTCTAACATTTTGGGTTCCTTTTTAGATGAAACCTTACAATCAATTTGTAATGAGGGTGGGCCTTTCATAATAGAGGTTGTTAAAATGGTGTTGGGTAGAGAGTTTCTACACAATGAAGATAGGCACCAGGTCAACACAGACATTACGTCCTATTTTTTGGCATCTCTTGTCGACCTTGGAGGAGAGAAGGTGGACATGTTAATGCTGCTGAGGAGGGTTTTTAAAGAAGAATACCTGGGGGACAATGTTCATGTTGTTGTGTTCATGGAAATAGGGGTGGGTATCCCTTGGGCAAGTGAAATAACCAAGCTAGATTGTGGCCATGCAACCTTTTCTATTGGGCCTGAATGATGGGCTATTGAAGCACCATAGGAAATGGGCGCTGATAGCTAGGGATTTTCTCTGAAAGTGTTTTCTACTTGACGAAGTGGAGGCTTAGGCAAAGCAATACGGGTGGCTCAATGAATTCTCATAGTTAATGCTCTCTGCAAAATTCTACTTAGATGGAGCCAGAGGGAAAAATACGTAGTGGACTACTAGTGGTTTTTTTTTATTAAAACATACCACGTTTTTGGGTTTTGGGTTTATAGTAGGTTTCTCTTTGTACTGGAAGTGGACAATGTAATTATAATTTTATGAAAAAACAAAATTAAAATTTCACAAGCTCATTTCAATTTGTGTTTTATGTGTACAAAAAATGATTCTTAGACTTCTTTGTCACTGTGATTGCAATATTTTAATTAGTTTCTTTATCTGTGTATTAGACATGTATGATGTAACTTGTAAGTATGTTTCAGTAGAAATAAGGAAACGTTCAAATGATGTTGATGGTATTTCCATTTTTAAATTTGAATATGTAAAATGTATCACAGTTGTACAATGTAGATAGTTGTAGTTAATAAAAGAAATGTCTTATCAGTGACATTACGTTTGGGTAATGTTACCTGTCATGACATTTTTTCCAATTTCACACACTCGTACATTTAATATGAAAGATTTACAAAATTTTGAAGGAGAAATGAATTAATAAGGTTAGAGAAAGAATTTATGGTTTTCTAATTATAAGGTATGAGAATTATATGTGATTATAATTATCAATGTTAAAGTTATAATCAATAAAAAATATCATTTTAACTTTAAGTATACTATATAATCAATTTGAAGGACAAATGAATTAATAAGGTTAGAGAAAGAATTTATGGTTTTCTAATTATAAGGTATGAGAATTATATGTGATTATAATTATCAACGTTAAAGTTATAATCAATAAAAAATATCATTTTAACTTTAAGTATACTATATAATCAATAAAAAATATTACTTTAACTCATGTTTGGGAGACCTAGCGAGTTAGCGACCATAGAAATCTCATAATCTCTAAACACTAGACGAAGTAACCTTAACTCTAGCCTTTGAAATTTATTAGACTATAATATTATTAAAAAAATAGTGCATTGTCAATTTGATTGGCTAAAATTATTACTATTTAATTAAATAAATTTAAATGTTATTATCCATTATTAATTAATATCTATAAAGGAAAAAATAATAGTATAACATTTAACAATGTCCATTGCAAATAACTACTATTGGATAAGCACAGATTGACGATGTACGATGGACTTCGGGATGAAAGGGAAAAGAAACCCCATCTTTTCAAACCCATTCTGGAATCATGACATGTGTCACTAAATACATTCCACTGGTAGTCTCACACGGTCTACCAACAATGTCATTTGATGATGACATGACACATCTGACTCTTGAGGTGAGTCAGTTGTTAGGTGACTAGGTGAGTTAATGGGACCCACGGGACCACCACACCACTCACCAGATAGTGACTAACAATGACATTATGACCATTGGATGATTTTAGATCAATGAACGAAGTTTTATTTCAAGAAGAAAGGGAAAAGAAACTACATCTTTTGAAACCCATTCTAGAATCATGACACATGTCCGTAAACATGTTCCACTCGTAGTCTCACATGGTCTACCAACAATGTCATTTGATGATGATGTGACATGTTTGACTCGTGAGGTGAGTCAGCCATCAGCTAACTAGGTGAGTTAATGGGACCCACGCGGCCACCACACCAGATAGTGACTAATAATGATATTATGACCATTGGATGATTGTAGATCAACAATCGAAGTTTTATTTCTGGCCGAAAGGGAAAAGAAACCCCATCTTGTCAAACCCATTCTAGAATCATGATACGTGTCACTAAACATGTTCCACTCATAGTCTTACATGGTCTACCAACAATGTTATTTGATGATGACATGACATGTCTAACTGGTGAGGTGAGTTAGTCATTAGGTGACTAGGTGAGTTAATGGGACCCATGGAGCCACCACACCAGATAGTGACTAACAATGACATTATGACATTGGATGATTGTAGATCAATGATCAAAGCTATATTTTAGGCCGAAAGGGAAATGAAAACCCCATTTTTGCAAACCCATTCTAGATTCATGATGCGTGTCCACTCACACGGTTAGTGACAAGTGTGATGGTCCTATAGATTGTACAATTTTTGCATTTTAAGTTTCCAATCTAATTTTTCATTTATAAGTATTAAGTAGTGTGCAGATTTAGAAAGGGGTTACAGATTCAAAATTTATAGGTTGAGGATTGAGGTCTGAGGAAAGCAAAAAAGTCTCTCAGCTCTCTTCTTAGTCATAGTCTTCAAAAATTGAAACTAAGGGTAACATGTAACTACTAAAATCCTGAACACCTACATCCCATATTTTAAATTTTTCAAATCTCTTGATTTACAACTTTACTATTTATATTATACATAAAAAAAATTATCCTGTTAGGGTTTAATTTTGAATCACCCCTATAAATTGTAGGCTTGTAGTTGTGTATAAATATTTGAATTTTCATATGAGTAAATAGTGATACCGGTTACCAACTTACCAGGATGGGAAAAAAAAATATCAAGAATAAGACTGAGTAAAAGGCCAAGTCAGATAATAGAATTCCACAATCTTCTTAAAACACCAGGTTTCACTAATTTAGTCCATGATATTTATGATCTTGTTATTCATGGAAATAAGGGAATAATGGAAATTAGATTTGCACTTGAAAATAAGTGGAATGATCCAAATAATGGTTTAAATTTTACTCATTTAACCCTGTTGGTGCCCAAAAATGATGGATCACTTTTGGCCAACTGATAGGTACACACTAATACCTCTGCAATTCTGGCTTAATCAAGCCAAGGCTGGTAGGCCTAAATTCACTTTAAACTATCAAATTCTCTATGTTGCACAATTGCGTACATAAATAAACAAAGTTCCTCCCAAGGTGGTGAATGATCCTTGGAGGAAAGAAACAAATCCTCTAATAATCTCTAATCTATAAATCTTGACTAAAGTGGATTAAACTAAGGACTCAAAAGTAATATTTTTGAAATAATGATTATATAATCTACAAACCACAAAGTATGAACCAAATGACAATTTCCAAATTATAGTTAGATTAGTGCCTTTTAAATACTTGGGCTATAGAGTCATAAAAATTTCAATCCTATGTACAATTAGAGATGATTTTAAGGTAACTCGCTCTTGTAAAGTGAGATCATCACCCTACAAGATTCTATTGAAACAAAATTTAAAACAACTTATACAATAGGTCCTATGGTTTTTAACCCAACTTAAGAGCCCAAAAGGAAATAGTAACCGGTTCTCAGACCATGCTACCATTATTCAAATTGTACAAATTAGTCATAAATGAATGCATCAAATAGAAAAATATAGTAGGATACCTTGGTTCATAGAATAATCTGAAAGACTAATTGAAAACATATAACTTATAACCACAAATAAAAAAGAAGAGCACTTATCTTTATTAATGTTGAAGAAAATAGTACATTAGAGTTCATATTGTAGTTTTGATCGAATTATATCCTATGAAAATATATCTTGTATTGTATTCTCTCTCTTTACATTTTATATTATGTATATATACATGTTTGAGTGGCTTTCACACCTCTTTAGGGTGAAAAGACACACCCTTATTACAAATTGTTTTGAAAAAATGAAAAACTAACTAAAAAATAACTACCTAACTTTTAGATTTGGGCTTGGTTGAAAAACCAAAACACCTCATGGAAAGCTAAGATGTTAATTGGAGATAGGAAATTTTATTTCCCGAACTGAGTCTTTTTTAGATTTTTAAAATTCGACCATCTTCTGCCTCTGTCAACATCATCTTTGCAGCAGGTCGAAATTCCAGCATTTTCTGAAGGCTTTGATCATAAAATTTTGATTGTTCTTGTCACAGAGATTCCTTCCATAATATCTCAACTTTTTAATTAAAAATTAATGTAATATTTTATCCCATTTCATGTAATCCATCATTAATTATTGGGCATGGAGTTTAAGAGGCCATTTTTTAGGGTTTTATCACTATATAGGACTCCAAATTCTACCTAAAATTTAGAGCTCCAACAAACCCCATGATAAATGCAACAACAAATAAAATTGCAGTGTGGGTTGCTAGGTCAGCAGGCATGGTATTATGTCAAGTATTCACTTGCTTAGAAATTGTTATGGTCTGCACCAAAAATTATGATGAAAATAGAATAGGAATTGTGAATAAAAATACTAAGGAGGAAATTTTGTCCATAACTGAGAGTGAATTTGCTAGTCTCTTGAACCTAGGGTTTGAACAAAAAAACTCAAATGTGCACATTGACCTGGGAAAGCTGGAAGAGGATTATGATAAATTAGATGCAACACAAAGAGATTCTTATATCAAAGGAATAACAAGCAGTTATAGTCTGAGTCCAGATCATAAGCCTCCTTATGATTATGTGATGCAGGAGCATCCTCGGTGTAAGAGCAATCTTGCATCACCCAAAAATATTTCTATTTTTATATTCAATAAGGGCTATTTTGTGCAGAGCTGCTATTTATGGAAAGTTACTATTTTTGGTAATTTTTGTATGTGCTCAGAATGATCTGATTTCTTTCTTGGAGGTTCATTTTGGTCATATAAGTCTGCCAGTAAAGTTTCATTGCCAGATCAAGTGTATATTGGAAGATATTGAAGATTTTTGGTATTGGCAGCAGGGTACAGAAACTTTGAACTCAGTTTTGAAGGCTTTAGAGGCCCTAGATGAAATTGAAAATTTGGGTGACGGGCGCTTGCGCGGGTCAAGCCTGTAGAGCACTTCGTGGTGTTTCTAAAATGGGGTTATAATAACCGATCGGGTCAACTGGTGATGACTTATGGTCTTCGAAAGTTGGACCACCTGAAATGGCAGAAAATAATTTTCTTCAAAATTTATGTTCGGGTTTCAAAGGTTATCTTGAGCCGACTATGATGTAATAAAATGTAAAATAAAATAATGCTAAGTTTGGTTGGCCTTATTGGCTAAAATTCTGGAACCTTCCCAGGCGGTGGAAAATTGCCTATATAAGGAAGGCTGTATTATTGTCTTAGGCAGTTCAGAATAGTTCTGGGTAGTAGATCTGGGTAATAGTTCGAGGCTTTGTCCTATAGAATATTGTAAGGGAATGCCCATGTGGCTTTGCATATTATAATTCTGAAAGTTTGTAATTCCACATTTGTGGAGATAATAAGAAGCCAATTTTCTGTTCTTGCATATTGTTGTTGTTTCTCTATTTCTGTTATGTGTTTGTGGTATTAAGGGGAGCACCCTTCATCAAGTGGTATCAGAGTAGGGGTTCTTGAGTGTGTAAATAGATCGCCAACTGTGAGGCAGTTTGCACCAGGACCGTGGTTAGGGTTTCAGCGCGCATCGCGAAAATGCCTCCACGAAGAGAACGTGGCGGAAGACCTGGTGTTGTGACACCTGAGGTTAGAGAGTTGCAGAGATAAGTGCGAGCATTGCAAGAAGAGATTCGTAGAGGAATGAATCTTAATGTCAGAGACGAAAGTGAGGATGAAGCCGAAGAAGAATATCAAGAAGGAGAAGTTGAAATTGTGAACCAGGAGGAAGAAAGACTTTTTCGGGCAATTTCCAAGATTGGGAAAAGACCTAAGATTGAGGTTCCTACATTTTCTGAAAATCTTAACCCAGAGGAATTGATCGACTGGATCATGAATGTGAGGAATATTTTGAGTATGAAGATGTTGAAGATCCTGATAGGGTCAAATTTTTGAAGGCCAGATTGAAAGGTCATGCGAAGATCTGGTGGCAAGAAATTCAATTGGAGCGAAATAGAAGACCGAAAGATAAAATCACAAGATGGGATCGGATGGTGGATAAATTGAAGCGACAGTTCATTCCTGTTGATTATGAGCTTGACCTACTAAAGAAAATGCAGAGTTTGAAGCAAGCAGGAAGATCTGTTCAGGAGTATACAGAGGAGTTCTATCGACTTCTCATCAGAACAGGCCATGCAGAAGCTGATAAGGAGAAAGTTGCCTGATACTTTAATGGGTTAAGGCCAAGCATCCAGGAGGAGCTGAATCTGGTTCGAATGAACAGTATTGAAGAGGCATACCAGTTTTCCCTAAAAGTAGAGGAAAAGCTGAACAAGAAGTTTGAGAGCAGACAAAACGGAAGAGGTCGCAGTGGACAATCTGGTGGACGATCATATGGTGGCCAAAATGAAGATCCAAAAAAGAAGGATGAAGCCAGTAGCAGTCAGAATCAGCGAGGAAATAATTCCAATCACTTCCAGGATCAGAATAATAGAGATCAAAGAGGAAGAGGAAGAGGACAAGGATCTGGAAGAGGTGGCTTCCGTGGAACATGTTTTCACTGTGGAGAAGAAGGTCATAGGGCATTTGAATGTCCTCAGTGCCAAGGCAGAACAGACAGGAGAAATGAAGGCCAGGCCAGAGTTGCACATGTAGATGAAGATGCCAGATCATCAAATTCTGAAGATGCTGAAAAAGGAGAAATGTTGATTAACAGAAGAGTCCTGTTGAGTGGTGAGAATGAACCTGAGCAAAGGAGGAGCCTGTTTCACACCAGGTGCAAGTGTGAAGGTAAATGTTGTGATGTGATTATGGATAGTGGAAGCACTGACAATTTGGTTTCAGAAGAGATGGTGACAAAGTTGAAGCTCAAGAGATAGAAACACCCACATCCATATCGGATTGCCTGGGTACAGGATGACCATAGGGTCATGGTCAATGAACAATGCCTGGTGAAGTTCAAGATTGGCGGATACCAAGATGAGGTATTGTGTGATATCATATCTATGGATGCATGTCATATGTTGTTGGGTAGACCATGGCAGTTTGATAGATGTGCTGTACACGATGGCCGTGCGAATACCTATTCCCTGACAAAGGATGGAGTGTGGCATAAACTAAAGCCATTGAAGGAGACCGAAGAAAAAGTATGTGGTAATGCAAGGATAACTTTTGTTGATGGAAGAAATTTCCTAGATGGTATGAGACATGAGCATGTATGTTTTGCTTTAATTCCAAAAGCTGGTAAAGAGGAAGTAGAAGATGTTCCTGTAGAAGTTGTAGATTTGTTGAATGAGTTTTAGGATATTGTATCCGATAACGTGCCTGATGGATTACCACCAGTCAGAAAGATCAGTCATCAGATGGACTTGATCCCAGGAGTGAGTTTGCCGAATAAGGCAGCACACAGAATGACACCTGCAGAAAGTGAGGAGTTGAACAGACAAGTACATGAACTGTTACAGAAAGGATTGATCCGTGAGAGTCTGAGTCCCTGTGCTGTACCAGTGGTATTAGCACCAAAGAAGAATGGAGAATGGAGGATGTGTATGGATTCTAGGGCAATAAACAAGATCACAATCAAGTACAGGTTTCCATTGCCATGAATGGATGATATTATGGACTGTTTGAGTGGAGCTGTGTATTTCTCAAAGATAGATCTGAAGAGTGGATATCATCAGATTCAGATCAGAGAAGGAGATGAATGGAAGACTTCCTTCAAGACAAAGGAAGGACTGTATGAGTGGTTAGTCATGCCTTTTGGGCTAACCAATGCACTGAGCACTTTCATGCGGCTCATGAACGAGGTTCTGAAAGAATTTCTGGGTAAGTTTGTCATTGTTTACCTAGATGATATTTTGATCTTTAGTAAGACATTGGATGAGCATATGATGCATATTCGTATGGTATTTGAGAAGTTGAGAGAAGAAAAATTGCTGATTAATTTGAAGAAGTGCAGTTTTGTGAAGAAAGAGTTGGTGTATTTGGGGTTTGTAGTTTCAGGAGAAGGTCTAAAAATGGACCCAGAGAAGGTACAGGCTATCCTTGAATGGCCTACACCAAGGAGTGCTACTGAGGTAAGATCTTTTCATGGTCTAGCTAGCTTTTACAGAAAGTTTATTAGAAATTTTAGCAGTATTTGTGGACCCTTGACTGAAACAATGAGAGGGGATAGAAAAGAGTTTAAGTGGACTAATGGGGCAGAAAAGAGTTTTCAATTTTTGAAATAAAAAGTTATAGAACAACCTGTTTTAGCACTTCCAGATTTTAATAAGGTGTTTCAAGTAGATTGTGATGCTAGTGGTACTGCAATAGGAGCTGTTATGAGCCAAGAAGGTAAACCTGTTGCTTATTTCAGCGAGAAGTTAAATGACGCCAAGAGGAAATATTCTGTTTATGATCAGGAATTTTATGCTATAGTTCAGGCATTAAAGAAGTGGAGACATTATCTGCTTCCTAAGGAGTTTGTTTTGTATACTGATCATCAAGCTTTGCAATATTTGAATAGTCAAGGAAAATTAAATCAAAGGCATTTGAAATGGGTTGAGTTTTTGCAGAGTTATACATTTGTTTTGAAACACAGGAGTGGAAAGTCTAATAGGGTTGCAGATGCTCTTAGAAAAAGGCAACTATTGCTGATAGAAATGCAGATTGAAGTGGTTGGGTTCAAGGAACTCAAGAATTTGTATCCAGAGGATCCTGATTTTGGTGAAGCATGGAAAGCTTGTACAGAACCTGTTACTCTAGACAGGATGAAGTGGCGGGATTTCATCATCCAAGATGATATGCTATTCAAAGGGAGTCAATTGTGCATTCCACGAAGTTCTATGAGGGAGAATCTCATCAAGGAGAAGCATAGCGGAGGATTGGCTAGAAATTTTGGTCGTGACAAAACCCTTTCTTTGATTAGTGAGAATTACTATTGGCCACAGTTGCAGCAAGATGTGAAGAAGTTTGTACAGAGTTGTAGAGTATGTCAGATGGTGAAAGGAGTGAAGCAGAATACAGGGTTGTATCAGCCATTACCTGTACCAGAGAAGCCTTGGGAGGATATCAGCATGGAATTTGTTCTGGGTTTACCGAGGACTCAGCGGGGACATGATTCAATTTTTGTGGTGGTTGACAGATTTTCAAAGATGGCACATTTCATTCCCTACAAGAAGACTAATGATGCTATTCATGTAGCCGAATTGTTTTTCAGAGAAGTAGTGAGACTTCATGGTTTGCCAAAGACCATAGTTTCAGATCGGGACACTAAGTTTGTTGGATATTTCTGGTGTACATTGTGGAAGAAGTTGAAGATAGATTTGAAATTCAGTTCATCACATCATCCACAGACTGATGGACAGACAGAGGTGGTGAATAGGAGTTTGGAAAATTTGCTGAGATGTTTGGTTGGAGATAAGCCAACAGGATGGGATTTGATTTTACCACAGGCAGAATTTGCATACAATAATTCTGTCAATAGGAGCACTGGTAAATCACCATTCCAAATTGTATATGGAAGTAGTCCAAGAAATGCATCTGAATTAAGAAAGATAGATAAAGGAGAAATAAGTAGTGCTGAAGCTGAAGATTTTGCAGAACACTTGAAGAACATCCATGAGGAGGTGAGGAAGCATATTAACAAGATGAATGTGCAGTATAAGGCTAAGGCAGATGAGAAAAGGAGGCATAAGGAATTTCAGGTTGGCGATGAAGTCATGGTTCATTTGCGGAAGGAGCGGTTTCTGGTTGGTACATATAACAAGTTGAAAATGAAGAAGTTTGGGCCATGTAAGATACTGAAGAAGCATGATTCAGGAAATGCATATGAGGTAGAATTGCCTAGTGAGCTGAATATTTCACCAGTGTTTAACATTTCAGATTTGACAGAGTATCACGAAGGAGGTGTTGAGGATGAGGTTGCAGCAGCACAGTGGAGTATTCCAGTAACCAGTTCAGATATCAAGGAGATTGAAGACATACTGGACAGTCGTCTTGGCAGAAGCACAAGGAACAGGACATATGAAGAGTATTTGGTCAAATGGAAAGGATGACCTATTGAAGATTCCTCATGGCTAACAAAGGAGGAGGTTAACCGTCTTGGTTTTCCTCTGCACACCTAAGTCGTGACAGGGTCACTTCTCAAATTACCCTGGGTGTCTGATGCAGGAGCATCCTGGGTGTAAGAGCAATCTTGCATCACCCAAAAATATTTCTATTTTTATATTCAATAAGGGCTATTTTGTGCAGAGCTGCTATTTATGGAAAGTTACTATTTTTGGTAATTTTTGTATGTGCTCAAAATGATCTGATTTCTTTCTTGGAGGTTCATTTTGGTCATATAAGTTTGCCAGTAAAGTTTCATTGCCAGATCAAGTGTATATTGGAAGATATTGAAGATTTTCGGTATTGGCAGCAGGGTACAGAAACTTTGAACTCAGTTTTGAAGGCTTTAGAGGCCCCGGATGAAATCAAAAATTTGGGTGACAGGTGCTTGCGCAGGTCAAGCCTGTAGAGCGCTTCGTGGCATTTTCGAAATGGGGTTATAATAACCGATCGGGTCAACTGGTGATGACTTATGGTCTTCGAAAGTTGGACCACCTGAAATGGCAGAAAATAATTTTTTTCAAAATTTATGTTTGGGTTTCAAAGGTTATCTTGAGCCGACTATGATGTAATAAAATGTAAAATAAAATAATGCTAAATTTGGTCGGCCTTATTGGCTAAAATTCTGGAACCTTCCCAGGCGGTGGAAAATTGCCTATATAAGGAAGGCTGTATTATTGTCTTAGGCAGTTCAGAATAGTTCTGGGTAGTAGATCTGGGTAATAGTTCGAGGCTTTGTCCTACAGAATATTGTAAGGGAATGCCCATGTGGCTTTGCATATTGTAATTCTGAAAGTTTGTAATTCCACATTTGTGGAGATAATAAGAAGCCAATTTTCTGTTCTTGCATATTGTTGTTGTTTCTCTATTTCTGTTATGTGTTTGTGGTATTAAGGGGAGCACCCTTCATCATTATGATATATTTTTGTTCCATGGTCACGGGATAGTATTTCCTTTCTAGAATTTTGTTGGGGATTGGATAGTAAAAAACAAGTGGGTGCTAACATTCTTGAAATTCTTTTTCATATTCATTTTGAAAAAGAACCAGTAAAATATTATTTTATTGAGCGCATTGTTCATTGCATGCAAGAACAATTACTAATGATTAAAAGAGGTTCATAGAAGACATTTAGATTCACAACCTACTTGTGATATCTTCTCTTAGCAAAGAATCATGCAATATTTTAGACAAACAAGATTTGCAGTCCGGGCCAAAATCCAATATATGAGTGGACACCTTAGATAAGGATGATTGATAACAAAATGAACTACAACAGTTTTGTAGACTTCTTTTTGGCACCAATGTACCATAAAATTATAGGCACTCTAATGCCTAGATTGCCTGTTACTTGTAGATATTGCATTCAACTCGAAAGTCAAATACAATTGGCTAACTAGTACTTAATGGAAGAGTACACTGTGTTAAGGTTTTACGGTTCAATGGTAGAACCCTACAAACTTCCAATACATGTAATAGAGAGGGTATTTGCTTTGGAATATGTGCGGTAGATGGAGAGCACATATGTGCTCTTTAATGGTCAGAAAAAGAAAATGATATTTCCTTCCTTTCCTTTCTCATTTGGAGGGTTCACATTTGAGAGAAGAGGATTCAAAGTGGCACAAGCCTTTTTTTCAAATTTTTTCTTTGATGTTGACAGTCACTGGAAGTATGATCCACTCAACATAATTGGAACAAAGCTTAGAGAGAATGGGAAATTTTCAAGAAAATGTCAACATGAAAGTATGCCATTGATAGATAAATTTAAAAACATGGAGTCCTGGGACGAGGTCAAAAAAGAGATGGAAAAATATTCTGCTGAAAATAATATTTCAATACAAGAATTTTCATCACAAATTATGGCATTTCAAAAATAGAAAGGAAAAGTGTAGGCCATGACATCGTACAATTTCTACCAGAAAGCTACTCAACCATCTACAAAATCTATTCCAAAAGACCTAATGGATGACTGTATGGATGATAATTGGACTCAAACCAAAATTTATGATTTTTGGGAAATGAGGAATAATCTCGGTGAGCCAAAGACCTCTACAGATCTTTATGAGGTGGAAGAGGATAAAATGTGTAGCAAATTATGGAATAAGGAGCATCCAGTTGAAGCATATCACAGTGATAATGATAGTCTAGATAATGAGTATGAGCAAGATTCTGTGAATCCCACATTCGGTAAAGTATATTCAATTATTAGAGGAGTTGATGTGTTCACAAAAGATCAATATACCAAAGGGGTATATATTGTCAAAAAAATGGGCCACCCAGGTTTTGGTGGTCTGGGTCCTAGTGGACAAGGGTCTTGGTTTACACTTGACTCACCAGCTCCACCAAACTATGGTGAGAAAGTAGGCCTTGGGCTTGGAGTTCAATCATCATATTCATCAACAAAAAATACTACTCAGTCAATTTCATTTGTTCCACCTTCAAATCTAGTTCCACTTGTTCCAAGCACTCAGATTTAATCTGAATCAATTGCCACTCCCAAAGCTATGGATATCATGGGTACAACTACAACTAATGGTCCGAAAAGGACATTACAGCTGGACATGAGATCAATGGGTCCTAGAGATCAAGGAAGTGTAAAGAAGCAAAAGGTTATGACAAGTAGTAGTACAACAATGGAAATGGTGACTGTGAGTCAAACAATTGACTAACCTTCAAGACAAACCCTCAGAACAGTCTGAAAACTCCACTTGTAATGGGTCAGGGTGTTGGTAATCCTCATGGTGGAATTAGGAGAACCACAAGAAACATAGGTGGAAACTCGTACATTAGTGCAAGTGCTATTTCACTATTCAAACATTTAATTGTGTCAGAAAACCTTGATTTTTGTTAAAATGATTTTGTAACTAACTATGAACAATCAAAAAATAGGAATAGACAAAATAGTAAGACATTGAAGATGGAAGTAGTTAATACATCTCGTGATGTAGAACCTACATCCAACAGGTTATTTTCCACATATGACCCAAAGAAAGATATGATAGAATTCATGGTTGTTATTATTAGAATAACTGAGAGGGGGGTGAATCAATTATCCACAGTCCCAAATATAAAATGTACCACTTAAAACAAATTTAGCTAAATTTTGTAGCTCGGTAAACAAGAAATACTAAACTGTCTATGACATTACCGATTACCAGTTAATTGCTCATAGTGATTCTCGACCAAATCAAATATGCAACATGAAAAGTATGATATCCAAACAATCACAACATAAACACATAACAAAAGAGATTTAATGTGGAAACCTTGTAAAGGGAAAAACCACCTGGGACCGGTAACCCAAAATATTTTCACTCTTTTGAAGTGAGCTCGGTGAAGAGCCAACCTTGTTAAAGGCTACAAAACACACTGTAAGGTGTGACCTTGTTAGAGGATTTAACACTAACAATTATTGTCTAACCAACATTCACTATGGGGTTGACAGGATAATAATGTACATTCTATGAATGACATATAAGACTTTCAAGTCTACTGGGTTAAGAGATTTTATCTATTTACAATGGTTAAACTATAACAATAGGTGATTTGAAAACAATACAACTTGATTTGCAGATGTTCAGATCTATTCTTAAGTCCATACAAATCCTCTGATTAATATTTCTATTCAGTTCATCAATATTCAATAACTTACTATCCCTCGATAAAGTTCTTTGACGCTCGGTACTGTTCTGCAGTTTGGCTCTCCTTCAGCCAGTATGATTAGGCAAGCATGAAGCAATGTTCACGTGATATCTCTGAAGTCTCCTTCTTCTAGCATAAGTTTCACTATGAAACCCTAGTCTCTTAAATAGACAAGTAAACCATTTTCTTCTCATCCATTAGATTTTGCCGCTTAATCTCCTTCATTGATTTTGCCACTTAAACCTTCCTTAGTAGTTGTGTCAGTAACATGTTTTGATTCCATTCATTAGATCTTTGAATTTTCTTAGCCGTAGGTCTCATAAAAAACTTTATCTTTCCACCTTGAAATCATACACTTTACAGCTCATCAAATTATGTCGGCTAAACTAGTCATTTAGTTCTTTTGTCCATCCTTGGTTAACAAAGAAATGTGTCAATGAACACAAGCTCAGTTGATACTGTCGCTCGGTATACACTACTGTATCATCTTAAAATGGAAGCACTTCCATGATAAGAGTGTTTATCCTTTCGAGTAAGTGGTTTGGGGTCATATTGGATGCCTTGAATTGATCTTTGCTTTGATCTGGCTTTCTCCCCACTTTCCACTTCTTTTCTACTTCATTCTAGGTGAAATTAGGGTTGGGATCTTAAGGATTCTCCTGAATTTCCCTTTTTCATAACTCTATTTCTAGGTAGGATTTAGAAATGGATCCTCCTAGCCTTCATCATGATAATCATAGGATTTTATGTCTATCACTGACATTCTATTCTGTTCTAGCATCAGTTCTAGGTTTCTGGGCATCCCCGGGACCTCCTGACTTGGTTCTAAGTCAACCTGGGACCAGGGTCAAGGTTGAGTTAGAACCTGACTAGGTCAGCATTGAGGTCAGCCTAACTAGGTTAGGGTCAATCTTGACTTTGATCCCTTCTTTCAAAATTCTAGTTTCCATAATTTTTGGGCTTCGGGCTTTCAAGAGATTTATTTTCTTGCTTCCAGGTTAGCCATTTCAGGTTTCAGGATGTTAAATCCTTTAATTGCATTTAATTTATGTATATTTTATAAAGGTGAGGACCTAATTGGGATTTAATTCTCCAAGGTGGCCCATCTAGAGGAGTGTTCCCTAGATCACTATAAAAGGAGGCCTTCCTCTCTCATTTTCACATCAAGTTTTCATATCTCATCCTCAAGCAATTTCTCTCAAGCTCTCAAGGTGATCAAGCAAGCATCCATTCAAGCATTCAAGTCTTCTTCTCCATACAAGTTCTCCATTGAAGATCAAGGATTCAAGCATTCAAGCCATTGAGGGGATTTGGTTCAACCATTCAAGATTTATCATTCAAACCCTAGATCTAGCCATCATGATGGTGTGATCTTCCTTCAAGATCCTTTGTTCATCTTCAAGATCCATTTCATTCTCTTACCAAGGTGAATTCCAAGCATAAAACCATGGAGGTTTGATTTACATTTATTGTTGTGTTCAAGCTTTCATATTAATATACTTGTTTACATTTCAAATACAATTGCATATCTATTGAACTGCATAGCTTCATTGTTAGATCCTTTTCTACTACTTGCTAGTATTCTCCATTTCAATTTCAATATTAAGGTTGATTCCAAATTGGGGTTTGACCAAGGCAAACCCCCCATACAACAAAAACCCTCATTTTCTTGTAGGTACAAGTGCAAAATTTCAAATCTGAGAGCAAATTTGGATACCCTTTTCAAAAAACTTCTGAGATTTGTGAATAGAATTTGAATCAAACTTCAAATAAAGAATGTGGTATTTGACCTTTTATGAGGGTCAAACCTGAGCTGAGCCATCTTGAGGAAAGATTTTTGGGTTTTCTCTATCTTGGCATTTCCAGTCCAGGATAGGTTTTAGATTTTCCTAAAAGTGTACACGGACATCAGAATTCAACATTTTCCAGATCTACCCTGATTTGAGGTTAGTATTTATTATTTCATATTTCCAAACATAATCCTCCTCCATATAGGGAAATATTAGATTTACTCCCTCTCTCTCTTCCATATTCATCCACAAATTGATTCAATTGTGTATTAACCTCTAGGTTGATCAAATCAGATCTCTTCTTTGGGGAATTTGGGTTTTGAGAATAGATCTCATATTTCCCCTTCTACATCTAAATAGTGGTGAATCCATTTTACCTCTATTCAACTACAATGCCTCAGTGTGTACTGGAATGCTTCATTAATTGACCACACTGCTTTGTAAAAATTTGCTTCCAACTTCATAACAGATTAATGCAACATAATCGAGTCAACAATATGAAGTCATAGACTCATCAATAAGTTACCAAGAGTGTTCCTTATCCTTTTCTGTCATATCCATCTTCCTCCATGTAGATATCTCAGTTCTACATCTTTTCTCTCCTCTTTACAGATGTGTAGATATTTGCAGCTACCATGATAAGTGCTGTCAAAACTAGTTGACATCAATGATAACATAAAACTGATTCAATTATCTTACATAAAAATTTAGTGCTCGGTGATCTCTAATCACATGAAGTTCATCAATCAGGTTCTCAATCAGTTGTAGTTCATCAATCTCTCCCTTTGGCATTGATGGCAACTCAAACATATGAAATATACCATACACATACCAAATATGTATTCTACAACTATGTAAGAAATGTTGTAACTCGGTAAGCTCTCCCTAGCTTAATATGTTTAATCACTATGTTATATGACAACATTATAGGTGTAGACTTTCCTCTGCAGATATGATCTTTCCAATTCTCATATTCCTTCTATTCAATACTCTCCTTGACTTCTTCAGTTTATCTCTCCTTTTAGCTCTTCCTTTCTAATATTTCATTGACTTCTCTCCCTTTAACAACAATGCCAAAAATAATATATAGCTTTGTAATAGCCAAGTGACTCTTTGTAGTCCAGTGCATACACTGTATCTTAGTATACTGATATGCCAATCTCTGTTCTAGTTCCACAAATCTTTCACAACCTTCGACAGAATCCAAAGTGTGAGCTATGCTACATCAACATGAGTGATCTTCTAATAAGATTAGGTTGATGCAACCTACAGATCACGTTAGTGTCCGGTAAACAAGGGACAGACCCGAAGTCTAGTCCTCAAGTACTCAAATATTTCCTTTAGTAGAGGCTTTGTAAATATGTCAGCAAGTTTCTCTTTAGATGTAAGATATTCTAGTTTAACTTGCTTCTCCTATACTTGTTCTCTTAAGTAGTGATACTTAATAGAAATGTGCTTGGTCTTTGAGTGCATTACAAGATTCTTAGAAATGTTTATTGCATTTGTGTTGTCACAATATATAATCATTGGCTCAGTGATTACCTCATTCATACCTTCCAACACTTGCTTGATGTAGGCAATGTTTGAACAGTTTGTAGTAGCAACAACATACTTTGCTTTGGCAGTATACTGGGAAATGCAAGGTTGTTTCTTACTTGTCCAAGTAACAAGTCTTTCACCAAAGAAAAATTCTCCTCCGGTGGTACTTTTTCTATTATCTATATTTCCAGCCCAATCTGTGTTGGTGTAGACTCTTAGTTCAAATTTCCCTTCCTTAGGATACCATAATCCATAGTCCTCAGTTTTCTTTAGGTATCTTAAGATTCTTTTTGTAGAAACCATGTGTGACTCCCTAGAATTTGTAAAAAATCTAGCAACTATCCCCACAACATGTGCAATGTCTGATCTACTATGTACTACATACATCAACTTACCAATCATTGATTGATACAGTGTCTGGTTCACCTGTGTAGTTTCATCTTCTTTAGTCAGTTTTCAGCCTATGACCATTGGTGTTCCAACTGGTTTAGCATCTTCCATGCCAAATGTTCTCAGTACTTCCTTGATATACTTGGATTGTGTGATGAAAATTCCATCATTCTACTGAATAACCTGCAAGCCTAGGAAGAACTTAATCTCTCCAAACATAGACATTTTTAATTCTTTTCTCAGCTCATCAAAAAATGATTTATAGATATGATCTTTTCCTCCAAAAATAATACCATCCACAAATATTTTAGCAATCAAAATAGTGTCATCAGACTCACCTTTCATATACAAATTGTTGTTTTCACTAGTTCTAACAAATCCAATACTTAACAAATAAGTATGCAACTTTCATACCAGGCTCTCAATGCCTGCTTTAAACCATATAAAGCTTTATGTAATCTACATACCATGTCTTTCTTGTCTATATCAACAAACCCTTCTAGTTGTTCGATGTAGACCTCCTCTTCTAGTATCACATTCAGAAAAGCAGACTTAACATCCATTTGATAAACTTTATATTTCTTATGTGCTACATAGGCCAGTAAAATTCAAACTCCTTCTAGTCTAGAAATAGGTGAAAAGGTTTCACCATAATCTATTCCTTCCTCGTATGCATACCCCTTGCAAACTAGTCTGGCTTTATTCCTTGTAACCTCTCCATTTTCATTCAGCTTGTTCCTGAAAATCCATTTAGTACTGATAACATTCTTATCCATAGGTCTAGGTACTAGATTCCATGTCTTTTTTTTCTCTATTTGTTCTATCTCTTCATTCATTGCATTTACCCATTCTTCATTCTCCAATGCAACTTTAACATTTTTTAGTTCAAACTCACAAACTAAGCATGTACCTTGTCTTAACTTACTTCTTATTAGCATGCCAGCTTGCTTGTCTCCAATGATTTTATTCTCAGGATGATTTCTTCTAACAAATCTTGATAGCACTTGATCTCTTCTTTGTTGTTCATCTTGTTCAGGTTCATTTTCTTTCTCGGTAGCTCCTTCCTGATCATTGGTTTCTCTTTCCTATTCCTCAGTGTTGTTTTCTTGATTCCTGGTTGACACAGTCTGTGGCTTTGGTAGGTCTCTAGATGTTCAATGTAAGTGAATCTACCATATTCTTCTGGTTCCCTAGTGCTTTTTTCACCATTCTTAGTGTCAAATTCATCAACCCTGACATTAGTAGTTTCAATTATTTTATTAGTAACTTTATTTAGACACTTATATAATTTTCTTTTAGTGGAATATCTAAGAAATATCCCTTCATCTCCTTTAGAGTCAAACTTTCCATTTCTTTCATCTTTTAGAATAAAACATTTTCTACCAAAAATTCTGAAGTAACTTATAGTAGGTTTGTGACCAAACCACAACTTGTAGGGTGTTTTATTTGTGTCCTTCTTTAATTGTACTCAGTTCAGAACATATACAACTATACTAACTACTTCTCTCCAGTATGTTTGAGCCACATTCTTTTCTATCATCAGCATCCTTGCACAATCAACAATTGATCTATTCCTCCTTTCAACAATCCCATTTTGCTAAGGTGTTCTTGGTGCTGAAACCTATCTTTTAATACCATGCTCATTACAATAGTTAGTAAATTCATCAGAAAAAAATTCATCACCTCTGTCAGATCTTAAGCATTTTAGATCTTTCCTGGTTTCTTTCTCTACTTTTTCTTTATACCATTTAAACATCTTAAATGCTTCTGATTTATCCTTTAAGAACATTATAGTCATCAATCTAGTGCAATCATCAACAAACAAAATGAAATATCTATCTCCATAGTAGCTCTGTGTTCTCATGGGGCCACATAGGTCGGTGTGAACTAGCTCCAAAATTTTCTTTGTTGAATAATCTTACTCTTAATACTAGATTTTGTCATCTTACCTTTGTTACATTGATGACACATTACATAATCTGGCTTTGCTAGGCTAGGCAAACCTCTAACCTTTTTCTTATTACTTATCTTGATCATGTTATCAAAATTTACATGACATAACCTTTTATGCCATAACCATGCATCCTCATCTTTCATCATTAAACAGGCAGACTCAACATTGTCAAGATAAAAAAAGTTACCTTTCATTTGTGCTCCTGTTCCAACAAGTTTTCCTCCATCATCAAATATCTTTACCTTCTTGCTCTCAAAAGCTACTTGGTAACCTGAGTTGTTAAGTTGTGCCACACTTAGCAAGTTATAATTTAGTTCTTCTACCCAATAAGCATTATCACATCTTATTTTATCATTTTTTAATAAAGATCCTTTTCGTCTAACCATACATGGTGTATCATTACCTATTTTTATAGATCCTCCATTATATTGTTCTAGATAATCAAATTTTTCTTCATCACCAGTCATGTGATGTGTACATCCACTATCAATGATCCATGTATCATTTTTATTAACCTTAGAAATGAGTGTTGTATCTACATACATTTCTTCTTCCTCAAAGTCATCCTTCATCACAACAAATACTACTTCAACATCATCATTTGTATCAGAATCAGATTCATTCTCTTCAGCAATGTAACATACCTTTTTTCCCTTATCATTGTTGTCTTGATTATCTCTATTTTAGTGTTGGTAACTTTTGTTGCCTCTTCTCCCATAGCTTCCTTCACCAGACCAGTCTTTGTTTCTGTCATCTTCTTTCCTATTTGGACATCTAGAAACAATATGACCAACTTCTTTGTAGTTAAAACATGCAAAACATAATTTACCTCTATATCTACCTTTCCCTTTAGGTAATCTCCTAGCCATAAGAGCTTCAAGCTCATCAAGCTCATCATTAGTATTTCTATCACTATTATCCTTATTAGTATTTCTACTGCTAGACTTACTGATCTTTAGAGAAGACATAAAAGCAGATTCAACAAATGGCACAACACTATTATCAAAGTTGTTCAGTTTAAAAGTTGTTAGCTTACCAATCAGATTATCAAGTGTGAGAGTATTGTTAGGTGCTGACCTTATTTTATGTATTGTAGAAATTCTAATTGCATAAACAGGCAATAAAGTCCTTAGAATTTTGCTTACCACTACATCTTCATCAATGACACCATCAGATCCTCTGATAGTATTAGCTACCTCCTTTATTTAGTTTGTATACTGCACTATATTTTCTCCTTCTTTCATTTTCATATCATCAAATCTTCCTCTTAAACTTTCAGCTCTAGCTCTCTTGACATGTGCATCACCACTATAAACTTGAGCAAGTTTATCCCACATATACTTAGTAGTAAGGCAATCTTTGATATCTTCAAATTTGGCATTTGATAGAGCAACAACAATCTCCATCATAGTAATATTATGCTAATGTCTATCTCTTAGTTGATCAAGATTCAAAGGTCTAGTAGGCGGTGCAATATAGCCATTCTCTAATAGAGTGAGGGTAGAATTCCCAATTCCTGATATATGTAGTTTCATTCGGCTTTGTCATATTGTGAAGTTGTCCTTGTCTAGCTTTGGCACATCCCTCTCATACATTTTGTGATCTTTATGCTGAAGTCCTTAAAACTTTGTTCTAAGAAACCAATATGCTCTGATACCAATTGTTAGAATAACTAAGAGGGGGGTGAATTAGTTATCCACAGTCCCAAATACAAAATGTACCACTTAAAACAAATTTAGCTAAATTCTGTAGCTCGGTAAACAAGAAATACTAAACTATCTATGACATTACTGATTACCAATTAATTTCTCATAGTGATTACCGACAAAATCAAATATGAAACATGTAAAGTATGATATCCAAACAATCACAACATAAACACATAACACAAGAGATTTAATGTGGAAACCCTGTAAAGGGAAAAACCACCTGGGACCGGTAATCCAAAATATTTTCACTCTTTTGAAGTGAGCTCGGTGAAGAGCCAACCCTGTTAAAGGTTACAAAACACATTGTAAGGTGTGACCTTGTTAGAGGATTTAACACTAACAGTTATTGTCCAACCAGCATTCACTATGGGTTGACAGGATAACAATGTACATTCTATGAATGACATATAAGACTTTCAAGTCTACTTGGTTAAGAGATTTTATCTCTTTACAATGGTTATACTGGAACAATAGGTTATGTAAATACAATACAACTTGATTTGCAGATGTTTAGATCTATTCTTAAGTCCATACAAATCCTCTTATCAATATTTCTATTTAGTTCATCAATATTCAATAACTTACTGTCCCTCAATAAAGTTCTCTAACACTCAGTACTATTTTGCAGTTTGGTTCTCCTTCAACCAGTATGATCAAGCAAGAATGAAGCAATGTTCACATGATATCTCTATAGTTTCCTTCTTCCAACATTAGTTTCACTATGAAACCCTAGTCTCTTAAATAGACAAGTAAGCCATTTTCTTCTCATCCATCAGATTTTTTTGCTTAATCTCCTTCATTGATTTTTCCTCTTAAACCTTCCTCGATAGTTGTGTCAGTAACATGTTTTGATTCATCCATTAGATCTTCTTTTAATTTCATTAGTCATAGATCTCGTAACAAACTTTATCTTTCTACCTTGAAATCATACACTTTACAACTCATCAATTTATGTCGGCTAAACTGATCATTTAGTTCTTTTGTCTATCCTTGGTTAACAAAGAACTGTGTTAGTGAACACAAGCTCGATTGATACTGTCGCTCGGTATACACTACATTGGCTCGGTGTATACTGGAATAGTTCATTAACCGACCACACTACTTTGTAACAATTTGCTTCCAACTTCATAACAGATTAAGGCAACATAATCAAGTCAACAATATGAAGTCATAGACTCATCAATAAGTTACCAAGAGTGTTCCTTATCCTTATCTGTCATATCCATCTTCCTCCATGTAGATATCTCAGTTCTGCATCTTTTCTCTCCTCTTTACAAATGTGTAGATATTTGCAACTACCATGATAAGTGTTGTCAAAACTAGTTGACATCAATGACAACATAAAACTGATTCAATTATCTTATAGAATAATTTAGTGCTCGGTGATCTCTAATCACTTGAAGTTCATCAATCAGGTTCTCAATCAGTTGTAGTTCATTAGTTATGAACCTAGCTAGAGATACAAATCCATTAGAGAGTCAGTTAGATCCATCTCAATTTCAAGTTGGCACCCTCCAAATGGATTTATCCAAAATAAAAAATGTGGACAAGATAAATGTGTCAAAAATGACCAACCAAGTGGTCTATAGTTCAGTGATGAAGTTGGAGAGAGAGAAGAAAGCTTCAGGGCATAATAGATAAGTTAAAGGTAGACTTGGAAAATGAAAAGGCAAAGGAGAAAGCAATAGAAAATAGGTGCAAAGAATTAGAGAGAAGGATAAAAAATTCATCCTCTAAAGAAGCAATTGGATAGCAAGAACATATGGATGCAGAATTGAAATCTCTAAGGGAAAAATTGTAACAGAGTGAAAAAAAACTTGAGGATGAAAAAGCCTCTTCATTAAGTATATACAAAGCATGGAGAATGCGAGAGAGGAAAACAATAACTTAAATAAATAATTGGAGAATGAGAGGGTAAAAACAAAAAATGGGAAGAGAAACCAAAAAAGTGGGAAGAGAAAGAAGAGAAAATAAAGCAACATAGTGATCACCAGTTCTAAAAAATGAGAGAAGACCTAAAGAAGGCAAATAATACAATTAAAAATTATGAAAACAACTTGAATGGCCTTGTAAATAATACAGTCAAGCAAATAAAAAAAAAATTCTAGGGGAAAATAAAGGTGTCTGCTGATAGGTTGTGTGAGTGGTTTGAACTGAATGAAAGTCTTACAGATGTTTTTGGGAAGTTGAAAGAGCACATTGAGAAAAACAAATTTTTTTGTTAGAGATAGAAAACTACAAATTATATTTTGCAAGAAATCAACACTAGTGACAAGCATTTGGCAAGAAAGGGAATTCAGGACCGCGTTGGTGCAACAATAAAGGAAAACTCTATATTTCAAAAATGTTAAAAACTAATAGAAACAGATGAAACTCTTGCCTTATTCGGCCCAAAGATCACCAAGATGAATAGTAAAACAACCAAATTGATAACTCTTGGTTTGTTGAGTCCTGGTCCTAATAACTCATCAACAAATTTCGTTGGAAGATAACCTTACAAAAAAAAGTTGGAGGGCACAATGATGTCTGATTTAGGCAAGCTTCCTCAGGACATAACTCATGAAGGCATTACAAATTACATCAAAACATCAAAAAATTTGAATGTAGTAGTGGATGGAACATTGATTTCAACTCACTCTTCCAAGTATGGATGGCTAACGAGGTTGTAGGTCATTTACTATAACATCACAATTTTTTTCCTTCCAACCAAAGAAGATTGGAGCATACTAAAGAAACTAACAGAATCATCTTGATCTCATCAATCATAGTATGTGAAAGTACTTTCAGTTTCAATCATCTCTATATATTTAGTGTATATCTTGGATATTATCCTAAATATTAGAAGTGAGTTTAAAGTAACAAGTTTGAACTTTGTTTTTTGAACACAATCAATGTTGCAAATGCTATTGCCAATGCTAATTTACTAAACCGGCCTGTCAAATGTAGAAATAGACAGTTGTAGAGATGTTGTAGACTTGTAGTTGTCTTATTGATTTAGATTTTGAGACTTCACATTAGGAAAATTGACCTGAAGCTTTTGTTGCTCCCTTGTTTCTATAAAAGGGAATTCAGGGTCATTGGCTTAGGGTAATGAAATTGAAATTGGGTAATGTACCAAATTGCCAATGGGTATTGAGTCATTGAATTTTGTAAAGAGAATCACAGAGTTGTGTTCTTACTAATATTAATGAATGAATTGTTACATTGTATCATATTTGTAATTAAATTAATGAGAATCAATATTTCTAAGAATTGTAACATATGAATTGCTATGTTGTCAAAAATAATAATGAAAAATCAATAAGAATTGTACCATATGACCTGAATAATGAAAATTAAAACTATTATTAAATATGGAATTGAATCTTGATGACATTATCAACCACATTCATATTTTTGATATTGGAATATGCTATTATGCATGATTGATGATGAGATATAGAAACTGATAGTAGACTTTAGGAAAAAGTTTAATAAATACCTAGGACCTACTGCTTCTACAACGGTTCAAGCTGCCACATCATATCATTATTGGGATCCTTGGATTCATCTCCATCAACTTCATAACTTCTTTGGTTCTTCGATATGTTTTCTTCACTTTGCATACCTCCGCTTAATTGATGTTCACCGCTAGCAGTACCAGTAGTAGTACATGATTCAATGACATCATTGTCTTTGGCACTCCCACTTTGGTTTTGTATTTTTCCCAACCCTCTTCTCTGACATTTCTTCCTAAATAATTTCAGTACCCTTTTGTAGGGAAAAGTATTGACTTCATACTTGGATGTATAGAGCCTCAAGCAATTTTCCAGATTCTTGTCTAGTTTATTTCTTATCTTTGACTTTAGGAATCCCAAAGCACTGAAAACTCTCTCATCCTCCACCAATCCCAATATCATGGTCTTACATAAATCAGCAAGCTTGAAATATTCTAATATTGAATCAATCAACATTTCGCTTTCATCTAGATTTTTCCAAATCCTTGATACCAATCCATCTTCGAGAGGGTTTTGCATAATATTATGTTGTTCCCTCATTTTCATTGAAAAATGACTTGATTGGTCTCTCAAATGAGATTCATCTAAAATTCCATTTAGAGTTACTCCATTTAATTCTTTGGTTTTGCAAAAATGATCTATCAAAGTTAGTAGCTTAGTTTAAAAATATTTCGAACTGTTCAGACTCCAATATCAAGGAGACACAATGGCCATGGATTCAAGTAGTTTGACTGGAGGGAATCTTGCTCTAATCTATGTGGAAAGATCATAGGAAATTTTCTTCACAAAAGTTGTTACAGACTCAACGATCTTGGTAAAGTTTTCCCTTTTAATACTTGATACTCGCTTCCTAGGGTTCTTTCTTGGTTCCTCAGACTCGATCCTGGAAAAGTAGTGCATTGGTATCTCAACTCCATGAACTTCTACACATAACTCCCTATTTGCACTAATTTTTAAAAAGTTATCAAGATTGTCCAAATCTGTGATTTTTAGCCAGCTGCAAATTTTACATCATCAAATAATCGAGAGAGATTATCGAGCATCAAGCATGTCAATTTACATAGCACAACATATTCTGCAATATACATAGCTCTTTGCTAGGCCTTTTTCATTAAATTTCTCATTTCCTCAAGCATGGGGAGAAGACCTGCTAATGTTAAGAGTGTCTCTACATTACTTAACATTCACAGAAGCGTTGGAAATTTTAGTTTCCCTACTTCGTCATGACTTGAGTTCATTAGACCAAGCAATGATTGATATTTTGATAACACTCGATGCACTGGTCCATCGAAAGAGATCCACCTCGTATCATTATCCTTAAGAAGCTTGTTCCTATCAATTATTCCTTTGACAAAGTGTTGAAATTCCCTAAATCATTTTGGACTTTGATAGAAGTATTGGTAGAGTTCTTTGATTAAAACTTCAATTTTTTGTACTGGAGCATGCTTGCTAACAACTCCAAAAGCTAGATTCATTTTGTGGGCCATGTAGTAAATGGGAGTAATGTAGGGTGCACAAGAAGATTGTATCTTTGTGCAAAGACCACCCCTATGGCCTTCCATTACTAAAGCTCCATCTGATCCAACACACACCAGCTTTTTGGCAATTGTCATGTCATTTATACCTCCATATTCAATTAGAGAACTCTTTACTAGTTCAAATAAATTTTCTGCTCTTGCATTATCCTTCATTTTAGAAAAAGTTAGTATATGAGGTTGGTGAATAAAATTGTGTACAATATAAGCATGCATGCATACCCAGGAAGTATTGTCTACTGCTATAACCTCATCTAAAGACAATGCAATAAAATTTGACTCTTTAGTTTTTTCCTTTAGATCCTCTTTTTCAACCTCGGCAAGAAAAATTGCCCATTCCCATCCACTGTTTACTGACCAGTGAATGTTAGGATAGTTATGAACTTTCAAAAAGTGTAATAAAGCACTCAATGATGGGTAGTCTATCATAGGATGCCCTTTGCTCAAAATATTAAACACAACACTTATCTGAACAAATTTTTCCATTAGTTCTACTTCCAATGCTTTTCCAAAACAAGCTTCAATAGAGCCTTTAACTTCACTAGGCTTTGTCTTTATATTATGCTAAAATTCATATAATTCTGCATTCATAACATGATGAGATTCCTCCTTTATTTTCCATCTTATCACTAATTTTTGAACTCCATCTATGGTTTTCTTTTCATAACCTTTACCCATATGTTTTCTTTTCGTAAACTTTACCTCTTTTCCTTCTTATTTATCTTATTACAAATCTTTCATCTACATTCTACTAGAGGCTCACCTTCAATTGGATTGTCCACTGGTTCAATGAATGGATACTTAGGCACCCATTCTACTTGAAAATTCCTTGACAGATCCCACATTCGATCTTGTTTTCATTCTCTATCATTCTTTGAATTGTATTCTCTTTTCTTCTTCCTTGCACCATCATCTTCTCTGACATTCTTAGTCTCATCCAAGTTGATTATATCATTATGGATACTCTGGGTATTTAACTAGAAATCTTCTTCAAGTTCATCATGATTTGAGATATTAGGTTCGTTGACTTCTTCAATATGCCGTGTAGGTTCAGGTTGTAAATCTTGAAAATATTCTTGTGATGAAGTAGATTCCCAATTTTGGCCATAAATATTTCCAACACCATGACCAAAGTATGATGATAAGGTTATACATTTTTTTGGCCTCTCTTGGCTTTCCCCATATGCTAGAGCCTTACCCTTATTCTTGTTTGACAGCTGGATTCTTCAATGAAATAAAGGCTACCAGACTACTAGCCTACCAGTGAAAAAAAAAATGTTTACTTGTTGAAGAGGTGACAATAGAACTAAAATATATGTAAATATGATTCATTCACCCTTAAATCATGTCTGAGGTCTCCTTGGTCACCACTGTTCACTAACTGGGCCCCACTAAATAAGAATGAACTCAAATTTACATAGCCATAGAATAATAATCACTTACCTTTGCCTCAAATTCAATTATAGTCATGACTCGCCAATGCAATCAAGACTCACTAGTCTGAAGTCTCTAAACTTCGCTATCGATCAAATTGAACTGAGCCAAATTGTGTACAATAAAACTAATCTATGAATGTATTTATACTAATCCTTTTTTGGCAAATTAGGCGGGAGATATTAGGTCTACAAATATTTGGCGAAGCACAGGTAATTATAACATGTCTTGTGTTATTTCCGAGGTGATTATGGGTCCTCCAATATGTTGCTATGATTAATAAAGTTGGCAAAAAGGCATTAGTTTGAGACACGCATTCATAAAATGTGAGGTGAATTTGGGGCCGCCTATATATATATATATATATATATATATTGGCGAATATAGGTCATCCATTTTGGGCCTCTTTGAAATTATAATCAAATGTTAAAAATATATCATGCCCAAAAATTATATGCCATTGGTGATAATGTGAAAGAAATAGACAAAATTAAATAAACTAATGGGCGATGGGCCTGGGCATTGGACCCAATTTTAGGAAATGTGGGGCGATATGGTAAATCCCATATGGGCAATATATTCACCAAATCAGGGGTTGTCGACATGTGACATTCACCAAATGGCGAATAATCACCGCTAAAATTTTCACTGGTATTAAGGGGAGCACCCTTCATAAATTTGTGTCAATTTTTCTTCCATTTCCTTGTACCAATTTTCATCCTTATATTTTTTCTTCAGAGCCTTTGGTTCAATTTGGTAAAGTAGAAATAATTTTTCATCTACAAGTTTTCTTCTTGTCTAGATCCCTTTATTTTTATCTTCAATAATTTTTTTATCTAGAATGGTTTAAATTGACATATCTTGTTGTTTTATGTCTTACCTCATCCTTTTGTTATTCCTCTTCTTCGCTCATGTATGCTTTACTAATTAGATTGACTATTCCTCCTTGGACTTGACTCTATTAATTTCATTGGTCTTTCTGAACTAAGAGGACATTCTGATCATCTAAATCATATCCTCCTAATTTGGATAAACTTACAATATTTTCATCAAATTTTACACTTTCGCTTTCTACTATCCTTCTTAACCTTTTATTGTAGCACTTTTAGACCTTAGTATTAGTTGAGTATCAAATGAATATGTCTTCATCACATATTTCATCAAATTTTCCAATGTCTTCATCTCTTTTGATAGAGAATTTTCTACCAAAGATCCTAAAGTATTTTGCACTAGGAAGATTTCCACATAAAATTTTATAGGTTGTCCTTCCTATCTTTTTCCTTATTTGAACTTGATCATGAGTTTACACTACATTACTTACTACCTCTCACCTAAACATTTGAGAGCCTTTTCCCTCCATCATCATGGTTCTTGTAGTGTCAAGAATTGACCTATCCATCCTTTCATCAACTATGTTTTGTTGATCTATTTTGTCATGCCCATAAGTTGAGCATGACACAACTACGAAGTTGTTTCTAAAACCTATTGATAACTACAGTTTGAACAAACATAAGATACAAGTTAACTAAGGTTCATACAACTCAAACAAGTTTACTAATAGATCATGTTAAACTAGGACTTGATTGAGTAGGTTTTGTTAGCATGAATGCTGAATATGTCCTATGGTAGAGTATTCTAGCATTATTGGAGCAGTCACATGTTGCATTCACCATTGTGTTTGTCATTGATGTCAACATACTATTTATATTGAAGATTAGCAGAGCAACAAACTGAGTTTGAGTTAGCACACATAGATAATTGTAGATGATGTTATACGGAGTTGAGGACATGTTTTTTATAGTGTTATGATGACATGGTCAAGAGAAAATATGAAAATTCAAGTATTTGTGTCATTTATAATTGATCTAGTGGAAACTTTATTTTGATAGAGTTCCCGAGACATGATTTTTGATAATCGGATTATATCTCCTAATAGGGATAGAATCTAGACAAGCAAAGTTATAGAGAGGTTGAAGACATTGCAAAGGTGACCTAGATAAGTCAACATAGTCAAAGGTTGCATGTGTGAAGATTTATTAATTTTGTGAGCCAACAGTGTTTTGTAGTTCTGAAAATATTATGTAACGTGTAATGTTTTATATTTTTTAATTGGTGAAGCGTAATTGGCCGACTCAATTATGAAATATTGAGTGTGGTATAAAGGAAGGATTGTTTTATTTTATTCTTGAGAGTGAGGAAGTAAAAAAAAAGTTGTGAAGTGTGAAATAATTTGAGTAAGTGATCTAAGGGATTGTTAAGTGATGTGAAATGTGTAGATCTGGTGTTGAGATCTGGAAAGCATTTTGTGTGACATAGGCATAGTCAGAGGAGAGAAGAAAAGTTACTGAGATCAGTTATATTTGGTATTATTCTATTTGGATAATACAAAGATTATTTGGACAGTGTGTTCGATGATCTTTCACTTGAAGTTGTTTGGATAGTGGGTCCTTTTATCTTTTGCAACTCCTAAAAGTGTTGGAATCTCCTCACAGGGATTCAAATTATTCTAACATGGAATAATATGTACTGAATGTCTTTCATAGACTCCTAACAGGGTCCATCCTCTCACAAGGAATTTTCATATTAGTACATCTTTTGTGGGTACCATCCCCACTGGGGTTTACTCTTTGATCAAGAGGATCCCTAGTTAACAAATCTAGTGTCATTATGTATGGTTATCTTTTTATGGTTGTTGTTTATGTTAATCACATGTTTTAGATATGATAAGGTTAATAAAATTTGTTTTATTTAGATAATTGATTCACCCCACCTTGGCTCAGTTATCTTGGTGGACTTCACTTTTGAACAATTGGTATCAAAGCATCAGGTCCTTGAAGGAAAATATTAACATCTTAAGGAGATCCATGGTGAGCCATTTCACAAAATAAAGTCCTAAGTTTGATGGAGTTAACTATAATAGCTGGAAAGAGAAGATAAAGACACATTTACTATGTTTAGGGCTAGGATATTGGCTGATCACAAAGAATGAGAAAACTATCATTGAAGAAGAAAAGATTGAGGATTTCATTGAAAAAGAAAGAGATCTATTCATGTGTAACATACTTTCTAGAGAAGAACTTTTGTTAGCTCTTCCTGAGATTGAGTATAGTCAAGTTAAATCTTTAAAGACATCTCATAAAATTTGGTTAGCTTTGGAATATACTTTTGAAGGTGATAAACATGCTAAGAGAATCAGATTACAAAATTGGATATGCTTATTTCAAGAAGCTAAAATGATGGAAGATGAATCTGTTAGAAGTTATATTGGTAGAATATTAGAGAATGTTGTAGGTATCAAAGCTTGTGAAGGAAATAAGGATGAAGATGAAATCATATGGAAGATCTTGAAAACCATGACTCCAACATTTAAGTAGACAACACAGATGATTGAACAAGTCATACCTTGTACTAAGAAGTTTACTAGAGAGACTCTTCTTGGAAGATTGGAAGCAACATAAATAAGTCTGAAACAATATGGAGGTTTTCCTAGGATTGAGACTTCCTTCAGCACACTTAGTTTTTGTCCTACTTTGTCAAGGAGTGCCAGTGCTAGTGCCAGTGGAGACTATGCCAGTAGCGGTAGATCTAAATCTGAAGAAGATAGAAAAATTGAAGAAGGAATTTCCTTTCTTGTGAAAAGAGAACCAGAAAGTAAGAAAATCTTTAAATGTTGGATTTGTCAAGAATATGGTCATTTTTCTTCTAAATTTCCTAAGAGAGTGAAGGTATACAAGAATAACTTTAAGCCTAGAAGACATAAAGAGTGTTACTATGGGAATGGTGAATAATTTGAACCTAGAAAGGAAAAATTCTTAAGTAAAGGTGATAATGAAAGTGATGATATATGATTTGTTGCAATAAAAGAATAAAATTCTGAAATAGAATTCAGAAGAAAAAGCTTTTGTGTCACAAGTTGAAAAGAAAACTAATTGGATCATAGATAGTGGTTGTTCACATCACATGACTAGTGATATGAATAACTTTATCAAGTTTAACAATTATGATGGAGGAATAGTTAGAGATGGAAATAGTGCACCTTGTCGCATAAAAGGAACATGATCTATTAGTCTTGATGGAAATACTAACACTGGTGATGTTTACTTTGTGGATGGATTAAAACATAATCTTTTAAGTGTTGGACAATTAGTTGGTAATGGATATCAGGTTTTGTTTGAAAAAATACTTGTATGATCAAAGATAAGGATGGTAAGATGATTGGAATAGGAGCAAGAACTAGAGGTAATGTATTTCAGTTGAATCCTATTGAGATGATATGTTTGATTGCTAAAGTTGAAGATTGTTGGTTATGGAACAAAAGGTTTTGTCACATAAACTTTGATAACATTGTGAAATAAAGCACTAAATTTGCATTAAGAGATTTGCCTAAAATTGTGAAACCTACTAACATGATATGTAAGGAATGTGTTATTGAAAAATAAAAGAGAAGTTCATTTCACAGTAAGAAGTTTAGCACAATAGAAAAATTGGAGATTGTTCATACAGATCTGAGTAGTCCTACAAGAACAAGAGGATTCTATGGTGAAAGGTATTTTATGATTCTTGTTGATGACTTTACTAGGATGATGTGGGTAGTAATTTTTAAATAAAAGTCAGAAGCATTTGAAAAGTTTAGATTGCTTAAGAATAGAGTTGAGAATGAATCAAGAATGAAGATTAAATGTCTAAGATCTGATGGAGGTGGAGAAATTATGTCAAATGAATTTAATGCTTTTTGTGAAGTGAATGGAATTAAGAGACACTCTCATCCCCTAAAAATCCTAAGAAAAATGGTATTGCTGAAAGAAGAAATAGGTTGGTAACTAAGGCAACAAGAACTATTTTGTTTGAGAATGGCATGGAAAAGATATTTTGGAGAGAAGTGGTAAACACAATAGTATATACAATAAATAGAGTGGAGATCAGAGTAGACATAGACAAGACTCCTTATGAATTATGGTTTGGACATGCACCATCAATAAAAAAAGTTTAGAATCTTTGGAAGTGAGTGCTACATGAAGAGAGATGATGACATTGGTAAGTTTGATATGAGAAGTGATGAAAGTATATTCCTTAGTTATTCATTGAAAAAGAAAAGCTTATAGATGTTTTAATAAGAGAACTAAGACTATTGTTGAGAGTGCAAATGTTAAAGTGGATGCAAAGTTTAGAATTCAGGAAAGAGTACGTGATTATGATTTAGATGGAGAAGCCTATCCTAAAACTAATCAATAAAATGTTGAGTTGTTTTATGAAACTAACAATGATTTTCATAATGAGATTCATGATGAGGAACAAAGAGAAGAACCAAAATATGAACCTAGAATTGAAGCAAGAGTTGAAAAAGTAACACCTAATAAGGACTTGATAAGGAATCATTTTGCTGATCAGATTATTGGGAGAAAAGACAAAGGATTTATGATAAGAAATAAGGTACATGAATAATTGTGTTTGATTTCTCATACTGAACCTAAGAATACTGAAGAAGCTTGTAAAGATGATCATTGGATTCAAGAAATGAAGGAAGAATTGGATTAGATCGATAAGAGTAACACTTGGGAACTGTTTCCCAGACCTGAGGACAAAAATGTTATTGGAGCTAAATGGGTTTTTAGAAACAAGATGAATTAACAAGGTGAAGTTGTAAGAAACAAAGCAAGACTAGTATGCAAAAGATACTCACATCAAGAAGGTATAGATTATAAAGAAACATTTTCACCTGTTGCAAGAACTAAAGCAGTAAGGATGTTTTTGGCCTATGCAACTTATAAGAAATTCAAAGTGTATCAGATGGAGGTGAAGTCAACATTTCTAAATGGTGAATTAGAAGAAGAAGTCTACATTGAGAAGTTTGATGGTTTTCCTTTGACTCAAGAAGAAGGTATGGTTTGCGAGTTGAACAAAGCACTATATGGACTAAAGCAAGCACCTAGAACCTGGTATGCAAGGTTGGATAAATATTTGGCAAAATTGGGATTTACTAAAGGTACTATAGATAGTAACCTATATCTAAATGAAATATAGAATGGTCTATTGATTGTTGTTATTTTTGTGGATGATATAATTATTTGAGGAGAAGATGAGGTAAGTGATAAATTTGCTGATAAAATGAAGAAGGAATTTGAGATGAACATGATTGGAGAAATGAAAATTTTCTTGGGTTTGTAGAGTGTGCAAAATAGTGATGGTATTTTCTTATCTCAAACTAAGTATTGGAAAGACTTATTATAGAGATTTTTCTTGGAAAATTGTAAGCATGTTGGTACACCTATGGTAACTAGTCACAAGTTATCTAGCAAAGATGACACTCCCATAGTTGAAAAAAGGTAGTACAAATCTATGATTGGAGGTTTACAATATCTAACTCACACAAGAACAGATATAGATAATGCAGTTGGAATTCTTGTGAGATTTCAAGATTATCCTAAGGAATCACATTATGTAGTAGTAAAGAGGATATTTAGATATTTGAAAGCTACAACTGATTTTGGGTTGTGGTATGAAAAATAAAATAACTTTACCCTATGTGCATATATAGATGCGGATTGGGGAGGTAGTGTGGATGATAAAAAGAGTACAAGTGGTGGAGCATTTTTTCTTGGAGGAAGATTAGTTTCTTGGCTGAGCAAGAAACAAAATTGTATCTCATAGAGTACAACAGAAGAAGAGTATGTAGTAGTAGTAAATAATTGTAATCAGATAATATAGATGAAACAAATATTTTTTAAGAATTGAGTTTAATGAATCTTTTATCATATATTGTGATAACACAAGTACAATAAGTATGTCTAAGAGTCATGTGTTACATTCAAAAACAAAATACATAGAGATAAAGTATCATATTGTAAGAGAGAAAGTTGCAGACAAGGAAGTCAAACTTGAGTATATCAGCACAAAGGAGTAGATATTAGAAATTTTTACAAAGCCTTTACCTAAGGATACATTTGAGTATTTGAGAGGTATGGTTGGGGTTATGCCCCAACCTACTTTTGAGAAGTGATGTAGAAAGTTGCATTAGTCTAGTGGTACATAGCACTATTTTATCTAGATTGTATGATGATGCTTCCTCTATGGGGGAGTATCTGTGTTTTGAGCTGAGTCATGAAGGACTCTTGGTAAAAGGTATTTTTAAATAGTGTCTCTAGACACTTGAGCTAGTTAAAACTTTTGAGAAGTAAGATTGTTCTGACATAATGATGTCTTTGTCATTGATGTCAATGTGGGAGAAGAATACATGAAATTTTTTTCCTATGATTCATTATGAGGATTTGAAATGATTAATGAAGAGGATTTGAATTGATTGATGAAGATAATTTGAAAAGTCAAAAAAAAGAGAAAAAGAGTTACATTTTGGTATTCATGGAACTTGGATATTTTTCATCTATGTTGACATCAATGACAAACATAGTCATGAATGCAACATGTGACCACTCTAGTAATGGTAGTATAGTCCCCCATATGACATATTCAACATTCATGCTAACAAATGAAAAAAATTTCCTATGATTGATGAAGAGGATTTGAAAATTCAAGACAAGAGCATCAGAGTTACATTTTGGTATTCATGGAACTTGGATTTTTTTCATCTATGTTTCCATCAATGCCAAAGTGGAAGATTGTCTACATGAATGCTGAATATGTTCTATGGGGGAGTATTCTAGCATTAATGAAGAGGTCAAATGTTGCATTCATGACTGTGTTTTTCATTGATGTCAACATACTAATTATACTTAAGATTAGTAGAACAATAGACTGAGTTTGAGTTAGCGCACACATAGAATTGCAGATGATGTTATGAAGAGTTGAGGACATGTTATTTATAGTGTACTAATGACATGGTCAAGAGAATGTACAAAAATTCAAGTATTTGTGTCAATTATAAGTGATCTAGTGGAAACTATATTCTAATAGAGTTCTTGAGAAGTGGTTTGTGATAATTGGATTATATATCCTAATAGGGATAGAATCTGGACAAGAGGAGTTATACATGCGTTAAATACATTGTGAAGGTGACCTGGATAAGTCAACATAGTTAGAGGTTGCATGTGTGAATATTTATTAAGTTTGTGAGCTGACACTGTTATGTAGTTATTGAAATATAATGTAACATGTAATGTAAATTATATTTTATAATTGGTGAAATGTAATTGGTCGACTCAATTATGAAATATTGTGCATGGTATAAAGGAAGGATTGCTTTCCTTGATTGAAGAGTGAGGATGTGAAAAATAATTTGTAAAGTGTGAAATAATATGAGTAAGTGATCTAAGGGATTGTTAAGTGATGCAAAGTGTGCAGATCTGGTGTTGAGATCTGGAAAGAATTTGGTGTGACATAGGCACAGTCAGAGGAGAGAAGAAAAGTTTCTGAGATCAATTATATTTGGTATTATTTTGTATGGATAATAGAGAGATCAATTGGATAGTGTGTTAGGTGGTCTTTCCCTTGAAGTTATTTGGGTAGTGGTCCTTCTATCTTCTGCAACTCCTAACAAGGTTGGAATATAATCATAGGGATTCAAAGTCCCTTTTAACTG